>BPUM01000046.1:0-1200000 GCA_020521455.1 Prunus kanzakura | reverse complement strand
CTTCTGCTTATCTCTTCCCAACGGCCTTGGAGTGGGCATGAACACATCATCTTCATCTTCCCCCAAATTGACTGTATTGCCACTATGAGAAGAATTTTTGAATGTTTGTGTGGGAGATTCACATAGGTCGTTCCATTTTGGGCAATCTTTTAAGATTTTCCAAGCATGATACAACTTGAAAGTCCTATTCGGAGGTTTATTATCATTCAAGAAAATTGTTTTTGCATTCATATCCTACTCATGAAATAAAATAAAAATCAAGTTAATAATTGAAAAGAATTAGAATTATAAATTTAAGCATTGAAAAAAATGAGTACTCACCACATCTTCAAGATTAGAGCCATGCCTTGCATTGGCCTTTGTCATACATGTCTTCCATAGAGAACATTGTTGGTTGATGATTTTGAACCGAGAAGGAATAGCTTGCGGTGATCGTACCCCGACTCCACTCATGCCCAGATCATTTTCCAAAAACTTTTGGGACACACACAACCAAAATGAATCATTTGATTGATTTGTGCCAATAGCCCCATCTTCAGAGATAGAACCCCACCCTTTGCACAATGCCTCATCTTCTTGTGGTTTCAAATTCACACCTCTTTGGGGTTTTGGGGCCATTTTCAACAAAAATGAAAGTAGAATGAAAAAATATAACAAATGGAGAAAGAAAAACAAAGGGAGAAAGGAAAAAAAATAATTTTTGATGTATTATTTACCAAATGAATGGCTATTTATAAAGTTTGGAATAAGTTTTGGGGTTGGATATGATTTAGATTAATTATAAATATTATTTTGACCGTTGGATTTAAATTTGAGCCGTTCAGATTGCCTAAAATTAATCATGATTGTTGATTACAAATATAGTTGTTGGAATATTTTTTTAAAAAAAATAAAAAAAACAGCACAACATGTATTTGAAAATATGACCGTTGGTCGGCTTCAAAATGTCACGGGGGCCTGCTTGTTACGCAAGTTGCTGGCAGACAGCAAAAGTCACGTGGGGCCCATCAATTTTTGGTGTTTACGTGGGCTTCCAGCCATAAAAAACCAGAAAAAGCAGATTTTGGGCCCACTAAAAATATCAGTCCAGGCAATACTTGGGGTGGAATTCCACCCAAAATTTGAGGTTTCTCAAATTTCCACCTCCCAAAATACACGGATTGGAGAAGTTTTTTGGACTCAAAACTCATAATTTGGATTTCCACCCATTTGGTTGGAGATTGCCTAATAACAAGACTTGAATATCTTTTTTATGTGTAGAAGGCATATTGATGTTACACTGACCCTATCAATGAAGAGGGTGATCTATTCTTTCTTCTTATACAATGAATTTAATTTCCTTGCCAAGGGTGCTAGAGGAAGAAGTTGATAAGGTTCACAGCCTGAAACACAGGGGAATTACCCTAGACGACAATACCAACCCCATACTAAGTAAGAGACACTTCTAGGTTCCTTGTAGAAGAGTGATTGCAACGCAACATTTTTTTTTCCTGGCTTATTTATTAGGGGTGGGAACAAACAACACAAACAACTTTATATTATTCATCACTTGCCATTTGACTCCACCAACATAAATAGAAAATCCAAAATCCAAAATCAAAAATAAATTTGCAAAGTAGACATAAATTTGCAAACAATAATCGGTAGCTCCTCCAGCATTGATTTTTCGCATGGAAGGAGCGGGTAAACAGATGCACATACAATCAAAACCTAAATACCCAAACATATGCAAAACCCTAGTCATAGAATCGAAGAGGAGCTGAGAGAGAGAGAGAGCTATACGAGATGAAGACGTGGAAGCTGCGAGTGAATGGGATCTCCGATTTGTTGGAGGACAGAGAGAGTAGTCAGAAAATCGAATGAGGGGAAAAAAAAAAAAGAGATAGAGAGAGAGAATCTAACCTGCGTGACGACAGCGATTGAGAGAGGTTGAGAGAAAGCGGCGGCAGAGAGAGGCGTGACGTGATGGCTGAGAGAGAGGTTTGGAAGGGTTTCGGGGGCAGCTGAGTATGAAGGAGAGAGGAAGAAACGAAATGGGAGGAGAGGAAAACGAAGAAGAAAGAAAAAAACCTAAGGGGTCGTTTGGTAATCCTATTCAAATAGGGAACTCAAAAACTTTGATTTTTCTTAAAAACAAGGAGTTTTTAAAATCTATTTTTAAGATTCAAAAACTTGTTTGGCATCCAACTTGAAAACTGTTTTCAAATCTTAAAAATGTGAGAACTTGTGGGTTGTTAGAAAAAAACTGAAAAAACAGATATTTTTTGTTTTTAATAATTAGAGTGTTTTTTAGTTGTTCTTGAGTTTGAGTTTTTAAAAATAGGACTACCAAACAGGTTTTCTTTGTTTTGGACTCAAATTCTGTTTTTAAGTTTTAAAAGTTGGATTCAAGTTGAATACCAAACAGGCCCTAAGTCACTCAGCGCGTTTTTTTTTTGTTTGATCAAATGTGTGCGCGCCTGTGATAGCAGCATACACACCCAATCAAACTTAGCCACGTATAAAAATATATATATAATTTCAAATATACATATATATAATATAAAAATATATATAAATTAATTCTATTGAGCTAGTTCGGATTGAATCGGTTCTTTAGGGTGAAAAACCGAAACCAAAACCGATTTGAATTGATCCGATTCAAACTTGTCTCAGTTTTTGACTTTTCCGATCAACACAATTTTTTTCAAATTAGTTTGGTTCGGTTTTGCGGTTTTGCAATTCCAATGCCCACCCCTACTCTCCAGGACTCTTATATCTCTTATATCTCTGGGGAAACGACGCATCGTATAATTTGAACGATTTGTCGCATAGATCAAGTTTTGTTGGAAACGACAGGCTTTTAGTCGTCCCATTGAGAGTTCATGGATTACATTGGATGTTTTGTTGGGCTTCAGCCCACCTCATACCGAACAATTTTTTTTTGAATAATATTTTTTTTTGAACAATTTTTTTTTCGCGATTGAGGATATAACAATAATTCTATAGAATTTGATCCAACAACTAACCTATTTGATCTAACAGTTAAGAAATAGGACCTAAGGACTATAGATAAGATGCGCGCTATAGAATGACTCAAGGATATAGTAGTACATACAAGTAATTGTTTGCTACCAGCATTCTAGGGCTAATGGTTGTTATAATTTAAAAAAAAAGGCTACAGAAAAGTTAATCTAAAGGGTGTAAATATCATATCATTACATTCAAAAGGGTATATATATATTATATAACAGTGTCGAAGGTTAGCAAAAGGGGTGGTAATCTAAAGGGTGTCATCCATCAGAATCACAACAATCACCATGCTGCAGCAGCTAATTTCTCAAAATCACAATGGATGCTCTGAATGCCTTCAGTGATAGCATTTGCTTCTGATTGCAGCTTGCTAATTTCAGAACCTTTGGCCACATTGATTGACATCAGCGTTGCCCCTTTTTCCTTCAAGTCCTTAATCTTCTTATCAATCCGACTGATGGTTTCATTGTTTCTGGTTCTGCCCAGAGTACACTCTGTGATCTGAATGTCAACTTCTTTTAATTGGTTATGAAGCTGCCCCAACTTAACTTTCATTTCAACCAACTCCTTCAGACGATGCCGTACTGCCGTTACATCAAATCCCAACATTTCCAAGTCAACAAGTGCCTCCAAATTGCTATCAAATATGTCTCTAGGATCGCCAACTTGAAACTTGGAAGTCTTCTCCACCAAAGAGGCAAAGGTTATCATATTTCCAAGGGCGGATCCTTCACGACAAACTGCTTTACACTTCACCAGAGGATGAAAATGTGGCTTTTGCGGAAATCTTTTGAATACTTCCATGGATTCAATACTTTCCCAAAATGGAGAACTTCTCACAAAAGGCGAACGTGGACTGTCTTGTTGCTCAACTTGTGTTCCTCTAACCTCATTTTGTTGGTTGGCGGTCCTAGTAGTGTTACCTGGAGAACACAATCTTGATATTAGTCAAACTAATGACACCCAAAGGAATCCATTGAAAATTTTCACAATAGCTTACTTGAGCACTCTATGGCTTTTACAGAATGCATTTCATCGATGCACAGTGATAAAGATTGATCATGGGTAGATGCCGTTGTCAAGTAATCCATTGCAGAATCCACAATTTTTGTCTCTCTCATGGCTTCTTCAGAACCTGCAAATTTAAGAAAGACATGAAATTTTAGACAACACAAGATAAAAATGAATAGGATAAGCAAGTACTTCCAAAGGGGAAAAAACAATAAAGGAAAAGCATCAGTATCATGTTAAGCTAACATTGTTTTTGGTCTAGCAACATTTTGAATACATCCATGGTTTCAATTTTTTCCCCAACTGGAGAACTTTTCAGAAAAGACAAAGTGGATTGTCTTGTAGACATTAGAACAATATTAAGGGATTTAAATGTAGCTCCCTCACACGTGATTCAGTTGCAGAAAGCACACTCAGTATTACCAAAGGTCAGTGTATTTCTTGAATTGCGAAATCAATGTTTCTTAATTACGTTTCACTCCCTGTATTTATTGACTCTTCCAATTTCATTTTCCTAATCACTCATACAAATGTTGTACTTGACTCCTATCTTTTTCACAGCCAAAAATTATAGAATACTAAAGCAAAAGCATATCAGTCATGGGGAGCATTCAAATTAAATTGCACGCTAGTTCCTGTAATTTTTTTTTACATAAACTAAAGGTTTTTCCAGGTTGTGATGTACCATACCATTATCATTGACAACTTGTGTCTTAATCAATTGAACTTGACCAACAATTCCAGTTCCATTGTGCTTCTCACCTGCAAAAAACAGAACTTATTCAGGCCACAAGTCTTCTATTCCATTGTGCTTAATTCAGGTTGTTAGCTACTCATGCAAGTCAAATCCCACATTGTTATTACAGGCAATTCAAATATATCATTCGTATCATCTGCAGCAAAAGATCCAACGCCATTTTGTTCCTCAACCGCACATGCTGGTATACATTGGATTTTGTAAATATACATATCTATCGAGAATTGTGTCGCTCTGACAGATTATACATACCTGTTGCTGGATCTTTTGAGTGTTCAATAAGATATTCAGGCAGTTTTCCCTTCCCTTCAATTTCACTGCTCACTCCATCTTCATTCTGCTCAACCTCCTGCATGAATTAATAAGAAATATTATCATCAATGAAATTGTGTTAGAGGGAAATAAATATCAATAGGATGCCTCCAAATCCATACTTATTCCAGAGATTAAGTAAAGCCGAATACATTTTTTGAATTAATTATAGATAAAATTAAAATGAAATATTATAGTTTTATATTAATAATTGTCTTCATAAAAACAAATCCTCTAGTAAGGTCAATATTAAATATTTGTAGAATTATGGGCATTTTCCATTTTAGTCCTTCCCTTCACTTATACACCACCCTCTGAGGTAAAATTAAGCTCTCTTGTTTTTTGCAACAATATTTCTAACTTTTTCTTAGTACATAAGATTAACGTAGACTGCAGTTTTGATACATAGAGAGATATAGAAGAAGCATAGCATACGGGCTTTAGATATACCTCCATGGGCAGCAGACATGATGTGTCAGCATGAGATCCCCCTGTTAGTTCAAAATCTGACCGTATACCCGAAGATTCAATGTTGTCTCGTCCATACTCATCTTCAACATCTTCTTCATCTGCCTTTTTTATTTTACTGCCCTCCTTGACTGCAAATAATTATACATGTTAATTTAGAAACAATATCATGTAATGATACTCAGCGTGGATATATGTCTCTGACTATTGGTTTTTTCACCAGGCAATTTCAGTGGCCTGCCCCTCCCCTTATGTCTCACTCTTGGCCAAGGGATATCAACTTCAGAATTTTGTGGTTTACCTTTTCGTTTATAAAAAATTATTGTTTGATTGTCCAGTCCTCCAACTTGCTGTTGCTTAGTCTTCTGCAATAGGAATAAAATGCATTCTAATCAGGACCATCAGGTGTCAGAAGAAACAAAACCAGAGGAAAAAATAATGCATCTCTTTTTTCTTTTTTCTTTTTTGTATATATCACTTCTTACATTCAAGTGGCAGTCTTCAGATGCTATCAACTTATAAAATTCATATAATGAGGGCAACTTAATTTGAGACCATGTATGCTTCTCAGCATAGAAACTCAAACTTACTTATGATTCAAACATGTTTACCATCATACCCATAAAGTAACAAGCTGTGACACCCCCCGCCCTTTTCCCATCATAAAACAAGACAAAAATACACATACCTTAAAGTAAGGAACCCACTTTCCATTTATCATAGTAATCCATCTTCCATCCGTCCAGTACATGTGAGGCCTCAAATCTGACTGACTGTATTGCTTCACCTCCTCTGTGAATTTCAAACTGACCATGTACTCTTTTCCTGTAATCACTTTTTTAATCTCTCCAACACACCAACCCATATCACCGAATGCATCCACCTTTTCCAGCAACCTAAAATCTCTTTCTGCCAACTTTGGAGGCTGAGGCCGAATCTGTTTGCCACCTACGACCACTTTAACATCACAGTTGTTAGAGCTCTTATATTGAAGCAAGAAAGAGTTGACCCCTAGTTCACCAAGATAAATTGCTGGGAACCAAGCACAGAATAGATGTTCTTTGTTGAGATTCACTTCCACTGCTGTCCCAGGGCTGAAAATTGATCCTGCCATCCTCTTTGAACCATTAGTGAGAAATATCAGTTTTCTTTCTATTAGAAGCACAGCATATAGAAATTTCTAATTTCTATCATCCCTCAAAAGTAGGAATCCAGATATATGGCAAATGAGATAAATGAATGAACGGAAAAGGCATGAACTTGCAAACATATAAGTAAAGACCTCAATAATCCAAACTTAAAACTCCATAAAATCACAAGTTCCTAACAAACACCACAATATCAGATAAGTCCCAGAAAAAAAATTAGAAAGCACAAACAAACCTTAAATCAAGTACTGACCAAGGACAACAAGCAATAAAAATAACAACTTTGGTTGATAATTCAGGAAAATCAATAGAATAGTCAAGAGAACCAATGATACACATGACAACCGGTATTAAAGAAAACTTGAACACGGATAAACTGCTCTTAAAAAGTGCAACAACATAAAAAGATTATCTTTTTAGGAAAAATAGAAATCTTTTTAAGTAAAAAAAAGAAGAATCTAAAAGCAGAACAACAAAGGCAAGGCCAATGTACAAAAAACAACCTGCATGTTCTTAAATCATGAAAACCCATGGTAGAAAGCTCCAAAACAATTCATTGATAAACAAAAGAAAGCTCATGCAAGCATAAACCAAGTGCAAATCCTATATTAAAAAGACAAACCCACATGCATTATTAAAATGTAGAACTAATACCTTCTTCCGGGCACGAACCCATATGCCGTCCCTCAAATCCCAATGAGGCCGCAGCTCAGAGCGCCTTAACTCAAGCAGATCAGGTGGGTTTTTGAAACCCACCGTATACTTGTCATCCTCAAACCTCATCACAACCCCCACCCACCAAGCATCAAGGTAAGAGGCGTCTACGACGTCGGCTGGCTCCAAGGGCTGGTCAGGATTGTCAGGAGGCGGCACTGGCCGGATGGAGCGCACGTCAACGAGCTCAGTGAGTGGCTTGTTTGGGTCATCGTCAGAGACCATATTCTCGTACTGCACCAGAGCGTTGCTTGAGTTGCCAAGGCTCTTCCTTTTCTTCTTCCGTGAGAGATCTGAGGGTTGAGGGTCAAGGATTATGGCTGGGAACCATGCACCTCTGTAACCCTCTTCGTTGCTGCGAACTTCCACCTTTGAATCCTTGCTCAAATGCGCTTGGCTCCGCTTCACCACCATTTTCTTACTAGTTTTCTAGAGATTTTCTTACTTGCTTTCTCTCACTTTCTCCGGAGCAAAAAAACAGTACTATATTTAGTAACAGAGCGGTCAAGGTCAAGTTTTCGGTGAAAAAGTACAGGATTTTTTTTGTCCGTCCAGGACTCTCAAATTGTGCATCTCTGGTGAAACGACTCATCGTACAATTTGAAGGATTTGTCGTGTAAAACAAGTTTTGTTCGAAACGACAGGCGTTTGTCCCACTGGGAGTTATTGGATTGGATGTTTTGGTTATCCCTAGTTCCAAAGTACTAGTGTAATTTTGTTGTGCTTCGGCCCATCTTTATACCATAGAAAAGATTTGAATACCATTAAGAGATATTTAATCATATAACTCGGATCAGGTGAGAACACTAAAATGAGAACACTATATGAGGATCAATCTTAACCATCCAAAATCATTTGAACGGTTGAAGAGAAAAAGCAAGCTTACCGTAGAAATGGGTATGCTGCACTTCCCTCTTAGTCCACGTGTCCTGACACTCCTTTTCCAATAGTGCTTCTTCCTTCCTTTCTCTGTTTACCAGAGAAACCCCAAAATATTTTTTCCTCCCATTAATTCTTTCTTAACATTTTCACCCCAAAATCTTACAACTCAAAAACTCCCACATTCTCCTCCCCTTCATCTTCCTCTTCTCTTCACCTTCTTCACGCTAACCTATCAAAATATTTCAGTCGCTAACCAAAACCACTCTCTCCAAATCGGGGGTCTCAGCCCTCATCCAATGGTCCGGCATCAATTCTTCTTCCAAGGTCGACTGGATTTGCGTCTACTCACACCACAACAACTTCATCATCTACAAGTTCCTCTCTTCCAGCCCCAGTAAGAAATCTGGGTCAGACTCCATTTCCTTCCCCTTGGTCAACCTCCGATCCAACTACTCCCTTTCGGATCTTCCGTTGGACCGAGTGAAACGTAAAGGTTAGCTCTTCCCAACAATTCACCCTGTTCTATGCATTGTTTATGTTGTGACTTAGATTGCATTCGTTTGAAATTTCTCAAATTGTCGATAGCTCTGAACAAGTTGTCGAGTTTTGTGATTAATATTAGGCTCTTTCTATTGAATAACTCCACATTTCACCTGAATTTCCTCTCTTTGAAAAGTCAAACCCTACAAGAAACTGAGAAATTGGAATTGAACTGCGATCTCTTTGAGAAGGTAATATATTTTTCATACTCTCAAAATATGTTTTGCATTTTCTATTTTTCATACTTTTCTTGCCTTTTTATTCAGAAGGAGCATATGATTTAAGACTCTACTCTTGTGTTGCAATTGGCAGAGTTTTATTTAACTTGGAGTTGGAACTCAAAGCAATAAATTAAAGAATTTGTGATTTTGACACTTTTGTTCTCATCTTAATAAACTAAAACCAATCCAAGAATTTTGCAATGCAAATGTTTGAGTTTATTGTTTTTAAGATTGAAGTTCGTGAATTATGTTTATTGTGAGTTCAGTTCTTCTCTTGAATTTTAAGTTCTTTATTGCCTTGTTTCAGCTTCTTGATGCATAAAAAAATTTGGAAAATTTTATTTTTATCCAAAGTCTATTTCCTGGAGAAGGTATACTATGTACATACATGCTACTTGGTCCTCCAATGTAATCTTGACATTTGTCTCAGTTTTCCTCTGTTATTTCTACATCTTAATAAATCCATGTTCTCTGTTTACTAATGAGTTTAGAGAAAATCCTCAATTTGGTCTACTTTCTTATTTTTGGCATCAGGGTTTTACCAGAATTGGCTTCTTCATATTTTTCCTCCCTTAATTTGATTTTACTTTTATGACTAAAGCAGTGCAAGGAAAAGTTGGAGAAGTTGATGGAGGCAAGTGTTGAGAGAGAGCAGATACTTGTGGATTAATTGCAGGAAAGCATTCAAATTCTTGAAAGGCAATCCTCACTAGTGGAAGAATTGTCCCAGATTTTGAAAAGAGCAGATAATTTCTTGCATTTTGTGCTGCATAATGCACCTGTTGTTATTGGCCATTAGGTAACTGACTGATACATTGTAAATCCTATGTTTATGTTTAAAATGACCTCACTGATCACTTTTTAAAATTATTTTTGTTGATAATTTTCTGTTTTAGGATAAAGAATTGCAGTATCGGTTTATCTATAATCACTTCCCAAGTTTGCAAGAGGAGGTAATTAATTGCCACTGAAGTTCTTATTCAAGGTTTGATAGGATTGTTGTATAACTTCAATGTAATTTAAAAGGAGGTAATTATTGCCTTGATTAAGTGACACTCTGACACTAAACGACCTTAACTATATTCTGTTCTTTCTTCTTGCCAGCACATTATAGGAAGAACAAATGTTGAGATTTTGGAAGAAGGAGGTTCTAGAAAAAGGGTTACCTGCAAAGAGGGAGATTACATTTGAGACACCATTATTTGGGTCAAAAACATTTTTGATATATGTGGAGCCCGTCTTCAGCAAGGTAGGAGAGACATTTGGTATAAATTACATGGGGATGGATGTAACTAATCAGGTATTTGCATTTTTTATGTTTCAAAGTTCAATCAAGACTTTTCTTTTGATCACTAAAGGGTATTGTGTTTCTTCTACACAAACAACAGGCGAGGAAAAGAGAAAAGATGGCAAAGCTTAGGGAGGAAATCGCTGTCCAAAAAGCCAAGGAACTTATAGTAATTTTACGTATATTTTTATAATTTTTAAAAATTATAAATTTTGCAAGTAATGCAATAAAATAATAGAGAACACAAGTAAGAATCTCAATGCTGCAGCATCACTTGTATGCCACCAAAATATGTTTCGTAAAAGTTTTAAAAAGATTCACTAGAGCTTCAACATCGCTTCATTTACTATTCAATAAAGCTTCATAATATTATTTTTATTTTTTGACTAAGAAGTCTTCATTAGTATTTTTATGAATTTTTTAAGATGAACTCAAATGGCGTAGAAAGTTTCACATTGAGTTTGTAGAATTTTTTTGGGGTGTAGTTTTTTGCTATTTCATGAATTATTATGATTTTTGGAAGTTAAAGCATTCAAAAATAGGAATAAACGAAAGAGAATGACAAGTGGCAGCACTTGAATGATGCGTCAACAATGCTTCTAATGAGTGTCATTCTCGCATAGCGCAATGTGTCATGAGATATTCATTTGTATCTTAATGTGTTGATAATAGTGTGAGTTGGTACTATTTGTGTATCTTAATGTGTTGATAATAGTGTGAGTATGTATCATTTATGTATCTTAATGTGTTCACAATAGTGTTAGTAGGTATCATTTATGTACTTTAATGTGTTGATAATAGTGTGAGTAGGTATCACTTATGTATATGAATGTGTTGTTAATAGTTTGAGTAGGTATCATTTGTGTACCTTAATGTGTGGATAATAGTGTAAGTATGAATCATTTCTATATCTTAATGTATTGACAATAGTGTTAGTAGGTATTATTTCTGTATCTTAATGTGTTGACAATAATATTAGTAGATATCATTTTTGTATCTTAATGTGTTGACAATAGTGTTAGTAGATATCATTTATGTATCTTAATGTGTTGATGATAGTGTGACTGGTATGGATATGGGTATCAGGTCTGTATCTTAATGTTTTCATAATAGTTTCAGTATATCTTATGTAAATGGTGTATGTTGCATGTATAAAATGGAATTTGGGTTTGAACTATGTTTCACAGAGGTGAGTACGGTTCTGTAATCGAGCAATTTCTATGGATAAACATCAGTATTAAAATTCACTAGAGCTTCAACATCATATTTTTATAAATTTTATAAATTTTACAAATAATAGAGAAATGATACAAGTCACAATTGCAATGCCGCATCATTACTTGTTTGCCACCAAAATATCTTTCGTAAACACTTCAAAAGGATTCACTAGAGCTTCAACATCGCTTCATTTATTATTCACTAAAGCTTAATAATATTATTTTTATTTTTTGACTAAGAAGTCTTCATTAGCACTTTTATGAATGTTTTAGGATGAACTCAAATGGCGTAGAAAGTTTCATATTGAGTTTGTTGAATTTTTGGGTGTGTGTAATTTTCTACTATTTAATGAAATACTATGGTATTTGGAAGAGTGTGTCATCAGTATTTCTAACGAGCATCATTTTGCATAGCGCCACGTGTCATCAGAGTTTCAATTTATGTATGTTTATCTTCAAAAATTCACAAACAATTAATTAAAAAATCGAAAAAATCCATCCTTAATTTCTACAAATTTCATGCGACATTATCTTTCATTATGATGCGCTAAATGTTTGATTTTAAACAAATTCCAAACAATTAATTCAAGTTTGCTTCATTACTAACAATAACACTAAGTTAAGATCACTCTTCATCACTATAACTCTTCCCCCAATTATTATTTCAAATTTCCCAATGTTAAATTTTGATTTTTTTTGCATCAGCATCGAAGATAATGTTACAAGGAATTTTTAGAAACGTTCGGTGTATTTTTTTGATTTTTATAATGAATTTTCTTGAATTTTTTAAGATAAACTCACAAAAATGAAATATTCATGACACGTGGCGCTATGAGATACTAACACCCATTGAAAAAGCTGACAATGCGCCCATCAGGCACTGCCATGTGTCATTCTCTATTATTTATTACTATTTTTCAATATTTTGAATTCCAAAAATCATAATAAATTTGAAAAATTCACTAAAAAAGACCCCACACTTCTTGTGACATTTCCAACATCTTTTGAGAGTTAAAACATAATTTTGACTAAGAGAAAAATTCAAACAATTTCACAAAGTCAAGTTTGCTTCCAAATTAACAATAACACTAAGTTGAAAATCATTAGTCTTCATTACTACAACTCTTCCTCCAATTATTCCTTCAAATTTCCCAACGTCAAATTTTGATTTTCACACGTTAGAGTGGAGGATAATGTTGTAAGGAATTTATAGAAATTTTCGGTGTATTTTTCTGATTTTTTAATGATTTTTTGTGGTTTTTTTAAGATAGACTCACAAAAATAAAACATTAATGACACGTGGTGCTATGAGATACTGACACATGCTGGAAAAGCTGACAACACACCCATCAGCTGCTGCCATGTGTCATTATCTTCCATTTATTACTATTTTCCAATATTTTTACTTTCAAAAATCATAATAAATTCATAATAAACCTGAAAAATTCACCAAAAAATACCCCAGACTCCTTGTGACATTTCCAACATCTTTTGAGACTTAAAATATAATTTTTACTAAGAGAAAAATTCAAATAATTTCACAAAGTCAAGTGTGCTTCCCTACTAACAATAACACTAAGTTGAAGATCACTAGTCTTCATCATTACAACTCTTCCTCCAATTATTCCTTCAAATTTCTAAAAGTTAAATTTTGATTTTCGAGTATCATAGTTGAAGATAATGTTGCAACGAATTTGTAGAAATTTTTGGTGTATTTTTCTGATTTTTTAATTATTTTTTGTGAAATTTTTAAGATAAAATCACAAAAAAGGAACATGAATGACACATGGAGCTATGAGATACTGACATCCGCTGGAAAAGCTGACGACGCACCCATCAGCCGCTGCCCTGTGTCATTATCTTCCATTTATTACTATTTTACAATATTTTGAATTACAAAAATCATAATAAATTCATAATAAATCAAAAAAATTCACCAAAAAATACCCCGGACTCCTTGTGACATTTCCTACATCTTTTGAGACTTAAAACATAATTTTAACTAAGAGAAAATTTCAAATAATTTCTCAAAGTCAAGTTTGCTTCCATACTAATAATAACACTACGTTAAAGATCACTAGTCTTCATAACTATAACTCTTCCTCCAATTATTACTTCAAATTTCCCAAAGTCAAATTTTGATTTTCGAGTATCATAGTCGAAGAAAATGTCGTAAGGAATTTGTAGAAATTTTCGGTGTATTTTTCTGATTTTTTTAATGATTTTTCGTGAATTTTTTAAGATAAACTCACAAAAATGAAACATTAATGACATGTGGCACTATGAGATACTGACACTTGTTGGAAAAGCTGACGATGCACCCATCAGTCACTGCCATGTGTTATTCTCTTCCATTTATTACTATTTTCCAATATTTTGACTTCCAAAAATCATAATAAATTCATAAAAAATCTGAAAAATTCAACAAAAAATGCCCCGGATTCCTTGCGACATTTCCAACATCTTTTGAGACTTAAAAGATAATTTTGAGTAAGATAAAAATTCAAATAATTTTACAAAGTTAAGTTTGCTTCCATACTAACAATAACACTAAGTTGAAGATCACTAGTCTTCATCACTACAACTCTTCCTCCAATTATTACTTTAAATTTCCAAAAGTCAAATTTTGGTTTTCTAGCATCATAGTCGAAGATAATGTGGCAAGGAATTTGTTGAAATTTTCGGTGTATTTTTCTGATTTTTTAATGATTTTTCATGAATTTTTTAATGATTTTTCATGTATTTTTCTGATTTTTTTAATGATTTTTCATGAATTTCTTGTGACATTGCCAACATCTTTTGAGACTTAAAATATAATTTTGACTAAGAGAAAAATTCAAATAATTTCTTAAACTCAAGTTTGTTTCTATAGTACCTATAACACTAAGTTGAAGATCATCACTCTTCCTTACTACAACTCTTCCTCCAATTATTACTCCAAACTTTCAAAGGTCAAAATTTGATTTTCATGCATCATAGTCGAAGATAATGTCTCAAGGAGTTTTTCGAAAATTTCTGTGCATTTTTCTTTTTTTTTTTAATTAATTTTTTGTGATATTTTTTAAGTCAAGCACACAAAAATGAAACTTTCATGGCATGTGGCGCTACGACATACTGACACCCGTTGGAAACTCCTCATGCGATACCATGTGTGATGCTCTTCCATTTATTACTATTTTTCAATGCTTTAACTTCCAAAAATCATAAAAAATCTGAAAAATTCACAAAAAAAATCCTAGGAACTCCTTGCGATATTTTCTTCATCTTTTAAGTTTTAAAATATAAATTTGACACATAAAAAGTTCAAATAATTTCTCAAGACGCTGCCACTCGTCATTTTCTCCCATTTATTGCATTTAATACGAATTTTTGAAGTTAAAGCATAGAAAATATATAAGTAAACTAAACATAATGACACATGGCAACAAAAAAATGATGCGACTTCAGTTTTTTAAACAGGTGTCCTCCCATGGGGCCATGTGTCAAAAATATTTCTTTTTTATATTGTTTAGCAATAAATGGGAGGGAATGAGAAGTGGCAGAGCCTTGAGGCTGCATCCTCAATGCTTCTCACGAGTGTCACTCTCAATGGTGCCATGCGTCATTAAAGTTTCCTTTTTGTGTGTTTATCTTAAAAAATTCACAAAAAATCAGAAAAATAAATATGTCGAAGCTGTGTTTATAACACATGTTATTGTCCAATTGCACCACGTATTTCTAGAATTACTCTAAGTGTAGAATAATATTTCAGCAAATATATAGGTTAAAATAGGTTTCATTAACATTTATACAGTCAATAGGTGTTTGCTAGAACTTCACTAGGTGTATAATAAGCTTTCACCAATAGGTTTGCAATGAGGTTTCAGCAAGAGTACAAGAGAGTTCAACTGAGGTTTCACACCTATTTCATGTAATATGCACTAATGTTTCACTTAGTGTTCATCCGAACCTAACTTGAGCAATTATTGCCAATTATAAGAGTCATAAAGCCTTTAATTACTCTACACTTCTTCACCAACCCTTCTGCAACCAAAGATTTGAAAAATAACAGAAATTGTCAACAACAAAAAAAAAATTTATCCCTCTCCATTAAGGATTAATCATAAATTTCAAGTATGATATAATCATATTGCAACTATTAAAAAAGAGAAGGTCGATTAATTAGAGTAAGATATAACACTAAGCACAGTACGTTGCTTCAACTTGGTAATTTGATCTGGGACTAGTAGTGGAAGGATAACATTATACCTGCCACCGATTCAGTCATTAAATTTCATCCATTACGTATGTGGAAAACAAGGAATAGAAAATTTTCAAGTGATACTACTAATGTCGGAATCCAATGAAACAACTAAGAACATGATTGAACTAAGATCTTAGGTCTCCTTAAACAATTTCTCGCCCTATATGAAGTGGTAGCTCGAGAAGTAGACCTGACAATATAACATTATTAGTTTCCGAAAATTCAACTCAATTGAAACATTAGGCTGCCTTACATCAAACATTGTGTACTAATGCAAAGGCTCGATAGTAACATCGTCCCCATACTATTGTTGAACAAGTAAACAATGAACAACAAGGACTATCTCTAGTTTTCTGCAGGCATTGTATGTGGATATAAGGACGTCATCTCATGCAAAGAAAGAAATGTGCTTTACCATCCCCTTCTGCTCCATCATTATAGTACAGATTTTACACTCATTTATACGCACTCTAAAAGATCCAGGAACAAAAAACGATCCAAAAAATTGCCCCATGTAATTTACACACACATCCTATAACATTTCATATTCCATAGCCACTCATTGCAAAAGCATATCCCTAAAGATCCGAACTTGTGGCAGAAAATACTAAAATCTATCAATTTTAGTTCCAGTTTCTAAGCAAGGTACTAATTATTACCAACTATAAACCTCAGTTCACAAGCTATATGCAATGATCAAAACTTTTCATTTCTTCTAGCATGGTGAATTTTCAACAGCGTAGCACCATAGTAAAAGGATATACCAAATAAAAGCCAAGAGCAAATGCTCCCACCAACACATTAGTAAACAAACGGTAACCGTACAACTGAGTTCTTACCCAACGAGAGTCGACCTGCAAGATCAAATATCCACAGACAAAATTGTTGAAGGGGCACAAGACCCAGATGGGAAATATTGATAAAATCAACTAAGTAGAAAAAAAAGAGTTGAGAAAATTGCAAAACTTACTGCACGGAAGAACATAGGCATATATAGGAGCAACCAATAACTTAAATTGGGAGCTCGTGCTTCTCTTTCTAATAGCAGCCTCTCTTCCAACATATTCATGTACACAATTTGATATCAATTACTAATAAAGAGAATAAATTTCTATGAATTGAAAGGAAAAACCTATGTTGTGGGTTTCGGGGAAGTTACTGATTAGAGGGATTGGACAATGAGGGCCAGGAGGCCATGGCGGAAATTTTTTTGAAGATGAGAGGAGTGATGCTTTGTATAGAAATGGAAGCAAGGAAATGGGGTGTAGATGGAAAGATAGATGAGAAAAGAGGGATGTAGTTCATGGAGATCGAAAAGTCCACTGGAAGGGTAACTGGGATGGGTAAAGCTGATTGCTTTCAGTATTTTAATATAATTTTGGGGCAAAAATATCTACATTTAATTCAAGGGCAGGACAAGAGACAATGCAGGAAAAAATGGCGCCAGGGAAAGAAAAATTTCGTCAAAAAGTTTTGGAGGTAAGAGGGAGAACATGTTGAGGTGAGGGCCTCAATCTAGTACAATTGTTTCACTTACAATTGCTTTTCGCGGAGCCGTTAGATTAGATCCAATGGTGTTCTCATATAATGTTCTTATATAGCTGTTCTCACTAGATCCTGACCCTTTAGTCATATATTCATTCTTAGCACTAATAAAATAGATAAATTCTACATCATTTACTTTCTATAAACAAACCCAAAAAATATCATCTGGCCCTATTGAATTTAATTTTGATTATTAAATTACTTTGATGCCCTATTGAGTGTTTTAGGCTTTTTTTATGAGGTTTTGGGGGTGAGTTTATTTTAAGAAATGAATGGAAGTTTTGTAATTTAAAAGAAGTTAAAAGCCTTTTTGTTATATTGTAAATGAGTTTCCGGTGTGTTTCTAAAGTCCATTTCATATAAGTTTTTTTTAATAATTTGGGCTCCCATATTGAGTATAATAGTGAATCTCCCTAATATTAAAGTATGCTTCTATTGTTGTTGATTTATTTATTAGACAAATGATTTCCCGAAATTAATTGGGATTAGCAAATGATTGATTTCTTCATTTTCAGTTGTTAAATGACACTGGACCATCCATACACTTTTGCTTATTTTATTCTTTTTGGTATAAACATTTGCCCCCAATTATTTGGGGCCATTTAGAGTAAGGGTGGGCATGAATCCGGCTGAATTGATGAAATCGGCTTAATCAAACTGTAATTATCAGTTTGGTTTGGTTTTGACTAAGAAAAAGTCAAACGGTTTAAAAATCTAACAGGACTGTATGTGGTTTGGTTTTGAACTTTTGTAAATCGGCCTAAACCAAGCAGGATCATTTATGTGTATATTTATTTATTTATATTATATTTTACATGTGTAATATTGTAATTAGGTAATATCTATATAATTTTTGAATTGAGCTATATTAATTATTGAAATTTGAAGTTTTATGGCATCTTGAGCTAAGGATGGTTTCATACTCCAGAATATGATTTAAGTATGGAATAAGTTGTGAATTTGTTGGTTGTAATTGGGCTAATAGTGTTGAAAAAATGCAAAAGGAAAGAAAATTGGGCTTAGGCCCAAATCGGTTGAACCGAACCAAACCAAAGCATCTTAAATTGGTTTGGTTTGGTTCTGTTTCTTTTATGACTTTTGTCAAAATTGAACCAACCCAAATTGTTATATTGTAATTGGTTCAGTGTAATTTTGAGGTAAAACCAATCTAATCCGGATCATGCCCACCCCTAATTTAGAGACAACGGAATGGGTCAAATAATGAACCAAGCTCAAAACAACAAAAGCAATTGAGCAGCACTCAGAGGCTTAGCATTTACGGTGTCCCAAACTTTGCTATCTTCATTTTCGTTTGCTCATCTTAGCCATAGCTTGCATGATGGAGTTGCCTCAACTCATTGCTACTCCAGAATTTGTGTAACACCTCAAATGATTTAGGGAAAAATTTACTTTTTGTCCTTGTAGTTTGATTCTATCACAAATCAAGGATACAACCAAATTTCCATCCAATTTCATCCAAAATTCTATCCAAAATACCCCTCCACATAAGAGACAAGTATTTATTCCGTCAACAAATTGGACAAAAATTTAGATGTGACCTTAAATTCCAATAAAATCAAACTATATGAGTCAAATTGCCAGAACTGAACTGAAAGAACGAAAGTGAAAATTTCGTCAAATTACAAGGAACGAAAAATGACTTTTGCCAATGATTTATGGTGCTGATTTTGCTTCTTCTTCTTCTTGTTGTTGTTATATTCATAAACCAAAAGTCGTTTTGAGAGGTGGAGTTCAAATCCCGAGGTCTTCAAAGTTGTATTGTTCTACATGCATAAGAATTCTATGTCTTGTTTATGTGGTTCTATCTTATTCTTGCTAATAACTATACCAGGCTTAATCAATTATTATAAATTTTTCAATAATTAGCATTATTATTTTGGTGTCCCGTAGTTGTGATGATTTGCTTTCGATATCACGTATAAAGTTTATTTTTTTATAATTATTATATCAATATTTAAAAAAGGTTACAAATTCGAATTCTCTTTTCCTTTTCAATAAAAAGTAATACCGATATTGCTAAAACACTTCAACAGATATCATATTGTTAGCCACATACTATAGTAATTGGTGCAATATGATATGTAACACCATAATTACATGATCATGCAACGACTTAAGTAATTTTTTTAAAACACAACTAATGATAATCCATGGGCTGGTAGTACATGAATATTAATCTTTAATTAATTTTTTTTTTAAAATTTATTTTACATTATTCATTCACAAAAGACGCAAGTAGCAATATTGTAATTTGCATGAATGTTGATAACCATAAATTTTGTCACGTGATTCTCAATTGCAACCAGTAAAATTGAGGGTCAAAGTCCTGGCATTCAAAATCCAACCAAGTCATTCAAGCCGCTTCCACGTCCTCTAGGAAACCTAATTAAGCATAATATTCAATGGAAAATCATGATTAAAATTGATTAAGTGAGGTGTTTTAGTACGTATGATATGGTGAGCTCAACTTGGCCAACTTTCAAGAAGAGATGTAATGAGAATATTAGAAATTCGATCAGATTCTCATTTAACCGGACTTTTTTTCAAGAAGGACTTGAATTCTTGATGGAGCACACGGGGTGTGACTCTTAAAAGAAAAAGACTGAAGTTGGAAAAAGGCGTAAATGAGTGAATTGTATATAAATGAGTGAATTGTATATTCTTGTCTGCTATAGTCTGGGACCTCAGGTCCTTTAATACAGAATGATATCAAATAAGACAAGAATAGGGAGAATGCCACATTGCTAGCTATCTAACGGATATACCCAGTATTCTGAGGTATTCCTTCTTAGGTGGAGAATTCTACAGAGTTCTATTGCAAATGGTGAAGTTGGCTGGGCCATGGCCTTATGGATTTCTCTGGTGGGTTGGGCTGTAGCTAGGGTAGAGACTGGTCTCATCAACCCCTCCCCACTTAGCAACAGGCCTGTCCTCAGGGCTGGAAGGCAGGAAAACGCGAGAGAATGGATTGGGCATCTTCCCAAGTGGCGTCACTGACTGGGTATCCTTTCCATTTAATGAGCCATTTGGTGAGTGGGGCATTACGGTGCTTGAAGAGGCCACATTCCAAGATTGCTTCAGGTTCCCAAGTCTGGTCGCCCGAAGAAGACATGGGGGGAAGTTGAATGCTCGTAGTGCTAGTAGTGCCAAGCTTGGGTTTGAGCAATGAAACGTGGAAAACAGGGTGTACTTTGCTGTTGGCGGGCAGCTCCAGGTGATACGCCACTTGATCTATACGGGCTGCAATTTTGTAGAGAGCTTGTGGTTCTGGAGGAAAACGACGGAGTGTTGGCTGTAAGACTGGAGTCGAAGGTAGACATAATCACCGACATTAAAATGGCGCTCGGTACGATGTTTGTCGGCGTAAACCTTCATTTGATTCTGGGCCATTTGGATATTGGATTTGAGGATGTTTAATAGCTGGTCACGATCAATGAGGGCTGTGTCAACAGCATGGACTGCTGTAGACCCAAGGGTGTATGAGGTAACTGGAGGTGGGGGGTGGCCATACAGAGCCTGGAAGGGACTCATTTTGATGGTGGCTTGGTAAGTGGTGTTATACCAAAATTCAGCCCATGGGAGCCATGTGGTCCAAGAGTTGGGTTTGTCGCCAATGGTACAACGAAGGTATTGCTCCAAAATGCGATTGATGACCTCTGTTTGGCCATCTGACTGAGGATGGTAAGCGGAGGAGTGGCAGAGCTTGGTCCCTTGGAACTGAAAAAAAGATTCCCAGAAGTTGCTGAGAAAGATCGGATCCCGATCACTGATGATGGATTGGGGCAAGCCGTGTAATTTGAAGACCTCCTGGATGAATATCGCTGCAATTTTTTCGGCCGAAAATGGGTGTGCCAAGGCTGTAAAGTGGGCGTATTTGGTTAAACGATCAACCACTACCATGATCACTGATTTTCCTTTGGAATGAGGGAGACCTTCTATGAAGTCCATACTGATAGATTGCCAAGAAGCTACTGGAATTGGAAGAGGTTGTAATAGACCGGAGGGTGGATGGCTTCGTAGTGTTGGCGTTGGTAGGTATCGCAGGTGGTGATAAATTCTTTGACATCAGAGCGTAAACCGTGCCACATAAAGTTGCGTTGGATGCATTTAAGAGTGCGGAGGTAACCGGAATGGCCAGCCATGGGAGAGGCATGGAATTCCTGGAGTATTTTGGAACGCCACTCATTGATAGGAGGAACGAACAACTTGTCCTTGTAGAAGAGGGTGTTATCGTGCCACGAAAATCCCTTTAGTAGAGGAAGGGTGTTGGTGCAGAGGCGCTGGATAATCAGTTGTGTATCAGGGTCTTTATGACAGTCCTCCTTGATGGTATCCAAATATGTAAAAATTGGTTGAGAGATGCCCAAGAGAGGAAGGAGTTCATGGCGCCGTGACAGAGCATCTGCAGCAGAGTTTTGGGAGCCAGGTCTATAATGGAGCACAAAGTTGTAACCCATTAGTTTGAGCAACCAGCGTTGTTGGACCGGGGTAGTAATACGTTGATCCAAGAAGTGGCGAAGTGTCTGGTGGTCCGTGATGATACGGAATTGTTGGCCAAGAAGGTAGGGGCGCCATTTTTGAATTGCAAAAATGACAACCATCATTTCTTTTTCGTAGACGGATAGTGCCAAATTCCTTCTTGACAGAGGTTTGGAAAGAAAAGCAATTGGGTGGTCATTCTGTGAAAGAACAGCGCCCAGTCCTCCTTAAGAGGCATCACATTCCACTGTAAACTGTTTGGAGAAATCAGGCAGTTGAAGGACTGGTGTAGACGACAATGCGGTTTTAAGGGCAGCAAAGGCAGTGTCAGCTTCATGGTTCCAAACAAAATTGTCCTTTTTGAGTAGTTGTGTGAGTGGGCGAGCAATGAACCCAAAGTTCCTCATGAATTTGCAGTAGTAGCCTGCGAGTCCGAGAAAGCCGCGTAGAGATTTTGGGGAAGATGGCTTGGACCATGTTTGAATGCAATCTATTTTAGTTTGATCCACTTGGCCTTGGCAGGAAATGATGTGGCCCAGGTACTCGATCTGTGGTTGGGCAAAAACACACTTGGATTTTTTTACAAAGAGGTGATTAGTTCTGAGAATCTCAAAAACAGATTGTAAGTGAGTGATATGATCGTGTAGTGAGTCACTATAGATTAATATGTCGTCGAAGAAGACGAGAACAAAACGGCGTAAGTGAGGGTGAAATAAATCATTCATCAAAGATTGAAAGGTGGAGGGGGCATTTGACAAACCGAATGCCATTACGAGGAACTCGTAATGCCCATCATGTGTGCTGAAGGCGGTTTTGTGAATGTCATCAGTGTGCATCCGAATTTGATGGTATCCGGAGCGAAGGTCAAGCTTGGAGAAGACCGAGGCACCATGGAGTTCATCAAGGAGCTCATCTATAACAGGTATGGGAAATCTGTCTTTGATGGTGACAGCATTTAAGGCACGGTAATCGACGCATAGATGCCAAGAGCCGTCCTTCTTCTTGACCAAAAGAACTGGTGAGGAGTAAGGGCTTGCACTCGGCCGAATGATGCCCACTGCCAGCATTTCGTGGATGAGGCTTTCAATCTCTGATTTTTGGAGATGTGGGTATCTATACGGCCGAACGTTGACAGGGGCAGCACCAGGAAGTAAGGGGATGCGGTGGTCAATATGGCGAGGTGGCGGTTGTGTGACAGAGGTGTTGAACAAGTCGGAGAAGGTATCCAAAATGTGGTGAAGAGCGGGAGGTGTGGCAGTGGTAGTGGTGTCATCATGGTCTTGTATGCATGGGATAAGCTGTGCCAAGAAGCCCTCTTGTTCAGCCAAGAGAGTGTGAGCCATGAGTCTGGCATCAGTTGCAGTAGTGGGAGAGTGTTGGATACCTGTCAAGCAATAGGAGTGTTCGCCAAGGTGGAATTTCATAATCTTGTTCTTGAAATCCCATTCAATAAGACCCAATGTCTCGAGCCATTCGGCGCCCAAGAGGAGATCACAACCAGCAACGGGTAAGAATTTGAATTTAGAAGTAAGAGAGTAATCTTTCCACCGCCTTGCGTGAGTAAATGTTCCCATGTGGCTGTGTACAGGGTGAGGGGGGCAGAGTGATCAATTGGTAAGCCCAAGCGTGTAGCAAGGCATGGGTTGAGGAAATTGAATGTGGCTCCGGAATCTATGAAAATGTGGATTGGAACATTATTGATGGTGCCCTGTAAACGCATTGTGCGGGGATAATCGGGACCTTGGATTGAATGGACTGTGAAGTCGGTGGAAAGATCCACGGGCACCTGCTCTGGAGGAGCCAACTCCTGGTGACAGTCATGAAATACCAAGGAGTCATCATCCGGAATGGTGGACTCAATAAGGGCGAGCATGGGCTTGAGACAACGATGACCGGGTCTGTATTTTCATCACATGTAAAATAGAGGCCCTTGGAGCGACGCTCCTGTGCTTCGGCTTGGGAGAGGCGGCGGGAGGAAAGCTGTAGGGGTTGGGGTGAAGGGAGAGGTGGCAGAGGTGAAGGAGAGTTGTGTGAGTGTGGTTGGGGGGTAGGAGAGGTACGGGGGTAAAAGGGTCAGGCAGAGGTACGTCGGGCTTGCAATTTGGTATTGAAAAGATGAGATAAACGTTTAGCTTCAGAAAGGGTGTTGGGCTGAAGAGCTTGGACATCAAAGTGGAGCTCCTCGCGAAGGCCATCGACAAAGACCCCTTTTAGCTGAGTATCGGACCATTCTGGTGCTCTGCAAGAAAGCTTGGTAAAGATGGTGAGATAGTCTGCTAAAGATCCTGTTTGCTGGATATGAGAGAGTGAGGCCTCAAAATCGTAGATGTTGGTCGAGCCAAAGTGCTGAAGCAAGGATGTGGTAAAAAGGGTCTAATCTTTTGGAAAGCGTTGTTCAAACCAACGCATCCATAAAGACGCGTCCCCGGAGAGGTGAACAGCATCCACCGTAACTTTATCTTCGTCAGGCACCCCGTAGTACGTGAGAAAGCGCTCAGTAGCAGCTATCCATCCGTATGGGTCATCGCCGAAAAAGCGTTCAAGATCAAGTTTAAGTGGCCTCGGGGAAGCATGGGAAAAGTATGGGGTGGGCAGAAGGGAAGTTTGGGTGGGAAAAACAGAGTGGGGTGCGATGGTAAATGGAGTAGGAGACGGAAAAATAGGTTGCGAAGGGGAAGGGGACAATGGGGAGAGGGAGGGAGATGGAGAGGGTCATTGGTGGACAGAGGGTGTGTATGGGCGGGTGAAAAGGGGAAAGGAGGGAGAAATGGTGTAGGAAGGGCCAGGATATGTAAAAGTGGAAACGGGGGATATGGGCAGGGGGGAACTAAAGGTGGATAGCTGGCGGTGTGTGTCAAGATGGGGATAGGTGTGGGTAAGGGCGGTGGTGGCGGAGCTCGTCGAGAAAGGTTCGTTGTAGCTGAGCAAACTGGTTTTTGATAGAGGACTGAAGGTTGGTTTGGGCGGTGGTTGTTAAGATATTTAGTTGTTTGTGTTTCAATAAATTCCTATTTGTTAGGAAGTCTGTTGCTTTTACCTATTCCTTAGGAGAATCCCAGAGTATTAGGAGTTGTTAGTCATGGGATTACTGGTTGCTTTATTTTCTAGTTTTCTGTTATTTGCATTTGTATTTAATTAGACTTCAAGTCAATGAATTGGCATCGCATTCCTTTTACTCATTCTGCAGCAAACTTAGCTTTTAGTTTTTCAACATTTGGTATCAGAGCCCCCCACTGGGGTCTGACTAGGAAAAGCAGCAAGATATTCAATGGCTTCTGAAAACAGCTTTGTGCAACCTGCGATTCCACGCTTCGATGGTCACTATGATCATTGGAGTATGTTGATGGAAAATTTTCTGAGATCCAAGGAGTACTGGACTCTCGTGGAAACCGGCATCGATGTGCACACTAGTGAGACTGTTTTGACAGAAGCGCAGAGAAAGACGTTGGAGGATCAGAGATTGAAGGATTTGAAGACAAAGAATTATTTGTTTCAAGCAATAGATCGTGCCATTCTCGAAACCATCTTGAAGAAGGACACTGCTAAAGACATCTGGGATTCAATGAAGACGAAGTACCAAGGCACTGCACGGGTGAAACGTGCACAACTCCAAGCTCTTTGCAAAGAGTTTGAAATTCTTCATATGAAGGAAGGAGAGTCAGTAACTGACTACTTTGCAAGAACATTGTCAATTGCGAACAAGATGCGCATCCATGGAGAAAATTTGAAAGATGTTGCAGTCATTGAGAAAATTCTTCGCTCAATGACACGCAAATTTGACAATGTGGTGTGTTCCATTGAAGAATCGAATGACATTGACAGTCTTTCGATTGATGTGTTGCAAAGCTCACTGTTAGTTCATGAGCAGAGGATGACCAGCTATGTTGTGGAGGAGCAAGCCTTGAAGGTCAGTACTAATGAAGGAACTACTTCTTTAGGAAGAGGTAGAGGACGTGGAGGATCTCGCAGAAGCGGCAGAGGTAGAGGACGCCAATTTTCTTACAATCAAGGAGCACAATTTGACAAGGCGGGTGTGGAATGTTATCACTGTCACAAGCTTGGCCACTATCAGTATGAATGCCCAGACAAAGAGAAGGAAACCAAGGTAAATTTCGTTGAGATTGAAGGAGAAATACTCTTGATGGCTTACATCAGGTGATACTTGGTATTTAGATTTAGGTTGCAGCAATCACATGTGTGGAAACAAGTCTTTATTTTTTGATTTGGATGAAACATTCAGAGAAACTGTGAAGCTTGGGAACAACTCTTGCATTTCTGTCATGGGAAAAGGGGATATCAAATTTCATATGAAAAACAACACTGTGCAGACAATTTCTAGTGTGTTTTATATCCCAGATTTGAAAAGCAATCTCATCAGTATGGGCCAACTGCAAGAGAGGGGTTATATCATCATCATCCAACAAAGCCGGTGTCAAATTCATCATCCAGAGAGGGGTCTCATAGCAGAAGCAAAAATGACAGCAAATCGTATGTTCCCTCTGCATATTCAGTATGATGCCCAGAAGTGTCTCTCAACAAGAGTGCAAGATCCAACATGGCTGTGGCATCTTCGTTATGGTCATTTGAGCTTCAACGGATTGAAAACCCTACATGAGAAGAACATGGTGGAATGACTACCTAAGATTAATTGTCCCACAGAAATGTGTGAAGATTGCATTGTTGGTAAACAACATCGTGAGTCTTTCCCGCAAGGAAAAGCATGGAGAGCTGAGCAAATCCTACAGTTGGTTCATTCAGACATCTGTGGTCCAATAAATCCAACATCGAATGGAAACAAAAGGTATTTCATCACCTTCATTGATGATTATAGTCGAAAAACATGGATTTATTTCTTGCAAGAGAAATCTGAAGCTTTTGTTGTTTTTAAAAGCTTTAAGGCTCGAGTTGAAAAAGAATCTGGCAAGTACATTCAGATCCTTCGCACAGATCGTGGTGGTGAATTTAACTCACATAACTTTGCAAGTTTTTGTGAATTGCATGGAATACGGAGGCAACTTACTGCTGCATACACACCACAGCAAAACGGCGTGGCAGAAAGAAAGAATCAGACGATTATGAACATGGTGCGAAGCATGTTGGTAAAAAAAGGTATTCCGAAGACTTTTTGGCCAGAAGCAGTCAATTGGAGTGTTCATGTACTCAACCGAAGCCCTACCCTTGCTGTAAAAAACATAACACCACAAGAAGCTTGGAGTGAAGTCAGGCCATCAGTTGATCACTTTAGAATTTTCGGGTGTATAGCGTATGCGCATGTTCCAGATGAAAAGAGAACAAAGCTTGATGATAAAAGTGTGAAGTGTGTCTTTATTGGGGTTAGTGAAGAATCCAAAGCATACAGGTTATATAATCCCATTACCAAGAAAATAATAATCAGTCGAGATGTTCTATTTGATGAAGAAAACACATGGGATTGGAGCAGCACCGAACAACAGCAAATTTTAATTGATCTTGAGGAAGCTAGCAGGGAAATTATACAGCCACTACAACCTCTTCGTGAAAGTTTGGGGTCTGAATCACAATTGCAACTTCCTGATCAGTCCCTTGGAGAAGTTTCACCAAGTTCTTCAGCAAGAGTTTCAATTCCAAATGAAGTTCAAGCACCTAGCTCAGAACCACAACGACAAAGAAAAAGACCATCTTGGATGATAGATTATGTGAGTAGAGATGAATTATTTGATGAGGATACTACAGCTCATTTTGCTTTATTTGCAGGCTCCGATCCTATATTGTTTGCAGAAGCAGTGAAAGAAGAAAAGTGGAAAAAAGCCATGGATGCAGAGATTCAAGCTATAGAGAAAAATGAGACTTGGGAGCTAACCAATCTTCCTGAAGGGCAAAAAACCATTGGTGTAAAGTGGGTTTATAAGACGAAGTTGAATGAAAAGGGAGAAATTGACAAGTTCAAAGCAAGGCTGGTTGTGAAAGGCTACAATCAAGAGCATGGAGTTGATTATCAAGAGGTTTTTGCTCCTGTTGCAAGACAGGATACAATTTGGTTGGTAGTCTCATTAGCAGCACAAAACTCATGGCCCATCTTCCAACTTGATGTGAAATCGGCCTTCCTTAATGGTGAACTACTTGAGCAAGTTTACATTGAGTAGCCTCCTGGTTATGTGATAAAAGGTAATGAACATAAGGTTTACAGATTAAAGAAGGCTTTATATGGCCTGAAACAGGCACCTCGAGCCTGGTACAGTTGTATAGAAGCATACTTTGAAAAGGCAGGTTTCAACAAATGTCCATATGAACACACTCTATTCATCAAGTCTGGAGCAGAAGGTAAAATCCTGATAGTTTGCTTATATGTTGATGATCTTATTTTTACGGGCAATGATAAGGCTATGTTTGTTGATTTTAAGAATTCTATGATGGCTGATTTTGACATGACTGATTTGGGAAAGATGAAATATTATCTTGGTATAGAAGTAGTACAAACAGCTACTGGATTTTTTATTGGGCAAAAGAAATATGCTCAGGAGGTTTTGGAGAGGTTTCACATGGAGAATTGTAATCCAGTTGGGACTCCATCTGAACCAGGATTAAAGCTCTCAAGAGATCTTGATGGAGAGAGGATTGATAGTACTTACTTCAAACAAATTGTTGGAAGTTTAATGTACTTGACAGCCACTCGGCCTGATCTTATGTATGCAGTGTGTCTAATTAGCAGGTATATGGAAAGACCAACGAAGCTGCATCTCAGAGCTGCTAAAAGAGTGTTTCGTTACTTGAAAGGAACAACAGATTTTGGTATTTTCTACAAGAAAAATGGTGGCCCTATTTTGACTGGTTTCACTGACAGTGATTATGCTGGTGATTTGGATGATAGACGGAGTACAACAGGCCATGTGTTTATGATGGGTTCAGGTGCCATATCATGGGCATCAAAGAAGCAACAGGTTGTAACTTTGTCCACAACTGAAGCAGAGTTCGTATCTGCAGCAACCTCTGCTTGTCAAGCAATTTGGTTGAGAAGGATTCTTGAAGAGCTACAGTTTTATCAACATGGGCCTACTGTGATTCATTGTGATAATAGTTCAACTATTAAACTCTCCAGGAACCCAGTTTTACATGGAAGAAGCAAGCATATAGATGTGAGGTATCATTTTCTTTGTGATCTTGTAACTGAAAATACCATTGTTTTGGTTTATTGTCGAAGTGAAGACCAAGTTGCAGATATCCTGACCAAACCTCTAAAGCTGGAAGCATTTGAGAAGTTGCGTGGATTACTTAGAGTTTGTTCAAGATCCTTTTTAAACTGATTGCATAGATGACATTCAGTTTAAGGGAGAGTGTTAAGATATTTAGTCGTTTGTGTTTCAATAAATTCCTATTTGTTAGGAAGTCTGTTGCTTTTACCTATTCCTTAGGAGAATCCCAGAGTATTAGGAGTTGTTAGTCGTGGGATTACTGGTTGCTTTATTTTCTAGCTTTCTGTTATTTGCATTTGTATTTAATTAGACTTCAAGTCAATGAATTGGCATCGCATTCCTTTTACTCATTCTGCAGCAAACTCAGCTTTTAGTTTTTCAACAGTGGTGAGGGTGTCTACTGACTGGCGGAGAGTGGAAATGCAGGTTTGGTGAGCTTCTTGGGTAGAGAGGCGGGAGGTGATGGTGTCTTGGGTATCCTGGAGTTGGGTTTCCAGGTGGTCATGGCGAACGTCCATGGAGATGGTGGCTGGGCTCGGCTCGTGAGAGGTAGCTGTCCCAGAACCCATGGTGGGCTCTGATACCAGAATGACGGAGCACACGAGGTGTGACTCTTAACGGTGTGTTTGGATGAGGGAAATAAACTTGGGATTTTGACAAAAGTCAGAATTTCTAAATTGACATGAACCAATTCCCGTGTTTGGATTAAAAAAACATAGAAATTTCGAAATTCCGCGTGGGAAAAAACATGGAATTTAGAGATCATAAATCCCAACTTTAAATTCTATCTAAAAGTCGTCATTTCTAAAATCCCAAGAGAGATTGAGTTTTTTTAAAAGATCACTTTACAAATAAAGGTTAAATTCTGTGTTTTAAATCCATCACCCAAACAAGAAACTTTACAAATTCTATAACATTAATTTCTGTCATTTTAAATTCCGTCATTTATGAAATCCTTTGTACTTTTAAATTTCCTCATCCAAACACACTGTAAAAGAAAAAGACTGACGTTGGAAAAAGGATATACCGAATGATATCAAATAAGACAAGTCCTTTAATCGTAAGAGGTAGCACATGAGTGAATTGTATATTCTTGTCTGCTATAGTCTGGGACGTCAGGTCCTTTAATACAGAATGATATCAAATAAGACAAGAATAGGGAGAATGCCACGTTGCTAGCTATCTAACGGATATACCCAGTATTCTGAGGTATTCCTTCTTAGGTGGAGAATTCTAGACAGTTCTATTGCAAATGGTGAAGTTGGCTGGGCCATGGCCTTATGGGTTTCTCTGGTGGGTTGGGCTGTAGCTAGGATAGAGACTGGTCTCATCAATTCTTTTTTAGGTTATCATGATCATTGAAATTTTACTGGTTCCTGCAAGTATTGCACTGATCATGCAAAAGATATTGGGATGACATCGAAGGGTTTCCACCCTTAGGGTTAGGTCTAATCTAACAGAGTTAGGATTTATGAAATTATGCTTTCTTGACTACAAGAGAAAAGATAGATTCATCCAACACACTGCATTTCAGACATCCATCTAATCTGATGACAAAAAGATAGATTCTTATTAAAAGACATCAATGAGAATAACTCATGATTAAAAGTTCGGAAGTTTCTATAGAAGAATATAGATTCTCATTAATTATAATTAGATTACATCAGAGTATTTATACAGGGAATAAAAATTGACTTTTCATATTGCATAAGAGTCGTGCTCTAACAATACTCTAGCAGATCTACAGCTGTCTAAACAGAGACTTAACAACAGTATTAATATTCTAACTAACTTTGACTTGTTTGACTCCTTGTAGAGAGGTCTCTTTACACCCCCTCAAGCTGAATGGAGGGGACTGAAGTGAAAGCTTGGACCTGAGAAAAAGGAAACGTTGCTTGCTCAAAGACTTGTTGTGAATGTCAGCAATTTGATCTTGACTACAAACATACTTCACAGTCAATTTTTGATTGAGAACCTGTTCTCTAATGTAGTGGAAATCTAGCTCAAAATGTTTAGTTCTAGAATGAAACACAGGATTATTTGATAGCGCTATGGCAGATATATTATCACACCATAAGACTAGAAGAGAAGGAAGTTTGTAACCAATATCTGCAAATAACTTTGCAATCCATGAAAGTTCAGTTGCTGTTAAAGTGAGTGATCTGTACTCAGCTTCTGTTGAGGATCTTGCCACAGTTGATTGCTTCTTTGCACTCCAACTGATGAGAGTAGATCCGAGAAATATGCAATAACCTCCAATAGATCGTCGATCATAAGGGCAACCTGCCCAATCTGCATCAGAGTATGCTTGCAAAGATAGAACATTAGTAGCTTGCTTTGGAATAAACAGACCATGGTTGATTGTGCCTTTAAGGTATCTCAGAATTCTTTTTTACTGCTTGTAGATGAGGGTCTCTTGGAGTGTGCATAAACTGACACACTTGGTTGACTGCATATGAGAGATCAGGCCTAGTCCAAGTAAGATATTGGAGAGCCCCCACAATAGAGCGATATTCAGCAGGATTAGGCAAGAGATCACCACTATTATCCAATTTTACAGAACCAACAGGAGTGGCACAAGGTTTAGCACCAGTCATGTGCACCTTAGTGAGAAGGTCAGTGGCATACTTGGCTTGAGAAAGAAACAAACCAGTGGATGATCTCTGAACCTCAAGACCAAGGAAGTAATGAAGAGGGCCAAGGTCCTTGACTGGAAATAGGGCACCCAACTGAGTAATGACAGAGGTACAAGCCAAAGTAGAAGGACCTGTGATGATAATATCATCCACATATACTAAAACAATAACCAAAGAAGGAACTCGTTTGATAAAAAGAGAGGTATCAGACTGTGAAGCACTGAAACCAAGAGAAAGAAGTGCTGAATGCAATTTTTCATACCAAGCTCGTGGAGCCTGCTTTAGACCATAAAGAGAACGATGGAGCTGACATACATGAGTAGGTTTAGAAGAATCCACAAAGCGGGGGGGTTGCTCCATATAGACAACTTCCTTAAGAAAACCATGGAGAAAAGCATCACTGACATCCAATTGATTAAGAAACCAGTTGTGATGAACTGCCAAGGTAAGCAAAAGTCTAATGGTGACTGGTTTGGCCACAGGGCTGAATGTTTCACCAAAATCCACACCCTCTTGCTGATGATAACCTTTTGCAACAAGGCGAGCCTTATATCTATCCACAGAACCATCGGGTTTTCGTTTGATTCGAAAAACCCACTTGCAGCCTACAAGATTCTGTTGAGGACGAGAGGGCATTAAACTCCAAGTACCAGTGAGTTAGAGAGCATTAAACTCTTCTTGCATGGCCTGTCTCCAATGAGCAAACTTAGAGGCTTGAAGGTAGGTTGTGGGAACAAAGTCTAAATCTGTAGGAATAATGGAATTAGGCAGAGGATGTTTGGTGGCAGTGTAGGCCTTAGGTTTGGATATTCCACTTTTAGATCGAGTCTGCATTGGGTGAGTGGGTTGAACTGGTGGGAGAGGGGGAACCACAGGAACAGAAGCAGCAGTAGCAGGAGAGACAGACTGTATAGGGGCAGATGGTGGAGGAAGGGAAGGAGGGAGGGGAAAGATGGGGGCGGAAAAAGTGAGAGAGCTCGGTGAAGGAGAAGAGGGAGTAGGCAAGGGAGAGGAGAGTAAAGGCAGTGTATGAAATGGAAAATCTGTTTCATGAAAAAGAACATGCCTAGAGATGTAAACTTGACCAGTGTTTTGAAGATCAAGGCATCTATAGCCTCTATGATGAGGACTATAACCGAGAAACACACACTTCGTGCTCTTGGGATCGAGTTTGGAGGAGGTATAAGGCTTGAGCCAAGGATAGCAAGCACAACCAAACACTCTAAGTGGAGAATAATCTGGTTTTCTTTTGAGTAAAAGTTCTAAAGGGGAGATAGTTTTGGAAGAAATAGGAAGTCGATTGATAAGGTAGATAGCAGTTGTAAAGGCTTCAACCCAAAACTGATGCGGAACCTTAGAAGCAGCCAGTAAAGTCCTAGCAGTTTCAACCAAATGTCTGTGTTTTCGCTCAGCACACCCATTTTGTTGGGGAGTGTGAGGACAACTGAGTTGATGAGCAATGCCATTATCCTTGAGGTAGGTCACAAAAGCAGTACAAAGAAATTCACCCCCTTAATCTGATCGTAGGGCCTTAATAGAAAGAGATAACAACTTTTCAACATGGGCTTTGAAATGCAGAAATGTCTGAAAGACTGCAGATTTTGTCTTTATTGGATAAAACCAACAGAATTTTGTACAGCCATCAACAAAGAGTACATAATACCTATAACCACTGAAAGAAGTAACAGGGGCTGGTCCCCATACATCAGAGTGCACTAAGGCTAGTGGTGTAGAAGCAACGTTTGAAGAAGAAGTAAATGGAAGTTTAGTACACTTCCCCAAGGCACAATTAGAACAGAAAAATGAGCCATGAACAACATCAGATAAAGGTAAAAGGCCATGAGTAATCACTTTATTGAGGATTTTGGAGGAGGGATGACCTAATCTTTGATGCCAAGTGTTGTAGGAAGCCTTTGTAGCAACATGCGCAGTGAGGGGAAATTGATGAAGAAGACCTTGAAGAGGATAGAGACCATTATGTGTAGGGGCCTGAAAAAGCTTCTTCCCCGAGATTCGATCCTTAACAAGGAAGCCATGTTCATCAAATTCCATAGAACATTGATTATCCTTTGTAAATTTATGCACAGACACCAAATTATGTGCAATTTGAGGAACATGCAGTACATGATGAAGATGAAATGTAGAAGATGGAGTGTGCAATAGAGAAGAACCAGAGTTGAGAATGGGCAAACCTTGTCCATCGCCTGCAAACACCTTGTTAGAGCCAGTATAAGGAGTGGACATATGAAGATGAGACGAATCATTGGTCATGTGTGAGCTAGCACCAGAGTCAGCAAGCCACAGGGAATTGGAAGAGGAAGTATTGGCACACATAGCAGAGAGCTTGGCAAGGGGAATTTGACCTTCATAGGATGGATTCAACCGATTGTAACAGTCAATGGCAGCATGACCAGAGCCATTACAAATCTGACAGATGGTTTTACCACCGGGGAAACCGCCAGAAGAAAATCTTGAATTGGAGGAGGGTGCAGAGGGTGCACGAGAGCGATCATTGTGAAAATTGTTATGACGTGGAGCAGAAGAAAATTGAGAAGTATTGGTGGGAAAATTGTGAGGCTGGCGATTTGAAGAATTATAGTTGGATCGACCTCGGCCACGATTGAAAGAATTTGAGCAAAAATGTTGTGGTTGAGCAGAATATGCCTGAGGGTGAGTAGGTGTTGGGAGTAATGGAGGTTGTGGTGTCGAGGCTTGGTGAGAAACAAAAGCCTGAGATGAGGGAGAGGATTGAAGGTGTTTCTTGCGTGCCAGAGACACTTCCTTGTTCAGTAAAAGGCCATGGAGTTCATCCACAGTGGTGGAACCAAGACGAAGCTCGATTGAGGTCACAAAAGACTCATACTCATCAGAGAGACCATTGAGAATAATAGCGATGAGATCAGATTCATCAACCGGAGTACCAGTGGCAGCCAAAGCATCGGAAATGGACTTAATATGCTGAAGATACTCAGAGATCGAAGAAGAACCTTTTTGAGCCGATTGAAGACGAGATCGGAGTTGATGAATGTGAGATCGCGATACACCAGCAAATCGCTTTTCCAAATTTTACCACAATTCATGAGCAGAAGTAACACCAACAGTAAAAGGAATGAGATCATCAGATAAAGTGGAGTTAAGCCAAATGATCAGATTCTGATCTTTCTCGTATCAGAGCTCATAAGCAGGATTGAGCTGAGAGAGACAATTTCTAGAGGAATCACGAAGAAACCGAGGTGGTGATGGTTCGGATCCATCAACAATGCCAGATAATTTGTAGCGACGAAAGATCGGAGCAAACAGAGAGCTCCAAAGAAGGTAATTGTCGCGCTTGAGTTTGATTGGAACCATGCTTCCAATATTCTGAATCGTGATCGAGTGCACCGGAGTGAAGTTAGGGTTTACAGCAGTTGAAGAAAGAGGAATTGAAGGAGAAGAGTTAGACGAAGGAGAGGCCATTGGAAGAAGGATTGGGAATGAGGATCGTGTTTGGCAAGAGAGAAAGTCACAGAGAAAAAGATTGGGAATGAGGATCGTGTTTGGCTCTTGATACAATATAGAAGAATATAGATTCTCATTAATTATAATTAGATTACATCAGAGTATTTATACAGGGAATAAAAACTGACTTTTCATATTGCACAAGAGTCGTGCTCTAACAATACTCTAACAGATCTACAGCTGTCTAAACAGAGACTTAACAACAGTATTAATATTCTAACTAACTTTGACTTGTTTGACTCCTTGTAGAGAGGTCTCTTTAGTTTCTGCTCAAATACTCAGCATATTAATTCAAGTATTAATGCAATGATGCAAATGGATAATTAATTAATTTATTTATACGTTTTGTGGCTAAACAGAGTTTGAAACTATCTCCAGCTACTGTTTTATACAATAGGAGGAGCTATTGGTGACTTGGTCCATGCATGCTTTGTTTTTGTACCACGACGGAGCAATTTAAGCATTCATATTGTACTTTTCTTATAACTTTCTTCAAAGATTTATTTAAATGACACTCTTAAATAGTAATTAGACAGAGAATTAACTCACCCCACATTCTCTATGGGGTTAACAAAAACTGTTGATGTCAAAATTGGATCAACAATAGGTAAACAATAAAACACACAATCACAAAAAAAACGAGTCTTTACTTGGTTCATCCAAATCAATATGATAGTTCCAAGTTACTTCCGCAATTGCTTAGTTTGTATTTCACTATAATAATAGTATTACAATTACAAGAGGTTTGGGGTGGATGCTAGCAATTCTAACATGGTATCAAATGATGCAGCACGAAAGCACGAGTTTACGGATTGATAACGGTCTAAACATGAAAAGATAAACTGAAATCCATCATCGACTAGAATCCACCGGACAATAGAGAATTTGATTAATAATATGATAAAACTGATTAATACAATGTCATGAGTTGGCTTAACACTACTACAAAAAGGGCAAAAGACGACCAGGAAACAACGACGGTAGATCAAATAACCGTCGTTGTTTTTTAAAAGACGACGGTAATAGAAACCCGTCGTAGAAACATAACTTAAACACCTTAAAAACCGGTAGATGCATAGATATTTTTAAACCACGACGCTCCAAATTTAAAAAGCGTCGTCTTACTACAAAGGTATTGTTCCGAGTTAAAATTTGAACCTAAAAACAACGACTGCAGCTATGAAATCACCGCCGTAGAAAGTAAAGACGATGATTTAAAAATAAGACGCCCTGTTAACTCATTAATAAAAACGACCCAATTTTCTTAGTCAGCGACGCATAAATTCAAAGAAATCTACAATTGTTAATTACAAAAAAATTCGCCGATTTAAATTAAGTTACCACAACTGTAAATATAAATTTATCGACTTTTAATTACTGAATACTTCCATAACTCTACTGTCCACATAATTGTACTAACCACAACGGTTTGTTAAATTAACGACGTACAAATTTTTTACCATTATACGTCTATCATTATCTATAAACCGTCGTCTTAATATTAATTGGTTTTTAAGATTTATTTATTGGATTTTTTTCCTACGGCGGTAGATAAACAGTATGACAAGATTTGTGATAACCCACGACGGTTTATATAGGAAATCGTCGTCACCATCAAATTAAAGTGAAGTCTTACTAGAATGAACTCTGTTCCTCATCATAATCGAACCAACACACAAAGGCAATATTTTAGAAATTGATGATGTGTGTGTCTTTGTGTCTTTGTCTCAAAGACACAAAGACACACACAACAACATCCAAAACATTTGCTTTCAGAAAAATGACGATCGCAGCAGAAAGACAATTTTTGAGATGATGCGTGCGTGTTTGTCTTTCAGATACACAAACGCGCACACACATCAACATCCAAATTGAAAAATGAAAGCGAGTTGAGACAGAGAGGTGATGTGCCTCCAGAGAGGTGATACAGAGCCAAGGGCAAGAAGAAGTTGAAACCCTAATTGAAAAAAGAAGACGAAAGAAAGATAGAAAAACCCTTATTTATAAACTAATCTTATATACCACGTCGGTTATATTAGCTTATCGACGTTTATATGAAAACATAAACGTCGTTTAAAACTAAAATAAGGTCGTATAAATTAATTAACAATGATGCTATATAAAAAAATGACGTTGTCATTTTTTGGAAAACTAATTTATCGTGTAATTAAAAAAGTTACACGTTGGTATGCGTAATTAAAAAGACGTGGTATATATTTTTCACGTCGTTATTATTGAGTATAAGGTCGTTGGGTAAATTTGAAAATGATGGGATATATCTTTTTGAAAAAACTTGTGTCGTGTAATTGGATATAAAAACGACGTTTACTTAAAACTAGGCGTTGTCGAAACTAATTTAATAGGGCGGTGTAAACCTATAGCGCCGTATAATGTTGCATACTAGGGCGCATTATATTAATAGCGTCGTTTTATGAAACGGTTTGTTAATATTTTAAACTTTTCACCTACCTGACCTACACTTGTACTGTTTCCAAACCCGAGAAAAACTTTCAAGCTTCTCTTATTTTTCATTCTCAAAGCGCTGTTTCAAACTTTCAAGCTTATCTCTGAGAGAAAACTTTTCGTCTTCCTCTCCTCTTCGTCTTCGTCTTTGAACTGAAACACCAAACTCCAGGAGAAAACTTTCATTGCACGCAAAGGGTAAGCATTTCTCACTATTTTTGTTCCTGTTTTGCATGCGCATATCATTTTCGTTTTTTAAAATCTTTTTACATTTTTTCTTTCCAAGTTTCATAAAATTTGCAGACAAAGAAGGAAAGTTTCCAAGTTTGAACACTACTCTGTTTCTTTTACTTCAACTAAATAAGACGACGATGGCTTGTTATTTACGTGGTTAGATTTATAGACCACGACGGTTCGTCAGTCATCCTAGCGTCGTGTGAAAGTGTTCTTCGTTGTTTTTTAAAATGATCTTCTTTTTTTTGCCTTTGATTTTTTAGGATATATTCATCGCAGGTTTGATTTCTCTGAACAATGGTTTTTGTTTTGAAAATCTTTTTAATTATTTTTCTGTTGAAAATATTTTCGTTTTTCCTAATTTGTTTTTCTGTGGTAGAGACGACGGTATATTATTATTTACGTCGTTTTAATTTCAATACCACGTCGAATGTTTATTATTAACATCGTTGTAGTATTTAATCCTATTTTTTTTTTGTAATTATATCATAAGTTGTCAGTTTTTATTATTAACGTCGTTGTAATATTCAATCACGTCGGTTGTTAATTACCGTCGTGAAAATTGATTATTATGTCGATTGTTTTGTTCTTACGTCGTTTGAAATATTATAATATGTCGAATTTTATAAATAACCGTCGTGTTTTTTCTTAATTTCACTGAAATATTTTCACTTGCAGGTTTGATTTGTCTGTAACCATGGTTTCTCAATCCCAAAGTAAGGACTCTGGCTTGAAAAAAAATGAATGTAAGGAGCTTAGAGTTGTAAATCCTCAAGCCAAGTCCTCGAAGAAGATGAAGTTTGTTTCATCTGCTGAGACAGAACCAGGCAGCACGACAACATTTTCTGAGGAGCCAAAGTCAAGTCGGGGTATAAGCACAATGCCTCGTGTTGTGAAGAGAAAAATTTAGAAAATCAAGCCTGTTGTTGAGTACAATAAAAAGGGGAAAGCATATGGCCCTGCACATACTGAGATGCAGTCCTACGTTGGTGTGTTGGCATGCTCCAGAGTCCCACTTCTGGACAAGAAATGGGCTGAAATATCCAAGGATATAAAAGAGCAGATTTGGGAAGCCGTTGACATGGCTTTTGTGGTTGGTCAAAGGGGCAAGAAGATGGTGTTATCTTCTGCTGCCACTACTACAAAAAACGAAATAGACGACGGTAATCCACCGTCGTGTATCATGGTTTACAACCGACGAGAAATCGACCGCCGTCTTTTCATACATGAAATAACGACGGAAAATAACCGACGTAGTTAATATAGTACACGTCAGTAAAATACTAAAACCGACGTAGATTTCATACATAAAACCTAAAAAAGAAACCTTTCGACTATAATAGACGACGGTTTTAGTAAAACACTGACGTTGAAATAATGTTAAATGTCAAAAACAACTACAAAACCGACGTAAATATGTTTATCGACGTCTCTAAATACACAAAAACCGACGTGTAAAACTTAGAAAACGTCTTGGTTAGTAAATACTACGTTCACTAAATGAAAAAACTGACGTCTTAAACATATAACATGGCGTATATTTACATAAACAGACGTAAAAACAACAATAACCACGACCATTTATATCACCACAGACGTTAAAAATGATTTTGACGGCTTGAACACAAAAAAAACGACGTGGTTAATATAGAACACGTCACAAAAGAACTAAAACCGACGTCGATTTGGTACATAAACGCATAAAAAAGAGACCTTTCGACTATAATAGACGACGGTTGTATTAAAACACAGACGTTTAAATAATTTTAAATGTCAAAAACAACTATAAAACTGACGTAAATAGTTTTATCAACGTCTCTAAATTAAATAAAACCGACGTGTCAAATTTACAAACCGCCGTGGTTAATAAATACTACGTTCACTAAATGGAAAAACTGACGTCTTAAACATATAACATGGCATATATTTACTTGAACAGACGTAAAAACATAAATAACCACGACCCTTTATATCACCACAGACGTTGAAAATGATTTTGACGGCTTGAACACAAAAAAAACGACGTGGTTAATATAGTACACGTCACAAAAGAACTAAAACCGACGTCGATTTGGTACATAAACGCATAAAAAAGAGAAGTTTCGACTATAATAGACGACGGGTGTATTAAAACACAGACGTTTAAATAATTTTAAATGTCAAAAGCAACTATAAATCCGACGTAAATAGTTTTATCAACGTCTCTAAATTAAACAAAACCGACGTGTCAAACTTAGAAACCGCCGTGGTTAATAAATACTACGTTCACTGATTGAATAAACTGACGTCTTAACGATATAACATGGCATATATTTACTTGAACAGACGTAAAAACAACAATAACCACGACTATTTATATCACCACAGACGTTGAAAATTATTTTGACGGCTTGAACACAAAAAAAAACGACGTGGTTAATATAGTACACGTCACAAAAGAACTAAAACCGACGTCGATTTGGTACATAAACGCATAAAAAAGAGACCTTTCGACTATAATAGACGACGGTTTTATTAAAACACAGACGTTTAAATAATTTTAAATGTCAAAAACAACTATAAAACCGACGTAAATGGTTTTACCTACGTCTCGAAATAAAACAAAACCGACGTATAAAACTTAGAAACCCCCGTGGTTAATAAATACTACGTTCACTGAATGAAAAACTGACGTCTTAAACATATAACATGGCATATATTTACTTGAACAGACGTAAAAACAACAATAACCACGACCATTTATATCACCACAGACGTTGAAAATTATTTTGACGGCTTGAACACAAAAAAACGACGTGGTTAATATAGTACACGTCAGTAAAAAACTAAAACCGACGTCGATTTGGTACATAATCGCATAAAAAAGAGACCTTTCGACTATAATAGACGACTGTAATAGACGACGGTTGAAATGAATTATAATGATATACAGAGCTATGAATTAATGTCATACAAAGCTTGCAGAATGAAAATGTGATCGTAATTAAAATGATATACAGAGCTATGAATTAATGTCATACAATTAACTGCATAACTAATGTCATACATTACAACAATCAATCAATCCATATATCTTCACACCCATCTCTAATGTTCTCACTCCCAAACTCACCCACTAGGTCATCAAATGTGTCAACATTTGGTATCCCTCTAGAAAATGGCTCACACTCAATTCTAATATCACCTAGCACATCATCACCAATAACATCATTATATTCTCTATTAGGCATTGATAACACTACCGACCAACCACGATGCATTAGGTCGTCAACATAAAATACTTGTTTGACTTGAGAAGCCATAACAAATTGGTCATTCCTATGTCCAATTTTACTCAGATCTACAAGGGTAAATCCAAGTTCGTCGACTACAAGGCCCGAAGTGTTATCTATCCAATCACACCTCAAGACTGGGATTCTAAACTTTTGGTAGTCAAGATCCCAAATTTCTTGAATAACCCCATAAAAACCCATATTGGAGACAATAGGGTTTTTATCCTTGGCACTAGCAACTTGCATAGTATGTGCAAGTAAATAAACTCCACTATTTTGGACAGTTCGCACATCATCCTGTGCCTTGGTGCTAAATTTGACACCATTAATAAGATAGCTCCTATATGATGGCACTACCATGCTTGGACCAGCTGCTAACCATCTCAAATTTTCTGATATGCCATTATAATCTTCCCCATTAAATTCACTTTGAACCTACAAATTAAACATATATATTAATTCAATCTAACATATATATAGAAAGAAAGAAAATTAAAATAATAAATTGAATATGTCATTCAATAACATATATACCTTAACACGTAGCCATTGAATGAAAGTGCTATTGTGCTTATCTTGTAGCCACTTTGTTCTCTTTCTAAATTTCGAATAAGTGGTCTTGATGTGGATCATATGTTCCCTACAATTGACACGAAAAAAACACGCATTACGGTCCCTCATATATAAGATAAATATAAGGAGTAATAATATTTAACATGGCTACATATATATGAAAAATTAAACTCATACGTACTCGATATAAGGTAGGACTTCCTCCGTATTCTCCAAGACATATAGATGTGCCTGGTTCAACAAGTCCATATCAACTAAGCCCACTGTGCAACCTGATAATGGCTTTGAAACTCCCATATTCTGGCTTGAAGGCACTCCAACTGTACTAACATCAGATAAATGGTCAGTACAAAACTCTACAGCTTCTTCAGCTATATACCGCTCAGCAATGCAACCTTCGGGACGAGTACGATTCTGAACATACCCCTTTAGCACTTTCATATATCTTTCAAACGGATACATCCATCTAAAATATACTGGCCCACATAGACGAACTTCTCTGACAAGATGTACTACTAGATGAACCATGATATCAAAGAATGAAGGGGGAAAGTACTTCTCAAGCAAACATAAAGTAACTACTACATCTTCTTCCAACTTATCTAGCTTGGAAACATCTACCGTCTTTGCACATAAAGCATTGAAGAAGAAGCACAATCGAGTTATTGCATACCTTGCAGGCTTCTCCAAAACAGAACGAATTGCCACAGGGAGCAATTGTTGCATCAAGGTATGACAATCATGAGATTTAAGGCCAAGAAGTCTTGAATCTTTTAAAGATACAAGATTTTTTATATTTGAAGAATAACCTTCAGGAACCTTCATACCATAAAAAGAATTGCAAACCGCTCTCTTCTCTGCTCTTGACAAATTCCAAGGCCCTGGAGGCAAGCGAGTACGTCTTTCTCCATACTCGGGTTGCAAATCAATTTTTACCCCCATGTTCAATAAGTCTAACAGAGCAGCAATCCCATCTTTATTTTTTCCAGGGATCTCTAGCAATGTACCAATGATACTATCGCAAACATTCTTCTCAATGTGCATAACATCTAAGGCATGCTTCACAGGGAGGTATTTCCAATACTCGAGATCAAAGAATTTTGATTTCTTCTTCCAACAAACTCTATCACCATCATTCTCACCAACACTTCCCCCAATTTTCGAGCCCCATATGTAATTAATATCTTCAACCATATGCAGCACTTCTTCTCCTGTTAATGGCTCAGGGGGCATGCCATATTCAGGTTTCCCATTAAAAGCTGCACGTTGCCTCCTATATGGATGATTGATTGGTAACCACTTTCTATGCCCAATGTAACAAATTTTGTGGCCATTTTTCAACCTGTGACTAGGTGTATCATCGCCGCATATTGGACAAGCTTTATATCCTTTAACAACACAACCAGATAAGTTTCCATAAGCGGGAAAATCATTAATTGTCCACAGTAATGCAGCTCTGAGTGTAAAGTATTCTCCTATGTGGGCATCATACACTCCTCTAATCCCATCCCACAGAGATTTCAAATCATCAATCAAAGGCTCTAAGTAGACGTCTATATCATTTCCGGGCTGTTTAGGACCGGAAATCAGTATAGTCAACATCATGAACTTCCGCTTCATGCATAGCCATGGTGGGAGATTATATGTAACTAACATAACTGGCCAACAACTGTATCTGCTACTTAAAGAACTGTGGGGATTGAATCCATCAGATGAGAGAGCCAATCTCAAGTTTCTTGGCTCATTACCAAAGTCGGGCCATTTTTCATCAACAAGTTTCCAAGACGGGGAATCCGCTGGATGAGACATATAACCGTCAACTGATTTTCTTGCAGCATGCCAAGTCAAACTCTTAGCTGTCTTATGTGATTGAAACATCCTTTTAAACCTTGGAATTGGAGGAAAATACCACACCACCTTCGCTGCCACACCCTCTTTCAAGAACCCATCCTTGGTTTCCTTCCACCTTGAGATACCACAAGTAGGACAATTAGTTGCATTCTCATACTCCTTCCGATACAAAATGCAGTCATTGGAACATGCGTGGATTTTCTCATAACTCATCCCTAAAGCAGACAAAGTCTTTTTTGCCTCGTACATAGAGGAAGGTAGTGTATTTCCTTCTGGAAGAAATTCTCCTTGAAGTATCAATAATTCTGTAAAGCAAACATCACTCATCCCATGTTTTGCTTTCAAATTATATAACTTCACCAAAGCCGACAACTTCGTGTACTTACTGCAACCAGGGTACAAGGGTTCATCGCCATCCCCAATCACACTGGCAAACTCATAAGGATCAGATCCAATATTGGCAAAATCATTATCATCCATCCCTAATTCTTCAGAAACATAACTAAACCTACTTTGCTCATCTTTTTCCACATTTCTACTAGCATTGGTAGTCCATTCCCAAGGTTCTCCGTGCCATCTCCAAATCTTATAGCTTTGGTCAATTCCATTAAAGTATAAGTGTTCCCTTATAATTCCAACCCCAAACAATCGAATATTCCCACATTTAACACATGGACAACGAATCTCAGTTGTATTTCCAAGATTTTGTAACGCAAAATTCAAAAATCCTTCCACCCCTAACTCATATGCCTTCGATCTTCTATCCGCATGCATCCATGACTTATCCATCTTACACTCTATCAAATTCATATAAATATATATATATTAAAGTGGAAAGACCAGCAATGAAACACTACCTCATTCAAATAGCAGAGAAAAAAATGAAAATTAAATATAAAACATGGAAAAGACGACGGTTTATAAAAATAATCGTCGTTTAATATACATTCCGACGACGGCATCTATAGTCACCGTCGTCATTAAGATACCCAGACCCAGAAATTTGAACGGTGTTCTGGTAGCCTAAAGACGACGTTTAATGGAGAAACAGTCGTCTTTAGGCTACCAGTTGCGGCTTAAAACGTAGACGACGGGAGTAAATGAACAACCGACGTATAATAAACATTTGGACGACGGTTTGATCCTTCAACCGTCGTCGTAGTTAAAAAAAAAAACAGCTTAAATCTCCCATCCCCATTCTTTTTCCAAGAACCCATGGCCAAACAAACATAAAAGAACCCAAACAGAGAGCAATTATTACAAGATTGCAAACACCAAAACCCTAATATAGCTACCAACGAAAACATTTATGGATTTAAGAAGAGATTAGGGTTGTACTTACATGGATATTGAGAGAGAGCTGCGAGAATATAACAACTGCTTCAGAGAGAGCTTGGAGAATCTACGTACCCAATGCTTTGAGAGAGATCTTGGAGAATCTACGTACCCAATGCTTTGAGAGAGAGCTGAGAGAATATAACAAAAGCTTGAGACAGAGCTGAGAGAATAAGGATTAAAGGGACTAGAGTTGTACTTACATGGATATTGAGAGAGAGCTTGGAGAACGAAAACTTTCAGACAAATTTATGTTGAAGAGAGAGAATGAACTATTTGAGGGTTAAAGGGAAATTCTGAAAATTTTAAGTCGCGATCAAAAATTTTTAAGTACCGCGTTTTTCAACCACGACGGTCAACACTTATAATGACGTCTAATAATTACTTACAACGGCGGGTATAATACATTTACGACGTTGTAAACACTAAAGACGTCGCTATTTTATAACTGACGTCGTCAACCGAATTCAATTAGTCTTTGTTAATGTAGTTGACCAAAAACAGCGGGAGAAAACCGGCGTCGTTTCAAAAAACCCTAAACCCTAATCCCTAAACCCTAAACCCTAAACCCTAAATTGTAAAATAATTTTTAAAAAATACACAAGTACGAGAAAAATGAACCGAAAATTGCTATGGATTCCTTACAACATTGCCTTCAACAATAGTAGGCTAAAATATGGATTTCATAATTTTGAATTTATGGGCACCAATGGATCACATAAACCTTAGGGTTATGTTATGTAAAGTATAAGGAGTACAATGCTTTGTCTCTAAATTTGTTTGAATTTTGTTATCATTTGAACTTTGAAAACTAAAATTACATTTTTCAGGCCTTAACGGGCAAGATATTGTCTCAATCAGTGCATAGAATTTGCCGGTATATTTTTCGGATTTTGTTTTGAATATATTATTAATATTAGTAATTAAATACAATAAAAAAATATTTCCAAAATTATATTTTTTAAAGCTTTAGGATAGAGACAATATTCCAATGCTTGGTAGTTTTCAGTATAATTTTTGGATATAGTTATGAATTTAATATGGATTTAAATAAAATATAAAAGTCAATAACAATTAAATTAAAAATGACTTAGCCGACGTTGTATCCCTTTACAACGACATTAAACATAAAAAACCGACGTTGAAACTATATTTAAGAATATACACAGGATGAATTAATTATAAACCGTCATTTTAGTGTATATAACGGACGTTGTTTAAATATATAAAGGCGGATATTTAATAATATCCGCCTTTGTATAATATTACAACGTCGTTAATGTTATACTAACCGACGTAGTATATGAATACAAATTCATTTATAAAGGATGAATTAATTATAAACCGTCGTTGTTACTAATATTAAACGTCATTTTAGTGTATATAACTGACGTTGTTTATATATATAAAGGCGAATATTTAAGAATATCCGCCTTTGTATAAGATTACGACGTCGATAAGGTTATACTAACCGACGTAGTATATGAATTCATATTCTTTTATGCAGGATGAATTAATTATATACCGTCGTTGTTATTTCTATTACACGTCATTTTGTTGTATATAGCTGACGTTTTTTTTTTATACAAAGGCGGATATTTAGAAATATCAGCCTTTGTATATTATTACGACGTCGATAAGGTTATACTAACGGACGTAGTATATGAGTACAAATTCATTTATACAGGATGAATTAATTATAAACCGTCGTTGTTTTGACTATTACACGTCGTTTACTGCAATACGACCATTGTGTACACGTATGAGACGTGTAAATTAGAATCAGACGTCGGTGTTTGGGAACTAAACAAATTTTTAAACAAAATTTAATTTTGTTGATTTTTGTTCTCTTGATTACAACAAAATATTTATATACATTTTAAATAATCTAAATTAAACATTGTTCATAAATATTTATCTACATCAATTATCCTTCGGTAATTGCTTGTTCACGAATTCTGCCCATTCATGCCTAACTTCGTCAATATCCTTTTGTGTATACTGAAGTTTATCTTTTTTCTTGTCAAACTGCAAAATAAACCAAAAAACCGACGTGTTAAAAGAATACAAACGACGGTTAAACAAAAATATGACGTAGTAAAATAAAGAAAGTATATCTAAAATGTTGCGTTTTACCTTCTTTTCGAAATTTAGGTCTGGATCATGAATTATATCTCTCATGAATCGCATCATGTAATAGCCACACTCTACACTTGTTGGTTGTTCAGGAGTGCCGTGTAGATTTTTCCAAATGGCCTGCTGTTTACGTGAATTTTTGTTTATATGAATGTTAAACATTTTAATTGACCTGTTACAAGAAAACAAAGGGTGTTAAATACAAATAGTAACCGTCGTGGTAAATCAGTCAAAACGACGGAGTTTTTTAAACCAAGACGTTATATTTTGTTTAAAACGGCGGTAAAACCTAACCGTCGTTGTGTAACGTTATAACGTCGGTAAGAGTAAAAAACGTCGTATGACGAAAATTGTGCAGAAAAAATTAAAACGTTCTTAAATAAAACGCAAACGACGTGGTAGTTAAATTAAAACGACGTTTTTAAGAAAATATTGACGTGGTAGTTAAATTAAAACGTCGGTAATATCTTCCCGTCGTTATATTATATAATAACGTCGGTATTAGTAAAAACCGTCGTTTATTTAAATACTTTATAGGAAAAATCATAAATCAGAAGAAATCAACTTACGTATTCACTATATTTTTCATTTCGTCGTCAACCATGCGTTTTGGCAGTGAATTCATGTAATAGGCAGTCTCTGTTAATGGTCTCACAATTACCATCACCCAATGACCCCTGCACATAATGATTCATATTAGAAAGAAAAATATTAGAAGCCTGGATTATAAGGCAGTGAATTCATGTAATAGGAAAATACTTTAAATGGTACTAACCCTGGATTATAAGGGACCAAGAAAAATTGATTCCCATCTGCTGTATTCAGGCGGTTTGACAGGTTTTTTATTCGGTCTGATATTGATCCAACTCCAGAGCTCACTAGCCCAGGGTCCACGAGGCCAACAAGGTTTACAAGATTTGCCATTTTTAAATAGTCAAATAGGAACCTAAATATATGAAAGTCAATTAAATGAGATTTTAATTTAAAAGAAAGGAAAATGTAAAACAAAATGGGATTAGGGAGAATTACCTCATGTATACTGATATCACTGTGGTTCCTATCTCAACCATTGAACCAAACTGCAAAACATCCTCAGTGAAGAGGAAGGTATCATGCTCAATGCCAAACACTTCCTTGGGCATGTGAATTGTTAGAGCCTCGTTACCATTAGGCAACAACTTGGTCTGGAAATGTTGGCATAAGGCTAAAAGAGGAGGTGGCATATCTAGCTTTGACAGATCCTGTTTAAAGAAATTAATAAAGAAATATAAGTTAGTTTGTGTGTGAACTAAAATAAACGACTCTAACTAAACAAAAAAAACAGACGTGGTATATAATATAAACGACGGTTTCTCGTTAATACTGACGTTGTATTAAATTTATAACGTCGCTATTCTATAGAAAGGTCGTCTAATATAAATACAGTTAATGAAATCATGAAATGAACGACGGTTTATAAAAGCGTCGTGGTATATAACGAAACACGACGTGTCTTGTAAGAAACAGACGTATTTACCGTCGTTATTTTAAATTTTAACGTCGGCTATTAAAAGGAGCGACGTCTTTTTAAAATTTAAAAAGCAGAAATATAAATAAGCAGAGATTTTACCGTGTCCTCTTTCTCTTTTGCAGCAGTATCAGCTTCAGGCTTCGGATCTTCTAATTCCAAAGCTAGGGGTCTGATATTAGTGGCCCCAGAGCAGCTTGCCTTATCAGACATTGGATTTTTTGGGCTTTGATCTTGAGGGGGTAAAATAATTGGAGGAATTGGGGTTTGGAGCATCTGGCTGGGATCAAAACTAGGAACTAGTTGACGGATATATGCCAACAAAGTCTCCCTCTCTGCTCTGACTGCTTCCATTATAGTTTCCCTTGACTTCGCCTCAATCCTCAAGGTCTCTTCTCTGACTGCCTCCCTCACACTTTCCTTCAATTTGTCACCAAATTTCACTCTCTGCTGCTTCGGCAAATTGAAGAACTGAGTTGGAGTAACGCCAGCACCAGCTCCTCTGACTCTCCCACCATGCTCCGGGGTTCCCAAAGCTAGAGTCAAGATATCATTGCTCCCGGAGATAGTCAGAGTGCCTTCGGAGACTTGCTTTTGCAAATCATCCTAAAAGAAAGAAAGAGAGATTGTTAGAACCTGAGAAGGGTGTATGACAGATACATATACCGACGTTGTAAATTATAAACAACGACGGTTTTTATTAAATGACAGATGTGGTATTAATTTAAAACGTCTATATATAAATACCGTCGTTGTTTATACTTTACAAACGTCGGTATATAAAAATACGTCGTATATTCAAAATAAAACAGATTAAGACATAAATTAAAAACCGTCGTATATTCAAAGTAAGACGACGGATTATTAAACAAACAGACGTAGATGTACAATTCCATACGGCTGCACAAAATTACCGTCGTTGTATAATCATTCTAACGTCTAGATAAGATAAAACCGTCGTAAGTTTTAATGAAGAAGTGAAAAAACTCGATTGAAATATGCATTCTTTTCCAGAAATTGTGCACCACAAAATTCAGTGAAATAGACAGAGAGAGGGAGAGTGTGTGCGTGTGCGTGAGTAAACTTAAAACAAAAATGCAGTTCATAGAATAATTTAATCCGTCGTATTAATTCTATCTAGACGTCTACTTTATTCAAAAACCGACGTCCTATTCACTTTTAAACGTCCGTAAATTAAGCCTGTCGTGGTGTTCACTTTATAACGTCGCTTATATAAATATAAACGACGTCTATACCAAAATAAAACACTCTGTTTTTCAAATTTAGAACAGAGTTAGTGAGACTTACGATTAGTTTTGCCTTCTCTGCAGCCTTTGGATCAGGGATGTTTCCTGATTTATCTTCTCTTGCTCTCTTCCACAGAACAGCTCGATCGATTTCTTGACCTTCGGGCATGGTTTCTACCAATTGGTCCGCCAAACCAACATACCCTTTTCTAGACAACCTATGGTTGTACTCCAATTTCTCCCTCCTCTCCTTCTGCTCAGCATGCTTAGCTTCAAAATCTGGGGTTAACCTTGAAGCTACGAAGGCATCCCATTGCGATTTCTCTATGAACTTATAAAGCGCAGGGGTTTCTCTTAACCTCTCCCTGTCATGTGCGTAAGGAAGGATATACTGCCTAGTTACGTTATACTTGAAATCCTTCCATTTTTTGGCGGCAGACTGCAAGACCAAGTTCTTGTAACGATCCCCAATAACATAGGACATTTGAACAGCTTCCCAAATCTGCTCCTTCACGTCCTTGGGTAATTGTTTCCATTTCTTGTCCACAAGAGGGACTCTGGTGCGTGCCAAAACACCAATGTAAGACTGCATCTCAACAGCAGCCTCGCCATGTGGTTTGCCATCTTTATTGAACTCAACCACAGGCTTAACCTTCTCAATTTTCCTCTTCACAACACGGCTCATTGTGCTGATACCGCGGCCAGATTTTGGCTCCTCAACAAATGTGGCTGTGCTCGAGTCTTTCTCTGAGGTTGAGGAATATCTCATCCTCTTCGAGGGTTTGCTTTGAGTTGATTTTTCAACTTCCACTAAACCTGTTTTGGGTTCATCCCCTTGTGCCATTGAACCTGCAATGGCCTTTGACGCTTCAGCTTCCTTGTTTTGAGATTTCGAAACCATTTTTGATTAATCTGCCAGAAAAACAACGTCGGTTATTAAAAATAAACGACGTAATAATATAAAAACAACGACGGTTTTATATATTTCATGACGTAAATATTCATAAACTACGTCGGTTATTAAATTACAAAACTAGTGTACTTCTCTCACTAGACGACGGTTTTATCTTGTTTCCGACGTATTAATTGTCACACCATGACGGTTTTAGCCACCGTCGTGGTGTGTCCATTCCATCGTCGAAAACAGGACAGAACTGTCGTCTTTTGGCGTCGTGAGGGTATCTACTTATGTATTTAATCAAAACCAGTGAAAGATTTCTTCAATTTGACAGAATCTAGTTTCCAGACAACTACGGCATGCAAATGAAAAGTAAAAAAAGGGAAGAGAGTGAGAAAAAACCTTGAATAACACCGGCGTGCAAAGAAATGTTTCCTTCCGACGAAGACGAAGACCAAAATGGTGATTTGGACGATGAAGACGATGATTCAGACGATGATGCTAGGTCAGGTGACGAAAATGGTGATTTGGGAAATGAGAGGGAAACTACGATACTTTATCGGGAAGTGAAAACCGTAAAATATTAGGTCAGGTGACGAAAAGTTTATATATTTTCCCAGAGTTCAATACAACGACGTTGTCATTAACAAACCGCCATATTATTTTGTTATAACGACGGTAGATAATTCATAAATGACGTGGTTATCACAACTGCCGAAAGACTTTTGGAATTCCGATGTGGTTATGACGGCGCTTTTTTTCTCGAAACTGACGTTGTACTTGTAATTTCAACGACTGTGTATTTTCATAAACCGACGTGGTTACTTTGCGGTTCTGAAAACGACGTCGTTCTCTTTTTAATACGCGCCAAATGACTTTTGGATTTCCGACGTGGTTATGACGGCGCTTTGTTTCTCTAAACTGACGTTGTACTCTTAAATTCAACGACTGTGTATTTCAATAAACCGACGTGGTTACTTTGGTTCTGTTCTCTTTTTAATACTCGCCAAATGACTTTTCGATTTCCGATGTAGTTATATCTAAACTGACGTTGATTAGTCAAATATGACGTCGCTATGTATATTAGAACTGACGTGGATATTTACTCCATTTTGTTTAAATAGGATTTTTTAACGCGGTTGTTAACTCTTAGTTTTCAATTAGGGTTGCAGAAATTGTCTTTCTGAAAGCAAATGGGTTTGCAGAATGATTCCTCACAAGACCAAGCATGGGTTTGCTACATCCTCCTGTGTAGCAAGGGTGAAACCAGCTTGAGAACCCGCGTGGGTGTTCCTGATGCTCGCAGAGACGGACTCAGGTGGTGGCTGTAGCTGGGAGTGGGCTTGAGGTTCAGAATGAGTAGGTGGTGTCTATTCATTCTGAACCTCAAGCCCACTCCCAGCTTCACCCCAAAGGCACAACCCACAACAGGTTCTAAGGCTGGTTCCACCTTGCTACACAGGAGTTTTGAAGTTGATCACTGTGGAAAAGGGGACTACAATGTAACCAGGAATCGAGGAGTGAGGGTTCACACTTTGTTGATTTTGATTTTGTTTTTCAGGAATCGAGGCTGTGCAGGAGCTTGAGAACAAGAGGAAGGAGAGGGCCCAGCTTGCATATGAGAGGAAGAAACAGTTTGTTGATTTTGATTTTGATTTTGTTTGCCACGATGTATTTGCCAAATTTGTGTTCATATTTAACACGAAGAGATTTGCATTTTAAGATGAAAATGTTGTTGAGGATTGAGAATTAAATTTTGTTTTGTGTTAAGAAAGATATTACCAAAATAAAAGAAAAATTAATTAATTTTAAAAAGCTATAAACATAAGACGGCGGTTTACAGAGAGGGCAGACGTATAAATTGAAAAAATACGACCGTAATTTGAACTTAGGACGTGGTAAATAAAAACGACAGTAGTGTTGTAGGTACCGTCGTAGTATACTCCAAAATAATAAGTCGGCGGTTTACAGAGAATGCACCGTCGTAGTATACAGACGTTGATTCCACTATATTATACGACGTGGATTAAGAACAGTTGGTCGTGTTTAGTTAGGAGTTAACACGGCAGGTTTTTTGGTGAACTGTCGTCTTTATTTTCTACGTCAGTGTATTCATACCTGCTGTCGTTGTTTTTTGGTCAGATTTTAACACTGAAGAAATCCTTTTTTAAAAACGACGGTTTTTTATTTGTACGCGTCGTCTTTTAAAAATATTGAACAATAAATCACTTATCCACGACGGTTTTTTTTTTATACCGTCGTCTATTTAAATAAAACGACGGTTTTATGTTATGCCGTCGTCTTTTTCTGGTCGTCTTTTTCCATTTTTGTAGTAGTGTGCCAAGAAGTGGAAGGATTTCAAGTCTACACTAACGAGGCTTCATATCCTTCCATTCATCAAGGAGAATGAGAAATTAAGGCAACCCCCTGAAATATACAAATTCATAGAGAAAGCTGACTGGGATGCCTTCGTAGCTTCAAGATTATCTGAAAAATTTGTGGGTGTGCATTTTGAACAATCACTGAGGAGGGAGAAACTTGAGTACAATCATCGATTGTCTCGAAAAGGATATGCTGGTTTGGAGGATCACTTGGTGGAAACCATGCCCGGGGTAGATATTGATCGATCTACCTTATGGAAGGAAGCTAAAGAAGACAAACATGGTAACATCCCAGATCCAAAGGCTGCAGAGAAAGCAAAATTAATTGTAAGCCTACTCACTCTGTTTTAAATTTTTATTAAACTGTATTGCCGTGATAAGTCTTATTACGTCTTCTGTTATATTTTTGCGTCGTGTGATAAATATTACTACGTCGAAATTTTTTAAAACACGTCGTTAAAGGTTTGAATCTGGAATCACTACTCTGTTTTTTGTAAGTATATCATAAGACGTCGGTGGTTTATTATTGACGTCGTGATAATAAATTAACCACGTCGGTAGTTAGGTAGCGTCGTCTGAAATATTATATTACGTCGATTGTTATGTTATTGAGTCGTGTGAAATATTATATTACGTCAATTTTTTATAAATAACCGTCGTGTGTTTTCTTATGCTGACTTTTTATTATGTCTTTGTGTTAGGATGATTTGCAAAAACAAGTCTCTGAAGGCACTCTTACTTTGTCAGGAAGTAATGATGTGTTGACATTGGCTTTGGGTCCCGAGCATCTAGGAAGAGTTAGAGGGGTAGGGGCTGGGATTTCCCCTAAGCAATACTTCCATTTACCTAGACAACAGAAGGTAAAGTTTGCCGATCAATTGAAGGAAAGTGTAAGACTTGTCCTTCAAGAAGAGACTTTGAAAATGGAGGCTAGATCAAGAGAAGAGACTTTAAAGATGGAGGCTAGAACCAAGCAATTGGTAGAAGCTGAGAGGGAAAATTTGCTGAGTCAGCTTTCCAAACTCATCCCCAATTTTGGTCAAATCCAAGGGCAAAGTCCCAAAAATCCAATGTTGGACAAAGCAAGCTGCTCTGGGGCTCTTGATGTTAGAGCCCTACAGTTTGAGGAGGATACTACCAAGAATGGGGAAAAGCATGAAGAAATGGTAACGTCTCTGAACTTTGAATTCTCTGTTTTTCAAAAAGCCATTAGACGTCGTTATTGTGAATCACAGTTGTTCAAATTAAAAAACAACGACGGTTTACATTTACCGCCGTTTTAAAAGTTATACCACGATGCATTTTGGTTAAAAACCGTCGTTTGTGTTTCATACCACGACGGTGGAAAGGATTGAGTTATTGTAGTATTTAGTTTACTTGTTTTACAAGCTATCTTCACTTAGACAATCCCACTCTCTCTCTCTCTCTCTCTCTGTGCAATTGCTGTTATCTGTGTTTCTTCTAAAAAAGGCTGGTACTCTCTGGAATCTGAATTTCTGAAATTTTTTATGTGATTTAGATGACGGTTTATTATTTACAGTCGTTTAATGATATTTAGACGTCTGTATTTATTACATACCGTCTTCTATTATGCTTTACCACGACGGTTTATTTAATTTTTTTTACTTTTTGTACAATGTCATTTATATATATCTTTATTTCTTAAAATAGAAATCCAGGGATGTAGAAAAGATAGTAGAAAAGATAGAAGGAAAGATAGATGAACAGGTAAATTCTCATAACTTTGCCTTTTTCATTTGTTTTTCAATTTTCAGACGTGGATTTCCACGGCAATTTTGGTTTTAATTGAATGTTTAAATTGTTGTACATGCTTTCTTACAGTCGTAATAGATGAATCATCACGACGTTTATTATTTACCGTCATTTAATTCATATTAAACGTCTGTAATTCTTACATACCGTCGTCTGTTATTTATTACCACAACGGTTTAATTTAATTTTTTTACTTTTTAATTTTTTTTTTCTTTTTGTACAATGTCTTAAATATATTTCTTTATTTCTTATAACAGAAATTCGGGGATCTAGAAAAGCAAGATGAAAAGGTAAATTCTCATAACTTTGCCTTTTTTCATTTGTTTTTCAATTTTCAAACGTCGATATTTTCTTTTAACCTTCGTTTGTTTTAAAGTTCCATGGCAATTTTTTTTTAATTGAATGTTTAAAATGTTGTACAAGCTTTCTTATATATATATATATATATATATATATATATATATCTCTCTCTCTCTCTTTATTTATTAAAACAACAATCTAGTGTTGGAGAAAAGCAAATTGAAAAGGTAAATTCATTATCTATGAATTTTGCATTTGAATTAGACGTTGGTTTGTTTATACGACGTAATAAATTATTCATTACGACGGTATTTTTTTCCCGTCGTGTAAGTTATTTTCAGATGACTTTTTTTTATTTAAAACCGTCGTGTGTATTGATTTACCACGTCACTTTATGTTGCTTTATTTCTTAAAACAGAATGCTGAAGTACCAAATTATTCAAAGCTGGAGTTGCCATCTTCTTTACAATCCCTTTGTCGTTATGCGGAAACGACACTAAAGCCTCAGGAGAAGACTATGACTTTTACAATTGAGAAGGAGGTGTTTGGTGAAGATCGTACTACCTTTGTCTTGCATGAAGATATTACATAGTTTGCTGCCATGGAAGAAATTGGGGCTACTGTGGTTGCAGTATATATGAGGTTTGTCCTTATCAAATATTCATTTCACACTCTCCTTTGTGTTGAAAAAAAAAAATAGAATCATGGTTTCATTTCATATATTTAGGTGCCTATTTGATAATTTGAAAGCTGCAAATATGGTGAACATGGTTGGCCTTATCGACCCAGCTCTAGTTAGTGCCAACGTTGGTTCATTAACTGAAAGATCACGTGTCGTAGCCAATCGACTTCAAAAGACAGATGGTGAACAGATTTTCCTAATGCCTTACAATCCAGGGTTAGTCTCCTTAACAGGATTTTGTTTGTATGATGCATTGCATATGAAACTGTTTAACCTTTATATTTATTTTGTGCAACCGTCATTGGGTCTTGATCATTGTGAGAGCAAAGAAGGAGACCGTCTATTTTTTGGATCCACTGCCTGGAAGTCGAGTTGTGGATGAGGACGGGAAAAACATTGTGAACAGTGCTCTAAAAATGTATAATACACACATAGGTAGAGTAGGCCGTAAAGCACCTCTTTGGAAAACTCTGTCCGGCACACCAAAGCAACCAAGCAGTGTAGAATGCGGGTATTATGTCATGCGCTTTATGAGAGACATCATCTTGGATACTTCCTTGGAATTTGAGAAGATGGTAAGAAGAAAATTTTCAGATTTATTTTATGTGGTTTTTTGTATTATCAACGACGGTAAATTAAAAATACCGTCGTTGAATATATATACTACGTCTGTAAATGAAAAATAGCATCGTCTGTTAGAATAACATTGTTTATGGATTGCAGTTTGCGAAGGGAAAGGATCAAGCGCCATACCCCCAAGAAGCCATTGAAGAAGTTAGGAAAGAATGGGCAGAGTTTGTTTGTGTTCATATGAAGTAGAGGATTTTTAGAACACTTAAACATTTTTATAAAATGTACAAATTTGGTTAGAATTAGACAAGTTTTTGTGCAAATTTTATGTATAATGTACATCCTTTTTTTCCCTATGAATTTAAAATAGGTTTTCATTATTTAAAAAAAAAAAGGAAATTGCGTGATCGACGTGTAATAAATCTTGCAACGACATAATTATATCAAACACCGTTGTTTTATGGAGTACAAATGTGGTTAATAAATAAAATAAAGGAATAAAAAAACACGACTGTACATTTACAACCGAAGTAAAAGGAACTTAGACGACGCTAAATTAATTGTTTGCGTTGTGATATATAGTATGTACGTCCTCAATACCCATTACACGACGGTTGTTTTTACAAGTAAGTCGTTTATAAGTTTACAACGTCGTTCTTTTCTTAGCGCTGACGTGGTTTGTTTGCCTTTATATCTATTTAATTCAAAATATTCATAATAAATTTAAAATATATCCAAAAAATGCACCGTCAACCTCCCTATAAATTTGTTGAGGTTTTCATGTGGTGAAAAACCCAAGATCATGCTGAACCAAATTTGTTGAGGTTTTCATGTTGTGAAAAACCCAAGGGCACTTTCTAAACCATCGTTTCTTTAAAATGACGTTGTACACACATAACAATGTCATAGTTTTTTAAAAAGAGATGTAAAAAATTATTCAAATGACGCTTTGGGTTCTATAGACGACGTCGTTTAATTGATATTAGACGGCAAGAAGTTAAGAGTTTAAGTCGTGGAATATTGTTTGTACGTCGTTTTCTGTGTAAAAATGGCCATGGTTTTACCTTTAAACGTCTTTTTTAAAAGTGAGTCGTTTATTACGATTTACAATGTCTTTAATTTCTTAATGCCGACGTGGTTTGTGGGTTTTATTAATAATATTTTATTCTATTTAATTCGAAATATTCATAATAAATTTAAAATAAATCCAAAAAATGCAACGTCAACTCCTATGAAGTCATTGAGATATTTTCTTCCCCCTTAAGCTTTAAAAAATTCAGTTTGAGTTATACAAATTTTAAATGACCACCAAAAAGAAAAATATTTTCATGAGTCACAACATCACTTATACTTTAATGGTTTAGGGTTTAGGGTTTAGGGGGATAAAGGTTTATTTTTGGGGTTTAGGGTTTAGGGTTAATATATATTAGGCCGTAAAACCATAAACCTTTTTCTAAAATTATTTTAAAAAATATATATAATTTAGGGTTTATTTTTTATGGTTTAGGGTTTAGGGTATTAATATAATAAGCGTCATGTTTATTTATATTTTTAACGATGGTTTGTTTGTTTTCCGTCAATGATTTACGAAGAGCGCTTTTTAAACCGTCGTTTCTTTAAAATGACGTTGTACACACATAACAACGTCATAGTTTTTTAAAAAGAGACGTAAAAGGTATTTCTAACGACGCTCTTGGTTATATAGACGACGTCGTTTGATTGATATTAGATGGCGAGAAGTTACGAGTTTAAGTCGTGGAATATTGTTTGTACGTCGTTTTCTGTGTAAAAATGGCCATGATTTTGCCTTTAAACGACGTCTTTTTTAAAAGTGAGTCGTTTATTACGATTTACAACGTCTTTAATTTCTTAACGTTGACGTGGTTTGTGGATTTTATTAGTCATATTTTATTCTATTTAATTCGAAATATTCATAATAAATTTAAAATAAATCCAAAAAATGCAACGTCAACTCCTATGAAGTCATTGAGAAATTTTCTTCCCCCTTAAGCTTTAAAAAATTTAGTTTGAGTTATACAAATTTAAAATGACCACCAAAAAGAAAAATGTTTTCATGAGTCACAACATCACTTATACTTTAATGGTTTAGGGTTTAGGGTTTAGGGGGATAAAGGTTTATTTTTGGGGTTTAGGGTTTATGGTTAATATATATTAGGCCGTAAACCATAAACCCTTTTCTAAAATTATTTTAAAATATATATATAATTTAGGGTTTATTTTTTATGGTTTATGGTTTAGGGTTTAGGGTATTAATGTAATAAGCGTCATGTTTATTTATATTTTTAACGACGGTTTGTTTATTTTTCGTCGATGATTTATGAAGAGCGCTTTCTAAACTGTCGTTTCTTTAAAATGACATTGTACACACATAACAACGTCATAGTTTTTTAAAAAGGGACGTAAAAGGTATTTCTAACGACGCTCTTGGTTATATAGACGACGTCGTTTGATTGATATTAGACGGCGAGAAGTTATTGGTGATGATGTCTTAGGTGATGTGAGAATTGAGTGTGAGCCATTTACTAGAGGGATGCCAAATGTTGACACATTTGATGAACTGGTGGGTGAGTTTGGGAGTCAAAATATTCGAGATGGGTGTGAAGATATATGGATTGAATGATGCTCTTGTAATTTATGAAATTACTAATGCCCTAAACGGCACTACTTTATGACATTAATTTTGTAATAAATTGTAATGTGTTTTCTTCATTTTCATTATGCAGGTTTTGGCCACAAAACCATCAGTTCATAAAATACTGGTTCAATATTATAAAACGACGGTCCTCATAAAACTGTGAAAAACAGACGTCTGTTTTAATAAAATTGTCAATAAAAAACGACGTTTTGGAGCATTCAACGACGGCAATGTATTTACCGACGTCTAAAAGCAAAGTAAAAATGAAGAACCACGACGGTATTGTGAAACAGTTATTAACGATATCACGTCGGAGAAGTATAAAGAGCCGACATGTAATTACAAATAACATGACTCCAAAACCATAATACCGACGTCTAAAAGGCGAGATATCAAACCTGAACGTTACAAAAGACGACGACTTAGATCATGAACTCGTCCGTAACAACTCAAAAATCGTCGTCTTAAATTTTACCACATCGCTTGTTATGTCATAAACGAAGTGGAAAATGAACAATTCACGACGTTATTTGAAATCCAGAGGTAAATTTGTCGACGTAAAGTGATATTTGGACGTTGTTCTTTTACAAAAACAACGTTATATGGGAATATCTGCGTCTCTTTTTTATTCTTATGTCGTTAAAAAAAAATTTCCACGGCGATTGGCTGACAAACTTTGCCGTCTCAGATAGATTAGAAGACTATCATTTTGGTAAAGACGACATATAAATTTAGAAACACGGCTGTTTTTTACATAATGACGACGTTGTCCATCAAATACTACGTCGTTTATAGAAACAAATCGTAAGTCATGACCCTAACATATTTTCCACGTCGTTTATTTTTAGATCATGTCATTAATATAAATTTATACGGCGATCGACTGGAAATTTGTGCCATTTAAAATATATTAGACGACAGTATTGTGTTTAAAGATGACGTATAAATTTTGAAACATGGTTGTCTTTTATTTGTGGACGACGTTGTTTATTAAATATAACGTCGTTTATAGAAATACATGTGTTGTAAATAATTACCCTAACTGCTATTTCCACGTCAATATTAATGGAAAAAACGAAGTGGAATATTTATTTCACGACGGTGATATATATAGATGTGACGTAGTATGTTTTAATAACGTCGTCTTTTATTTATTTAAAGACGTAATAACTGTATTTCACGTTTCTTTTATTTATTTAAACGACGTTTGTTTGTTAAAATAGGTCGTCTATTCTTATCATTGACAATTTTTTTGGCTCATTTTTCAATAAATCACCGTCGTGGTTTTATTTTGGAAAAGATGTCAGTCGATTTCATGACGGTTTGAAAACCGGATACACGACGGTGAATTCTCGTCGTCTTTTGCCTTTTTTGTAGTAGTGTAAATAGAAAACAAAAGAAACCCCAAAACCATATAATATTCTTAAAACTTAACTAATAAGAAAATAATTTAAATATTAATTAAAATCATATCAGGAAAATAATATCCTGATTGATAACTTATTCTAGAAATATAAATATAATATAGACCTTCTCAAGAAATCAAGCAGCCCGAAAATCCCAACGATGCTCCTTCCTTCTTTTCTTAGCACCATAATTGATGCTTAAGCATGATTTTCTATATTTGAAGCCCAATTTTCTGATTTTGAAATTTCCCTCTTCTTCAAACTTCCTTCGTAGGAACAAACGCATGATTTGTCCTACTTCAGACCCCTTCAATTGTAAAGAACTCGACCCCAAGTTCTGCTTGAATTGAACTTGGGTAGACATAGAATTTGATGTGTGAATAAACTCTTCAATTCTTGGAGTCCAAACTTGCTCATACTTGGATGGAATAATCATACAATTAATTCCATAAACAAGATTAGAATATGCCAATTGATAATCAAACTCCTTGAATAAATGTGTTTGCTCCTCAAATTCGGATTTATTCATACCTTCAATATTTCCCTCCGTCTTGTAGGTTACTGGATCATCAATTAATTCAACCTCCATTACAATTTCTTCTTCTTTGACCTCTTCCTCCACCTTTTCTTCGCTCGCTATAATTTTGGGTTGATCAATCTTGTAACAATTCCTTGACAATTATATATCATATTCAAAAGGAAAGAATTTTTCCACAAGATGTCTCTTCATCCTACGCCAAGAAGAGATAGGATTTTTATGTTGTTGCTTCATAGATTTTAGCATTTGATCCCACCAAGAAGCAACATCGCCTCTTAAACGAGACACAACATTTTCACCATCTTCTCTTTTGAAATTGCTATTGTATCAAATATTTCCTCTACACCTGCAACCTATTCGAGGAACCCTTCAATGCAGTCACTTCCCACAAAGTATGGAACATCTGCAACATAGGATCGATGAGGTTGGTTTCGGGCAAATCCACCAGCACGTTCCCCTTCAATATTTGATATTTCCCCACGACCGTTGTCAATGAGGTTTGCATACCTCCCATCCCCGCTCATCATTGAGAAGACAAATATTTGCTTTGAATGATAACTTGACTTTGATACCATTTGATGCATCATGGAAGCATGGGTTTACGAATCAACAAACGTCTAAACCCGAAAAGATAAACTGAAATCCATCAGCAACTGGAATCCACTAGAAAATAAAGAAAATCTCTAAATTTGATTAATAATATGATAAAATTGAATAATACAACGCCATGAGTTAGCTTAAATAGAAAACAAAGAAACCCTAAAACTGTAGGAAATCCTAGTTCCAGAATATTCCTACAACTTAATTAACTAATAAGAAAATAATTAAAATCTTAATTAAAATCATATGAGGAAAATAATATATTGATTGATAACTTATTCTAGAAATATAAATATAATATATATCTTCTCAAGAAATCAAGCAACCTGAAAATCCCAACGATACGCATTCTTTCTTTTCCGAGCGCCGTAATTGGTCTCAAGCATGATTTTCCATATTTGAAGCCCAACTTTTTGATTTTAAAATTTTTCTCTTTTTAAAAAATTTCCTTCATAGGAACAAACCCATGATTTATCGTACATCATCAGACCATTCAATTCACGTGGTGAGCCCAATAGCCACTACCATATCACAAAATGTTGTTGTTCTAGTGTTTGGTTTAAGGCACGCCACGTGTAGGCATGTTGTTAGTGTAAATCCCACATCGGGGAAGTAAAGTTTGGTTACAAATTTAAATAATCTTGGTTATCTCCATCAATTGCCAATTTTTTTTTAGTTGAATACTCACACTAACAATCTAACTATCTCAAATATGTAAATTTTCAATACCCTTTTATCGATGATAAAGTTGAACATTAAGTTTATTTTAAATTTCCTGATTTGTTACATGTTTTCTAGCCAATACTTTGAATGTGGTGAAAACATTATTGTAAACTTTAGCTTGATGGGTTTAAAACAATAAACATTCCCGATAAGGGTACTTGCACATCATAAAACTAACCAATATATTACTTAGTTGGGACTTGATATTACATAAGTATGGATACGAGAGAATTTTGAACATGCTCAATCAGCTATAAGAGACGGAACAACTACTTGTCCATACATATTGACATGAGCACTAATTTATTACTAATATTGTAGTATGATATACTATAAGTAATTGGTCAGACAAGCTGCAGCAAAATGAGTTGTCGAAAACTCTTATTTATAGCAACTAGCTCATACTGAACAAGTTTACACGAATAGTTTATGACGATCGTGTGATGGCGGTCAACTTCTTGGATGGGGAGGTGGCGGACTTCTTGGAGGGGGAGGTGGCGGACATCTTAGATGTCGAGGTGGCAGACTTCTTGGAGGTGGTGGTGGCGGACTTCTTGGAGGGGGAGGTGACGGACTTCTTGGAGATGGTGGTGGTGGACTTCTTGGAGGTGGTGGTGGCGGACTTCTTGGAGGGGGAGGTGGCGGACTTCTTGGAGGGGGAGGTGGCGGACTTCTTGGAGGTGGTGGGGGCGGACTTCTTGGAGGGGGAGGTGGCGGACTTCTTGGAGGTGGTGGGGGCGGACTTCTTGGAGGTGGTGGGGGCGGACTTCTTGGAGGGGGAGGCGGCGGACTTCTTGGAGGTGGTGAGGGCGGACTTCTTGGAGGGGGAGGTGGTGGTGGCGGACTTCTTGGAGGGGGAGGTGGCGGACTTCTTGGAGGTGGTGGTGGCGGACTTCTTGGAGGGGGAGGTTGTGGGGGCGGGCTTCTTGGAGGTGGTGGGGGCGGACTTCTTGGAGGGGGAGGTGGCGGACTTCTTGGAGGTGGTGGGGGCGGACTTCTTGGAGGTGGTGGGGGCGGACTTCTTGGAGGGGGAGGCGGCGGACTTCTTGGAGGGGGAGGCGGCGGACTTCTTGGAGGTGGTGGGGGCGAACTTCTTGGAGGTGGTGGGGGCGGACTTCTTGGAGGGGGAGGCGGCGGACTTCTTGGAGGTGGAGGTGGCGGACTTCTTGTAGGGGGAGGTGGCGGACTTCTTGGAGGTGGTGGTGGCGAACTTCTTAGAGGGGGAGGTGGCGGACTTTTTAGAGGGAGAGGTGGCGAACTTCCTGGAGGTGGTGGTGGCGAACTTCTTGGAGAGGGAGGTGGCGAACTTCTTGTTGGGGGGGGTGGCGGACTTCTTAGAGGAGGTGGTGGAGGACTTATTGGTGATGGAGGTGGCGGACTTCTTGGAGGTGGTGGACTTCTAGGAGGTGGTGGTGGTGGTGAAGGATTGTTTGGTGGTGGGGGTGGTGGAGAACTTGGAGGGGGTGGAGGCGATTTGTTGGGTGGTGGTGGTGGGGGATTGTTTGGTGGTGGTGGTGGTCTTAGAGAAATAGGGGGTAATATCCATGTAATAGCACTATTAGGTATAGTACTAGTAGGTGGCTTGAGTTGCTCATGATGTTCTTCAGCAAGAGATGAAGTGATGAGAACCACCACTCCAAGCAATAGCATAAGAAATTTTAAGTAACTCATCTTTGAGCTTATGAAGTTACAAAGATCATATGGAGCATCATTTTATAGTGGTATGGGTGATTGCTAATTATGTTTATAATTTTGCTAAATAGGGTGGTTGGTGATTGTCATAGATTAGAGTTCCATCCCGCATTAATTGAGATCATAAGTTGGAGAATTTGGGCAATTGCTTGTTTGATATATGCTAGAGAACATTCAAAATGTAATGCATATTGGTTTTTTTTTTTTAATTTTTAATTTTTATAGTATAAGCGATAGTATAAACCACAGGAGAAGGGGATTTCTCTCACATACACACAACTATGATGCAGGATTTAAATGGAAAAACTCATACTCTTTTCACTGAGCTATGAACTATTTGGCGTATAATAAATCTTACTTGTGTCAAAAGAGTTTAGGCTAATTGCCCACTCTGAAAATGAATGAGACTAAGGAGAGATAAAATTATCATAAAAGGACAGAACAAAATAATGTTGAAGAATGAGTCCCACATCGTAAACTTGATTAAAGAAACTACAATATATAATGAATGGTTCCACTACCAATATCACTGAGGCTTTTTGTGATAAAAGCTCACACCTACTGGGCTTTGTAGGTGATTAAGTTGGGGACAATATTGGTGTTGTTAATAGTTGGCCAATAACATGTCTCTCTGAATTTTAACACGGTATTAGAGCGGATTGATTGACTAGGCCTGAATTGGGCCTTTACCCTTACCCAATATGTGGTGTTCACATGTTGCGCTTGAATGTTTACCCTTACCCAATACATGGTGCTCATGTGTTGGACTTGAATGTTTGACTTCGATGTGGACTTGGCTCCACATGTGGTCTGCTATGTGGTGGTCCCACGTGAGGGGGTGTGTTGAAGAATGAGTCCCACATCATAAACTTGATTAAATAAAATACAATATATAATGAATGGTTCCACTACTAATAATACCGAGGCCTTTTATGACAAAACCTCACACCTACTGGGCTTTGTAGATGGTTAAGTTGGGGACAATATCAGTGTTGTTAGTAGTGGGCCACTGACCTGTCTCTCTAAATTTAACAAATACTACATAAGTTTTCAAAAAATAATAATACATAATTTTTTAACAAAAATAGCAATTTTTCAAAAACGGGCATCCTTTTTTCTTCTTCTTTGGTTTGGTCCTCCCGTTCTATTCATGGCAATACCACTGAGGTAATTGAGGCATAGGCATTGACAATAATACATAAATTTAAAGTCTAAACTCTAAGCTTAGCTTAGGGTTAAGTATCCAATATTAAAGTCTATGTCTTCCCTTGTGCTGCTGGTAGTATTCATCCACTCTTCAAAATATAGGAGGTAGAGTTGGGGGTTTGGCATGATGAGGTGGTGGTGGTGGTGGTGGTCTCACTATAGGGGTTGTGTGGTCATCAAAACCCTTTTAATTTCCACCAAAACCTTGAGATTAACTTGACTACCCCTCAAAAAGAAGATTTCCCTATAATCGTGATATTTGTGTGATCAACTAACTCTCAGTAGTATTTCTTTTCCTAATACAAAAAGATGTGTCGAATCGAAACCCTTTTCCTCTTAATTTCCCCCTCAAACAGTTTGACGGTAAAGTTAGTCTTATGATATTATGACTGTAGAGCGCTAGAACAAGGCAAAACATTTTGTATATCCTTTTCTGTTTCTGGGTTTTAGGTTTGAGCCTTCCTTTTTTGTTTGTTAGGCTCTTGGTTTCCTTTTATTTTTTGGCACAGGCCGATGGATTTGAATGTTATAGACCCAAAAAGATATTGTAAGGTTTCACATTACACATTTTCTGATAGGAATTTTATGAACTAAAATTGAGGGATTGTTTTGTTTTGATATTCTGTTGGTCATAGTTATTTATGGTTAGAGCCCTTCTGTTGTTCTTTGGGCTTAGTTTATTTACCTATTTTGGGCTATTTATGACTTTTTGGGTCCCTTTCAATTGAAGGGTCACTCTCAAATAGAACACATTATTGCTGGAAATAGTTTTGCTCCTTGTGAAAAATAAAGAAATTCGGTTTGCTGGAAATAGCCGTTGACAATAATACATTTTAAAGTCTTAAACTCTAAACTTAGCTTTCGGTTAAGTATTCCATTAATGGTAGAATGTTAAGGATAAAAGTGTAGGAATGCCAGCCAAAGGGTATTATTAACTGTGTCCAAAAAGCATAGTAATATCTTCTTTATACATCTGTGAGTCATTAGTGAATCTTAATTGGTATCATGCTTTATGCATGGTTACTTTGATATTTAAGGAGCAGAAGAAATAAATTTATTGTGGGTGGTAATTTAAATCATGAATATATATATATATTCTGTTGAGGGATTTCTTAAATAAGTTTATTTGAGATTCATCCTTGTAGGGCCCACCATATATTGTATTTCATTAATCCAAATAATCTATTTGGTAGATATTCATTCGAAGATCATCTCTGAAAAAAATCACTTGAATCCGATATCATTTGATCACTCAATTAAATTATTGAAATTTTAGTACTTTCTTGACGCACCGTGTTCATTGATTTTGTAGGACACAATTAAATGTCTAAATGGTTTTTGATTTGTATAATTTTTTGCAAAGATGATCTATAAATGAAGACTTCAAAATAGATGGTTTGGACTGTTGGAAAAATATTCGTAGGATACCCTAAAGGTTCTACATGAAATAAAACTATTTGAGGGATCTCTCAATAGAAAGGGATTATGTATATATATGCATAATTGAAACATCTGATTGCACTATCTCTGGAGATATTTGCAAGACTATTACAACTTGTTAATTCAAATTCAACAGATTTACGCTATCTGTAAAAGTCAACCACAATTATGTAGGTAACTCACTATATACATAATTGTAATACTACCCATAAAATCATAAACTAGTTGATACCATAATTATTTAATATAAACAAATTTTGAATCCGTATTTTCTGTTTAGTGCCGTGCCTTTCTGCTGCTTGGTTCATATTCTTGTAGTCTGCTAGTGATGAAAAGGTTTGAGATTAAATTTATTGAAGATTTCCTGATTTTGCTAGTTCTGTTTGCCAACCGATTATAATTCTTTGTATGTTCTGAAAACTCTGTTCAACATGGTGGGTTTTGTAATTTAGAATAGAAGCTTAAATTTTATGAATAAAACTTACTCACTTGGGAAATAATTGTTTTTAAACAAAGATAACTGAACATATGCTCCCTCGGATACAAAGCAAATTAGAACACCAACTTGTCCAAACATAATGATGATGACATGAGCATTGGTTACACACACTAATAATTAGTTTATGGTCATTAATTTGGATGAATATGTGGTGTTGAGTTTGGGGTGTGGGGTTGTCTTGTAGTGTGGGGGCAGCTTCTAATTATATATGGAGCTGGAGGTGAATTTAATATATATCTTCCCCTGTGCTGGTAGGATTCAAGAGTCTTCAGTATAGGAGGTAGAGTTGGGGGTTTGGCATGATCAAGGTCTTAAATATCGAAGGTTTTGGAAATATCGGTGTTTCAAAAACACGGAAATATCGATGGAAATATCGGGAAAATATCGATATCGATAAAAATTGGACAAAAACCATGGAAATTGTGATAAATACATGGAAATTTTTAATGAAACTTTATAAAAAGTTTATTTAGTCAATCATCTGTTATTTTGACACAAAAGATTGGAAGGAAATGCATTGCATAGTGGGTTTGAGTAATTTAAGTTGATTATTGCGAGCGGATAAATGATGTGACTTAGAAAATCTGGAGTAATTACTGAAAGAAAATTAAACACCCTCTAGTAATTTATTTATCATTTTTACTACAATATTTTATACTTTATAAATTGCACGGTAAGATACATGAGTAACTTTATTTTACGTTATTCACTGGACATGAGTAACTTTATTGTTTATAAATAATTTAAAAATAATTTAAGATGTAAATCAACTTGATTTGCTACTTCTTTCTTGAGAGCACATGCTTCCATGTGGCACCACACACGAATGGAGAGCTATGACTTGTTGATACTCATTATTCTTAATGCAATCAGTGGCTTAGATTGCAACACCTGGCACCACTATCAGGAACAAAAAAGAAAGAAAAATAAATAAAGGAGTTTTAAAGTTTGAAATGGGGTTGAACACAAATCCATAATTGCCCCATCACATTGCCCCCAAATTTTTCATTCAATTAATTAAAACATGAAAATAAAAATGAAATATTAAATATCACCCCACAACGCCACATGCAAGGCCCCAAAACCAAAACCAAAATTGAATTGAATATTAATTATCAACAACTTCCACGACTTAGAGAGTCTCTCTCTCACACTGCAACTCTTCTTTTTATTTATTTATTATGGTTTGAAACCTGTGTTTTCCTCTTCCCAACTCTCGCGCTGCAAAACCATTATAATATTCTTTTCTCTTTCAGTGAGTGTCTCTCACTCTCCTCCATCAAAATAAATCCCTTTCTCTTCAGTACCAGTGTACCACCCTTTCCATCAAATTTTGGATTGTAAAAACCCAAGCTTTAGCCCTTTCCCCAAAATCACAGTTCTTTTCTCCCTCCCTCATTTACATGAGAATTCACCGAGCATTGAAATTGGAAAATCAATTTATCAGCTCTGTTATTTGGAAGAGTGACTAAAGAATTTTTTCTGGGAAGCTCTTTCCGAAGGTGTTCCTCCCGTGCTCTACAGGTAACCATATCAAATCTCATCTAGATCTGACTTTGGATATGGAGAAATCCTCTGTTTGGATCTCCATTTTCAGATACTCTTCATGCAATTGCTGAGTTTGGAAGATTCTTATTGCTTCCAAAGCTGCCCCTTGTTGTAGGGATTGTCGCGATATTATCGATAATTTCGATAATATCGCGATATTTTGACCATTTCAGATTGAATTTGAACGAAAATATCGGTCCCGATATTTCGGCGATATTATCGAGGATATTTTCAATAAATTGACGAAATATAAATGGAATGTTGCGAAAATATCGGGACCCAAAAAAAACGATATTATCGCCGAAATATCGGCGACAATATCGAAATTTAATTCCTTGGGCATGATGAGGTTGTGGTCTCACAATGGGAGGTAAAGAACTTGGTGCTTTTTAAAAATATAATATTATTCTACATTAATTTAATTTACGGAGAAGGGAATTTGAGCTTCGGTGCAGGAAGGGCGGGCTTACTACCCTAGCCAATTGGCTTACATCTGTAAAGAACTTAGTGGCATGGCCTCTCTACTATGAGAAAAACTTGTATGAAACGGGAATATCATGGTTTTACTATCCCCGACCAATCATGCTATGCCAAGTGGAAAAGTTATCACGCGTGGCATAGCGTGATTGGTAGGAGATAGCAAAATAGTGCTATATGTTGCGTCTACCCAATTGCAAGTAGTCACACGTGGTAATAATCTTGGAAGTCCAAGTATTGTATCCTCAATGAGCAGGTAGGCAAATGTCTGCATACAAAAAAATAATTAAACGTATCAAAATAAAAGTGACAAGCAAAATGAAAAAGTAATTTGATTTGATTGTTGTAGAGATTGAGTTTAAAAATGAAATATCAATAATGGAAATGCGAAGGCATCAAGGATCAATTCTTTAAGCAAAATATGTTTCATGCTCCTTAATCCAAATTATAACTCGATTAAAATTATCATTGAGAAACTTTAATCGGAAGATAAAGAAATTAAACCAATTTAATTTTTCAAAGTTATCTTTTATTAATGATTGTTCAGAAAATGGAATTGCTTAATATCTACTCTTTTAATTTAAAAGCATGCCAAGTCAGTTCTTAAGAATGAGAAAAATATAATTGAACTCATGAAAAGATAGTAGCACTTAACATCAATCAAAATAAAAGTATGTGAAAATATTGATCAACCAAAAATAAAAGAATTTAGCAATTCATACAGTATATTGGATTAAAGAACAATTCACAAACTTACTCAAAGGACATTCCCTTTAGCCTTAGCTAGAGTTCTAGCAACTCATTACAAAGGAAAACATAACTAAATTTTGAATGAAATGGATAAAGAAATCTGTCGTAGTGGTTTCCTTGCCAAATAAGTTGATGGGTGATTTATAGTAGTCAATGAGGTGAGTGGAAAGTTAATACATTCATGGTGGGTAATGAAGGGTTTAAGTGAGGGATTAATTGGATTAAACATGTGTTGACGGTGGAGAGTTAGTGGAAAAGAAATAACGATGAGGTAGTAGGCATTAAATGACTATGAATGATATGAAATAGGCTCTTTAGCGTCAACGGTTCTGTCTTCTCTTCTCCCTCTTTACTTCTCTTTATCCCACAATCAATTCTTCAATAAAATCCACCAGCAATTCTCTTCATACTTGGCTTGAACTTGGACAAATATATATCTTCATCTTTTGGCTTTCCAACTTCCAACAAAATATAAATTCACCTAATAAGTTCACCAAATTAACAGAAAATTCATAAATCCAATTGATGAGAATAAAATGTAACAACAAGTGAAATTATATTTATTAAGCCAAAATGATATCATAAAGTCTCCAAAATAATACTAAAAAGATGTAATTTGAGACTCTCATCACTAAACCTGTTGCACACAAGCAAGGTCTAAAATATCGAGAAAATATTGGACTCGTTCAAGGTTAAAGAAAACTTAAAAAAGCCTAGCCTCCCTCTCTCTCCTTGCCGACAACTAGGGGTGGCAATTTCCGACTCAACCCGTTACACGACTCGAAACCCGCACGGGAAAAACACGACCCGAACACGCACGATTAACAAACAAGTAATTTTCGGGTCAACCCACCACTGACCCATTTATAAACGGGTGGGTTTCGGGTCAACCTGCCAACCCGATTAAATACCTGTTTAACCCGTTTATTAAATGGGTCGTGTCAACCCGTTTACTACTTGCCAACTCGCGAAAAAAATTAAAGAAATTGAACATTCAGCACACCCAATGGGTTTCGAACCCCAGCCAATTCCACCCTTCTCCTTGCACCTTATCCATCTTGGTGTGGATAATTTTGTGACTATATGTTACAACATTTGATATTTATAATGTCTTTACAAACTGATGAGCACTTAATTATTACATTTTTATCCCTAAATTATATTTGTTAGTAAGTGTTCCTTGTTATTTGAGTTAATTATGTATCTAGGGTTTAGGGTTTAACGTTTTAATCCCTAAACCCTATACCCAATAAACAACAAATAATATAATCATAAAAAAGTTTAAATTGAAAGCTTCATCATCTTACAAAGTTTATGTTGATATCAATCTCACAAAAACAAATAAGTACACAGCTTAATCAAAATAAGCACAAATAAGCTTCAAACCAAAATCGATTCCATACTCAGAATCTTGGCTTCAATGCTTATTTGATTTCATAACATTGATTACATACATAAGCTTGCTAATGCATACATAGATTTATGGATCACATGTTTCTTTTTCACATTTTGAGACGCCTGAGGCATCGTGCAAGTTTGCCACTTGAGCTTTCAAGGAAGCCACCTCTTTTGCAAACTTTTTTTTTTCTTTCTTTTCCTCCTCTCTTCTCTCCTATCTCTCTCTCCTTTTTTCTTTCTTTTCCTTATATTTTATCTCCTCTCTCTAGTTTTTTTCTTTAAATTTTTCAATTGTAAGTTTTGTAACATGCATGTTATTATTTATGAAATTTAATAACGGGTAGTCAAATTTTATAGTTCTTTGTACATAGGGATGTAGCTTTATTAGTTGCTACCACTTTTATTAAACAGGTATTAACTAGGTAACCTGTTTAAGGAGACCCAAACCTAACACGACACGATTATTAAATGGGTCGGGTTTGGGTTGAGCATTCTTGACACGTTTATTATCCCGACACGACACGACCCATTACTAGCCCTACCGACAACCAACCCTTCCTAAACTAAGGGAGGTGTCCACTGCCGCTCCTCCCCTCCGCCCATCTCCATTCCTATCCTCTCTCCCATATTTTTCCCTTCCTCTCATCCTCTTTCCCCCTCTTTCCACTTTCCTTGGGGCTCTTACTGGCCGTTCTCTCCCATTCTTCTTCTCATCCCCATATCTACTTTGATCTTGGGCTTTTAGCCTTGATTTATTTGGATCTAGGTCTATTTGTGTGTTTGTTTTGTTTGGCTATTTTTGCACCGTTCTAGGCGGCTGATGTTGTCTTTATCTTGGTGGCTACAACAGTAGTGACGCTGGATTGGGTCTCTCTTCAGGAGAGTTGGGATACTTGGTGGTTGATGTTTTGTCTTTGTTTCAACGATCGCGGCAGCATCGACATTGGTTGTAGCTATTAGCATGTGGTGGTGTGCCCTTTTGGGGGTTTCGTCTTTGGTTTTAGCATCTGTTTTGCTATCATTTTCCATTGTTTTGTTTCTCATTTGTAGCTCATCTTTACTTTGTGCGGCCTGAAGACCTAAGTTTGGTCATAGGAGTTCCTTTGTCAGGTTCTGAGTTGAGTTGGAGTGCTTTCAAGAGAACTCTTGTTATTATTTCATGCTCTTCATCCGTATGCTTTCTTGGGTTTTTCTCATTTGTGTGTTTTTGCAGTTCGTAGGCGATCAACAAGGACTATGAGTTTTTCGCATAAAAGGCTTCTTTTGATAGTTGGGTGTTGCATTCCTAAAAGGACACAAATTAATGTGCAAACAACCAATTAAAAATACCCGCAAGTGCACGAATCTATTGAGGTATAGATTATGTAAGTACGTGGTCGATCCCACGAAGAACTTGTCGTCTTCCTATAAGTTCTAATTTGAGTACATAAAGAACACTTATTTAACACACCACAAATGCACAAATGCAAAATAGAAACTAAAAATGAGTAAAGAAGTGTAAAAGAAATGAAACAACACAAGAAACCAAAGAAAAATACAAACAGCACTTTCTATCACCCTTTTATCATCTATTTATCACCCATGAACAGTGCTGTGAACAGTGAAAATGAACAGTGATGACCGGTCGTTTTTGGACAGATTCATGTGCGACCGGTCGCCTGAACAGTAATGACCGGTCATTTTTGGGCAGATTCGTTTCTCTGTTTTTTCAGTTTCGACCTCTGTCCAGTGTTTTGCCTATAACTTTTCAACCGTTTGTCCAAATTTCAGGTTCTTTATACGGTTGGATTCAGCACAGAAAATGGAAGAACACAGCGTGGACCAAAAGTCAAAAACAATTACGGAAAAAAAAAATTCAGTAAATACAACACACAACGTATCAAACACACAACTCACACACACATTGGGGGGGGGGGGGGTGGGGGGGGGGTGGGGGGTGGTTGTTTTGGTTTGGTTCAAGTGACCTATTTCTATTGCATGAAAGTAAATGAACTTTGAATTTAAATGAGAATGGCAGAGATGAGTTATCAAAATGTGAAAGTACCAAGTAACAAACACTAGGGTTTCGGAATCCACCCTAAACAATTCTACCCATGTTCATGGATACTCAAGTGATGAACTCTAAACGTGTTGATGAAGATGTTCGCAATCAAGACCAGTACTAGTGGCTCAAGAAGCATTGATTCTCTCTAATATACGTAAAGTGCAGTACTAGTGCTACAATGCTTGTGCCTTCCCTATAACCGAATCTAGGTGTGCTTAGTACTTTGATTCAATTACTAGAAAAACCCATTGAGCTCAAAGAGAATATGAACACCACAAGAACCCTAATAGCATGATGTTTACATTAGGTATTCAAGAAACCAATTCACATGGATGATTCTTACTTCATCCATTTATTGCTTAGGAAAACATGAAGATACACATAATCCCAACAATCTCAAGAAGCATGCTTTCAAAGATGGCCAACCAAGGAAAAACACACATCAAGGATAGATTAATTTGGTGAATTGAAATTCATCAACAATATCTAGAAATTCATACACTCAAGCATCAAAACAATAAGGTTTTCATGTTTAGGGCTTCAACCTAAGCCCTAGCTATGGAGTTTAGTTGCTCATATTTATTTCAAATACAAACTCAAAACAAAATTAGAAAGAAGTTAAAGATTTTGTGAACATGGGAGCTCAAGGTCTTCAATGGTGGAAATCTCTTCCATTTCTTGCTTTGTTGCCCTTGTCTTCCTCCTTGAGCTCCCTAGCTCTAAGCTTCATCTCCAGCTCCAAAATCTCTGCAAAGTTGTGGAATAATGAATGAATCCCTTCCCCAACGTTCAATAGCCCTTTCATTTCAGATTGCACTCCCTTGCCCATCATTTCCAGCTTACTTTTAATATAAAAGTCTTGCTTTTGTTAAAGCCTTTGCCTTTGCCCCCTTGCCATGATGGGTTTCTTTTGCTCTTGTCTTCACCAAGATGCTCATTGCTTCAGAAAATATCTCTTAACCAAAGTAATTTCTTGTTACCAAAAGGCATGGTAACAAGTAGAAATGAGGTAACACCAAGTGAAAGTAAAACTGGCCCAAAACAGATTCCAGAGCCAGCATCAATTGTTAGATCAGTTGGATAGGCTACACTTGTCCAATGGAGCTCAAATTCAGATATGTTGTAGTTAACATCCATTGGAACAAGTTTCATGAAGGTCATCACCTCATCCAAGCACCGGAGCATGCGGATCCAAGGCCAAGAAGTTGACCTACGAAAATGAACAAAAATCAGAATTTATAACCAATAATGCACTTTTAGCTCATTTTCATTCTAACCAAGGTAAAACCTATGAAAACACAAAAAGGAAGTAAAAAGCTATAAAATGTCAAGAACTAACTCAAAATAATGGGTGAATAACATGATAAATCATGTATAAAAATGAACCGAACATTGGGATGTGATGTGGTTCTCTTTATGGGTCTATTGTGTTAGTGTTTAATTGATATATATATATTTTTTCTGTTCTTGTAATGGTTTGTTGTGGTATGGGTCTTAGTCCTTGGCATGTGTGGTACTCTTTCCTATTCTAGGGTTTGTCTAAAGTGGTTTTCTTAGGAAAGTTTTAATGAGGCTATTGTATTCATGCTTGTCTTTGTATGCCATTTTGGCTTATTAATGAAATCTTCTTATATAATAAAAGGTCTAAAATATCGAGGGTTTCGGAAATATGAGGGGTCCAAAAATACGGAAATATCGGGAAATTATTGATATCAAGAAAAATTGAATAAAAACCACGGAAATTGTATGAAAATTTTGATTGAAACTTTAGAGGTTGTTTATTTTGTTAATTATCTATTATTTTGATTTATTTAAGTTGATTATATAGCAAGCTGACAAACACTATAAGTGTAGAAAATATGTAGTAATTATTGAAAAAAGATTAGACGCACTATAATCATTTATTTTATAATGATTTACTATAATATTTTAAACTTTATACATTGCATGGTAAGATACATGAGTGACTTAGTACCACATAGAGTTCCTATGAGGTTCAAAATTTTCATTGTCTTCATCGTCTCTATGTGTAGAGTACGTATATTGTGAAGAGTAGTCATCAAATGATAAATCTCCAAAATAGCTTTGCATGTAATTGTTAACATGCCACCTATATGGATCCAAGATTGGTTGACGTTGCCCATAAGTAAAATCATTTGAAGATTGGGCCTCAAATTCTTTCCATGAGCCGCTTCATTCCATCCCAAAAGGCATGGGATACGAAGGGTAGGGAAAGAGTTGGTTTTGTGTATAACAAAGTCATCAACAGTGTTGGGAATAAGAAGTTGGAGGAAGAATTGAAGTGGCACAGGTACGAATCCCCATGTGTATGCGGGTACAAGCCTTTTCATTATTTTTTTTTTTCTATTCCATGTCCATATTGCGTTATTATCGCTATTTATATGATAAGTACACAGATATGTTCCAAAATATCTTCCTCCTGAAAAAACAATAATATCCTCAATATTTCGGCGATATTATCGATATTTCAATCCTTGCACATAATTATGTTTCTCCTCTACTATAGCGCAAGCAACTTTGAGAAACTTTTGAAAGCAATTTTCCATCAAAATCCTGATATTGATTTGATTGCTCTCCACAGGAAAACATTCTATGTAACCAATATGACACGTGTGATCATATTGCCCTTAATTTATTAGTACTTTTTTTCTTCTTTTGAAAACAAGAAGAGGTTTCAAATTTAAACCCCTTTTCCGTTAATTTTTTTAAAAAATGATGATGGTGTAGTGCCTATTAAAGATGGCTCGGCGGTAAAGTTAGTCTAATGAGATTCTAAGATATAGATGGGTCGTTTAGTTCAAGGTTAAGGAGCTTAGTAATGGGTATGAATTGAATTTTTGGTAAATGCATTCTTAAGAATGCAATACCTAACTCATTGGTATGAAATTCTCATGTAGGGAGAATTTCATACCTTTAGTGCTCCTTGGGAAACTCTTCGTCTATTGACCCTTAAAATGGGGTTTAGCCCAGTGGAAAAGAGCACTAACTTGCAAGTCAATGGTCTCATGTTTGAATCTAAATGGCACCTTAGAAGTGTGTATGTGAGAAACCCCCCTTCCATTTGTAGTTTAGACTATCGCTTATATTAAAAAATAATAATAATAACTCAAGGGTGTTGTTGAAAAACTAAAAAACTTTTCATTTATAATACTGCACAAACCAAACATGGGAACGCAAGAAAATGGCTTTTCCTAATTCTTATTTCCTAGTGTTCCCAGACAAGGAAAAGAACATCCACCATTCCCATCTCGTGAAATTAGACGTGGAAATTTCATTCCCATGAAATCTGCAAACCAAAGGGCCCAGAGAGTTGGAACAATGCAAAATTTTTGTTTATCTTTTGGTTGGGCCAAAATGTTTCCGGGACGTTAGATTTCGGCCTCCCTGTTTTGGGGTCAGGATCTAGTGAGAACGCTTATGTGAGAACATAACATGAGAACACCGTTGGATCCAATCTAACGGCTGTATGAAAAGCAATTGTAAGTGTAAGTGTTGTATTAGAACGAGGCCTTCTTCTCTCTTCTCCCTCCAATACTCTCTTCTCCCTCCAAAACATCCCCTCCAAAATAGAAGTCCCCTCCAAACCAGCTGTTCACTCAGTTCAATGAAAATAACCATTTTTTTATCAGCTTTGATTGAGGAAGAACTGTAACATTGAAGAGAGAGCACCCTCATTTTTCTGGGTTTCCCATTCAGGCGAAACAAAGGAGTCTTGGATTTTATAATTTCATCTCTGTGGTTGGGTTTTTGGGGTCGGGACATACGTCAATCCTTGAGCAACGTCAAAACTGGCGTTGAGTTGGAAAGTGCTGACCGTACCGTTGTGGTTCTGCTCTGTTGGTTTTGAAATCCTTGAGCGGGGCGAAACAGGGGTTGAGGAAGAAGAAAAGTTTATGGGGTTGACGTCCAGATCTAAAAGGTCTACGTTACGTTGTCGTAGTTGTTGAAAATTTGAAGTTGGAAATCAGTTACGAGGTAAGCCATACACTGTATTTGTCATTTCATTATTGTGCATCAACATGAGTCAGATTAGGTTGTATGTATGTCTTTAATGTTTCAGCGGAGAGTCATTCGCATGTCATATGTTAGTTAATATTTATTGTAAAGCTGTTTGAAAGCATGTGCCAAATATTGGGCATCAGCATGAGTCAGATTAGGTTGTATGTATGTCTTTAATGTTTCACTAGAGTCATTTGTATGTCATATGTTAGTTGATATATATTTTAAAGCTCTTTGAAAGCTTGTGCCAAATATTGGGCATCAGCACGAGTTACGTTAGTGTGTATGTAGGTCTTTAATGTTTCACAGATAGTGATTTGAATGTCATATATAATGGTTATTATGTGATATTTAGGGTTAAATTGCAAGAACTGTGAAATGGAGTGCGAAGGACAGGTGACACCGGAAGTTAGTTCGGAATTGAAACCAAAATTGGGACTTGAATTTGATTGCTGTGAGGATGTGTTCAATTTCTATAATATGTATGCCGCGAAAGCCGGATTCAGCATTCGGTGTTCTACAACGAGAACTTGCACATTCACAGGAGAGGTAACAAGGAAAGATTATGTATGCTGTAAACAAGGGTATGCGTTGACAAGCACTGTTAGTCGCAAGAGAAGACAGCGAGGTTGTACTCGAACTGGGTGCAAGGCTAAACTTGCGATTTTGAAGGTAAACGAGAAGAATAAGTACACTGTTGTAGGATTCAATGAGGTACACAACCATGACATGACCACAGTTGATAAAGTCCATTTATTGAGATCTCACCGTAACTTAACAGAGTCTACAAAGGCCTATAGTGCACATATGAGCAAAGTTAATATCCCTGTACATAAATAGGTAAGCCTTCTTGAGGTGCAAGTAGGGGGATTGGAAAATGTTGGGTTTGTCAGGAGAGATATCTATAATTATGCAAGGGACGTGCGTGGGGAGGTGATTGGGCATGATGCACAGCTGCTGAAGGAGCATTTTTTGGCTGGGCAAGGAAAAAATGAATCATTTTATTTCAATATGGAGGTAGATTCGGAAGGAAGGATGGGAAATGTTTTCTGGGCAGATGCAAGGTCAAGACGAGCTTATGGGTTTTTTTGGGGATGTGATGGTATTTGATACGACGTTCAACACGAACTGCTATGGGATGGTCTTTGCGCCTTTGTTAGGCGTTAATAACCATAGGCAGACAGTGTTGTTTGGTTGTGCATTCCTAACTAGTGAAACCACGGATTCATTTGTATGGTTGTTCGAAGAATTCAAGAAAGCCATGCCAGGTGAGCCACCCAAAATGATCATCACTGATCAAGATGCAGCCATGTCAAAGGCAATTGCTTTAACTCTCCCAACAACATTCCATAGATGTTGCATATGGCATATCTTGAATAAGTTTATGGAGAAACCCGGCATTGGGGAATGTTTTTCGGAAATGTGCAAATGCATATGGGGTATGGACACCAAAGAAGAATTTGATGCGAAATGGGATGAAATCGTCACAAGCAATGGGCTGAAAGACCATCCGTGGCTGAGCTCGATGCATGCTTTGCGGGAGAATTGGGTTCCATCATATGTAAAACATGTGTTTTCGGCTGGGATGTCAAGTAGTCAACGGGCTGAAAGCTGTCATGCATTTTTCAAACAATATATTAACCGGAAAAACACATTGATGGAATTCATTGTACGTTTTGAAAGAGCTGTTGGTTCACAGAGGCACAAGGAGTTAATGGCTGATCATGTTGATACCAATGAAAAACCTCCACTGTCATTTCGAACACCAATGCAACATCAAATGGCACGCATTTACACTCGGGAAATTCTTGAAATGTTTGAGAGGGAAGACTTCCGAAGCCTTTTATGCTTGTTCGAACTTGTAGAGCAAGATGAGACCCAGTGCAGGTACAAAGTAAGTGAGCGGGTAAATCCGGGGGTGACACGGATGAAGGAGCTTGTGCATGATAAAGATGCCGATAAAGCTTATTGCAGCTGCAAAGGATTTGAATTTTGGGGTATTCCGTGCCGACACATCCTAGCATTTTTAAGAATGATGCAGGTGGAGCACTTGCCAGACAATTACATAGTGAAACGATGGCTTCAAAGTGCAAAGTGCGGTGTAGTATATGATAAGAATGACAAAGAAGTTAAAGATTGCGTGGACGGTTTGGTTTTAATTAAGAGATCGAAACTTTGCAAAGTTGCAGGTGAGTTGATAGATTCTGCTTGGTTGTGTGATGAAGGTGTTGAGTTGCTGGAAAATTCATTTGACGACATTCGTGGGAAGCTTACAAGGTTGTTGTCATCAAGAGCTCATGTCGAAGAAGAACCCAATGGAGAGGTCGGAACTAGTTCTTCCCAAGTCAGAATTAAGGATCCCCATCGAGTAAAAGCAAAAGGGCGTGCGAGAAGAGTGAAAGGACAAAAAGAGAAGGCAGCGGAAGGACATAAACGGCGGTGCAGTGAATGTAGGAAGACTGATCATGATAGACGGAGTTGTCCAAAACTTGTGAGCGGGTAAGTGAATATGTAATTGTCTGGGTTTGAATTTTGTACAAGAAATGCTGTTGACTTGTTTCTTTGTTTCGATGTTGCAGCTCTTCATCTTCCGACGCAGAAGTTGGTGCTGCAGTTGATGAGAATTTGCAGCCCAGTCAGAGCACGCATGACAGGGAACCTACTATGATAGAGTCATTTCTGCAAGAGTTTGATTTCATTTACGGTCCCGGAGTTTGAATATTTGTTGACACCAATTTGTGTATTTTTGGAAACCATCTGGAACCGTTAGTGAATCTTATGTAAGTGCCTCATGTTGATACTGAACTAAGGTATGTGAAAAGCAACAGTGAAACCGCCTAAAAACAAAGTAACTTTTGTATTCGATAATTATTAAGTGTCACAAACGTATCGCATGACTTACATTCGACCCCCTGGAAAAATAAAATAAAAAAAACTACATTAAAGTGAACAATAAGTTATTTGAAGAGCCACTTAGTTATCAGCATCAAAGTCATCACTTGACTCAAAGCGGCCACGTTCCTCCCAATCTAGAATGCATTTGTCATTGTAGCAATCCTCGCACCAGTCTGGGGGTAATGCAAACAATGGGAGATGGGGGCTTTGGGGGAGAAGGGGTCGGGGACCGATAGTATTGAACATTGTCTCTGGACCTACGTCGAATAGATCCCTGCACGTCCCACAAGGATGGTCGTGAACGTCACCATGCTTGCAATAATTATGCGCAACTAGAACTTTCGGATCCATCTTTGGTTGAAGGTGGATGTCCATCCTGGGGCTTTAGTGCGTGGAGCCAGTGTTTGAAAGGATTCGTTTGGGATTCATGCAATGTGGGTAACGTTTTATACACCTTTGCAACGGTTGCAAGGAAAATGAAATATGTAGGTAAGGGAATCTTGAAACCATCACTGTGTGTCAGCAAGGGAATCTTGAAACCATCACTATGTGCCAGTAATGTGTCAAAGAACCGAATATATATGTCAGATAATCTTGAAAAACTTTATCGACCCACCGATAATTTTTTAAACCAAAAATTTGAGCACTATTAGTAACTGAACTCTACTAATCCAGTAGTTAGTGATCGAAGAAATAAGATTGAACTCTGGTAAGAACATAGAACCCAAGGCTGTGATAGCAGATTTAAACCTGAATAAGGTGCATGTAAGTCAGATCGGGCATAAACATGTAAACACAAACCCAGATCTGGCATTAACAAAAAACAAACAAGTGAATAACGATTGCCTAGCGATTCATATGGCTACCAGCAGTCATTATCGTTGGCTTTGGCTGGTTGGTGGCCTAGCTCTGGTGGGTGTACACCGCCGGAGATGATTTGCTGTGCAGCAGACGGAGTTATGGCGTCCCTGTCAATATGTTTGTGGACATCTGCAGCGAACTGTCGGAATTGCTCAAAACCTTCGTTGAAAGCCACAGACATTGCTTGCCCATGCTTGTCGCCTCCTTTGTGGATGCTCAAAGATTCGTACGTAGCATCCTCCAAGGTCATTTGCAAATCCTCTGCTTTGAGCTTTCTTCTTTGGCCACGAATTCTGTGCTTCTCTTTTCTGTAACGCGCTTTGTTCACTTGGCGCGTCAAATACGCCAACTTCTGCTCAGCTCCGACACACTTTTGAGTCCAATAATGGACCAAGAAGGAGTCCTGTTCCAGTTTGTTTTTCATATCATTTATTTCCAGAGCAGGATCATCGGAGTCGCCCTCGCTTGCCGAGGAGGTTGGAAGTGGCAGCGGTGGTAGAGGGGACCTGAGATAGTCGGGGGCATATTCCCATGACCCATCGGAGTCCCCCTGATTTGCATTGCCGTCTGAACTGGTTGACATGTTGACAAATCTTCAGTTTCTTCAGATTGGGGGATTCGTTGTATACACAAAACACAACTCCAAAGAAGAGTCAGGAAGAAAACAAGATGTTGATGTACGGCAATGAGTATCCCATAGCCATACGACACCGTTTATATATGATGTCCTGGAGTATTCCCCAGTTTGTTTTATCTGTTTTCCCCATCTGTCACATCAGTTTTGTTTTTTGGTTCAGTAATGAGAGCATTTGATTTAGGTTGAATTCGGATTAAAGCCTCGTATTAATCACAGATAGCATACACATGAATTTTGAATTTTCAACTTTCAATGAGGTGGTAGCATTTGTCGAATTATTATCCCGATGTTTGCAAAGGAAGGGTGAGAGAATGGTCACTGACGTCCACGTGTGCACCTACCGAAGGTTGATGCGGTCAGGTCCCGCCATGTGTTGTATTTCGTTATTTTCATTACACAACTAGGGGAAAATTATTGAAGACATGGTAATAACAAGGAGAAAAATCGGAAAAAATGCCCCAAAATTGATACCAGGTCCTTGTGGCATTACACAACTGGGGGAAGCTATAAATCGTCAAAAGTGTTTTTTCAACTCACTTTCGTAATCAATTTCATAAGATGTGAAAATACGAAGTGTACACTTCATCTTCGGAATATGGTTTGAACTCGCTTTCGTTTCAACCGTAACATTATGTTTTGCAAACCTTTTCCGTCTATTTCCTTCATGTTCATTATCTAATTTAAAATAACACAACTATCAGTTACATTTGCTTCGTAAGTAATATTTGGGAAAAATTAGTCTTATTTTCTCCTTTCAAATGACACACAATATTATTATTGTTATTTCATTGGTCATATATTATATATTTCACACGAATAAGCACACCTTATATTACCATTTTAGGAACAACAGCTCCTGTGAACGAGATCCAATCAATGCTAAAAACTATCCCATTCCTTTTAGGCATTTTGTAAAGAGAAATTAAATATGTTGATAGAAAATAATGTAAACATACTTCAATTAAAGCATACCCATTTAGCTTTACAAAAGTACCCATAATCAACCAAAAGCAGTTTCCCATAATTTTCACTCGCTCTTTCTTCACGTCTTACAGCTTGGATACATACAAGATACCATCGGAAGTGTCCAAACCCAAATGGTTACACCTTGAGGAGCGCACACAAACTTGGAACAAAAGCAGTCAAAATGAACGTTTACGCATTTTTTCCAAACAAACTTACTGAAAATAACGAAAATGAACGTTGTCCAGCGACGGTTTACTCCATGGCGTCTTCGGTCCCAGGTGTAGCTTGGGACAACACATTTTGCATACTCTCGGAACAGGTGAAATCCTTTACGTGCTTCTGCTTCCCTCATCTGCACTGCCTCATTCGACCCCCAGGACCTTCGACAACCTTTGCCTTTCGCAACTCTAACCCTCAGTTTCATTAGTTTGACTGATCGAAGGTGTAATTTCGCTTGACTTTTACCCTTCCCTAATGTTTCTTCATACCATCTTAGACGTATCTTCTGACGTTTTATTTCAGTCTTCAACGCATCGTACGGCATCTGGCCGATACGACCTGCATCATCGTGGTCCTGAGATGAAAAGTTGATGGATTTCGCAGGTCCTACAGGAACATCTTCTGCGTTCTTATTCTTGTGTGGCACCATTTACGGTTTATGGGTTTAGGGTTCAGGGTTTATGCTCAATGATTAATTCATAATAGTAGATTTGCAAACACTTCTTCATATTTCATAGCTGTCCGGATTAGAAAATTAGAAAATATATACTTGAAAAGCCAAAACAGAACACAATTTATAAATATATACTTGAAATTGCTTGAAGATTTCCAAACGCAAAAAGTTTCTTACTTCTTCATCACTTGAACTGCCAAATTCAGAAATGATAGAACTAACAACAGTATGAGGATGTTTTTAATGCCCTTCACCATACGGATGACTTCAGCATATGCATTAAGTTCCTTCACATCCAGCTGGTTTTCAATTTGAGATTCAGTTGGCATGTTGCCTCCAGTCACCCATTCATAGCCACTACACCTTGTAGCTCCCTAAAAAAAACATAAGAAAGTTACATTTTTCATTTTCGGATTACAATGTCAGACCCAATTCTTCTACTCTGTAGCAGTTTTCGTTGCCTTAGGCAATGGCCGATCTGAGTTAGTGTTGTTGGCTTAGGGAAGATAATACTTACATACGTTGTGAAGCACTTCCAATACGGTCTGCCCATATTCCTTTCAGATTTGGAAATTAGCATAACCATCTCAGCATTGCAGTGCCGACACCTCTTTCCTTGAGTGTTTGTTGAAGAATTCGACATGGCTCTGCCCAGAAGGGAAAATGAAGATAACAGAAGATGACAACCCTTCCAAAAATTTGCTCAAAACCCCCAATTAATTTTCCTTCAAATCTGAAAAGGAATGGTATTTTCTTTTTTGGGAAGAACTAATATGGAGTTTCAAGTTTCAATTGTCCTGTTTTGGTTGTAACAATCTGTGACTATGAGCGGCAAATTCAAAATTTGCAGGAAAGTTTTTTTTTTGTTAACCCTAACCCATGAGCGGGAAAGAAAAGCGTTGGTTTAATATTTTTGAACCCAAAGCATTCGACAGTAAACCCTAAACCGTAGGCGAAAAGCCCCTACACCCTTGAAGTCGTTTAAAAATTGAATATTTAAGTGGAAAAGATTAGAAAATAGAAAAACTGGCGAGTGGCGGCATGGGATTGCGCCGCGTGGCGGTCAGGCTTGCAGCTCCCCACTCCAGCGACTCCACTTGGCATTTCTTGTATATTTTATTCAGTTTTTTTCCCAAAAATCGTTAAAAATACAGGAAAATTAAGGAAAAAATTGGGAAATTTCCTAACTCTGTGTGGGGATGAATACTTCATACGGAAAGTACAAACCCTGGTTTAGGAGGGAGTGAAAAAAAAAATTTGGGAACCAACCCTACATTCGAATGATGCAAATGAAAACCCTAATACACTTTGCAAACCCCACACTCTCATATGTTCGATCACATTAATCCCGTATCCAAATTTGTTTGTCCTGCCCTTTTTCCGGATATGTCATTGAAGGAAATCCCGTCCCGATCCCTGAGGAATTTTTCGGGATTTTTTCACCTTCAATTTCGATTTTTAATTGAATATTTAAGTGGGAACGATTAGAAAATAGAAAAACTGGCGAGTGGTGGCATGGGATTGCGCCGCGTGGCGGTCAGGCTTGCAACTCCCCACTCCAGCGCCTCCACTTGGCATTTCTTGTATATTTTATTCAGTTTTTTTCCCAAAAATCGTTAAAAATACAGGAAAATTAAGGAAAAAATTGGGAAATTTCCTAACTCTGTGTGGGGATGAATACTTCATACGGAAAGTGCAAACCCTGGTTTAGGAGGGAGTGAAAAAAAAATTTGGGAACCAACCCTACATTCGGATGATGCAAATGAAAACCCTAATACACTTTGTAAACCCCACACTCTCATATGTTCGATCACATTAATCCCGTATCCAAATTTGTTTGTCCTGCCCTTTTTCCGGATATGTCATCGAAGGAAATCCCGTCCCGATCCCTGAGGAATTTTTCGGGATTTTTTCACCTTCAATTTCGATTTTTAATTGAATATTTAAGTGGAAACGATTAGAAAATATTAAAACTGGCGTGTGGCGGCATGGGATTGCGCCGCGTGGCGCTCAGGCTTGCAGCTCCCCACTCCAGCGCCTCCACTTGGCATTTCTTGTATATTTTATTCAGTTTTTTTCCCAAATATCGTTAAAAATGCAGGAAAATTAAGGAAAAAATTGGGAAATTTCCTAACTCTGTGTGGGGATGAATACTTCGTCAGGAGTTTTGGGTTAATATTTGGCAAAATGTTTTTTGTGAAAATTGATATGTAATTCTTGATGTTAGTGAGGAGGGATTTCCATACTATGGGATTCAATATTTTTTTTTTTGGGTAAAAAATCCTAAAAATTGCTGGACAAATCCGAAAATAATGGGGAAATGTCGTAGATGGTTATAATCAAACTTTGGGGGATATGAACACGCAACCTCAATTTGGAGCCAAAGTGGTCGCCGTAGACTCCGCTATGGATCTCCCGAAGGACATATTCACCTTGCTCTTCGGTGATGCATTTCATGTACGGGGTTGTGTAACCACGTTTGTACAGAACGCCGTTGGTGACAGTGTACCTTGCCAATCGGTAACGCAGCTTTCTTGCCTTGGCTTTGTCTTCTAAGAGGGTGCCGTTCGTCAGGTAGGTGTAGATGGGCGTCATCCACGTGTTGTTATACTCTATAGCATTGATCTCGGCAGTAGTGGTGCTTGGCTTGGCCAATATCTCTACTGGAATCTTTCGACCCACTTTTTCATTGATTGCCGAAGCCAGCCTGGCAAGTGCATCGGCATGGCTGTTCTCGGTCCTGGGTATCTGCCGCATCTCATATGCTTGGAACTTTTTCAGTAGTTGGTGTGCCGATGTGAGATAAGCTTGGAACTCTTTCGTTGCGAAGTCAGCAGTTACTTGGTTCACTATTAGCTGGGAATCGTTATAGATGCTGATCTGATCGGCACCCATGCTTCTGGAGAGCCGTAGGACGGCCAGAAGTGCCTCGTATTTGGCTTCGTTGTTGGACGTTCGGAAGCTGAATCGAAGGGCGTATTCTACTTTGGCTTTATCGGGAGTTGTTAGCACGAGGCCGGCGCCACAACCCTGCTGATTTACCGATCCGTCCACATGTAGGGCCCATACTGGTTTTGCCAGGTCAAAGGTGCTGGCTTCCGGAGTGTCAGCTGGTGCTGGATTGGCATCGGCAACCTGTGGTGGTACCAATGGTGTTAGTTCAGAAATGAAATCAGCTACTACCTGGCCTTTCTCAGCTGGTCTTGGTTTGAACTGTACGTCAAACTCTCCCAACTCGATCGCCCACTTCACCAGCCTACCTGACGTTTCTGGTTTTTGGAAAACCTGCCGAAGTGGCTGGTTGGTCAGGACAGTGACGGTATGAGCCTGGAAATAGGGTCGGAGTCTTCAGGCAGAGGTGACCAGGGCCAGCGCCAGCTGCTCGAGTGGGGGGTACTGAGCCTCCGAGCTCTGTACCGCCTTGCTAACGTAGAATATCGACAGCTCCGCCTTCTCTGGGCTTCTCATCAGTGCGGAATTAACTACAGTTTGGGATACTGACAGATAAAGAAATAAGGTTTTCCCAGGAAGGGGCTTCGATAAGAGTGGTGCCCTGCACATGTAGTCCTTCAAGTCTTGAAACGCCTTGTCGCATTCGGCGATCCACTCTATATGGTGTTTGTCCCCTTTCAAGACTTTGAAGAACGGTGCACACTTGTCTGTGGCCTTAGAGATGAAGCGAGTAAGGGCTACCACTCGTCCGGTAAGACTTTGGATGTCTTTTTATGTCTTCGGCACCTACATGTCAATTATGGCTTTGATTTTATCGGGGTTTGCCTCGATACCCCTCTGGCTTATCATGAAACCGAGGAATCTCCCAGAAAACATGCCAAAGGCACACTTCGTTAGGTTGAGTCTCATTCGATAGGCCTTCAAGATGCCGAACTTGAGGGATAGATTCTCCAGATGTTTCCCTGCCGTTCGGCTCTTTACCAACATGTCATCCACATAGAGCTCCATTGTGCTGCCGATCTGCTTGGCGAAGATTCGGTTGACCAATCTTTGGTAGGTTGCCCCGCATTCTTCAGGTCGAACGGCATGACGTTATAATAGTATAGGCCTTTGTCTGTTATGAACGTCGTATGCTCGCTGTCAGCAGGGTGCATGAAGATCTGGTTGTATCCAGAGTATGCGTCCATGAAGCTGAGCAGTTCGTGACCGGCAGTGGCGTCCACCAGCTGATCGATGCGGGGCAACGGGAAGCTATCCTTCGGGCAGGCCTTGTTCAGGTCGGTATAGTCTTGGCACATCCGCCATCCGCCCTTTGCCTTTCGAACCATTACAGAGTTTGCCAGCGAGTCTAGGTATATGGCCTCCCAGATGAAGCCTATGGTCATGAGTTTGTCCACTTCGTTTTTCATGGCTTCATACCGTTCGGCATCGTAGGATCGGCGCTTTTGCCTGATAGGCTTAAAGGCAGGAAAGATGCTCAGCTTGTGGCTGATGACGTCAGGGGATATGCCTGGCATGTTGTTGTAGGACCAGGCAAAGACCTCCGAACTTTGCCGAAGAAACTGGATAAACTCGGCTCGGAGGATGGCATTCAGCACGGTAACGATCTGTACGCACCAATCCGGCTGACTCTCATCCAGCGCCATGGTTTCAAGGTCTTCAGCAGGTTGTGCCACTGGAGTAGGCGCTTCCTCCCTGGGATCATCCACCCTCCCTGGGATCATCCACTGGGCCGTTGCCGTTCGGCAAGTCCATGACTGCAAAGGTCTCCTTTTGCTTCTGTGGGGCTGCCGATTTCAACGCTGTGGCATAGCAGTTCCGAACGTTCAACTGGTCGCCCCTGATTGCCCCCGTGCCGTAGCAGGTTGGGAACTTCATGAGTAGCATGTGGGGAGACAAGTGGACCTTTATCACCGTGAGTGCCGTTCGGCCAACTATGACGTTGTATGTCGTGAGACAATCCACCACAAGGAACTGGTCGTAGACCATGGTCCTTCGTAGGGCTATGCCGAAGGCGATTGGCAAGCTGAAACTGTCGGTTGACCTGGTTGTCATCTATTCCGAGTTCCTTAAACGCATCGGTGAAGATGACGTTTACCGAACTTCCAATGTCGATAAGGATTCGTCCGACATCGAATTCGGCGATCTCGGCTCGGATGATCATGGGATCGTCATGCGCGTAGATGATCCCCTCTTCTTCTTCCTCGGAGAAGGTGATGGGCTCCCACTGGACCTTCGGTATCTTGGTGTGCCGGCTACTTTCAATGCCGGGGACTTGGGGGTACTGTGCCGCCCTGACATACTGCTTCCTCGACCGGTTAGACGTCCCGGCGAGGGTTGGGCCTCCGCTAATCGTGCTGATCATATTGATTTGTCGATTGGCATTCGGTACTGGCTCCTGTTGTGGCCTGGCTATGTACTGGTCCAGTTTACCTTCCCGAATAAGCCGCTCGACAATCTTTCCCATGTTTATGCAGTCCTCGGTATTGTGGCTATTCTGCTGGTGATATCGACAGAATTTCCCTGTATCCCGACCATCCTGCCGATTAGGCTTCCGGAAGGGAGGCTTCGGGATGATCTCGTTTTCATTCATCAGGACCGCCTCATAGGAGGTGTTGAGCATGGTGAACACCTCCATCCCCAGGTTATGCTCTGGCAGTGGCGCTCGGTAGCTGTCCCTGCCGTACCTGCTCTTATTTTTCTTGGAATGCCCCTTTTGAGAGCTTCCCGCGTCTTTGCGCTTGTGGCTCTCAAGGTATTCGGCAGGTTGTGCCGTTGCGGACCGCTGTATGGGTTCGTTTTGAGTGGATTGTCGCCTGCTTCATCAGCTCGTCGTACGTACGCCAATTGCTGCTATGAAACAAATACCGAAAGTGTGAGGACTGTATGCCACTCTTGAAGGCGCCATAGGCTGCCCTATCATTGGTATCCGGACATCTCGAGTATTCGTGGCTAAATCATGCTGCATATTCACGCAACGGCTCGTCATCTCTCTGCCGGATGGTATATAGGTCATCGGCAGAGTACAGTCTGTCCGTTTGAATCATGAAATGGTTTAGGAAAATCTGCTTCAGCTCATCGAAGGAATCGATTGTCCCTGGTTCCAAACGGTAGAACCAATTCAGAGCCGCCTCTGTGAGCGAAGAGGGGAAAAGCAGGCACTGCCCTTCGTCGCTCAGTCCTCGGCACCCTATGGCCGATTGGAAAGAGTGAAGGTGTGTCAGAGGGTCCTCCACTCCTGTGTAAGAGGTTATGCGCGGGGGCTGCCCATCTCGGTCCTGCCTTGAGCGCTTTATGAGCTCGGTGAAGGGTCCTGGCCGAAGCTTCCCCCAATCAGGCTCCTGTGAACGAGTCCTATCGTCCTCCATCTTCTGCATCCTCTGTAGGAGGAGGCGAATCACCGGGTCTCGACTAGGAATTTCTTCCGTGGTGCGATGTTCTAATCGCGGAGGGTACTCGATTGGGTTGACCTCAGAGTGTTTCGTTGGCGTTGCCGAACGGTAAGTAGATGACCGATTGGTGGAAGGGGCGTAATCATGGTCAGACTCTGCTGATGATTCCAAAACTTGTATCCTTCGTATCGGCGACCTCTTCCCCAGATTTCTCAGTCGGGGATCGTTTACGTGTGCATTTATCCTGATTGGTGATCCCTGCCGTTCGGCTTCCCGGTCCAGCAACCTATGGCGACAATCAGAATAGACCTCCTTCGGCATATGGGGCCTATTTTTTGGTGCCGGGACTACCAACTGTTTAGATGGTGCTGGCGTTGCCTTTGCCACCTTCTTGCCCTTCTTCTGCCGATGGGGAGTCTTAGACTCTAAGACGATCGGTCAGTTTGAATATTTTGCGTTTGCTGTTGGTTAAGCAACTGTTGTGTTTCGTCTACTCTGGACGAGAGGAGATTGTTGTGTTCTTGTAACCTAGCCATGTCCTGCCGAAGCTATACAACTTGAGCCAGAAGCTCTGCTTCGGCAGCGGTTTGGAGTACAGGGGGTTTGGTTGCCAGCGTGTATGGGGGCCGCGCTGGGCTAGCTCCTCCAGGCATGCCGAACGGTACTCCCTCTTGTGGTAAGAACGTATTTTTTTTTGTGGTCCTCATTGTGTAGGGATAAAGGGTCGATTGTTTATCGTTTCCCACAAACGGCGCCAAACTGTTGACGCCAAAAAGTGGTTCAAGGCTTTAAGGGTCAACTTAGTAATTTTATATCTTCGGTATCTTTGTGACTTCGGTATAGAGCGTGATCTGCAAAATGAGCAAACGCTTGGTAATACCTAAGGCACCGGTGTGGTACCGGTCGAAGGCTCTCTGATGCTTAAGTAAGTTCGGGTTTAGTAAGATTAACTCACAGATCAATTAGGCAGTATGCCGATTGTTATGATTACCTCTATTTTGGGGTAGTTGGCCTCCTTTATAGGCCTTGGGAGGTGTGCACTTTGTTGATACTTTCGATGTGGGACTGTGGACGTCGATTGTGGGCGTGCCACGTGTCCCCGGAGAAGGCGTTGCCCTAATGGAGCAATCGGTAAGCATGGTGCCGAAGGCTTCCCTGACCAAGCTCGATTTCTTCCACGTGCCCTGTTCTTACTGGCTGTTCATTTTGGGTATAAACAAGTTTAAAAGAGGGGAGACTATATCATTTCAGAGTCAGGACATATCAAGATCTCTTTGAGGACTTATAGAGGGGATTTTAGCCCCTTTTTTTTATTTTTACAGATTACTCACAAAAAGAAATTGTCAGCAGCAAAACCCGAATCTAGGCCTTGATAGTGAAGAGAATGATCATTATTAACTCAACCAACCCTCGTTGAAAAAGAAGTAAGATTTTCAATTGGTACGGATGATTGTTGATACAAGTGCTGTTGAGAGAGGATCTCAAGTGTAAATGATAAATTCTCTTAATAATTTGAGCAATAAATTCTTTATAAATAATCCGACCGAGTGATTATTGATTGCAATAATGGTAACTGTAAATAAAATTTGAATTCTAGTATTTAATGGAAAATGACATGACAGTATTTTACTAGTTGAAAATAGTACCAAGTTGATGTCGGTGTAGATGAAAACAAATGATTCACTCTTCCAAATGTGGAGATTTGAATTTGTGTTCGTCCAGCATTAATCTTTTCAAAGATTTTGGACTTTTATGTGAATTTATGTTAATTTGTGTCTACATTATGGCCTACATAATTTTGATTGGTTTAATTTTCCAGACTTTACCCCGTCTTTCTTTATTATTGTCATCTCCTCCGTTGTCGTTAGTATTGTCACTTATCATCCTTGTGGTGTGATGATAATTGGAAACGAGTGTTTATATTCTGGTCTCCCAACCTATGTTATTAAAATCTAACATGGTTTGTGCTGGTATCAGGACTCTTCCAATGGGACTACTGAGCCATTGATATGTCAGCCTAGCGTACTTTATTTTCTTAGGTCTTAGAACTTTTTTATTTTATTTTTAAATACAAGCGATAATCTAAATTAAGTGGAGGGAGGCTTCTCACAAACTACCAAGGTGGCATGGAACTAATCTGCAAGTAAATGACTTCTTTTACTAAGCCAGACCCTGTTAGCATTAGGCCTTAAAACTTAATATATCTTCCAATGGTGAAAAAGATGTACCACTGAATCACTAGTATGGTATTATTTCACTTTCATCTTTTACTATCTATTTTTACCGTACTATTTTTTATTTTTTATTTTTGGTTGAATATTTTCACCGTACTATATCACTATTGGAACAATGCAAAATTTTTGGAGTCAATTAGGGAACAAAGGTGAGAATATTATATATCTCCATTCCCTTTTGTAATAAAATATGTATAGAGTTGAACAATGGTCACAAAATTCGTTGGATTCTTCAGCAGTCTCGTTTCTTGATTTCACTTTTGGATTTGGTGACTTTGATGGCTGCCCGTGGACCAAATTAGCCGAACGACATGTGCTCTCTTTCTAACCCCGTCATAGTCTGTATAGCTCTACCTAAAAGGTAAAAATCAGAGAGAGGAGAGATTGGACTTTGCGACCAAATAGTGAGACATATTACAAGATAGAAGTTTGGCAATAATTCTTGAAAGATCAAATAATACGGGACACCAAATAATAATGCTAATTATACAGTTATGTATTGAGAAAAATAAAAAAATAAAAAAATTGAAACACCCAAATTTAGAAACCAACGAATTTTTTATTTTTTATTTTTTCCTATTTGTTGGTTTTTTAATTTGCACAGAGAGAGAGAGGGTAGAGAGCGGAGAGGAGAGTGTAGACCTTTAGATCTCGCCGGAAAGCGTCGGGCGACGGTGGGAACTAGCTCTGGAGGATGGAGAGAGTGTGGTCGCCAAGCTGTGTTTGGTAGGTGGGAACTGGAGTTTGGGGTCAGAGCAAGGGGAGAAGAAATCGGGGAGGAGGGGGAAGGAGTTTGGGTGGTTGCGGGCTGGCAAGGGCGAAGGCAATGCAGGCCCACAAGGGTCAGCTGACCCTCTTGAAATTCCTTAATTAACCCTCCATTCTATATTATTTACCCTTTGTATATAAATTATTATTAATATATGACCCTTCTCAATCTCAGCTTTCCCTTTTTCTTTTCTTTACCTTTCTTTAATAACTTCTTAATTAAAGAACTACTAACGTAAAAGCTCAAGGAGACAACCTTTTGCACTACTTAAATTAACCCTATTCTATTTCAACTTTGCACTGCATGAATTAAACCTATTCAATTTCAAGTCCTCGTTTGCATCAATCATTCAGTTCTTTTTTTTCTCTCCAGCTCTACAGCAAGAATTCAACTTTGTTTCACTGAATTGTGACGACTAATCCAGTAAGTCTTTAACCCTAATAGTGTAATTTTTTTTGGTGTGGTTTTTTTATTTTTATAGTTCATTGTATTTGTGGTCAGTTAATTAGTTATTTATTTATTATCTCAAATCAAGAACAATAATATTTATATGATTTCTTTATCATCTGATTTCTGAAATTTAATTTTAAAACAGTTATGGAGAAATATTTTAAAAGAAAAGCGACAGATCAATTGTCACCCCCTCCAAGAACAGATGCATTAAATCATGGTACTGCAAAACGTCAATGTGAGGAAATCAATCTAGCTGATCTTCCTTCAGATCCTGGGCTACAAACTCGAATTTTGGATTACAATCCTACTGTCCAAGATCAGGTGCGCAGATCTTATTTGCAAAGAGGTCCTTGCCAACCTAAAAACCACAATTTTCCTCAAACGAATTTTAGTAATACAATTCGAAGGTTCAACCCTGCTTGGTTTGATGAATATGCTAGTTGGTTGGAGTATAGTATTGAAAAAGATGTTGCATATTGTCTATATTGTTATCTCTTCAAATGTCATGATTTTCTTTGAGAGAAACAAGCTAGCAAGGTTATTGAAGCACTTGATAGTGGAGAGATTTCAAGTGGGAGGGGCTTAAATCAAGAAATCACTATTAAACGAGCAGGTGAAACAAGATGGAGCTCTCATTATGGTACTTTGATAAGTATCATAAATTTATTTCCATCTATAATTGAATTGCTTGAGGAACTTAAGGTGAATGCATCGAAAATTGATCAGAAACACGAGGCAACCAAGTTATTAGATTGGCTGGAATCATTTGATTTTGCATTCAGTCTACATCTTATGAAAAATTTGTTGGGAATTACTCATCAGTTATCACAAGCATTGCAAAGGAGATATCAAGATATTGTAAACACCATGAACTTGGTTACACTCAGTAAGCAACAATTACAAGAGATGAGAGATAGTGGATGGGATTCTTTACTCAATCAAATTGTTGTTTTTTGTGACAAATATGATATTGATGTTCCTAACATGGATGATATTTATCTACCTTCAGGCTGGTCACGACGCAGAGCTCCAAAACTCACAAATTTGCATTACTATCAAGTCGATTTATTTTATGATGTCATAGATATGCAACTCCAAGAATTAAATAGTCATTTTACAGAGACTAATACTGAGTTGGTTCTTTGTATGGCATGTTTAAGTCCACTTGATTCATTCTCTGCTTTCAACAAACAAAAATTGATTCGCCTTGCTCAATTTTATCCGAAGGACTTCTCAGAGAATGATATCTTAGCACTTGAGGATGAACTTGAGACTTACATATTTTATATGAAATCCAATAGTTTGTTTTCAGGATTGAAAGGAATTAGTGATCTTGGAGAAAAATTGGCTGAGACAAAAAAAGATAGGGTATACCCATTGGTTTACTTGCTCGTGACACTGGCACTAATCCTACCAGTTGCGACTGCCTCTATGGAAAGAGCATTTTCTGCTATGAATATATTGAAAAGTGATCTGCGCAACCGAATGGGAGATATATGGATGAATGACAGCTTGATCATATATATTGAGAAAGATACATTTGATATTATTGATAATGAAGTAATTATGAAAAGATTTCAAGATATGAAAACTCGTCGAGAACGATTGTGAATGTATTGGAATGATTTATGAGTTATTACTAAAGACTTTGTTTTATTATATAAATTTATCTTGTTATGCGATAATTTTAATTTTTGAGGTTGACCCTCCTTGATGAATTTTCTGGCTTCGCCGCTGAGGGCTGGGGTTATGGGTTCGTTTGGGGTGGGGGGGTTGGAGGATGGCTGCGAGTGGTGATCATGGTGGAATGAGGGGGAGAAGAAAATCGCAGAGGTTTGGGAGGATTTTTTAATTCTATTTTTCTGCAATTTTTTTCCCCAAAAAAATATTTTTTAATCAATTTAAAATTAATAAAAAATGAAAATGTGGGACCCATAGTGCCACGTAGGCAACTAACGGAGAGATTTAACGGAAACCCTAACGGCGGAACCACATTGCAAAAAATTTACAAACTAAGGGTACGTGATTGTTAAAATTGAAAAGATAGGGACTAACATGCCTTAAGAGTACAACTTCAGGATACCAAACTGTAATTAACCCAATAATGAACCAAGCTCAAAACACCAAAAGCAATTGAGCAGCACTCAGAGGCTTAGCATTTACGGTGTCCCAAACTTTGCTATCTTCATTTTTGTCTGCTCATCTTAGCCATAGCTTGCATGATGGAGTTGCCTCAACTCATTGCTGCTCCAGAATTTGTGTAATGCCTCAAATGACTTAGGGAAAAAGTTACTTTTTGTCATTGTAGTTTGATTCTAGCGCAAATCAAGGATACAACGAAATTTCATCCAAAATTCTGTCCAAAATACCCCTCCACATAAGAGACAAGTATTTATTTCGTCAACAAATTGGACAAAAATTTGGATGTGTCCTTAAATTCCAATAAAATCAAAATATATGAGTCAAATTGCCAGAACTGAACTAAAAGGACGAAAGTGAAAATTTCATCAAATTACAAGGAACGAAAAATGACTTTTGCCAATGATTTATGGTGCTGATTTTTCTTTTTGTTGTTGTTGTTGTTGTTGTTATTGTTGTTGTTGTTGTTGTTATATTCATAAACCAAAAGTCGTTTTGAGAGGTGGAGTTCAAATCCCGAGGTCTTCAAAGTTGTATTGTTCTACATGTTAGCGAGAGATATCCTATTCTATTAGGATATTATTTTATTTATTTCCTTTTATATAGATATTATGTAATTAGGATTCCACTTGTTTTCCCAGTTTGACCCTACTAGGGTTTGTAACCTTGTATTATAAATACCTCCTTTCGGAGAATGAAATATATCTGAAAATATTCTACCATATTGTTTGACTTGGTATCAGAGTCGACTTTCTGGTGACCTGTGTGTGTTGTGCCCACCCGTGTTCTACTGTGTGCCCTAATTTTTTTTAGGGTTCTTGTGTCTGTGCCTTTGCCGTGTTCCACTGTGTGCTCTGTCGTGTTCGTGCCTCTACTGTGTTCGTGCATCTGCCTCTACTGTGTTCGTGCCTCTATTGTCTTCGTGCATCTGCCATATTTGTGTCTGTGCTGTGTTCTGTTGTATACTCTGCGTGATTTGTTGAGTTTCTGCTACAATCATGGGCGATAATTCCATTGTTGGTGCTGCTGCTGCTTCTGCAAATTTGCGTGTTTCTGACTCTATTCCAGGTACTGGCTCCAATACTTGGATAATTGACACTGGTGCTTCTGATCATATGACTTATGATGCTAAATTTTTTGATGAGTTGTCTAGTAACACCCGTGACCCATACATAACTAGTGCTAATGGTTTGCCCTCTCCAATTACTGGCGAGGGCACCATTTCTCTCACCCCAACTCTGTCTTTGTCTTGTGCGTTATTAGTTCCCAATATCCATTGTAACTTGTTATCTGTTGGTCGCTTACTTGATACACTTAATGCTTCTGCTACTTTCTATCCTACCCATTGCTCTTTTCAGGATCTCAAGACTCACGAGGTGATTGGGCATGGTAAACGGATAGGGGGGTTGTATTATTTGACATTACCTTCTGCACCAGTTCGTGAGCGTGTCGTTAATACTGTTCAACGTTGCAGTGTCAAAGACATACAGCAAATTTGGTTATGGCATCGTCACTTGGGACACCCGTCATTTGACTACCTTAAGCGTCTGTTTCCATCTTTATTCCGCTCCTGTGATGAGTCTAGCTTCAAATGTGAGACTTGTGTAATGGCCAAGAGTCACCGTACTGTTTTTCCCTTAAGTAATAATAAAGCTGCTTTGCCTTTTGAGTTAGTCCATTCTGATATTTGGGGTCCTGCTCGTGTGACTTCTCATGGTTTCCGTTGGTTTGTTACGTTTATTGATGACTGCACTCGCTTAACATGGGTGTATTTGATGAAGAACAAACATGATGTTGCCTCTATTCTCCCTGATTTTTGTGTTATGGTGTCTACTTAATTTCATGCTCATGTTAAAGTATTTCGGACCGATAATGGCGGTGAATATGTGAATCATACCTTGAACCAGTTTTTTCGTGATCATGGTATCATTCACCAAACTACCACTCCATTCACTCCTCAACAGAATGGCGTGTCTGAAAGGAAGAATTGTCAATTACTTGAGGTTGCCCGCTCTCTTATGTTGATATGTCTGTTCCCCATCATCTTTGGGGACATGGTGTCTTGGCCGCGGCCTACTTGATTAACCGTACTCCTAGTCGGGTTCTTGATTTCAAGACTCCGCTTAATGTGTTGTGTGCGCATACTCCTCCGGTTTCGGTCTCCAAGTTACCTCCGAAGGTGTTTAGGTGTGTTGCTTATGTTCATGTCTACTCTCATCAACGAAGTAAACTTGATCCTTGTGCTCTCTGTTGCGTCTTCATTGGCTATTCTACTACTCAAAAAGGTTATAAGTGTTATCACCCGCCTACTCAGAAGGTACATGTCACTTTGGATGTCACCTTTCATGAAGAAGTACCCTATTATGTTTCCCCCTCCTCTTCAATTCAGGGGGAGGGGGGAGTGAATTGAAGAGTTTCGGAATGGAAAATGTGGAAGATGTTGGACCTGATGTTGGACCTGAAGAAGGAATTTCTGAAGTACAGGAAGCGACCGGTCGCATGGAGGAAGCGACCGGTATGAACGCATCTACCTGGATACGACCGGTTGCATAGAAGTGAGCGACCGATCGCTAACGAATCTGCCTGAAAGCGACCGTTCGCCTGCGTCGATGAGCGACAACAATGACAATACGAGTGAAGCGACCGGTCGCCGGGAATGCCACGACCGGTTGCCAGGTGATATTTTGGAATTTTTCGAGTCTCTCTCAGAAGGACATAACAATGATACTAGCGACTCTCGTACAGATGGAATTGATACAGGACCCCCCTCTGCCCTGTCACTGCCCCAATCAACTCGTGATAATGAGGTACTCTCTAGTGATGTGTCTACTTATTCATTGCTCCCACGCACTACCCATGGGAAACCTAAAGTACAATTTTCTCCTGATATACATGTCAAGTCCAAATATCCCATTAACCATTATATGTCAACTCATCGTTTATCTAAGTCATATGTAGCATATTTGTGTCAATTATCTAGTGTATGTGTGCCAACTAAGTTGCAGGATGCTCTATCTGATCAAAACTGGGTAGATGCAATGCATATTGAGATGGAAGCCTTGAACAAGAATGCTACTTGGGAGTTAGTTCCTTTACCAAAAGGGAAAAAGGCAGTTGGGTGCAGATGGGTGTTTACTTTGAAGCATAAGGCTAATGGTTCTATTGACCGTTACAAGGCAAGATTGGTAGCAAAAGGGTATACTCAGACATATTGAGTGGATTACACGAAGACTTTCGCTCCAGTAGCCAAGCTCAACAGTGTACGCGTACTCTTGTCCTTAGCTGCTAATCATGATTGGCCGATGTTACAATTTGATGTCAAGAATGCATTTCTCCATGGTGACCTCCAAGAAGAAATATACATGGATCCTCCGCCGAGTATCCTTGTGACCTCTAAGGAGGGTATGGTATGCAAGCTACGGAAATCATTGTATGGATTAAAGCAGTCTCCAAGAGCTTGGTTCGGGAGGTTTGCTGCAGCTATGAGGAAGTCTGGGTATGTACAAAGTAACTCGGATCATACTTTGTTTCTGAAACGTCGCAGAGGTAAATTGACAGCCTTAATAATTTATGTTGATGATATGATTGTAACTGGAGATGATCAGGTAGAAATACAGAGTCTTCAGAAATATCTTGCGTCTGAATTTGAGATGAAATCATTAGGTGACTTGAAATACTTTCTTGGGATTGAAGTTGCTAGATCTAAGCATGGTATTTTTCTGTCCCAAAGAAAGTATGTTTTGGACCTGCTTGCAGAAACCGGAATGTTGGATTGTAAACCCATTGATACTCCAAGTGAACAGAATCACAAGTTGGGGTTGTATCCTGATCAAGCTCCTACTGATAAGGAGCGCTATCAACGGCTTGTGGGAAAATTAATTTATTTGGCTCATACACGTCCTGATATTGCATATGCAGTAAGTGTAGTGAGTCAGTTTATGCACTCACCTAGTGAAGATCATATGGGTGCCGTGACACGTATTTTGAGATACCTCAAAGGGACTCCTAGCAAGGGGTTAATGTTTTCCAAGTATGGTCATACATATGTGGAAGGGTACACAGATGCTGATTGGGCTGGTTCAGCTACAGATAGGCGCTCGACATCTGGGTATTTTATGTTTGTTGGTGGCAATCTTATTACGTGGAGGAGCAAGAAACAAAAGGTGATGTCTCGGTCTAGTGCTGAGGCCGAGTATCGGGGAATGGCCCATGGTGTATCTGAGTTACTATGGTTGAGGAGATTGTTGAAAGACCTTGGTTTTGGGCCTAAGAAACCCATGGATTTATATTGTGACAATACGGCTGCGATTGCAATTGCTCATAACCCTGTACAACATGATCGTACAAAGCATGTGGAAGTTGATCGAAATTTCATTAAAGAAAAGTTGGATGCAGAGATTGTTTCCTTTCCGTTCATCCGTTCTGAGTACCAGTTAGCCGATGTTCTTACGAAAGCTGTTTCTACAAGTATCTTTCTCAACTCGCTTGACAAGTTGGGCATGCGTGACGTCTTTGTTCTAACTTGAGGGGGAGTGTTAGCGAGAGATATCCTATTCTATTAGGATATTATTTTTTTTATTTCCTTTTATATAGATATTATGTAATTAGGATTCCACTTGTTTTCCTAGTTTGACCCTACTAGGGTTTGTAACCTTGTATTATAAATACCTCATTTCGGAGAATGAAATATATCTGAAAATATTCTACCATATTGTTTGACTCTACATGCATAAGAATTCTATGTCTTGTTTATGTGGTTCTATCTTATTCTTGCTAATAACTATACCAGGCTTAATCAATTATTATAAAATTTTTAATAAGTGTTTTTTATGTTTATTTCTATTTTATGCATGTCCAAGTATATCATCTACATATATACTACAAAAACAATTATATTGCTTAAAAAATTTATCCATCTTTCTTTGAAAGATTGATGGTGCATTTTTAAACCTAAAGGCATGACTAGCCATTGAAAATATCATTTTGGACAAGTGAATGTTGTCACTCAATTGATTCTTTTGCTCATTTATTCTTCCAAAATCATGATCATATTTAGAATCAAATTTACTAAAATATTTACTATCTTGAATTTTGTTTGTGATCTCAACTTTATTTGGTAACTTATATCTATAATCATATTTTCAAATTCTTGCTTATCTTACAAGGGATGTATGTTGTCTAAATGGTTAAATCTAGGTTAATAATATCTGATGTTGCTATTATCTTATTCTTGCTCCAATGTAACTGAGGGTCTTCTCCTATATCTTATTTGCAATATTTTTAATGCTGTTGTTTGTCCTAAAGTTGAATATTCGTGCTCAAATACTGTATCATCATATTTTAAACTATTTTATTAATATATTTGTCTGTGATGATTCAACCCAATCCATTTTGAAATATTGGCTCCATCCTTGAATCCACCGCAATCGGTTCAGTTTTATTGCTGGAAGGAGTTTGTTTTTGTAACCTAATCTTCCCTTAACATGATAAGAAAAGTTTGATTTCTGTTATACAAGAAACAAGAAATATGAGTAAAATATTTCTTACACGCCGTTTCACTTGTTAATAAATAACTAATTAAAGCACACGCTTCAGTGTTGTATGAGATAACAGGAATTTAACAAGAAAATCATATGATACATTTTTGTACAATTTAAGGGAGATAAAAATAATCAACTCAAGAGGGGACTTGTAGGTGGTTTGGAGCATCCATCCTTACACTTAAGTCCAATGTATGATTCGTCTCCCCCAATGTCGCTTGTGTAAAAACTAACCAACTCAGGTAGCATACCTAGTTTATGATTTCTCCCTCTTCTTCCTCAGCTCTCTCAATTCCCCCTTCTTCTTCATCATCTTCATCACCACCATCATCATAATTACAAACATCATTATGATATTCATAATCATTGTTATGAACTATTTCAACCATGGAATTGTCACTGCCTTTAGAAGCATCTTTCGCTGCAAGTGAAGACAGTTCTTCAGCCATGTCTTCATTGCACCCACTTTCTTTAACTGCTACCATAGGAAATTTCAAAGGTTTGTCAGGACAATCTTTGAAGAAAGAGTTTGTCACCATGAACCTAAACACCTGCAGCAGACGGCTTCTATCTCTCTTTATATCTGCACTAAGAAGCTTCTGTAGTAAGGTTGGCTCCCTTTTGCTGAAAGACGGGTCATTAGATGAAACCTTGTGATGAGATTTTTGCCTCTTGGCAAACCGATCCTTTTTATCATATTTTTCTCTCTTACCAAAATTGTTTGGTAATCTCCCCTTCTTAGTGAAAGACTTATTGTCTTCTCTTCTATGCCCTTGATTTGAATCTTCAAGGTAGTATGATGGTATTTCGGCAACTTCAACTCCCAACTCAGCCTGCTTTGTAAGAATCTCCTTCAGTTGCTGCAACAAAGTTCCTTAACATTTACTGAATGTTGATAGTGTATTTAACTCAAGTGACAAGCTTAGATACAAACCAATCAGAAATTAAATTGAAACATTAGAGGTTTTTTGAGCATGTAAGAAAAGAATAAAGAAAAAAACAAAACACCATAAATTTCCTGCACTTGAGTATTGAATGGATTAACTTGGGGCAGGGAGTTCTCATGCCACCTTTAACATAAAAGGGGTTTTCTCCATTTTTATTGTAATGATCACAATGCCCCTCTCCCCCTAGACTATCTACAGTAACCTGCGATCTGTACATTAGCCAAAGTCTAGGCAAAAGTGTGCAAATATTAGGGAAGAGATATAACCAAGAAAGGCAGTCTCGAAGAGCTTTCATGACATAATCTGGATATAAGCCAAATTTCAGGTTTAATGAAATACCCGTGATCTATTCGAGTATCAATTAAATTTATGTAACAATGCGTCAGAGACATGCACAAGTGACAAGTTATTACAAGAGGCAAAAAGTAAACCAAAACTAGCTCAGTTGGTCCAGGTGTCAATAACTTGAGCAAAAGTATTGCTCAGTCTTGTTCAATGATTATAGTGTACAAACAATCAGAAGAGAGAGAGAGAGCGAGAGTTAATAAGCATACCTCTCGTCGCATTTTGGCCTCTCTCTCAATGACCTCTGAGTTTATCAGCTTTTCACTTAGCTTCTGCAAGTGATATTTTAATATCAGGACATCTACATTAGATGGGGAAAGAAAAAGCAGGCACGTCTCAGTCAGCAAACCTTCTCTATGTTGGATTTTGATGGGTAGTGCCTTCTACGTTCTTCACGCCACCGCTGAATCTCTTGTTCAGTATAGGGCAAAGAAAGAGATCTTCTCATTTGAGACAGAAAGAATTCATATCCATTCAAGAAAAAAGAGTGATGAGATTAAATTAAGAAACTGTAGTAACATATAAGAGTGATCATACACAAGGAGGCAAGACGTTAAGATTATGGATGCAGTGAATGTAAAGCTAATTCAGGTCTGTAAATTTTTCCATATATTCCTATGTAAAGCACAAAAACATTTTAATTTTCAACTCCTATCAGTGCTCCTTCGAACCAGGCCATCAGTGTCGAAAGCTTTAAAAGTTTTGGAATTCACAGATGACAGAAAGATCGGTCATCTTAACTTACACAGAGGAAGTCTCTTGTTATCTCTATCCTAGAAACAGATCAACTCATTCTTATAGAAACTTTATAATGTCACCATTTTCAGATTATATTAAAACTGATATTTTCAAAGGCTTTGGAATTAAAGTCAAAATATGGTTGTTATTGAAAACATTGGTCAATTTTCAATGCTAATGTCACTGTGCAGCAGGGAGGAAGAACAAGAGTGAGGAAGAATTAGGACCCGGTTAATGCTGTTGACATAGTAATTAGGACTGTCAATTTGGCTGAGCTATTTCAAACCCTAACTTGTTCAGCTTGAACTTTTTAGGTTGACTGTCTTTGAACTTGGACTGAGCTGATTATGGAAAAAGCTTTTAGGCCTGAAAAATGGAATGAAGCATAGATCAGCCCAATCCTAACAGCCCCAACCTATAACTCATGTTTTAAATAAGTTTGAAACTGTTGATTAAAACCAAATCTTCAAACTATTCCATGCTGTCAGTGTCTCAGCCCAAATACAAGTCTACATAACGGGCCGATTTTGTTCTCAATGCCTAGGATTGAAGATCAGGTTGGGATTAGCTCAGCCAAAGCACATCGTATCTTGGTGAAGCTCACATGTGCCCTCAGCTTGCCAAATGACAGTCCGACATCGACTACTCAACTACTCAAAGAAGCTATTACATTTCGGACACTGCCATAATCAACTAAGGGCCCGTTTAGTAATACCTTTGTTTTTGGTTTTAGTAAAAGACAGGGAGGAAATGCATGGGAGAAAAGAGGGAGAGGGAAGGGAGATTGAAGGGGGAGCAACGGATGAGGGAGACAATGTGCATGTAAGGTTACCTGAAATGAAAACAAAACTCAAAAAAATAAAAGATATTCCAAATAGCTTTCACTATCAAGTTTTTATTTCACACATTCTCCTTGAATTTCTTCCTTCTCCCTCCATCCTTCCACCATCCATCTCCCCTCTATCTTTAATACAAAAAACAAAAAACAAAAACCCAAATATGAAAGTGCTACCAAACAGGCCCTAAATAATTTAACTTTGATCACTGATTCCACCTGAGAGGAAAGTTCACTGATTAACACTAAAGATTTGGCAGCCTGAGTTGTGATATTTCAATTCGAGCATACTCATTAGTTCACATGTAACAATATAAGATACGAGAGATCAAGCAGAGATTACCTTTTCCTTTCCCCGCCTTGGTTTGTAAACTTTCCTTTGCTCTCATTTATCAACCCTGCTTTTTCTGTGGAGAGAAAAGAAACAGGAAATCTTAGATTCATAGTAGCTCCCAAACCCACACTCACGCATGCCCAACAAAGACGCTGAAAGAAGAGACCGGAAAGGAGAAAAACAGGGACTATAAAAAATTATATGAAAGGGTACTAGATGATACAGGGCTTCATCAAACAACGCAAGTTAATGAGCACACATGAACCTCATTTCTATTTTTTTTGTAAATATTTTTAATGTTTTATTAATCCAGTGGGAAATTTTTTCTTCTTTGGCAAATATCCATTGAATGTCATATATCAAGCTTCTGTAATGCTAGTGTCTAAAGTATGGTGTTTTCCATGAACTTTTAGTAACACTGCAAGGCAACCCAAGAGAACAATTTGCGCGTTTTAGGCTACCTCAAGCCCACCTTCGTGGGATTCCACACATAGCATGTGGAAGAGCAGTTAAATATAGTCATACCCATTTTGAATCCAAGTTTTATCTGTGAAATTCCATGATACTGATATTCCACAAGCTTCAGGTGGTTAGGGAGAATACACAAAAAAATAAAATAAAACTCTATGTAATTGAAGAAATTGATAAGGACTACTGCATCCCAGATCAAGCATATTGAAGAACAAGCACACAGGGAATAAGAAGTAGTAGATATATAGTTGGATTCTACTACAACAAGCCAAATTTGCAGTACCCCATCACGAAATCGCAGCATTTTCCTATCTAAAACATAAAAGACTTAATAAACTTGGCAGATAGATATGAAACCGCACCTTTTCCTTTGTTCCTGTTAGGAAAAGCAAACTTTCCCTTTGCATTTTTCATATGATGGAACTGAGAATTCTGAAATCTGCACAAACCATATTTATAATGAATCACAAGTCACTGGTCAAAATCTTCAGAAAAAAAAAGATAATGAAGTGACATGAGAAAAACCTACCCCCCTTGAGGCTGCACCCCTCTTTTCGGATGCTTTGTAAAGCTTTTGCTTGGTGAATGTTTCCAATTGGTATTTGAACTGTTAACACCACCAGTGTTTGTATGATTTCCCTGAAAAAACTGATAACATGTGTATTCACCACAACCGATGCAGCTAATTCAGAATAGTATATCAATTAGAAATTATCTCTTTTCGAGAAAATGTACTTCAGAAAAATGCTGGCATAAGATCTGTAAAAGAGAGAACAGAAATTGAAGGCAGGAAATGAAGGCATAACCAAATATCGGATTTCAGAAAAGTATGGCCTTACAATATCAACATAATGTAAGAACTTTGTCCTTACAATCTTAACCAACAACAAAGTGACTCAGTTTATGCAAATTAACTACCCAGTGCACATACAAATGCACAGACAAAGGAAGTCCCAGAATCTATCACGTCCTTAAGCTTAATAAAACTAAGTTTTTTTTCTAAGCTTAAAAAGATGAAATAAAAATGTAGATATGTGAGAGATATTTTTTCAAGAAAGAAAATAAATTCAAATACACACAGGGCAAAACAAAGCTACCTGTGTCCCTTGCTTTGCAGGCAGAACCGAGTTTTGCTGATTCTGGTTAACTTTCTGGCCTGCCTGATTAGAATACGCATTAACAAACTGATGAGTTGCAAAAAAAGGGGGAATTTTGAGAAACTGTAGCCTGAGTTTTTTTTCTAAGCTTAAAAAGAAGAAATAAAAATGTAAATAAATATTAGGAGATATGTGAGAGATATCCAAGTAACATTTTGCCACAAAGAATATATTTTCATATACACACAAGGCAAAATAAAGTTACCTGTGTCCCTTGCATTGCAGGCAGAGCCAAGTTTTGCTGATTCTGGTTAACTTGCTGGCCTGCCTGATTAGAATGCCCATTACCGAACTGATGAGTTGGAAAAAAGGGGGAATTTTGAGAAACTGAAGCCTGAGGTGCTTGATTCAATCCCGCAAAAGCATAATTAGGACCAAGTTGGGATGGATTATGCATTTGCATTTGCACAAATTGATTCATATTTTGCAATGGATTTGGCAAACAGAATTGTCCATATGGCAAACCCATATTTTGGTTGATCTGTTGTGGTAATTTTAACAGGTTATGCCCAAGTAATTGCCCAGGCGGCTGCGATGAAACTGCTTGATTCACATTCTGCACCAAATTGCAGAATTGCCCATGAAGCGGAAAGGAAGCAAAGGAGTTCATACCGTGTGCATTATTTTGTGAACCGAAAAATCCAACATGGGGCTGACCTGGTTGAGATGTAGGACCAACAGAACCGAATTGAGGCATACCCAGATGGTTACTTTGCATAGGATGAAGGTTGTTAGGTACACCCATGAAATTGGGTTGAGCTATCATGGAAGGTGGCATATTGGGCATGGCCCCGCCATGCCCACTGCTTAAATGTGCATTAGCATTACTGAACGGGATTGGAACTTGATTATTCTTGATACCCAATTGAGGCTGTATCTGCAGAAGAGTTTGCAACATATTAGAAGACGAATTTTTAAGCCCTGGATTAGATTGCATAATCCGCTGCTGCTTAAACAAACCAAAACCAAAACCCAGGAAAACAAAACGAAGCAGCTTTAAGTTTGTAAAAGCAATTATTGGCATCTACGAGTGCCTGGCAGTGTAGGAGAGAGATACCTGGTGAGGTGGAGCAGAGCTACCATTGACGTGAACTTGGTTGGAATTGTGCGGAAACGAATTGTAGTGAGGTAGCATTATGCCAGCATAGGGAGTCCAAGAATGAAGTCAGAGTACTGAATGATTGAACGAGTTCTGTGATTTTTTTTTTCCTTTCTTAGAGGCAAGAGAGGAGGAGCTAGGGTTTAAGAAGGGTTTAGAAGTAGCACCTGCCTTTTTCGTCAGCTTTTGTGTCAAAACGAAGAAGTCGGGGCTTCTTTTGTTCTGCTCTTTTTATTTTTCAAATGTTGGGCCTGTTCATTTTAGTTTTTACATTTTTGGTCTCAAAATGTTGGAGGTCAGACTATAATGAGTGGAAAGTTATAAGTGGTAAGTTATAAGGGGTTTACTTGATAGCCATCAGATCAATCCAAAGGCTAGGGAGAATTGAGATAAAGTTTTGCAATTGGGTAGGTGAGGAACCCAAACCCGAATTTAATATCCAGCATTGAAGTTGGTCCCAAAAAAAAAAAAAAAAGAGGCAAGTTCGAAGTTTGAACAGAAAAAATCAGTTCGAAGTTTGAACAGAAAAAACCCATCACTCTAAAACCCATAGCTCTGAGAAACTGCTAAGCTGTGAGAAAAGGTTGAAGGCAACGATTAACGACGGTTGAAGGCAACGGTTGAACGCAACGCAACGCAACTCCATTCTCTAAACCCTGAAAAAGTATTTATTTTGAGTGGAAGGGACAAAGGCGTGGATTCCGAAACAGTGAAGTGACGAAGCAGTGGAAGGGGAAGGAGAGAAGCCGTATTTGTTGGAAGTGAAAGGTTCCATTTGTGGAGCAAAGCCGCACAAAGACCCCGCACAGACACCTTGCGATTGTTCAATAACCAGCATTTGGTGAGTAATTTATGGAATTTGAGTTTAGGGTTAGAGTAAAGGTTTTCCCCAATTTGTACCATCAATGTTGTTGGATTTGGCATCTCTTCCTTGTGCTTCACTTGCATGTTAATTTTTGCTTGTGTATATGTTAAAAAATGAATGAAAATCAAGTCAATAACATGTTAGTAGCATGTCAATAACATATCAATAATGATATGAATAAGATAATGGTGTTGAATAAGATAATGGTGTTGAATTGGAGGAGACCCTCAAGTCAATAACATGTCAATAACATATCTCTGGCGCTAGAATATATATATTTTTTGAAATAAATATTATTTCCCTTGTTGCTAAATTTGCCTGTGAAAAATGAGAAGATATAATAATAAAGTCATGAATAAAAGTGCAAGCATTTGAAATGAAGGTTGATCCATGATCATAGTGGCTGACTGAAGAAAAAGCTAGAAAGAAAGAAGGATGTGGCAATGGCTTAGCAAGCAGATAGCAGAGCAGATGCTTTGCTTTGCTTCCTTCCACTATCTTTCTTATTTATTTATTTATTTTGTGTTGTGTATGAGATGACAATAATTGTCATATGTGTGAAGTGCAGAACTTGCCTAGATTGCACTCACACTCACTCATGCATCAACCTTTGATTGGAGTTTGTATCCAAAAATAAAACACATGCTATTGGTTGTAATTCACAGAATGATTGCATTAACAGGTATTTGCACAAAATTTGTCATATTGCTTTGATGATGTTAAAGGCTGTGATCAGTAATCCCTATGCGCATGTACTTCATAAAATTTGTAATGTGCCTGGTTGACTAGTTATGTAAATACTAAATACCAATATGATTGTGCAAATGCGTGGTGGTAGTATATGTGTTAATGTTATTTCATCTTGTATTTTAGGAAATGGGATCCAACCTGCAGCTGGTATGGCCAGAGTCAGAGGCATATGCGTCACGGGTGAACAACTGCTCACATGCAAATTCAACCCTAGCTGCAATTCGAGCGAAGTTGAGTGCGGAACAATTAGAACAATTCAAGACATCATGCTTTGGCCATCTTCTAAATATAGACAAGATTCAGTTTAGCGGGCAGATTGTGCATGGAGTTGTGTTGCGTCGAGTCGCGGGGCAGGGTGTGAAAGACTTGGATGGACTGAGTTTCTTAATAGGGTGCGACGTTGCTCAGTTTACTCGTCAGGATTTCTGTTTGATCTCGGGGCTTCGTTTTGGGGAAGTGCCTGAAGTTTCCAGTGGAGAAAGTGCTGAAATTAGACTTCATAAAAGATATTTTATAGACAAAGGAATTACATGTAGTGCTTTAGAAGAAGCATTCCTGAGGTGCAAAGAGAAAGATGACGTCTACAAGCTAGCTCTTGTTTACTTTGCTGAGTTAGTGGTTTTGGGAAGGGACAAGCATTTGAACATCAATGTAAATTACCTGACCCTTGTAGAGGACTTGGATGCGTTCAACAGGTATCCGTGGGGTTCGGTGTCGTTTGACAAAACCCAAGACAGTCTATTTTCTGCACCAACAAAGTATACGAAAAGCTTTGAAAATGAAGAGGGAAGAGAGAAGGGGAAAAGTAAGGTAACGGAAACAAGCCGGAAAAATGAGAAGGGCAAGAAGCATAAGCATGGTGAAGTGCAAAGGGGTGGGTGGAGTTTTAAAGGTTTCACGTATGCTTTCCAGGTACATGGTAATAATGTTCATGTCAGTTATGCTTTGTGAACTTTAAAACTTAAATAATGACTTTTGTCCTGTGAATTGTGTAGATTTGGGTATATGAATTAATTCCTAGAATGGTGGACCTGAATTACTGCAAGGTTGTTGATCCAACAGCTGTCCCGTGTATTTTGCGATGGAGAACGACTACGTCTATGCCCGACATGAGGAAGTTGAACAATTATTTTCTCCAGAGCAAAGAGGTTTGGTTTGCAGCCCTTAAAACTGTTTATAAGATTCAATGAAATTATTAAGTAGAATGATTAAATATGAATATTGTCTGTATTCTGAAACAGTCAGTTCAGTTGCGGGCGCTACGTCCGAGTGAAGAGGAAATGAGACAATCATATTGGAGTTGGCCACAGGATCGCCCTGCTGTTGTCTCGGCAGAGTCAATTCCTTCTTCATGTGCTGATCTTGATGAGTTGAACAAGCTGGTAAGCGTGTTGAGGTCCGAGTTGTTTCAAGTAAAGCGGGAAAATGACGTCCTTGAGTTAAAGGTCATGCGGATGGAAAAACTTTTGGACCACTGTTTAGGTCCTCAGTTTGAGCAGGAAGTAAGGAGGGACCTAGCTTTACTGAAAGAGAGGACGAATCGTTGTGCCATCTCACATCTATTTAAGGGATCTGACGAAATGGATGACAGTGAATGGGATGAAGGGCCAAGTAACAGATATGAGGGAGAGGAAAAGGACGAGGAGGGGATTGAAGGGGGTGAAGTGCAAAGAAAAACAAGTGAGGTAGAGGAAGCGCAAAGGAAAACAAGTGAGGGAGAGCAAGTGAAAATAAAAAGCAGCAAGGGAGAGGAAGCGCAAAGAAAGAGCAGTGAGGGAGAGGAAGTGAAAAGAAGAAGCAATGAGGGAAAGGAACTGCAAAGAAAGAGCAGTGGGGGAGAGGAAGTGAAAAGAAAAGGCAATGAGGGAGAGGAACTGCAAAGAAAGAGCAGTGAGGGAGAGGAAGTGAAAAGAAAAAACAGTGAGGGAGAGGAACTGCAAACAAAAAGCAGTGACAGAGGGGAACTGCCAAGAAAAAGTAGTGATGGAGAGGATCCGCAAAGAAAAAGAAAGGAGGGCAAGGAAGTGAAAAGAAAGAGAAGTGAGGAAAAGGAAGTGCAAATAAAGGAATGTAAGGAAGATGGTGATGAAGTTGTTTTGGTTTGTGATGACATTGGCGAGAGCACAGCGGGGACAACTGTTGAGTTTACTCTCGGGGATATTGATTTGGATCAACCTACAGCTGTGCTATATGAGTTGAACGTTTGGTTGAATGATAAAAGTAAAGCTGTGGAACAAGGGGTCCAATTACGAAAGAGGAAGAGGATTATTGCTATGTGGAAGATCCTTGAAGCTAGTGAATTGGTGAAAAAAACTGTGCCAGAGACAACCCGACTTCAGATGTTAGACCCAATGAAGGCGATTCCGCATGATGATATGGTGAAATTGCTGAAACTTTGTTGGGAATGGCGCCATAACCCAAAGTAAGTCCCTTGTTTTTTGAGATAGAAGGCATTAGTGTATATATTTTTAAATTGTTGTGATCTAAAACTTTGTTATATTCACAGTTTAGTGATGCAATTTGGCCACGTGGAAGCTGAGATTGAATTCTTCGCTTCCCTCGTAAAAGCTGACGGTTGGCTGACAGGAGATGTAAGTTTAATTGATTATGCATTTGTTTTAATGTACATAGATTATGAGATTGACCAGAAAAACATGTGCAGCACATTGATTTGGGGTTGTATCTCATCCGGAAGCGACAACAAGATTTGGAGGTTGTACAAATATCGAACTGGACAACAACCGATGTATTTTTCATGGTATGTCATAGGCCTTGACCAAGTGCAGTTCATAATTACAAATTATCCGTACTTGCTTTGTGGAGGTGTTTAACCATTGATTGTTTTCTATTTCACAGAATCACATCCATACTTGCTTTGCGGATAATAAAAGAAAAAAAGAGCAGGTTGGGTGGAAAATTAGAAACAGTTTAGTGAACGTTGTAAATGGCAAGGTTCCGGCGTGTGGGCTGGATTGGCAGAACGCGTATAAGGTGTATGCCCCTTGTATGTTGACGAAGTATAAGCATTGGGTGGCTCTAATGATTGATCTGGTTAAGTGTGAAATCAAAGTGTACGATTCAATGGTTTCACTTATTCCAGATGAGATGTTAAAGGAAGAACTCACCCCGCTTTCAATTACGATTCCAAATCTTCTCAACTCCATCGACTTTTATGAAGAAGATGTTTATGCAAACGACTGCAGCAGAGATTGGTGGTGTCCATGGCCAATAGAACGTGTGGATGTTCCACAACAATCTAATCAGTGAGCACAACTTTTTATTTAATTTTATTACTTGAAATTGTCAATTACGTTACAATGTCATTACTTGAATTGATCGAGTTCTTGATTTGCTTCAGAGGCGATTGTGGCATGTTCGTGTTGAAGTACATTGAGCTTTTGAGCGCTGAGATTCCGTTAGCTACTTGCAATTCGCAGAACATGCCCTTTTTCCGGTTGAAGTTGGCTGCAGAGATGTTACGGGGAGATGCTTACATGCCATGATAGTGGTTGAAATGGGTTTAGGTACGGGATGATTAAATTGGTTTTGGAAATCTCCAATTTGAAAGTCATGTAAATACACAATACAGATCCACGGCTCCTTTTCGAATTCTACCTCTGCTCCTCAATTCTTCTTCGTCTTTCTCAATCTTAGTGTATTTTTGTACATAATTTTAAGTTTAAGTTATTGGACAACAATTAGAACCAAAATATTATTATAGCGGATGCATGCTTTCATTTTGATTAGTGTGATACTACGCTACGTTTATTCTCATATTAGGCTAAATGTATATAGTAGCTGGATGCAGAGCATAGACAGAAAAATGAAGAATCTGAAATGGAGATGCAGAGGCTTAGTGAGGAGAAAAGTAAATGGATCTGTAAATCTAGTGCACGTGGGCAAATGTAAATGGATAGGCATATGCGTTTTTGAAGTTAGGCACATGCCATTCCCATACATAGAATGTGCATCTGGAGTGTAAAGTTTTTTTGGATTTAATGAAACAAACATCTCTGTAATATTGCCCTAACTCCTTCACGACATTTACATAACCTTAACCAAACTGCATTGAATTGGGATTGGAAGACTGCATATGTGAACAATGACTGATGGCTTTTTAAAGTGTATTACATTATTGCAAAGTAATATGTCATGATTTATCCAAGCCACCATTCCAAATATCAGATCCCAATCTTTAAGCCGTTCACCATGCCTTAACTTAATCGCAATGGGTTGCGTGTGTATTGATTGTAATTCTGTAAGGGAAATAGGCGGCTATGCCCTCGCCTCCAATGTTTTATTCAACCATGCCCTGTTTATAGAAACACATGCGATATACATGCAGTAAACCTTCAGTAAACATTCAATAAACCGTCAATAAACCTCAATAAAACTTCAATAAACATTTCCCATCTGCAATGCTATAAAAACTTCCTATTGGTTCCGTACCGCCCATCGGGTTTGAATCCCTCTTTCCTTTATAATTGGTTAATAAATTCGTTGATTTTCTTTATTTTATTGGTCTTGGGCAGCTCAGTAGCATAAAAGTAATGTATATTGGTGCATCTATATTGCTTGTCTATTGCGTCTATATTGCTTCTCTATTGCGTGCATAGCGTACATTTATTGCGTGTGTCTTGATTGTTTATTGCTTACGAAGGAAATAAACAACAATACACAAGCAACAGACAAGCAATATACACGCAATACACATGCAATCTATACGCAATAGACATGCAATATACATCAGTCCCTAATTTCACCATCCATAAGGGAGTCGTATCGATTAGGAAATTCTACTTAATAGTTGTTCTTCCTATTAATAAACAATCAATAAACCTTCAATAAACATTCAATATCGGACAATAACATGCGAAATACATGCAGTACACAATCAATAAACCTTCAATAAACATCCAATGTCCGATAAATAACATGCGATACACATGCAGTAAACAATCAATAAACCTTCAATAAACATCTAATATCCGATAAATAACATGCGATACACATGCAGTACACAATCAATAAACCTTCAATAAACATCCAATATCCAATAAATAACATGCGATACACATGCAGTAAACAATCAATAAACCTTCAATAAACATCCAATATCCGATAAATAACATGCGATACACATGCAGTACACAATCAATAAACCTTCAATAAACATCCAATATCCGGTAAATAACATGCGATACACATGCAGTAAACAATCAATAAACCTTCAATATACATCCAATATCCGAGCAATAACATGCGATATACATACAGTAAACAATCAATAAACCTTCAATAAACATCCAATATCCGCGCTATAACATGCGATATACATGCAGTAAACAATCAATAAACCTTTAGTATATGCCAATAAACAATCTACCTATTTCAAGAACAATAATTTAAACTCAATGCCAATCCACCTATTTCAAGAACAAATATTACAAAATGGGTTTGAAAACTCATTAGTGGTGCGTGCAACATGTCTTTTTGGGGAGAACTTTTACAATCCTTGAAACTGTGCACTTAATTGGTCATTAAAAGAACAAATATTATTAAAATTGATAAAAGTAATAAAACTAATACCAAGTCCTTAATGGACTTCAACATATTCAGCACCGTAGCATCATACGTGTCATCTGGCTGTTCTGTTTGAGCGGAAGTTACATCAACCCATTCAAATCCATTGCAACTGGTGGCTCCCTAATTGCAGGCATCATATATGCAAAATAATTGTGTCAGAGTTAGACCAAGGTTTTTTTTCACCCACATACATATTCTGGAAATGAAAACTTACATAGGAGGTTAGGCACTTCCAAAATGGCTTCCCTCGATTTTTCTCTGATTTTGAAACCCTAAGCACCATTGCAGCTCCACAGTACGGACACCTCTTTGTTTGAGCTGGAGATGAAGACGAAGACATGTTGAATCTTCTCACTTGTACCTTTTCTCACTCAGATCTTCTCACTGAAACCTCTTCGGACTCATACCTTCTCACTCAGATCTTCTCACTCAAACCTCTTCAGACTCAGAGCTCTCTCATCTCTGCCCAAATGCGATTATATCCTCTTTTTTGTCCGTGGGTGGGTTGGGCATGCTTTCGACACATGTACCGTCAGATATGGGGCATCGTTTACCCCATAAACCAATATAATATTTAACTACCAAAACCGAATATGAAAATTGAGGGAAAACTGCCCTAAACCCTATATTATTTTCATTATATTTCATTAAACCAACTAGTTGGATAAACATTCATCACATTTTAATAACAGTACTACTATATTTCGGTGTGGGAAAATGAAAAGTTATGTGATGGGACGTTCTGTGACTAGTCAGTAATCCGTCACATTTGTTTCATTGACATAAAAAGGGCGGGAAAATCCTAAAAATGGCTATGCATATAGGTTCTTAATTTACTTTTTGACTGTCTGACTTCTCATTTCGATGACATTTTCCTTCTCTTCTGTTTTTCTCTAGTTTTAGGGTGTTGGTTCAGTTTCTTTAAAAAGGGTCAAGTGAGAAAAACCTCAAGTGGAAACACATTTTCCAAACGGTACAACAAACACACCCTATAACAGAACCAAAACCCCATCTATTCTCATTTCTCCCCTCTTCCACTCCTCAAATCGTTCCATTCCAAAAAAATAGAAACACATGAATTCCAAATATTTCACTACAGTCGGAGGAAAGAGAAGGAAGCATATCCATTTGGAGATGCCCCAAGCCTTCATCCCGGAGTTGGCTTGGTTTAAAGTGATGTTATACGTGGCAACCCAATCTTCGGAAGATCTCTTCCGTATGGCATCTGTGTGCCCATTATTCCGGACGTTGGCAAACACTCCACAAGTGTGGAACACCATTTCAATGGCTAAGTACCCAGACCATCCTAGCTGGTACCATGATAATCCTGCGGTCCAGCTTTTCTTGCAACAATGCAGAGCTTGCGAGAACCCTGAGTCGATATTTAGAGAGGCGTTCGAAGTGTTTTTCATGCAGGGTAACGTGGAAGCGTTGTATGGGATGCGCATCGCAGCCACGGCAGGCCATATGGAAGCGGCATATATAGTTGGACTTCTTGGCATGTCTGGAATTGGTCAGTCAAAAGAGGATGCATTAGAATTTTTGTGTTCTTTGAATCAACGTAACAACATTGATATGAAAGGAACCAGGGATGCTTTGAGACGAAGATTAAGCCGAGTTTGGAATGTTGCAAGACATATCGTAGATATGTTTTACTATGGGAAGATTAAGTTCAATCATTGCAGCGCTTGTAACAACAACGAATGGTGTTTTGTTATTGAAGGCTGGCCTACTGAAGCAAAGATAAATCCTTCATTCTGGACTTGTTGCAATCGATGCAAATGGCACCGTGAGAGTGTTTTTTGGTTCAAGGTAATGCGTGTGTATGTTGTGCCAGGGAATCCATACCCTTATAATTAGTTGTAGTATGTTTTTAAGGTTTTTATGCTTTCTGGACTTGCTTCTCTTCAGTTCTACGTTGGCTGGCTACGTTGGCCAAATGTTGGGTTTTAATGTATTTTGTCTGGTGTTTGTGCAGTCATAAACCGTTTTATATATAAATCTACGTATATATATTTGTATACTTGAATGCTTACTGACATCAGAGATGGGTAATATGACATTTTACTGACATAGATATTTTGGCCAACTACAATCTTAATATTTGGTAAACGAAAAGGCGTGCATGGAGTGAGCTGTCTGTTCACCAGTGCTTGGAAAAGACATTTTCCCACTTATCATATCCTAAACTAATTTTTTTCTGATGCCATACAATGGTTGGACATGTATTTTTTTCATTTACTTTTTCAAAACATCCCTTAATCCTAATAAAAATTAAAAGTTAAGAAATTGAAGAAGAGAGAAACTAATTGGCACCTGAAATGGTCTTTTCGCATAACAAAATTAGAAGAAAAAAAAAATTTAGGGTCAATAAAATTAATAAATATAGAAGGTAAAAAGTCATATAATAATAATTTAGGGTAAAGAACAATATCATAATAATTTAGCGTCACCACAAAACGGGGAAATCAGTAAGAAAGATGAAGCCTCAATGAATTCGTAGCAATTTTTGGAAGTTTTTTTTATCATTTTTGTGTATTTAGTTATGAATTTTGTAAGGCAAAACAATAAAATAAGAATTTAGGGTAAAAAGCAAGAATGTTTGGTTGCAACTGACGTACACTTGTGCAAGTGGTGAAAGGTATGCACTGAGATCGCGCCATGTGTCCACTTGCGATTATTTGGGGTTTTTTGGTGCAAACAACTTGAACAAATTGTAATAAATAGTCGGAAAATCGTAAAAATGCCCCAGAAATTACTCCGCCCTCCTTGTGACGTTATATAACTAGAGGAACCTATAAAGCATCCATTTCGCAATGAAAAAATCCAAATTGTTTTAGAGAACTGACTTTCCTCTTAACCCTAAGTATATATGTTTGTTCACTTTAACAAGTATATTTCCTTAATATTCGTTATATAATTTGTAATAAGACAAGAAATAGTTTCCTTTCAAATATAAGGATGTAACATAATCTGTTTTTGTTTTGTTATAATAATGTACATATATAATAATTGCACACTGCTTTGAAGCCATCATTGCAACTGCGCCTAGAGCTTTGAACACGTCAGAGGTATTCAATAAGTCGTCCATACGCAACTGCGTCTAGAGTTATGAACCGTCACAGGTATTCAATAAGTAGTCCATCGGGAATCAGTACAAAATATCCATCATGTCCAATCACATAAAATAATGTCATACTTTTTTGAAAAACCTCACACCACTCAAGCAATTTTAAAATATTAGTGAATATTTGTCCTAGTCTATATAAGTGATTATATATCCACTCTGCATTTTTTTCACAGTATATGTTAACTTTGAGGGATTCCACAAACATATAATATAAAGGAAGAAAACAATAGTAGGAGATGAACCAGTACAAAAAAACAATAACATAACCTTGTCACAAATGCTTTTCCATAAACCTTGCCCTAACATATAATAAATAAAGGCAACATTGCATATGATGCAACCATGTCCAAATTTGATACGTGATCACACAAAAATGGACATGGCAGCAACATATGACTGAAGTAGATGGCCACGTTGCATCACGTGTTCTCATCATTAAAGACATCAAAATATGAAGGTTGAAATCTTCCATAATAGTAAGCATCAAAATAGGTTTGAAGCAGAGTTGAATGAAAATTCCAATTCCACTGATTTGTCTCTGCTCAAACACGATAACCAAAATGGTTACTTCCCTTGGTGAGTATATTTGTTAACGTCGGAAAAGGTAATAGATGACCAATCAAACTCGGGTACGACGAGTTTTGCATAGGACCGGAAGTAGTCGAATCCAGCTTGCATCACACGCTTCTTTGACTCCACTGCATTAGATGAGTTCTTGTATTTTTGAACAGCTACACTCCGAAGTCGTTTGTGTCTACGCTTCATGCGCTGCAACTTCACCCTATCCAGATTGGCCTGCCTTTTGTCATCTTCAATTTGGCCTTCAACAAATTCCAAACGTGCCCTTGCCCTTTGGATTTCATCACCAAGTTGAAGATGCCTCTCCTTCCAGAATCCAAGAACCCTTTCAGACTCAAAACTTCCAACAAAATGGTCATTCTGTCTAGGAATGTGACACTGCTTGTCTGGTGACTCACTTGCGTGTCGAAGGCGGTCTTTGTTTGGAGGGGTGTTTATTATGCTGACATCAAACTTGGTTAGTAAATCCATTCTATGGAGGGAGAGAGTTTCTGTGGATGAGAGAGTTTCAGTCGATGGAGAGAGATTCGGTGGAGGAGTCAGTTTTTCGTGGAGGGAGAGTTTCTATGAAGGATGTGATAGTAATACCAATAAAAAGGTTCCCGCCAAAAAATATTTGGTTGACAATGTATAAATTAATTTTTTGTCTGATACAATCTAAGTTTAATCCTAGCCACTGTGGTTGGGTTCACTAACTAGATGTCACTTCCATTGAGTTTCTTTCAGCCACTGACAGTGGTGATGAGGTTGACATGCTTGAAAAGCAAAACCTGACACCTCTTTTTAAAAATTGAAATAAAGTACATATGTTGACTACATGCAAGCTTTGGTATGTTGGTCTATAAAGCTATGTCCCCTTCCTCAAACGAAATTGCGTATGCAATCCTCATCCTCTAAAAACAAATAGGATTATTCAAGCATGTCATCCTCTTCAGGCGCCAACAACACAGTCGAATATGAAAAATTGGAGTTGCAGGCTCCATTTCCACGTTGTACTCGCCGACCCCGTCCATTTTCAACATCATTTGGGAGTGAGGGGGACTCCGATGATCCATTAGAGGCAATACATGCAGTCAGTAGCAAGCTAGATTATAATTCCAGACTGATCAATTCGTGGCACGAGAAATGTGTTGAAGACGAGGCCATTCTGGCTGATCTTAACATTAGAGTTAACAAAGCGTTCTCCCAAAAGAACAAGTACTTGAAGTTGAGTCATACAAGGAAGTTGAAAGCAGAGGAGTTGGATACAGTAATGAATGATGAAATTAAAGGTTGTTTGATGAACCATATGCGATGCGAAGAGCACCATAGTGAACTGGAGATGGCATTCAACGAAGGATTCGAAAATTTCCGAGCATTTGCGGCAACTACTCATACAAGTTATAATTGGGACTATGTATCCCCTAATGCTGTGAGAGAGATACTAGACGATGGTGGTGACATGAGTGAGCATAAGCACGTCAAAGCTGCTCGGAAGAAGCCGACCAATACGACTGACTAATTGCGGCTACGGCTGTTCAGTTGGTTGGGGTGATCGTGGTATTGCTAACAGGGACCAAATAATATGCTTTGCAATGTAAAACTATCTTATGGGACCATTATGTCAGTCGTCAGTAATTCGTCAATTTTGTATGAATGAATGAAATGTTTGGATGCAGTAAATTAAGCTATACAAATAATGGGTTATTCATGGACTTTTTTCTGATGTTATACAATACTTGGAATGTAATTTGTTCTTTTCATTTTTCAAAACATCCCTTCACCCTAATAAAGGAAAAAAAAATTAACAAATTGAAGAAGAGAGAAACTGATTAACACCAGAAATGGTCTATTCTCACTCAAAATAACAATAAAAATAATAATTTCAAGTAAATATAATTAACAAATGTAGAGGCTAAAAAGTAATATAATAATAATGTAGGGTAAATAATAATAAAATACTAATATAGCGTAACCATGAAACAGGGAATTCAGTAAGGAAGATGAAGTGTCAATGAGTTCGTATCAATTTTTGAAACATTTTTATCATTTTTGTGTATTTAGTTATGAATTTCATAAGAAAAAACAATAAAATAAGAATTTAGGGTAAAAACCAAGGATGTGGCCATGTGTATTGACGTACACTTGTGCAAGTGGTGAAAGGTGATGCGCTCAGATCGCGCCAGGTGTCAGCTTCCGATTATTTTGGCTTTTTTTAGTGCAAAAATCTTGAAAAAAGTTAAATAAATAGTAGGAAATTTGGAAAAATGCCCCGAAAATTACTCCGGCCTCCTTGTGACGTTATACAACTGGGAGAAGCTAGAAATCATCAATTTCATAAAGAAAAAATTTGAATGCCTTTAGATAACTCACTTTCCTCTTAACCCTAGCTATATATGTTGTTAACTTTAACCTAGATAACCTACATCAACAAGCATCTCCCGTGAATGCTCGAAATTGTCTTTTAAAATGAATAACCATGAAACGGGGAATTCAGTAAGGAAGATGAAGTGTCAATGAGTTCGTATCAATTTTCGGAACAATTTTATCATTTTTGTGTATTTAGTTATGAATTTCATAAGAAAAAACAATAAAATAAGAATTTAGGGTAAAAACCAAGGATGTGGCCATGTGTATTGACGTACACTTGTGCAAGTGGTGAAAGGTGATGCGCTCAGATCGCGCCAGGTGTCAGCTTCCGATTATTTTGGCTTTTTTTAGTGCAAAAATCTTGAAAAAAGTTAAATAAATAGTAGGAAATTTGGAAAAATGCCCCAAAAATTACTCCGGCCTCCTTGTGACGTTATACAACTGGGGGAAGCTAGAAATCATCAATTTCATAAAGAAAAAATTTGAATGCCTTTAGATAACTCACTTTCCTCTTAACCCTAGCTATATATGTTGTTAACTTTAACCTAGATAACCTACATCAACAAGCATCTCCCGTGAATGCTCGAAATTGTCTTTTAAAATGAATAACCATGAAACGGGGAATTCAGTAAGGAAGATAAAGTGTCAATGAGTTCGTATCAATTTTTGGAACATTTTTATCATTTTTGTGTATTTAGTTATGAATTTCATAAGAAAAAACAATAAAATAAGAATTTATGGTAAAAACCAAGGATGTGGCCATGTGTATTGACGTACACTTGTGCAAGTGGTGAAAGGTCATGCGCTCATATCGCGCCAGGTGTCAGCTTCCGATTATTTTGGTTTTTTTTAGTGCAAAAATCTTGAAAAAAGTTAAATAAATAGTAGGAAATTTGGAAAAATGCCCCGAAAATTACTCCGGCCTCCTTGTGACGATATACAACTGGGGGAAGCTAGAAATCATCAATTTCATAAAGAAAAAATTTGAATGCCTTTAGATAACTCACTTTCCTCTTAACCCTAGCTATATATTTTGCAACAACCAACATCACAAGTATATTTCCCTAATATTAATTATCTAGGTTTTAATAATACAATAATTAGTTTCCTTTCATATAAAAGGCTGTAAACGTATCTGTTTTGTTATAATAATCCACATATATAATAATTGGACAATGCTCTGAAGCCATCATGGGTGCGTGCATCTAGATCTTTGAACACGTCAACGCTATTCAATAAGTTGTCAATATGGCTCCGTCTTGGGTTCGTAGTAAATATCTCTATCATGTCAAATCACATCGTTCGATGGCCTGACACCAGTCAAGCAATTTTGAAATAGTACTGAATATTTGTCCTAGTCTATATGAGTGATTAGAACTTCACACAATATTTTATTTTTCACAGTACATGTTGCTTTGAGGGATTCCCTAAACATATAATATAAAGAAAGATAGAAAAAGTGTGACATGAAACAGTACAAACAACAACATATAACTGGGACAAATTAGAAGTATATTTCCTTAATGTTCATTATCTAATTTATAATAACACAAGTATTACTTTCATTTGCTTCATATATAATTATTGGGATTATGTATTGCAATTCCTTGTGTCTAACATTGTATTTTGCAAAAACTGAAATATTATTCAATAAGTTGTCAATATCACCACGCGTTGGGAATCAGTAAAGTCTCATTATCATGTCCCTTCACATTAAACAGATGGCGTACTTTTTCTCAAAAAATTGACACGTAAGTCATAAGTAACACTCTCCTTATTCACTTTACATGCCAATGTGCTATACATTCTTTGGTGAATGATTTATGGGTTATTTATATAACAAAATATTACAAATATTGCTGAATATTTATTTCGTCTATATGAGTGGGGACACGAGTGACCATAAGCACGTGCAAGCTGCTCGGAAAAAGCTGACCCATATGACCGAGTGAATATGGCTACTATTGTTCAGTTGGTTGGGGTGATCGTGATATTGCTAAGAGGGAGCACATAAAATGCTTTGCAATGTAATTTTCTTGTGTGTGCGAAATTACGAGTAGTTGAAATGTTGGTGTACACTTTAATATTCTCCAAGCATTCGAAATGTGATTAGCTGCAATGTACTTATCATGCATAGAAGATGTTGTATTGTAGTTTGTATTTTACACGCTGATTTCTAATCATTGTGTTCCAACATAGTGCAAATTTCAAGTATCCTTCAGGTACGAATGTTTACAAAATCGTGCACCAATATTGCTTCATAGTCAAGGTCAGATCTTAATAACCAGTCAAGCACTAGAACATAACATTAGGAAAAATTGGTTGCTGCTGTAAATGATTAGTGTTGCTGGAAATGATTCGTGCTGGAAATCATTACTGCTGATGGAAACAACAGCTCCCTGCTGGAAATGCTACATTAGCCTGTGATATAATCAATGAATCTGTGTCACTCGTTCATAATTCAGCATAGACTACCCATTTTACATGGTAAAAGTCATTGCTTCTTCACAAAACTCAAAATTTGATACTTTATCAAATGTCTATGAAAATTTCCAAATAGGGAGAAGACATGTAAAATTAACATGTGTCCAAATTTCATGCAAGAAGTAAACCAACCAAATTTCCATTTCAATTAGCAGTGGACAAAGTAAGAGCTTATCAGTGGACATGAACAAACAAATAAAATAAAACTGCATATAGAAAACTTAACCTGATCATTAGCCTTCATAACAACCGGCCTTTGTATAATACAAACATAAATCATTCGGTAGGTCCGTGCATCCTGTAAAATTCGTCGAATAATGGGTCACTGAGATCTATTGGAGTTGATTCCTCATTGTTTGACGGTGATGTCCTGCATAAACACCAAACACAAGCACATAAAAAATTTAACTATTCAAATTTTAGGTGTTATTATAAATAGTTTTAACATCTTACGGTGTGTTCAAATTTCTTGGGCATTGTCTTCTATCATGACCAATGTCTCCACACTCTCGACAGTGTCGAATCCCTCGCTTCATTGGCTTTTCCTTTGCTCCCGTTACTTGTTTCCACTTTCCTTTGCACCTTACTCTCTTAGGGTCTTTCATATATTGTGTTTGAGAGCTGGACCCTCCAACTTCGTTATTACTTGGTCCATCCTTCAACAACTTCAACTTCACCCGCAAACTTTTTAGAGTCTCTGACACTAGCTCACATCCTTCTTCACACATTAATGCATCCTCAACCACATCTGAAGCAAGTCGGGACATTGTACTCCGCTTTATTAAAAGACCAGGATCTGCAGAGTCTTTAATTTCGTTGCCATTTGCATCTGACACCAATCCAGCTTTCGCAGTTTTCTTCCACCTTTTCAAAATATATTTATCAGGCATATATTCAATCTGGTCCCTTCTGAACAATGCTAGGATGTGCTTGCAAATAATCCCAACAAATTCAAATTTTTTGCAGCTACATGATGCGTGGTTAGAATCTTTGACATATACGACTTCTGCCACTCTTGTTTGCCAATTTTTCCTTTCGCTCACATTAAAGACAACTTTTGAAGCATCCTCTGTTTTGAGCTCTAGGAAACATGCTGTACTTTGTATTAGTTCTTTCTCAAACTTTTGAAACATTGCCCTTGTGTACAAGGTAGCCATTTGTTTGTTCATTGGCATTGGTAGAATACATTGAGCCACTTCAAATGCATCTACGTGATCAGCAGCTAACTCTTTTTGACGTTGATGGGAAAGTGCCCTCTCAAATCGTATTATGAAATCCATCAACGAATTTCTCCTTGATATGTATTGCTTGAAGAAAGCATGAGAACCTTCCGCTCTTTGGCTGCTTGACATTCCAGCAGCAAAAAAGTCTCGTGCGTAGGCTGGAACCCAAGATTCCCTTAAATCAAACATTGAACTTAGCCATTGATGGTCAGTCAAACCAGCCTTTGTAACCACAATATTCCACTTTGCATCAAACTCATCCTTATTGTCAGTATCCCATATGGCTTTCTGAAATTCACGCCAATACTCCTTATAAGCAGAATGTGGTAACTTAACATGGAACTTTGATGTGATGTGCCATATGCAAAGCCGATGAAATGTAGTCGGGAAGGCTATTGAAATCGCTCTGGTGATGGCCGCATCTTGATCTGTAATGATCGTTTTAGGTTCGCCACCTTGCATGGCTTTCTTAAACTCCTCAAACATCCAAATAAACGACTCAGTCGTTTCCTTGCTCAAAAATGTGCATGCTAAGACAATTGTCTGACCATGGTTATTAACTCCCAATATTGGTGCAAATGTCAAGTCGTATCGATTCGTGTTGAATGTGGTATCGAATACAACAACATCTCCATATAACCAGTACGCCCGTCTAGAACTTGCATCTGCCCAAAAACATCGACTAAACCTGTCTTCGCCATCTCCCTCAATCTTGAAATAAAAAGCCTCATTTTTTTTCTGTTCAGCCATAAAATACTCGGTCACTAGTTCAACATCGTGGTTCCTCAGCTTCCCATTCACACTACATTCAAGATTGTAAATATCCTTTTTGATAAAACCGATTTTATCCATTCCTCCGGATTGCACCTCGAAAATACTTACTTTCTGATGAATTGGGATATTAACCGAGCCCAACTGTTTTGTAAGTACTTTTGTAGAATCCGAAATACGACGATGTGATCTCAATAAATGCACTCTTTCTGAGGCTGTCATCTTATGATTGTGTCCCTCTGCAAAAAGAGAGATGGCATACTTCTTGCTCCCATTTGTCTTCACAACCACAATCTTAGCTTTGCAATTGCATCTACTTATTCCCCGCTGTCTTTTTCTCTCCCGAGTTTCATCTTTCCTGTATGCACCTTGTTTGCAACAAACAAATTCTTTCCTCAGAATCTCTTTCTTATTTGTCCCCCGAAAGCTGGAATGAAGTCGAATACCAAAGCCAGCCAAGAATGCATATCTATTATAGAAATTATAAGCGAGGTCAAGTGAGTCGAACTTCATCCCAACCGCTGGTGTTTCCTCATTTCTTACTTCAGGAATGTAAACCATCCCATTAGCTGTTACACAGTCATCACTCTCTGAGCCCCCAGACATTTTACCCACATATATTTTTGAACTACTTCTATATCACTGCATAGCAAATATTAATTCATTAATTAATCAATCATTACTGCATTACAACATATCAATGCATTCCACTTACACAAAACATTGCCCAAATTGACACAAAAAAGACGCATAGCCTAGCTTGTTTGTAAGAGCCATTATTACACAAAATTTAATAATAGTTACGTCATCTCTTGTGCAATAATCTGGAAAAAATAACATTAGAACCAACATGTTCAACTAAGAACACAAATGTAATTCAAACCAGCAATTACAGAACTTCTCCCAATATCCTCTCCAAATCCTTACTCCTAATGCCATTAAGCCTAAGTTTAGGATCTTTTACCTACATTTTATAATTTCCCACCCCCACCAAAAACAATCAACTAAATATATTGAATATTCATAAGGAAATGACGCATTATTGATAGCAAACTGACCCATTATTGAAGGCAGAATAACACATAATTGACCGCAGAAATGACGCATTATTGATGCCACAAATGACGAATTTCTCACCCTCACAAAAAACAAACCAAACCCAATAAAATCAATCCAGCAACAGTAAACTTACCTCTCAAACTCAAGCGGGAGCTCCGAAGTCAATCAGCTTAAGAGAATGTGGTGGACATTAGAGAAGACTCTTTGGTAGTGGAGACTCCATCTCTACCACAATCGAGGAACAAATGCTGCTGCGGCGTCTAGCAGATATGCTACTTTGCTTTCATCTGGAATCTCGTGTGCTGAACGAAAAAGAGAAGGGGTTTTCACTTCAGCCATAGAATCAAAACAGGGCAATAGCTAGATAAGAGCCATTAATCGTCATACCGAGGATGCCATAGATCGCAGGCCTCCCAAGGAGCTGATGACAATGGAGCGACTATAGGGTTTGGGAGCTTTGGATCTTTCTAATTCTGGGTTTGCGTTGCATTAAAAAACAGAGGAATGTGTTCTTGAATTTTTCAGAGGGAAATATCTTCAACTGAAGTTGGGTTTCCAACGGGTCAGATTTCAACCCGGTTCTACATGCACCCTCTTTTAAAAACTCACCGTTGGATGAAATCCAGCGGCTCTAACAAACCCTCAAATAAACCCCTTATAACTTTCCCCTCACTATAGAAGCTCCCAAATGTTGGAGCCTTCCCTTTCACATTTTAAGAGACCCAATGGGGAACAATGGGCCTGAAAAGAGTTAATAAAAAGTGAGAGCCCAACATTTTTTTTTCCAAAACATTCTCACATTTGAGGTGCAACCCTAGATAATGATCAGCATTACCTTTTGGCACAACAATCACACTAGAAATGGCAGCACCATTAGAAGGTTGGTCACCACCTAGCAGCAATGCACAATAAAAGACATACAAACGAAACAAAAGCCTTTTGATCTCACTAACTTTCTCATTATTTACACCAACATCATACACATCACTGAAGCAAAAGGAAACATACTCAACTTATATCTAGAATCAAGAACAACAACATTAATCAAAATATTGTTAATAAACTCCAGTGAACCTCAATATTTATCACATTTTGTCTTCATGCTTTTCGTCATGCTAACCCAAAAGAGGATCATCACTCGTACTCAAAGTGGTTTAGATAGTGTTTTAATTCTAATCAAACCTGGGTTCGAATCCCACTATTGTAAATGTTTCTTTCTTTTTTTGTCAAAGTGAATGGTTCTTCTTTAGTACTTCAGTTTTTGTATTTGTTTTGCAATCCATTTTTATATATAGAAATAAATGATATATGTCTAATATCTAATGTTTTATTTATTTATTTATAAAATTTTCCATTTTTATTGAGTAGAGGTATAAATACATAAGATCTATTTTCACCTTGGGCCTTCAAAATCTCAAGGCTGGCCTTGGATGGAATTGACACATATTTTGGTATCACATATATAATCATGTTAGCAATAATTGCAAGCAAACTTAAGTTCACTAGGTTTAAAATTTGGAAGTTTGGTAAAATGATCCCATATTAATGAGGGCAAGTGGTTTGTGTTGGAACCATGGCCGGATTTTAGGAATCAACCGGAATAAAATTATCTGAACTTTGAGCCATCACAAAAATCGCAATAAAGAGACAAATGAACTTACAAGTTTGCAAAGAAAATACAAAAGCTCAGCACTCAATTTTCCCTTCCAACCAATATTGAAGAGCGTTAAAAGATAAGCAACAATCAACAACATCTAGAAGAAGAATAAATGTTAGAAATATTAAATGAACAACAAAAATTGAAATTCAGAAAATGAAAAAAAAAAAAAAAAAAAACCAACCTCATATGTGGACCGGAAAGAAGAGGATGAGATGATTTCAGGATGTGAGAGTGGTTGTGGTGGTGTAGTTGAGGTTGTAGTGGTTTGCAGCACAGGATTTAGGCCTTGTTTGTGATTGTTTTTTGTTTTCGCCAAAAATCGACTTCACTTTAAAGTTAAGCAATTTAATGTGTTTGGTAAAAATAAAATATGTTGACTATTTTAAAAGCAATGATATCCTAACAACAACTTTTAGAAACAACCTCTAGGTTGCTTTTGAAAGATGCTTTCACAAGAAGTTGAGAATAACTTCTGATGAATTTTTTAAATTCCTATAATACCATCATTAATTTTTAAAATGCAATCGTCTACCACCACCATCATCACCACCGCAACTGCTCTTCCACTTCCACCACCACTACCACCTCCACCTCCACCATAACCATTAACTCTACCTCCACTTACACCACCAAAATCATCTCCACCACCACCAGCTCCATTACCATCATCACCACCACCACCACCACCACCACCTCCTCCACCAGCTTCTTTACCATCACCACCACCGCAACTGCTCCTCCACTTCCAACACCACTACCACCTCCACCTCCACTTATACCACCAAAATCATCTCCACCACCACCAGTTCCATTACCATCAGCACCACCACCACACTGCCACTACCACCACCACATAGTTAGCACATAACACTTTCAACATCATGTAATTATCTACAATCAAGGGCGGATGTATAGCTAGGCTAGAGTGGGCTCCAGCCTAGGGGAAGATTTTTAAATATTAAATATAGTTAAGTTTATTCCTACTCTAATAAATATTAGCCCACTACACCAAATAAATATAATAAACTAATAATAGCCCAATTTAAGTAAAGTAAATAATAGCTTTATTTAAAATAAGCCCACTCCATAACTCACGCTAAGGCTCTACCAACTTGACCTATTCTAATCATATTGATATTGGGCTACACCCACAGAGAGCAAACATAAAAAAATTCTTCTCGCCACCCAAAACGCCATATTTGAACCTTGAAAGCCTAGAGGAAACAGTTCTCCTCCTCTAAAAAATTGTACCAACCTATCTTCAGTGGGTTCTTCAATCTCGGTAAGTTTTTCTTTATTTATTTATTTATATATATTCAATTTCCAATTTTAATTGTTGTTGTTAAGTTTTTATGATTTAGGGTTTGGGTGAAATTTTTTTGGAGATTGTTGATATATGTTTTATTTTTGCAACTTGAATTTATTTATATATATTCAATTTCCAATTTTTATTGTTGTTGTTAAGTTTTTTGGACAATGTGTTTGATTTGATATTTATTTATATTTTGTACTTTTTTGTGTTATATTTGCTTGTAATGTGACTTTGTTTGATTTATAAAATTTTATTTACATTTTTGTTTTAATAGAAAAAAGGCTTATAATATATCTCCTCTAAATAAAAAAAAATATTTAGCCTACCCCTACAAAAATTTCTGGGTCCGCCATTGTCTACAATTACAACAGTTTTATATTAAAACTTACAAAACGGTTTTGACATTGCTTTTTATACTAACAACAATTTGAAAATAATGTTTACAAAACATAGAACTGTTTTACTTTGCAGCTTGTTATTTTCACACCACAGCAGAAGCAGCTTCCTAAATTAGTTTAACACTTGGATTCCTAATCCTTCTTGTGCACTTGCAAGGGCATACCAAGTTTTTGACGCTGTTGTCGGGGATTCCTAAATTAGTTTAACATTTGGATTCCTAATTTACCTCTAATTGAGTTTGTTTTCTAGTTAGTTTTGTGTTTTATTTTTTTTACTTCCTATTTTGTTTCTTATTTTACTATTTTTATTATTAACTTTTCCCTTAAAGTTGTTTTGGTTTTAGGTGACAAGCTCATATTTATATATATTTTACATCAAATTCACTTGCCTTTTCTTAGTTAGTTCCTTATATCTTTGAGCTATTTACTTTATTTTTGTGTTTTGTAGGATCTGTCAAGCAAGAAAAGAAAAATAGCATAAGTGGGATTTTTAAGTAACAAATTCGTCAAAACTGCCTGTGCAGATCAGCTGATTTTGGAAACAATTTGCGAACAGCTCCGAATGAATTAGAACACGTGCCTTATATGCTTGGAAAGCTACAGATGTCTATTTTCTGGAGCAACTTGCGGATTGTTCATATCATTTCTCTAGAAGAAGTTATGGCCGTTTTAACACTGAAAGGTCCACAAGAGGCTGAGCAGTTTGTAACTGCAAGGAAAGCAATAAACCCAATGAATCTAGCAGCCAAAACGGATGCAGCCAAGAACGAGCCAACGGACACCTACTCACATATCTAAGGAAATGGAATTAAAGATGAGGATTAGGTGGGAGTAATGAGCATAAAGGCTGCCCAAAGAGTTACAATTGTTTACCATTTTTTCTCACTTATTATCATCAATAAATTGCTATTTAGAGGGGGGAATATGGGGGATGAGAGGAGAGTTTTAGGAGTGAGAAGGCAGCAACGTTGGGCAAGATAGGAGGAAGGAGAAAATCTTGGCATTCTCTGTTGGCGAGTAGAGTATATCCTATTCTATTTGGGTTTTATTTTTCCTTTTGTATAGATATTATGTAATTAGGATACCACTTATTTTCCTTGTCTAACCCTACTAGGGTTTGTAACCTTATTATAAATACCTCCTTTTGGAGAATGAAATATATCTGAAAATATTCTACCCATATTGTTTGACTTGGTATCAGAGCCGACTTTCTGGTAACCTGTGTATTGTGCCCACCCGTGTTCTACTCTGTGCCCTAATTTCTTTTTAGGGTTCTTGTGCTCGTGTTCTACTCTGTGCCCTAATTTCTTTTTAGGTTTCTTGTGCCCGTGTTCTACTGTGTGCCCTAATTTCTTTTAGGGTTCTTGTGTTTGTGCCTTTGCCGTATTCCGCTGTGTGCTCTGTCGTGTTTGTGCCTCTACTGTGTTCGTGCATCTGCCTCTACTGTGTTTGTGCCTTGTGCTCTGTCGTGTTCGTGCCTTTACTGCGTGCCTCTACTGTGTTCGTGCATCTGCCTCTACTGTGTTGTGCCTCTGTTGTCTTCGTGCATCTGCCATATTTGTGTCTGTGCTGTGATCTGTTGTATACTCTGCGTGATTTGTTGAGTTTCTGCTACAATCATGGGTGGTAATTCCATTGTTGGTGCTGCTGGTTCTACTGCTGCTTCTGCAAATTTGCGTGTTTCTGACTCTATTCCAGGTACTGGCTCGAATACTTGGATAATTGACACTGGTGCTTCTGATCATATGACTTATGATGCTAAATTTTTTGATGAGTTGTCTAGTAACACCCGTGATCCATACATAACTAGTGCTAATGGTTTGCCCTCTCCAATTACTGGCGAGGGCACTATTTCTCTCACCCCAACTCTGTCCTTGTCTCGTGCGTTATTAGTTCCCAATATACATTGTAACTTGTTATCTGTTGGTCGCTTACTTGATACACTTAATGCTTCTGCTACTTTCTATCCTACCCATTGCTTTTTTCAGGATCTCAAGACTCACGAGGTGATTGGGCATGGTAAACGGATAGGGGGGTTGTATTATTTGACATTACCTTCTACACCAGTTCGTGATCGTGTCGTTAATACTGTTCAACGTTGCAGTGTCAAAGACAAACAGGAAATTTGGTTATGGCATCGTCGCTTGGGACACCCGTTATTTGGCTACCTTAAGCGTCTGTTTCCATCTTTATTTCGCTCCTGTGATGAGTCCAGTTTTAAGTGTGAGACATGTGTAATGGCCAAGAGCCACCGTACTATTTTTCCCTTAAGTAATAATAAAGCTGCTTTGCCTTTTGAGTTAGTACATTCTGATGTCTGGGGTCCTGCTCGTGTGACTTCTCATGGTTTCCGTTGGTTTGTGACGTTTATTGATGACTGCACTCGCTTAACATGGGTGTATTTGATGAAGAATAAACATGATGTTGCCTCTATTCTTCCTGACTTTTGTGCCATGGTGTCTACTCAGTTCCATGCTCGTGTTAAAGTATTTCGCACTGATAATGGCGGTGAATATGTGAATCATACCTTGGCCCAATTCTTTCGTGATCAAGGTATCATTCACCAAACTACCACTCCATTCACACCTCAACAGAATGGTGTGTCTGAAAGGAAGAATCGCCAGTTACTTGAAGTTGCTCGCTCTCTGATGTTGGATATGTCTGTTCCCCATCATCTTTGGGGACATGGTGTCTTGTCCGCCGCCTACTTGATTAACCGTACTCCTAGTCGGGTTCTTGATTTCAAGACTCCACTTGATGTGTTATGTGCCCTCACTCCTCCGGTTTCAGTCTCTAAGTTACCTCCGAAGGTGTTTGGGTGTGTTGCGTATGCTCATATTTACTCTCATCAAATGAGTAAACTTGATCCTTGTGCTCTTCGCTGTGTCTTCATTGGTTATTCTACGACTCAGAAAGGTTATAAGTGTTATCACCCGCCTACTCAGAAGGTACATGTCACTTTGGATGTCACATTTCATGAAGAGGTACCCTATTATGTTTCTCCCTATTCTTCAATTCAAGGGGAGAGGGGGAGTGAATTGAAGAATTTGGAAAATATGGAATTCTTAGGCGAACAGGATGAAAACGACCGGTCGTTGATAGGACACGACCGGTCGCTCGCGTCGAGCTGAGACTACAGTACCGATACGAGCGAAGCGACCGGTCGCAGTGAGGAAGAGACCGGTCGCGAAGGAAACGACCAGTCGCACATAGGAAGCGACCGGTCGCCCGCGTCGACGAGCGACAACAGTACCGATACGAGTGACGCGACCGGTCGCCAAGAAAGCCACGACCGGTCGCCAGACAAAAATGTTGGTGTTTTCGAGCCTCTCTCAGAAGGAAATAACAGTGATATTGGCGACTCCCATACAGATGAAATTGATAATATACCCCCCTCTGCCCTGCCATTGCCTCAATCAAGTTGTGATAATGAGGTACTTTCTAGTGATATGCCTACCTATTCTTTGCCCCCACGTACTACCCGTGGGAAACCTAAAATACAATATTCTCCTGATATACATGCCAAGTCTAAATATCCCATTAACCATTATATGTCAACTCATCGTTTATCTAAGTCATATGCATCATATTTGTGTCAATTATCTAGTGTATGTGTGCCAACTAAGTTGCAGGATGCTCTATCTGATCAAAACTGGGTAGATGCAATGCATGTTGAGATGGAAGCCTTGAACAAGAATGCTACTTGGGAGTTAGTTCCTTTACCAAAAGGAAAAAAGGCAGTTGGGTGCAGATGGGTGTTTACTTTGAAGCACAAGGCTGATGGTTCCATTGACCGTTACAATGCAAGATTGGTAGCAAAAGGGTATACTCAGACATATGGAGTGGATTACACAGAGACTTTTGCTCCAGTAGCTAAGCTCAACACTGTACGCGTGCTCTTATCCTTAGCTGCTAACCGTGACTGGCCGCTGCTACAATTTGATGTCAAAAATGCATTCCTCCATGGTGATCTCAAAGAAGAAATATATATGGATCCTCCGCCGGGTATCCCTGTGACTTCTAAGGAGGGTGTGGTGTGCAAGCTACGGAAATCCTTGTATGGATTAAAGCAGTCTCCAAGAGCGTGGTTTGGAAGGTTTGCTGCATCTATGAAGAAGTTTGGGTATGTGCAAAGTAACTCTGATCATACTTTGTTTCTGAAGCGTCATAAAGGTAAATTGACGGCTTTAATTATTTATGTTGATGATATGATTGTGACTGGAGATGATCATGTAGAGATACAGAGTCTTCAGAAGTATCTGGCTTCTGAGTTCGAGATGAAATCATTGGGTGATTTAAAGTATTTTCTTGGGATTGAAGTTGCCAGATCTAAACATGGTATTTTTCTATCCCAAAGAAAGTATGTTTTGGATTTACTTGCAGAAACTGGAATGTTGGATTGTAAACCAATTGATACCCCTAGTGAGCAGAATCATAAGTTGGGGATATATCCCGATCAAGTTCCGACTGATAAAGAACGTTATCAACGACTTGTGGGGAGGTTGATTTATTTGGCTCATACTCGTCCAGATATTGCTTATGCTGTAAATATAGTAAGTCAGTTTATGCACTCTCCTAGTGTAGATCATATGGGGGCTGTGACTCGTATTTTAAGGTATCTGAAAGTAACTCCTGGCAAGGGGTTAATTTTCTCCAAGTATGGCCATACAAATATAGAAGGGTATACAGATGCTGATTGGGCAGGTTCAGCCACAGATAGACGTTCGACATCTGGGTATTTTATGTTTGTGGGTGGCAATCTTGTTACGTGGAGGAGCAAGAAACAAAAGGTGGTGTCTAGATCTAGTGCTGAGGCTGAGTATCGGGGAATGGCCCATGGTGTATCTGAGTTACTATGGTTGAGGAGATTGTTGAAAGACCTTGGTTGTGGGCCTAATAAACCCATGGATTTATATTGTGACAATACGGCTGTGATTGCAATTGCTCATAATCCTGTACAACATGACCGTACAAAGCATGTGGAGGTTGATCGAAATTTCATTAAAGAAAAGTTGGATGCAAAGATTGTGTCCTTCCCTTTCATCCGTTCAGAGTATCAATTAGCTGATGTTCTTACGAAAGCTGTTTCTACAAGTATCTTTCTCAACTCGCTTGACAAGTTGGGCATGCGTGACGTCTTTGCTCCAACTTGAGGGGGAGTGTTGGCGAGTAGAGTATATCCTATTCTATTTGGGTTTTATTTTTCCTTTTGTATAGATATTATGTAATTAGGATACCACTTATTTTCCTTGTCTAACCCTACTAGGGTTTGTAACCTTATTATAAATACCTCCTTTTGGAGAATGAAATATATCTGAAAATATTCTACCCATATTGTTTGACTTTCTCTTCTTTCGGTTTTACCTTCTCAAACTCATGTCTTTATTTTGGTTTTATTTACGAATAATGTGTAGCTAAATTCTTAGTAGTTAGGGGCTGTTTTGAAGCCCCTGATATGATTGCAAATGTGTTATGACATTTCGTTTCAATTTCTTTTATGAAAGGATGAAAATTGATTCACTACTTGTCTCATTGATGAATTCTTTATGTGTTTTCTACGGATGCATACTTAGTAGTTAGGGGCTGTTTTGAAGCCCCTGATATGATTGCAAATGTGTTATGACATTTCGTTTCAATTTCTTTTATGAAAGGATGAAAATTGATTCACTACTTGTCTCATTGATGAATTCTTTATGTGTTTTCTACGGATGCATACTTAGTAAGCATATTTAGGATTCTAATGCTATGAATATGTCTGTGCCTGCCCTTGACGAATGAGGACCTACATATGTTCTAGAGTAGTACTTGTTAATTGCGATTAACATGTGAATCAATTTCTAGGATAAGTAAGACAACGCCAGTACTTACGATGCCTTGTGATGACTCAAACTCTTTTTGTTCTTAATGATTTCTACTTGTTAAATCTATGAACACGCCAATCTAGATTGCATGTTAGGGACTAAGTTAAGTTGAAAACGTCATTCTCTTAACATACTACTTAAGAAAGAGTAATAGGTTGAGTTCTAACATTGAGCCAACTTGAGCATCTTCATCAAGAAATAAAAAGAATTTGAATGAAACATAACATGTTGCATGATTATTTGGTGGTGGATAGCACTTCCCCTAACTCATTTTCTTAATTGTGAAATACAATATGTTTTTATAATTCAGAATCCATTTCTGTCCTGCTGTTGTCCGATTTAATTTATATAGCAAATCAACTCTAAAAATCCCAAAAATTTGTGTGCGTGTAGCTCTGCGTGTCTAGTATCTGCGTATAAAATTTTGTAGACTTTAGATAGGTGTAAGCAGGTTTAATAATTATTCTTCGGTGGCTGGTCAGCAGGGACAGCAGCCCAGTCTTTGTGACATTTTAAGTAGTTAGATAAAACAATCTTCTGCGGGAAAGACCCTTATTTTCATATGCTACAATTGACAAATCTCAGTGTAAATAAGGAAAATCAATAGGATATTTGTGTGCTACTTTGTGGTGTGCTTTTAATTCTATCATTAGGTAATGCAAGATTCGAAAAGAAAAAGAAAACTAAAAGGAAACACGCAACATCAAACTGGAAAATGGAAAGTCCTAAAAAGCAAAAGGAGAAATCCTTCTTCCAATTGGAGAATTCCAAACCTACTAATTGGAGAACTTTTTTTTTCAAATTGGTAACATCATAGCTGCTCCAAACCCACCAAGCTTCATTCCATGAACACAAAGAAGACGACGCAGCCAACAAAAAGGAAAGTTGCGAAAAGCAAAAAGAGAAAAAGAGCGAATCTTTCACACATCCACTCATTGGTTCCAATTGGACAACTACAACTTCACTCAAGCTCAAATTGGAAAAATTGTTTCACCAACCGTTCTTCCTATACCAATTAGGAATCATCATGCCCAATCCAAATATCCTATTCAATTCAACTCATGTTCTCCTTCTACTTCTTCGATTGGGAATCATCTTCCCAATCTAACCCAGACTTCAATTTTTACTTTCCTTTCCAATTTCATTTGGTTTTGTTGATTTCCTACCCCAATTGTATTATTCTTTTCTTATTTAAACAACTATTTTCCTTTGTTGCCGATACAAAAACCTAATTTCTAAAAATTGTATGCAAGGGAGATGTTCTCTCAAATTGGAGCTAATTCCCATCAATCTAGAGCTTGAGCGCATGGTACGAAATCATCAAAGGCAACGTTCTTTACCAAGCCTAGCTACGAGTGATCTAGTTAACCATGATGGAGATAACCCACCACTACCACCATAACAACTACTAAGAAATTTCTTTCAAAAATTTTCCCTGCTCGAAAAAGCAATGCTTTGAGAACAAATGTTATGAGTTTTCGTCCACAAAAGGGTGAACAATTTCATGAATGTTGGGAGCATTTGTTCCTTCAATGCTCTCATCATGGTTGTGATACCTGAAAAAAGTCCACAACTTTTATGTAGGGTTGAACCCTCAAAACAGGAGCATGGTAGATTCAACAGTTGGCGAAAGCTTAATGGACAAGACGATAGATGAAGCCATAAATGCATTTGAGACAATTTGTGAAAACTATGAGCACTGGGACTTTCCGACAAAACATCAAAGAGTCACACCTACATCATTGACAAGGAAAGGAGGCATCTACAAAGTTAGTGCAAGCGCGGGTCTGAAAGCACAAGTTGCAGCTCTCATATGCCATTCATGAACAAATAACAACACATCCTTGTATTTTGCGTGCTAGTATCGACCATGACACTCCAACATGCCCCTCAAATCATACTTTAGAAGATGTGCAAGAAGTTAATGCATTCAATGGAAGGCCTCGAAATGATCCTTATTCCAATACCTATAACCCGAGGTGGTGACAACACCTAAACTTCTCTTGGAGCAATTGACAGAATACAATGAGACCTTTCAATTCCTCAAAGCCGTACCAGTAACCTTACCAAGCTCCTCCCACACAATAAGAAGATCCTTTTATTAAGGAGGTGCTATCTCAACTCTTGAAGAAATCAGAAAGATATGAATAAGAGGTTGCATCACTTAAACAGAGTCAATCAATGTTGGAAAAGAGTCAATGCAAATAGCTACTACTCTAAACATATTAGAGATAGCACAAGGTCAATTTCCAAGCTAAACGGAAGCTAATCCTAGAAATCATGATCAAGTTCAAGCTATTACCACTTTGAAAAGTGGAAAAGTCATTGATAATAAGATTGAAAATCCAAAGATCACTCATAAAGAAGAAGATGAGGTCGTGACAGAAACAAGGCAGTTGTTTGATAAGTAGTCTAAAGACTCCTTGAAGTCTGATAGTCACGCCGAGCCTGCGAACCGTACTCTTCCTACTCAAAATGCAGACACTCACGGTCCTCTACCCTTCCTTCAAAGTAGGAGAGAAGTTTGAAAAGACAAGTATAAAGGAAATATTATGGAGCAATTTAAGAATGTACAAATTAATATCCATTTGCTTGAGGCTATCAAACAAATACCGTCATATGCAAAGTTTTTTAAAGGATTGCACCAAAAAAATGAGGTTTGAAAAAGTGATGTTATATGACAATGTGAGTGTTTTACTTCAAAGAAAGTTGCCAGCCAAGCTTCAGGATCCTGGGGAGCTTTACAATCCCCCGTATCATTGGAGAAAGAAAGTTCAACAAAGCTTTGCTTGATTTAGGAGCAAATGTGAACTTAACGCCTTATTCGATATATGAACAACTTGGGTTTGGGGAATTGAAGCAAATCTCTATCCCTTTGTAATTCGAGGATTGCTCTGTGAAATACTTAAGAGGGATTGTTGAAGATGTACTTATTCACATTGATCAATTTATCCTCCCTGCTGACTTTGTCGTCTTGGATATAGAAGAAGTTGAAATTTCAGGCCGTGAACTCCCTCTCATCCTTGGCAGGCTATAGCAGGTACGAAAATTGATGTTAAATTAGGTTTACTAACCATGACTATGCAACATATTACTGTCAACTTTCATGTCTTTGAAGCTTTGAAGAGACCCCTAGACCTTTAAGATTGTTTTCACATCAAAGTTATGGATCGCATTATAGAGAAAACATTCATCGAATCAAGCCTAAGAGAGAATTGCGGGCCATAGTCATTGTTGAAGAAAAAATGTGAACCTCCCACATAATTTCACCACCACTATTTAAACAATGGGGTTTAATTATTTTAGGTTCAACCCATTCAAGACGCAGTGTCCCTTAATTACAATCCCTTGCTTCAAGGGAACACCCTTTGATTCCATCATAAAGAAACAGAACGTGTGTGTTTGGTTTTGTGGTTGCTCCTAAGTCAAACCTTAGGGTGCTTATGTATCTCTTGCAGGAATCAAACCACTCGTAGTTCAAAGAATTGCAATGAATAAATCACCCATTGCAAGGAAATTTTGATTTGAATTGTATTAAGGAGTGTTTGAGTGAATTTGGTTGAATAAACAAGGGATTCAATATGGAATTTTGTTTGGGGTGAATTTGGTTAAGAATAAACTAAGGATTATGTTTGGATTTAAGATTTGGGCGGTTGCATTTAGATTGAGTCTCTAGATTGCCTACGTGTGGCCCATTAATTTAAGAATTTGTCTTTGAGACAATTTGGAGATTTTGAAATTTTCATAGGTAGATGACCCATGGAAAAAATTGGATGGTTTTGTACCATTTTCTTATTGTCAATGTCCAAGAAAAATAATGAGCAAATTTGATGAACCCACTAATTTTCTACAATTGACATTTACATTTGGACCCAAATATTGCTTTGCAGATTTTAAAATTGATCCATTAAACAGTTTGGGCCTCTGTAATTTTAAAGGGCAATGAGAACAACCCATCAAACATTTTGGGGTTTTAAGAATCAATGGGCTATTTTAGACAGCGCACTCGTCATTTAATCAGTTGGCCCGCTAGCAAGGACTAATCAGTGGCCTTCGTGAAACATCACCAACCAGCGTGAGACTCATCTTCTAGCTAAACCAATCATGCTCCAATTAGGACTTTAGGAATTGGAGATGTGAAGGAATTGTAGCCTTTATAATCTTGGAGAACAATTGCACGAGACTTTAGAAAAAAGTGAAAATAAATTGGATACCTTAAAATTGTTTAACTTTCAGGCTTGTAAAAGCTTGCAAATATTGGTGATGTCAATTGTTGTAAAACATGGAAATCAAAAGTCTTTGCAATGTCTCCCCACAGGGTTATTCTAACATCTTCTTTTCTGAACAATTAGATGTGGAGAAAAAAAATATTTTAGAAAGAGTCATAATGGTTTTAAAATTTAATTATAAATATTTTGTCAATATTTGTACCTGATATTTTCAATGTAGACTTCACATTTATTCTCAAGCCTCTGATTGCCGACCATTTTTTGTTCCAATGGCTGTATTCCAGTATTGTATCCAAAAACATCTTGCAATTTGATAAAGAAACATTATAAGGATATTAAAATGTGTAATTTTTTTTTTTTTATATAAATACTTATTATATATAGATGTATAGTTTTTAATAATATATAGAGTATTACCTGTCAGGATGTCAGTTTTGTCTATACGAGTGGACAATTGAGTATAATCGACCAGATAAAATCGATGTCGTGGAATGTGTCGGTGAATGGTTGGCAGTTCTTTGAAAGTTTTTCTGATATTGAAGAACAATTGTGCAACATGTGGTACAACTTTATGTGATGGTTTGTTGCGACTAGTGTGGAAATGTGTTATTTCATAAATGCAACTAGCTTTTATTTTTGGAGCTACGAAATCATAGTCGATCTCTTTGACGCTAGCTTGTATTGCATCTGTCTACATGATTGAAAAAAGCGGAAGAGAAAAATTAATAAGGGGGAAATTATATTTAAAAGCAAGGAAATACAAATATATGACAAGCAATTAGATAATGAAGACATACATGTATATATATAGAGATAAAAAAAAATATTGAAAATGGTATGTATAAGATTGGAAAATTAATAATAAATGTGGATGAAAGAGATTTCGAGTAAGAAGCAATTATCAATGTAGAAATTATATGAAATTTTTTTTGTTCATTGTTTAATTTAAATAAAGTATAAGTTTACTTTAGGTCAAAAGAGCTTTTCTTACCATTTGGTCAACCAGTATACACTGAAGGCCGCTGAATTGGTCATTAGATCCAATAAGTTTTTGTCGCCACATTCTACAGATATGTACTTTGAGTTTCTTGTTAAATTGGAACGGTTGCAAATCACGGATATAAATGAAACTCATTGTATTTTAAATCTGCAAAAAAAATATATTTTTTGTTAGCAAAAAAAATATATTTTTTGTTAGCAAAAAAAATATATTTTTTGTTAGCATAAAAATGTATGTATATATTTATTAAAAGTAATGGGAAAAAATATAAAAATGTTTAATTATGGATATATCAAAATTGGAACCTCATTGTAAATTTTGAAGAAAATCTTTATACACTATGTTTTTAGTGTAATTATTTGGCGCTTCTTTATTATTTTCTATTATGATTTTAAGACCTTGCCTTGATGTAACCCTGGATAATGCAACATAAACTTGTCCATGAGTAAATACAAGTTGAGAAAGATATAGCCCAACTTGTTTCAATGATTGGCCTTGACTTTTATTTATTGTCATTGCATAACACGGTCTAATTGGGAATTGGCGCCTTTTAAAAATGAAAGGCCATTTGTTTTCAGTTGCTGTAAGGCTTATTCGAGGTATGAAAACTTTGTGAGCAATGTTACTACCAACCGGTATTTTTGCTTCGATAACTTTATCACACAATTGTGTGAAAACTAATCGTGTTCCATTACACAAACTTGAAGATTGATTTAAGTTTCTCAATAGCATGATAGGCATTCCTATTTTTAAAGCTAAATAATATGAAGGTAAACCATTGAATTCAAGTTTGTTTAAAAATTCTGTAGGATAAAAAATGGTAAGGTTTTCATATGATGAGCATAAAGAATCTGAGCTTAAATAAATGTGCTCTTGTCCAGGTAATAAATCAATTGCATAGTTATTTATTTCAGTTACAGTTGTGTTTCGAGGTGTTATAGTAGCTCATTCTCTCAAATAAGCAAAATTGTTAAAATTTCTTTCAAAATTTGGATATGTTGTTGAAAAAATGGAATGAATAGGATGTGTGTTTGAATGAATAAGTAAATCTTGAGGAATTTTGATCCAAGATGCATCTTTATCATTTGGATCATCTATATCAACAATTTGACTGTTACCAATACGTAGAATCCACACAGCAAAATCATTTATTTTTTGTTTTTCTTCAGGGTTTAATCCATTTTTTAATAGTCTCTTTTTCTTTTAAATGGAATATTTTTAAAAAAGGCCATAAATAAGAACTATTGAGAGAGGCATCTATTATTTCTTCTCTTGTTCCTCCTGGAATAACCGGTAATATTTGTTTGAAATCACCACCTAACAATAAAGGTTTGCCACCAAATGGAAATTGTTATATAAAGGATTTAAATGTGATAAAATATCATAAAGTGATTTATCTAATGCTTCAAAACAATGTTTGTGATTCATAGGAGCTTCGTCCCAAACAATTAAAGTGGCCTTTTCAATTAATTTGGTGAGATGAGTTCCTTTTTTTATTTGACATGTTGAGCAATTGTTAACAATTAAGGGAATTTTAAATCTAGAGTGAGCTGTTCTGCCACTTGGTAATAATAATGATGTTATTCTTGATGAAGCAACACCTAAAACAATATTTCCTTGGGATCAAATTTTACTTATTATAGTACGCCACAAAAAAGTTTTTCCTATTCCTCCACGGTCGTGGGCAAAAAAGAGGTTTAGCATTTTTTCTTCAACAATTTTTATAACACAATCATATACATCTCTTTGATCTTTGTTGAGTTGTGTAACTAAAGTTGAGTGTTTTTTGCTAAATTATTATAATCATAATTCAATTCTTCTCTAAGCAATTTATTTCTAAGTTCTAACATTCTATATTCATCAGGCATAGGAAGGTGATGCTCTTTTAAAGAGCTGGAAGATACATTAAAACGTTGTTCTAATTCAAATAAAAGAGAATTTTTTAATTCAGAGATTTTGATACAATTAGATTTGGTATTGTGAAAGTTTGTCGCAATTTGTACAAAATGTCGTCAGACATATTTTGCCAATAAATGTCAAAAAGAATTTGAGGATTTCCTACATCACAAAATAAAATAATTTTGACAAATAATTGTCTTAATTCAGGACATGTGGCTATGTTTACAGCATTTGCTAAGGCTTCAATCTACTCTTTATCATCTCCTAACACACGTAGGGATTTACATGCAGATTGGTATGATGGTTCTATGATACCATTAATAGTTTAGGAAAATTAGGTATTAGACATAGATAACTTTACTTATTAGTATTTAAGACATTTGATATTTTGGTTTGGGTTTTAATACCTAGAAAAGAATTGTTATTTTGGATTAGGCCAAAGAGGAGGACTAGATTTGTTGACCCACCTTACATTAGTCATTAAAAAGACAATTATACCCTTTTCATTTAAAAACCTAACCCAAATTCGTTAGTTTCTCAGATCTCTCTCTCTCTCTCTCTCTCCCCACGTCTTCTCCCTTTCTCCTCCCCTCTGTTTCGACCGACACCGACAAAACCCCCCAGCCACTGTCATGTCGGCCACCTAGCCACCGGACCGGTCAAGTTTTGACCGGCGTCGCACCCCAAGCCAGCTCCGACCTTCCTCCTACCACTGCTGCTGCTGTTTTGCCGGAAAACCCCGGTTTTGATCGGATTTTTACTTGATTTTCCAATCCCTCGATCTCTCTCCTCCGGCTCTCAAATCCTTCGATTGAGGTATGGTTTTCTAGCTATTTTCCACGATCTAGCTGTTAGTTGGGTAAGATTTCAGAAATTTTGAGGTTTAATTGGTTGATTTCGGAGTTATTTTCCACGAAAACGAAAACGAAACTGCGATGCAGAAACTGAGATGAAGAATTGGCTTCGATCGTTGGTGGTCTTCGATGATGGTCGCGCAAATGGGTTGGTGGTCTTCGATGATCGTTCATTCATCAACCAACCAACTTGTTTGTCAATGTCATCTTCCTTTCAATTGGAATTCATGAGTTTATGATTTTCTGTTTGTTGGATTGGTTCAGTTTCATTGCTATAATTATTAATTTTTTTTCTTCAGGTTATTTCCATCATAAAACGCCACCCAAGTGTTCAGAAGATCTCGTTTGTTGGTCATTCATTAGGCGGCCTTATAGCAAGGTACGCCATTGGCAGGCTCTACGAAAGAGACCTCACGAGGGCACAATCTCAGGAAAATGGAGAATGTAGGAGTGATGGAGTTGAGGATCCATTGCTGGAGCACAAAGTTAAAGGCAAAATTGCTGGACTGGAGCCTGTGAATTTTATAACCTCTGCAACTCCGCCTTGGTACCAGGGGGCATAAACAGGTGACTTGAGTTGTTATGAACTTACCATTGCAGTACTTATTCTCTATTGTAATTTATCAATTGCTTCGTTTGCACATCAGTTTTTTACTCTTTGGTGCCGTTTGATAGTGAAAGCATGAGAATTTGTTTTAGTTGAATGAAGAATTAGGTAATTTGTTCACATAACTGCCAAGTTTTTGTAAGAGGAAGAACTGCAATTGGGTTTTCTTCCCCAATTGGTGACGGTTTCTGCATTTCCAAGGCTGTCCTGATGGCAGAATTAATTGAGTTGCCTTAATTTAAACAACACATGTAGTTTTGAAGCTTTCAAGATTTCTTTTATGAGGAGAGACTCTTGGAACCTTATCATTGTTGGTTACGGGTGTCTACAAAAGTTGGAAGTCATGATTTGGAAAATTAGTGACAAGTGAATGTCTGCCTGCTCTGCCTACAAATGAGGTTTCATATTCTTCTGAGTTCTTGATTATCTGCTGGTTTTCATTTTTCAGGTTCCAGTGTTTTGTGGAGACAATAAAAACTGCCAGTGCTCAAGAAGAAGTATCTTTCGAAGCGAAAGCCAGTGGATGCAAGCATATTGACTTGGAAGGTCTGCTAGTTGTTTATCTTGTTTTACTAATGACTTATTATCAGTGGCTCATTGCTCTCTGAAGCTTGGAGACATTTTATTGATAAGGTTCCATGTTCCCATGATGGGATATATGGCTAGTTGTTTATCTTCTTTCCTAATGTTTTCCTTGGCAATATATGAGTTCTCTCTTCGAAAGTAACATAAGTTATTCGTATGCAATTGAAGAAGAATTAGTAAATGTATGCTTGTACATTTACTAATCTACAAAATGCTAAAATGCTATTGAATTCCAATTGAAGAAGAATTAGTAAATGTATTCGTATGCTATTGTTTTGTTTTGTTTAACTTTAGAGCTGAGCATTTTTGCCCAGGCTCAGCATTTCAGTGTCTATTTTTGTATTGCAGTTTCTGTTGTTTAACTTTAGAGCTGAGCATTTTTGCCCAGGCTCAGCATTTCAGTATCTATTTTTGTATTGCAGTTTCTGTTTCTGCATCGCAGTTTCTGTTTCTGCATTGCAGTTTCTGTTTCTGCATCGCAGTTTCCATTTTAGTACTTTCATCTTGGTTCCTCCATTTTGCTTCTATAAATTTTATTTTATTTATATATATATAATTGATATCTACATTGTATTTTTGTTTCAGTTTCTGCTTTTATTTGCAGTTTTTATGTGAATATGTGGTGAAATGATTTTTTTTTAATTTTTAAAACCGTTGATCGTTTATATAAATATTGTATAATTGAATAAATATTACAAAATCAAGTTTGGTGTAGTGGTTTGTGAGTGAGCCCTCTTCCTTTGAGGGACAAGGTTCGAGTCCCTTTAATGACACAAAATCTTTTTTTTTTTTTAAAAGTGAATAAGGGGCAACGGCAGTTGGTCGGAGGTGGCCGGCCGCAGGTGGTTGGCCGGCGGTGGTGGTTGGCTGGATGTGGACATGTGGCATAGTATGCTTGCCTTAGAAGGAATGGCATTGTGTGTAATTTTGATATTTTTTAATGATATTTTTGTAAAATTGGGTACTCATTTTGGTCTTTGGCCTTATGCTAATTAGATGAAATTGTATTTCTTTCTACTAAATTAGTAAACTATATTATGGTTTAAAACTAAAGCTCCCTAATAGTTTTTAGGTAATTAAAGTGAAAGGCCCCTTTTTGCAAATTCAAAAGCATTCTTAAATAATATAATTGACCAGATGCAGGATGTACATAAGCTATTCTACTAAGGGATCCCTTTTTTTTTTTTTTTTTTCTTGGCTTCCACATCTTAGTGCGAGAATCCCACACAAATTTTGAAGGGAATTCTGCATAAGTTAATGTTCGTGCTTCAAAAAAGTTTTATTAGCTTCAAACCAACTTGTTAACATTGTATATTCAATATTTTTTTTGTTAACAATTGATTGAAGCGATTGAACACCATTGAAAATAATATTTTGTTCTAAAGGTAAATGTATTCGTAATTGTTCAACTGACGGTCTTCTAAAATGAATAGGATATTGAAACAACCTCCAAATAGCTTCATATGGAGATATGTATCTACAATTTAGATAGCCTAGTATTTCATCTTGTTGGATCTCTTGGAAAACTACTTTAGCTCTATCTGAACCTTTGTTAATATATTTGAAAAGATATTTTATAAGCATTGATTGACAACAAGATTCAACATTTATATGAGCGTTGTATCTAGACAGTAATTTAGAATTGTAAGGTACTACAAAACTGTTATCAATTTGCATTCCATTTTTTATCACAAATTTTGTTGGGTCATCACGACATCTATATACAGGGTAACCATTTGTTTCAAAAATTGTTTCGCTTTTATATTGTTTGGAATGACTATTTGAAAATGAATCATTGCGTACTACTTACATCTATCTACTTTTGTTGCCTAATTGAATGCTAAATGAATAATTTTATGATATTTTAGATCATTAACATTCATTTTTATAATTTCTTTTGCTCAATCCCTAAAAAGCATGTAGCTAAGCAAACCACATCAGCTTCTTTATGCTAGCAAGCTATACCAAACAGATTTGTTTTGCTCAATCCCTAAAAAGCATGTAGCTAAGCAAACCACATCAGCTTCTTTGTTTTAGCAAGCTATACCAAACAAACACACAACTGATTAGGAACTTTCAACTCCTCAATTTTGTCTTGCAGGATTTAAAACTGAAAAGGCTCATTTGCACTTATTTTTGACTTATTTTATATCTGCCTGTATTCACAACAACCCAGTGGTTCAAATCTACAGTCAACAAAGCTCAATAACTTAAAACACTCAAAACATTCAACAGCATGCTCAGATGTTTCAATCCATTGGACTTATCTTATATATGCCTGTATTCACAAAAACACAAGGGTTCGAATCTATATTCTAACAACAGTCAACAAAGCTCAATAACTCAACACACTCAAAACATTCAACAACATGATCAGATGTTTCAATCCATTGCTCTAGCCTAAAATTAACCTCGGCAAAACACCCAAAAGATTCAACAACATACTCAGATATTAGAGGGATTAGGGTTAGAAAGCTCTTTTTTTTATATTATCAAACAACATAATTGATAAACCCAAATAACATGATTATTAACTCATAGACTGACAGAAACCCCTATAATAAAAAGAAAAAAGACAATGAATGAAATCCAAATTCAATAGAGGTTAACCCAGTTGCTCATACGATGAAAGCCGAAGCTGATGAGTTCAAAACAACGATCAGAGATGGAGATTGATTTTCGAATCCAAAAAGAAGAAGGCAAAGAAGTTGTTGGACAATGGAAACCGAAACTGATGGTCTGGAAAAGAAGAGAGAGAAAGGTTGAAACAAAGAGGAATTTGTTGAATTTGAAAAACAAAAGGAAAAACAGATGGCTCCGTAAAAAAGCATAAGCCAACAGATGGCTCCGTAAAAAAGTAGAAGCCTCCATATGGACATCGAAGAACCAATCCAGCTCTCCCATCTTTGCCCCTGAAGCTATCGAACTAGCTAGTTCAAACAGAACCATGCGCCTCTCAAGAGAGAACATCCACATGGTTAGATTTGAAGCAGGGGGGGCAAAACGGGGAAAACACAAAGCAATCAGCCAAGGATACAATCGTGATTTTACTGTGTAAGGAAAGAAAAGTAGCTGGCTGAACAGTTAAAAATAGGGGCATTTTCGTAAATTTATTGTGCTTAGCTACAAGGATTAGTTGGATTGGGTTTTAGTATATATAGAATTTAAAGTATATACTTATCAGTACAGTACTATTCGTAATAACTAATAATTATATTTATGAAAGTATAACATGTACCAAGACAACTATATATAATCAATTTAAATATGTTATTATAAACTAAATAGATAGCAAAACATTTAATCCCCAAATATATATACTTTTAAAAATTCGGGTCTTCACAGTTTTTCATGGCATCAACTAAGACAACTATGTCAAACAACATACTTTCATGGGAAGATGAAACAAACACATAAAAAAACAAAAAATACCCTCTATGTCGTGAGCCCCTCTATGGTGTTCATGCTCGTGCCTTTTCATTTCATGCCTCTATTGCCTTTATAACTCTTATAACATGTGCTTTACAAAGATTCATATAATCATAGGCTTCAAATAAACACATATATTAAACCATTTAAAAAATCAGACCCATATTGTTTTCCAAAACCCATAAGGCGCATCAACCTTTGAACATTTAGTTATTGATACCACTTGAAGGAAAGATTGGATTTTTCATAAAAAAAATAGGTTCATTAAGGCATGTAGACAACAAAATTTTACAAGTTGTGCAACATAAGACTTCATACAAAACTAGAGTCCAAAGTCAAAACCTTTAAAAGGATCTCAAAACTCAAGCGGATTGATGTCCTACATTAACTACTTTGCAAGAAAGTAAGAAGAGAAAGATGGAGAGGTACTCACCCTTGGAGTGTAACTTGAGACCAACCCAAGTATTCCACCAAAGGATGGTGGTAAGATCCATTTTCTTCTTCTTCTCCAAGTCACAAAATAGTGACCTCCAAAGACTCCATACCAAGCTCTTCTTTGGAATGGATGATGATACACAAGAAGGTGATGTGGTGCTAACAATACCTCCTTGATGGACCCAATTTTTAGCCTGCTGGGATGTGAGAGATTTGATGCTCTCTCTCACTTCCTCCTTAGGGCCTGTTTGGTGGGCCGGATTGGACAAGACTGGATTGGGCTTGGAGTGTTGGACTGGGCTGGCTAGGACTAGACCAGACTTTGAGTCTATTGTTTGGTGCTTTACTTAACTTTGGACTGGACTGGACTTAAGTCTAGTGCACTGTTTGGTACAAGACAAGACTGGATTGGACCTCCAAAAAAATTTAATTTTTTTAGTGCATATTAAATTATTTAATATAAAAAAATTATAAAAAAATGTACAAAATTAAAATTGAAAAAGCCCCATCACATGCTAATTCAAAATAGCTCAAAACATATCCAAATTTAACAAAGCAATTAAAATACCTATTTGGCTTTTGCCCATCAAAATACAACAAGTTCAAAACTCAAAACTACGTTTCAACAACGAGATCTATAATCTCTAAGCAGTGTCGTCACATACTCGTACCTATCATCACCCTCAACTAATGTCTTGAACACACGCACTTTTGCCGAATCAGTAAATAAAGTCAGCAAAGAGATTCTATCTAAAATAGAAAATTCCATCTTTTTTAACTCATCTCCAACAAATTTAAGATCATCATCTGCATTCTGCTCCTTTAAGCTCTCAACCAACCTTTGCACTTTGGCATCAGAGTTCTCCATCATACTCTCAAATGCATTGGCAATTCTTCCCAAACCATCAACCATTTTATTTCCTTGTCTTACCCTTTTGTTTCTTGATGATGATGACTTTGATTGAGCTTGAGTTTGATCAGTATGATGGCTCCCATCCAACTGAACATCAGGAATGTTACTCTTAGATGCTTCATCGTCATCATCTAGAACCATCTCAGCAGGAGCTAAAGCAAAATTTCTGGTTGCACGGTCCTTGCCAAATACTTTTCGAAGCCTATCAAATTTTGCAAAAGATTTATCTCTCCACCCAACAACATCACTATGGTGCTGCAATAAAATAAAACTAAGATTTGTTAATCCAACCAAAACATAAACTAAATTAGAAAAAATAAAGAAATAGAATGATGAATTATCAACCTTTGCATAAGCATTCCACACCTCATCGCTATCAACCTCTACACATTTCTTCTCATCATTCCAAGGAAAACCACTTTGATTTAACATGTCAACAACAATACTATAATCTTTCTTCAATCTCTTCAATTTAGAATCCAAATGGGGTTTAACTCTAATAGGTGTATGTGGGATCAATAATCTAAGTTTAGTTTCTACCAATTTCATCGTTCCCGCTTTGAATGTGCAGGCGTCACAATGTTGACCACTCGCAACTAATTCATCAAGGATATTTAACAATGCTTCCTCTTCGTTGGCTTGCCATACATATCTATTAGCCTTACCCTTAGACATCTACATGAAGTAACAACCACGTATATTAACAATATTGGCAACAACAAAATCATAATCTGGCCAAAGAAATTGCAGGACATAGAATTGAAGAGGAACACCCGCTGAAGTTTAGAAAATCAAATAGGAACATTGAAAATATATATGTATTCCTCTTCAAATAGGACCATACCCTCATGCACATAAGAAGATGAATGATGATGTGATAAAAGCATTAGTTCTAAATCATGAACTGTTACACACTTAAATTAAAGAACACTACAAAACTCGAAACATTGTGGAATAAAAAAACAAAATAACACCATAAAAGAAACCCAATTTGTTTCTCCTACTTATGGACTCCAACATCTTCATATGTGCATGAGGGTATCGTCCAATTGTAGTTTGTCCTCATAACCACATGTATGCATCTTTAACTAATGCCTAATATGCCAAAGAAAGATCAAAGAGATAAGTAAAACAATTTCACAGATACGTGGACAGTATAACTTTACAATGACTCTTGATCTCTACAATGTAAAAATTGCAATATGCATGCCATACTAGTAATTTCACAAATGAGCATATGTATATCATTAATAAGAGAAGCACCACATACCTGTTGGGTGGTTGTTGTTGCTGCTTAGACCCACTTTCAGTAGCTCCCTTTTGGTTCAATGGAAAGTTACAATTTTTTGTCCTAACATAAATGCTGCAAATGTTTCATCCCTTTCTTATTTCAATTTCAACTCAACCCTTGTGTCAAAATTGCTTGCTACAATCTGCAAGATAAGCATAATCAGTAGGATTAATACAAAGCATTGTTGGCCATGGCATTGAAAGTCCTAATACCAATGATGAGAACGAAGAGAAAAAAAAACAATGTTCTTTTTTATACTCAAACAAAAACTGATTATCAGATTATATGAAAATTTAATGTCAATTCTCAAGAACACTTCATGGCATAATTACTCGCTTGAAATAGGAGAGAGAAATACTAGATATGGAATCACCTACTCCGCCAATCAATATAATTCTTGATCTTCATGAATCGGATCAATTTAAGATCATCATCATATTGGATATCATGCTCTGCAACACCAGCTTGCATCATATTCAACACATTCCAATTTGTCCATACATCATTCATGATTAAAACACACTACTCTTTCTGGTCTTTACAAAGAAATTTTCGAAACCAAGGTACAAAACAAGATATAACACAAGTCAAATTAATTTGAAAGCAGAAGTTATATCCATATCACTCTCAAAACTGGGGATTAGGATGGATATGAAGCTATGAAGAAATCAAAACTAGTGATTAGGATGACCCAAAACAAAAAAAAATTAAATTGAAACAAAAGAAAAAAATCGACAGTATGAAGCTACGAAGAAAATCAACATAGCAAAAAACAAAAACATTACTTCAAAAGCAAAACCCATCCAACAACCAAGCAAGAAGTTCAGATTTTTTGTTATGATCAGAGGTTTGATTGAACCTTCTCAAAAGAAGAAAAATACAAACGAAACCAAGATGTGAATGAGTTTCAGATCTAGAGAGCGTGCGATGAAAGAAGAGGAGAGAGGAGATATGGGAGAGCATAGATTCGTACCATTCTTCTCTTTTGATTTTTGCTTCAATTTCAGTCACAAAGCCTACGAAGTTGACACGCAAAGTCAACAAGGCTCAGTCACAAAGCCTGAGAAGAGAAGCTTCGTTCTAAACCTGGGAGCATCAGAGATAAAGATGAATAGAAGAAGAGAAGAAAGATGATGAAAAGAAGATGGAGGCGGAGGCGGAGGCTTCGAAACCCATGGTTCCACTTGGGTTTACAAAACCCTCGTTCGCTGGATTGGTATCCTATTCAAAATATGAGTTCTAACCAGTCCCACAATGCATTTAGGCTCACCAAACAACAGCTAGGATTATAGTCCATTTTAATTGAAAAAGTTTGGTCCAGTCCAGCCCACCAAACAGGGCCTTAACTCTTTGAAAACTCAAAACCTTAAAGAGAAATGAGGTAAAGAGGTGCTTTTATAAAAGCAATGAGAACCCTAAGGTTCTCTCCTTGTCACTATGGATAGTAATAGGAGTGATGTGGGGCACTTGGGTCACTTGGACCAACTTATCGCACTTCATTCTTCTAAAGCCTCTTATGCCAATATGAAAAGTTTATAAGGGTATGATCTGGCTTTTGAAAAAAAATCATTAAATGGCACCGCTGATTTATGAGAAAGCTATTTCGAGAGGTAGCACTCCCCCAGCTTCTCCAATTCTATGTCATTGATTTTCAATGAAAGCATATATTTTGGGTTTTACCAAATGAGTTATGTAATCAAAATTGCAAAAAAGAGAAAGTGAATTTAAGCCCAAAAACGCAATGCCATTCGGCCTCAGGCTACCCACTTTAGCCCATGGGCCGTAGGCCAAATTATGATCCCTATTTGTTGGAACATGCATGAGATTTCGAGACCACCAACTACTTCCTTTTCGGTACTATCAATATCCATGAGTTTTTTTAAATGCCAAAGTTTAGAAGGGGTTAGGGGAAATGTCTTTGGAGTTCGAATCTGAGGTCACTCATCCATAAGCAAATGTTCTTACCACTAAGCTATGGTTGACTTAAATGCAATATTTTGATGTAAGAATATGAGTTGAATATCCTAAGACAAGCACAGTGCATTAGCTAACTGGTCTTATTCAATCAAATCAAATGATGATTTATTTGTGTTTTACACTCAAATAATAAGTCACAAAATAGAGTTTTTAATACATTATTTGAATTTAAACTAATCTAAATGATATGTAGATCATTGATTGTACCCAATACACATGTCATAAACTCATATATTATAGGATTGAACTTCCATAAAATGTAAATATAAACTCATGAAAAGTTTTCATTAATGTAACAGTGTGGCTCAAAATGTGATGGAGTAAGCAACCTCTACTTTAATGTATGTTATGTATATTATTATGTCACCAATTGACCAAGGGTTGCTTGGAAACATCTTTCTTCTTATGAATGATGAGAACGGGGAAATATTGTAAGTGATATTATGGGACAAGAAAGCACCAAAGTTTGGTGCAGCCATTGTGGTAGGAATTGGACAACATAGCCCAAAACTAAAGCCATTGATTTCGAACCATTATCATCTCCCACTGCAAGAAAAATGACATATAACGACATGAGGTTAACAACGTGCATTTAATGTGTGTTGTAAATCATCATGTTTAACAACGTGCGTTTAATGCGTGTTGTGAATCATTCTTTGTTACAATGTGATATAATTGTGCATTGTTAAAATTGTGAATAAAAAAATTATTTACAACATGCGGGTGTTGCATGTTATTAAAGATTTATTCTACAACATACATAGATGCGTTGCGAGTTTGATTAACTACTACAACTTGCCTTGTACATTTTGAAATGATTTTTTATTATAAAGATTTTATATGAGACCCAAAACCCCCTTTTCGCAAATTTTTATTTTTTTGTTACTCGTTCTCTAGTCTTTTCACTTCCTTTTTCTCTACTGTCACTCTCAACCTTTTTACTTCCTCTTACTCTACAACCTCTCTCTCATCACTCTCAAGCTTATAAAAACAAGACATTTCTCTATAGCCTCTCTAGGAAATTCGGAGTGTTGCTTACCCTTTGTTTAATATTCCTAGCAATATAACAATAGTGAGACAATTTCTGAAAATGTATGATGACCATAATTTGAAGTTGAAGAAAGATTTGAGGGAAACTAGGGTTAGCCTCACTATTGACACTTGAACAACTTTCCAAAACTATAACTACATGGTGCTAACTGCCCATTTGATTGATTGTGAGTGGAAAATGCACAAGTGAACTTTGAACTTTTGTGTTATTTTCAATCACCAAGGAGCAACCATAGGAAAACTCATTGAAAAATTTTGCTTCAGTGAGGGATAGAAAAGGTGATGGCTATAATTGTGGATAATGTATCTACCAATAAAGTGGCTATAAATTAGGTTAGGTCAAAGTTGAATAAAAAGGATAAAGTAGAACATGTTTTGCAAAGGAAGTACCTACATGTGCGATGTTTTGCTCACATCACAAACCTAATAGTAGGTAGTGGTTTGAAGAGCCTTTCTAAGTCTATTTTGGCCATTAGAAATGCTGTTAGGTATGTTAGGACTTCTCCTCAAAGGTTCGAGTTTTTTAGAACTTATGTGGACCCAAAGGGACTATCCATCAAAGGTATGGTTTGCATGGATGTCCCCAAAAGGTGAAATTAAACATTTATAATATTGGTTTACGTGCTCGACTTACCTTTGGATGCACGGCGACTCCTCTCTTCGACAAGGAGTACAAATTCTCCAAGATCTCTCTCAAGCTAGAAAGTAGAGAAGTTAAGTTTGCGATGTGAAGAAGAGTGAAGAGAAGCCCTACATTTACACAGGTTGGGCATCCTAGGTCAAGAAGGAATCGCAAGCCCATTCCTACTGGGAACCCAACTCCAAGAACAGTCAAAAGCTCACTCCAATTGGGAACCCAATCTGCAAAATGAGTCCAACTCACTGAAGGAAGCCCAGTTACAGCTGGACAGCCCAACAGATAATTTACATCTCCTACATGCCACCACGCGCCATGCAGAAGCTGGGGGGCATTTGTGGGAACCGAATTAATTCATAACCCTAGGTCAAATAATTCCTTCCATTTGGGGATTATTTGACCTAATTGGGAATTATTCAATTTAATTGGGGGTTATCCACTTAAATAGAATGTTACCTAATTAGGTTGAGGATTGATTTGATTCCTACGAATATTCTCAATTAATGGAGGAGTTACCTAATTAAATTAGGTATTGATTTGATTGCTATCCTGATTAGGGATTAGATTTAAATCAAATAAATCAAATCCCTAATTAGTCAAATCTCGCCAAATTGGGGAGGAATAATTCCCTTCCATCTACGGAATTATTCCTCTGAAACCCTAGCTCCCGAGACTCCTATAAATACCTAGCTACACACAAGGGTGAAGGTACGTCTAAACTCCTACTGAAACTCTGCAGAAATTATCTCTCAGAAACCCTAGCCACCTCCTTTCTCTCCCTCTTTTACATAAGGCTTCGGCCGCCCGGTTTACCCCAAAAAAACACACATAACTCCGTACCCTAATTAGCTAGTGTTTTCTTTACAAAACTCTTGAACTAATTTAGGCATCGGAGGGCCTTTGGCCAACACCCCCCCGGGTGTGGTCCTCTTATTGCTATTCGTTTTGCAGGGAGAAAGAGAGGCGGAGAAGACGAGGGAATCTTTAGGCGAATATTCCCGTGGGAGGAAATTGGCTCCCACAGTGAGCAATAGTAACCATATTAGGGTTGGACCACGAAGTGAAGATAATTGGGACAATGCTACTATTTATGTGAAGTTCTTGAGGGGTTTTTATGAGGTCACACTAAAGGTGAGTGCATCTTTGCACCCCACTATCAACAAAGCTTTCCATTCTATTTTAGCAATAGAAAAAGAGATTAATAAGTTGTTTGTGTCACCGAGATGGCCACTGGTTCAAAAACAGAGAGAGTGTTGGTTGATACGGCATCCAAAATGAGAAAAAAATACACAAGTACTTTGTCAAATTTGAAGATGTAATAACCTGATCCTAAATTAATATTTAATTACTCAAGTATTCAAGTAAATGACAATTTTACCTCGGGAATATTTTAATGGATTTAAAAGTTGACTTCTTGTTCGGGAAAGAATTGGGGATTTGGGTGGTACCGTTGCGTAAAGCTCGACGATACTAGTTCTTAGACATGCAGCATGCCGATTCTGAGTTGTAATGAAGGAGGAAAGGTCTAGAAACGAAAAGGACGTAGTGGGAATTTTTTAATTTGTTATTGTAGCAACTGGGTGCTATTTATCTTCTTCTCTCTCGCGACACTCTCCCTCTCCTTAAGGCATAACAGGCCAGCCATGTTGGCTGGCGATTTCTCCCAACTTCGGCCACCGGTTCAAGAAAGACCGATCCCAAAATCTTCATATCTTCATCCTCTACCTAACCTAGCCTATTTCCCAGCTAAAAAACCCAACGATTTTTTGCTGGAACAACTGGAAGTGTCGACGATTTTCGAAGTTTCAGACTCCGTTTTCGGCAACTCCGGCCACCATTTTCATCGAGTGATGTATGAAACTTTGTCGACTCTTTGTGCTCTATCCATTTATGTATGTATTGTAGATCAATTTGGAGGTTTTAGAGATCGTTCAAAACACCAGCTTAGGGCTCACGATTTCGGCTTCATGCTGGCTAGTTCTGGTTAGTTTTTGGCCATGGTCGAAGAACAAAAGTTGCTCCATTCATTGTTTTGATCATGTAGGTATAGGTCTTGATCGGTTGTTTGGAGATTTTTCAATTGCCGAAATTGCTTTGGACACCCACGCACTGTCGACGCCTGTTGTGGCGTGTGGGCCACTTTATGGCAGGTCTTTGGGCCCTAAAATGATTCTCATGTCGTCCCAAGCACGATGGTTAAAATTCTTGTATGCTGAACTTTGGGATTATAGAATTGTGTTTTATACAGGTGAAAACTTTGGGAAACGAGCGAATTACAGGAGAGACTCTGCCGAATTTTCGGCAAAAGTCAAACCTTAAAAGAATTTTGAGTCTTAGTTAAAAATGGCAATTTGGTCAAGTGTGCCCGACACTTGCCAGGTGTTGGACACGCACAGGGTTTGGCTGAGATTCCAAAGTGGAATTTGGGTTGGGTCTTGTCAAAAGATATGTGATGCTGGTTGTTACTATTATTTTGGACCCTAGATTCAAGCTTAGGCATGTGATACATCTGTTTAGGAAAGAGAAGTTTGATGATGTCTATGTGTGAAGAGTATGCACCTAGATTTGATGATGGAATTCACACGAGAAGTGGGAATGTAAATTCTGCTCCACATAATCTGAATTAAGATTCACAAGGTGTTGATGATATAATGGATGATTAGATAAAAGTGGTGGAAGAGAGCAAGGAGGATGTAGTGGCACATGAAGTGGATTCCTACTTGCAAAATCCTTTGGAATTAACAACCAAGGGGTCTTTTTTTGACATCTTGTTGTGGTGGAAGCTCAATAGTCCTAAGTACGCTTTGTTGGCAGCAACTGCAAGGGATATTCTTGTCATTCAAGTTTCAACAATCACATCTGAGTTGTTTTAGCACTGGGAGAAGAGTAATTGATGCATTTAGGAGTTCATTAACTCCTAGATAAGTGGAGACATTGATATGTATGCAAAATTGTTTGAAGGGAGATGACATTTCCACCATTTTAGAAGATGAACCTACTCCTGAAGAATATAAGTTTTATGAGTGTTGAATTAGGTATGTTATTACTTTATAATGTTGCATTTGTTTTTAATTTGATTAGGCTTTTTTCTAAGCATTTTATGATTGTGTGGATTTATTTTCTATAGAATACGCAAGTACTAAGCTTCCACCAGTACAAACACAGTAGCTTCAGATCCAAAGGGAAATGGACATGCCAAGTAACCAAGTATCCTGCTCTTTTGTTATTCTTTGTAAACTGTTTTGTTAATGTAAAATTTTTCTTTGTGTTTTAAACTTTGGTTGTGAGATTTCCATTATGTTCTGATTTTTTGTTTTTTTTCTGTTGTAATTTAATTTCCAACCATTGAGGTTTGTTGAGTTACTTTGAGTTTGAGTCTTGATTCTTGATTTGTAATTAATTTCGTAGATCTTGATTGTATGAGGCTTGATTTCTAAAAATCAATGTATTATATAGGGAAAATGGCAGGTCTTTTCCCTTTTTATTAATGTTCCGCTTGAACATCCAAACATTGTTCACATGCTCCCCTCTTCGAGTGGAACAACCATGAATTGTTTCATTCTTCAGTGAATTATGCAATGATGGATGATGGAACAATATATCTTTACAAAATCCGATTTTTTTATAAACAAAATTACATATCCAACGCATTATCAACACCAATTGTACACAGCCTCCAACTACATATTGTACCGAAAGACATCTTTGTTTTTCTAGAATTACTGCACATGTTACCGAATACGTTGTAATTATTTTTAGGTTAATAATTCTCTCCAATATAATCGAAAAGAAAATATGTGATAATGGGAAGCCACCACAGTGGTGGTGGCTTCCCCCTCCCCCGAGCTCGAACCTGTCTGAACTCCAATGTAACCACACACAAAATGCAAGAGTGCATAATTATCTTTTGGCAATGGAACATCTCTACTATTATAAAGCCAAGCCAAAAGCAGTTGGGTCACACGGTTAACCCCAAAAAAATTGGGCAGGCCCCTCAAACCAAAAAATAATCAATTGCTACTGGAAAATTAATATTTAAAGTTGAGATGGGTATTGTCGTAAAAAAAGACCAAAATAAAAAATAAATAAAAAGTGAGAAACTGAAGAGATGATCCAACTTCCACATTCAGAAGAAATTATCACTCTCTACTCCTCGTTCAGGGATAACTGCAGGGCACAATGGAAAGAAAAAAGTGAGCACACCTCATAGGAGATACCAGTTCAGGGGATTATTGATCCACTAAACTACACTTATAAAATAATTCCTAACAAGCCTTATAAAAATTGAGAAAGAAATATTACAAGCGAAACTCTGTTTCCAGGGGTGGACTAAAAGGAAACAAATTGATTGCTAGCAAGTATGAACAGATTAGACTTCCCATTTGAGAGTTCACAATAATTTAGTATCAAATAATCCTCTATCTCCTTGGCTTTGCATCTTCTTTGTTTCATTCATCATCGTAGAAAACATGACATAAATAATGGCATCATCAATTAAATGTTTTGTTACAAACGGCATGATTATTTCCATGTCCATTAAGCCATTGGGAAGAGGGAAAAAGAGGGCGAGGTAAAGAAAATTTAAAAGTAGATAGGCCTCCATCTCGCCTCACCCGATCTTCCCTGCTTTAATGTTCAATTACAAAGTAGATGTATTTATAAAACACAGAGCAGATAAGTTTCATTGGCACTGAAGAAGCACTTTGCAAATAATCCTCTGTCAAAACGGAGGTAAGTATGTCTTTGATGCATGGTTCTGGAACTTTACGTCCATGCAACCACCACAACATAGAAAATTCGAACAGTTGCAGGGGAATTAAGCAATAAACAGGTACAAACTCGCCTGAAAATACTTGGCATTCATCAATTTTGTGTCGGTCTTAGTTCCTTCTGATTTCAGCAGCTTTCACCCATTAACGTCCGTCTTGCTTCTGCTTTCTGCCGCATGAAAAAAGTAGAAGGGGGTTACTGCATAAATCACCTCTCTCATCCAGACGAGCAGGCCGCCCTTATCCAAGTGCTATAGATTCCATAATCTTTCACTCTGTCGAGAAAACAAAATACTTATTAGAAATAAATACAAAAAGTTTTGCATCTGTTATATATAATAAAAATGGGAGTGATCCTAACACCACCTTATCATCTTCATTAATATCTGTTTAAACAAAAAAAGCATAAAATGTGATGCCAGAGACTGTTTTTAGGTCGCCTATAACAAATTAGGTGGGAAAATGGATAAACATATGGGAATTTTCAGAGGAAAGGAATTACATGAGAAGGAAACTCAATAAAGTGATCTGAATTGTGAGAAAATGGATAAACCTAAGAAAATTACAGAGGGTCCTGCACATAGAGAAAAGGAATAGGGATGCATTCCTTTTGTATAGCTGACTTTCAGACAGCCATTTCAATTTTGTGAAATGATTGGACTGTGTACACTCATAAATTGAACAGTGACCATTATATTCATGCACAGACGCATGCATTGTGTGCACTATCCTAATTTCATAAGGTTCAATTTCATCCTTCTTTTGTGATGTATGTCTTGAACCCAATGTCTAGGCTATGCCCACAATTCAAAGTTAGTTAAGAAACAATAGTTCCAGCTGGCCAATTCTACTACAAGTATCAACATTTCTGAAAACCGGAAATCTTGACTATATGTCCTACAGCCATCACTAGCTTAATTGTCACCATACTCAACTAAACAATGTAAACACACCTTTATTCCAAGTTTTATTGACTATACACCAAAGACACCGAAAAACATAAGATATCTACATCCAAGCATCATTATGCAGTCACAGTCATCAGTCAGTCAATCTGGTAGCTCCTACCCTATATCTGTGGGTACATGAGTATAAACACATTGTCCTGGAAATTTACAACAACCCAACAAAAGAGTGATAGTTTGCTATTCACATTTCCAAATGAACCACTGCTGGAAAAGGTGAGAATGTAAAAGTTATTACCAGTTACTAAATCTAAATAATGATTTGAGTAAACGAAACACTGACCCACAGGGTAAGACACAGACTATTTATTACAAGACAATAAGAATCAATTAATGAGAAATTATAGCAAAAGAAACCAATTCCACCACAGAATAAGAATTATTGGAGAGGTTGATCTAATGAAAATCTTTTGGAAGATGCTTAGATTGTAAATAAAATTAAATTGAAGTACATTTGACAAGCAGCTTTGTCAATAGATTTCACATTTGGCAAACATAAAGTAAGGAGAAAAATCAGCCTTGCAAGATCAACACAGATTTCACTTACGAGAACATGTCATTTGGATTGATTTCAGGAAACAGGTTAACATAAAAGCGGAAGCCATCGGGGCTTATATCTCTGCATAGCAAACCTGCCAACAATATCCAATATTAATCAAAATTTAAAAATATTAGAAATTCCTTTTGATAGGAAACATAACTTCTATGTAGAAAACATTATTAGAATATTGTCAAACAAAGTTGTGCAACAGTGTACCTTTGCTTTCAGCAGTAAGAAGATGCTCCTTGGCCATGCCTGGTGCAATACCTAATGTGATTGCAGCATCACTAGCACTTATCCCAGTTCGAAGAGCATCGGGCTTTGTTACCAGGGTCTTGATTCTAGCAAAAACCTAATTTGACAAACACAGTAAGTTGTGTCAAGCAACTTGAAATGCCTTCTGATGTAGAATGACCATGACATCATAATCAAAGATGCAAACAAAGTGTAAATTTTAGCCTCTTACTTGGCCAAGATTTGTTTTCATCATTACCACAAAAGCAAAACAAAAAGATTTGTATTCAACGCATAGCTTGAATGGTCAAGAATGAAAATCATTCTCCTTCCTCCTATTCCAGTGTTTACAACATAGTAATCAAGAGAAACATGGGACCCATATAATATAGGCCCCGCATAAAATCAGGAATCTCATTCCTGTCCAGGAATCATTCTGAAGACTTGGGAATCGAAATCATTTCCACCAGAAATGAAATATGTTTCAACCCACACAACTGTAGAATCTTATCAACATGAAACAGCTTATAGAGAGATAATAAGATCACCTCTTCATCACTATGGGACTTATTCTGGATGACCATGACTCCACTATCAAACTTTCGAAGCATTACAGGGCTGCAAACATAGAACGAGATTATATTATGGTAATAACAAGCTCATGTTACAATGCTACTGAGACAGACTGGTATTTATTTTTCACTTATTACAAGTAATGAAGACTAGCATTTATATTTTGCATTATCATACAAAGGTGCATCCATGCTTTCAAATAAACACATTTAAGAAATTCCTACATACACGTCAAACTTTTCCCAGAGAGAACATGCTTGCAGCAAATCTTCTGGCGAGATCAATTCTGCATAAAGAGAGATAACAAGCATGTTTGACCCTTTAAACATCCTGACAAGAACTCAGAACTTAACAAAGTCATGCAAACAAATTAAATTAAAACAAGAGCTCTGATATCATCACACAAAACCTGTGCCTCGAGCACGATTGAAGAGACAGTAGATGTCTATAAGATTCATCATTCCCCCAGATCTCTCAAGTGGAAGTCTGACAAAATCTGCTAACTATTTACCAAAAACAACAGAAAATGAGTTTTCTCCTCTAAGACGAAAGATATAAAAAAACTAATAAACAACATGAGTTATTTTTCATAAATCAATAATGTGAACATCCAATAAGAATAAACGTATATATCGGACAAGTTAATACAATATAGTTTAACAAGATAAATCAGAATTGCACAATAGAAATTTCCTAGCATAACTTCAAATTGCTTGGTCAAGAATTTTTTTTTAAATTTATTTTGAAATGAGATTGGTCAAGAAAGTAGAAATATTGTTTACATTTTGTTGCTTTTTAACGAGGAATAGCTCAAGGTCTAAGGATGGCGCTAACTTTCTCTTCAATGGCACATACTGATATTCCAGTGATACAATCTGACTTTACAGTTCACTTGACCATCAAATGCTAAAGAGAGAAACTAAACAAAGTGGTTTCATTCACAAAGAATATAGAGAGAAGACAACCTGACGGGACAATTGTTGGTGATACATAGCGCCAGCAGACTCCTTGGTAACAGGCGATATAATACCAACACTCAGCAACCAATCTTGCATCTCTTGTTTGGAACCCAATTCTTCATCATTTTCCGCACTGGGCTGAGAAGTCGACCCAGATAAAAGTTTCTGCCTCATTTTCTCTGCTAGCATCACCATCTCTTTAGCCTTACTCTGTAAATTTAATATTGCTCTACAACTTAAAGCCATTCACAAACAGAGAACATAACATTGGTTCAAAAGTATCTACACTGAATGCACCCACAAGTCGAAAATATATAATAAAAAATAAGAATACAAGCCTACTTTTAGGACTCAAATGCAATTACTTTTAAAATTTAGAAAAATAAAAAATAAAAATCCAGTGTTCACTAGCTAAGCCGCATATTACAGCCTTCAGCTGTGCATTCAACAATTTTTTTCGGCAACTAAGCAAAACATATATGATCACAAACCCAAAAACGAAAAGCCTAAGACCAAAAATTCTCAATAAAAGTCCTTCAACACATATTCTCATCAACCCAGCACAGCATTGCAAATTACTTTCCCAAAAATCAAATACTTGAGATGCAGACATACACAAAAAGGCAAATTTACCCTATACTTCGATTTCAGAATTTTCCCACATTCAGTGAACAGATTCTACTTTCCCAGTTGATAAAAAACTTAAATTCATGGAATTTAACAATTATCTTAGTAACCAAACAGGCAGCATTACCATGAGAGCATTCAAGTCCTGGAAAGCGTCCTGCAAGCTCTTATCAGTACTCTCCCACATCTCCTGCTCCTTCCTTAGAATCCCTGACACTCCAACCATCCTCACAGCCCCTTCCCTCGTATACATCCCAGAGCTCGACCGGGAACCCGAAGCAACATCCGAGCTGGCCTGCTCATGCACAATCTCCCAGGCCCTTCCCCGCCAGCTGTCCCAAAACTTGTTCAAAAAGGCGTCCAAATCGCCCTTCCCCCTGACCACGACCGTCACCACCACGGACCTTGAACCAGAACCCGAATCCAAAACCCAGCCTTCGGGCGAGACCGAGAGCTGGAATCGGAGCCGGGGTGAGGCGAACATGGACTTGATTGACTTTTTGGCGGAGAAGATGTGGGTGATGGCGGCGAGAGGGATGGCGGAGGCTGAAGAGGCGGCGGTGGACTCGAGAAGCCATAAGAGGCGGTGGGTGGTGAGAATGAGGAGACCCGATTTGAGGTGAGGGAAGTTGGGGAGGTCTTCGCATTCGAGGTCTACGGTGGAGAGGAGTGAGCATTCGATCTCCGTTGGAAGGAGGACTGGGCGGCCGCTGGTGGTTAGCTCCGCCGCTTGCAGGCAGTTTCTGGCCATTTGATGATCATATGATGATGATGATATGAAGAATTTGTGCTGTAGGATTGATTAGTATGATATAATTTGATGTTGCTAATTGTAAGTCAAGTTACTCAATTAAACTGAAGGGGGAAACTTCACCACAAGTCAGAAAAGACTTTACACGAGCCATGTCGGGTATGGGAGAAGATGTCTTTTTTATTTTTGGACAAATCAATGTTTTGCTATGATTGCTTCTTCTATTTTATTTTTTTCATTTTCTAGAAAACCTATTACTTGGAATGAGAAAAGTCGTGAATCGAGGAAGTAAGGAATAGGCAAGAGAAGAAATGAGTATGGAGTCAACTGCTTCAACCTAAATCAATCTAATTTTTGTACTTACAGATATTGAATTGGCATCCGTATGCTTCTTAATTTCATACGTAAGTAAACTCAAGCGAAATCAAGAGTAAAAATAATTTCAATACCCATATATTAATAGAGATGGAAGAAGTCATGAATCAAAATAGTGCTAGTACCCTTCTATGTAAATAAACATGCCATTATTTTCTTTCCCCAAAACCCAAATCGGATCATGCACAAAACTCCAAAAATGATCTTTATTCTTAAGCCTGGAAAACTAGGGATGTAAATTTTTTTCTATGGAAGTCAAAATGAAAATAATTAGCCAAATATCGTTATCCCTACAACTTATTACTTTGTCTTTTCACATGTGTGTGAACGCTTCAACTTCTATGCATTTGATTAAGTAGTCAATTACTACTAAGAGAGCGGGTGGAGTGGTGATAAGGGAAATCCAAGCTGCCCAAAATGATTACAAAGGAGACCAAGATGATGGACTCATGGAAGTTACTGTGGAAGCCTCCTATGCTCCAGAAGACAGTCTTGGTGCGGATCTGGAACCTAGGAATTCGGGAGTGCCCTCCCGGGGCGTTGGCGGCTGGCCCTCAACAGCCACAAAATCGCCATGGTACACCTTCTATGGAACTATCAGGGCTTGGGTCCGAACTTGACAGTCCAGCACCTGGGCACCATCACCAGGAAATATAGACCCTCCATTGTCTTTCTCATGGAAACCAAAATGAAAGACAATGGGATAAATGTAATAAGGCGGAAGTTGGGATATCGTAATTCCTTCAATTTTGATCCAGATGGTATTGTTGGCGGATTGAGTCTATGTTGGAATGATGATTTGGACATCCAAATCCTTTCTTCATCAAAGAATGTTATTGATACAGCCATCACTAGTAGGAATGGGGATTACCCAAAGCGCATCACTTGGGTGTATGGTACACCGTATAGAGTGGAAAAAGATGTTTTTTTTTTTTGGAGGAATCTGGAGTAGATAAGAGGAGATAATTCCTTACCTTGGTTATGTGCAAGTGACTTCAATGAAATTTTATGGGGTTTTGAAAAAAGTGGAGGTCGCGAGACGTCAGTTTATAGGCCTCAGTACTTGATGAATTTTATGGATAAAGCTGGGTTAATTGATGTTGGGTTCCAGGGCCAAAGGTTCACTTGGAGAAATAATAGATCCGAAAGGGGCCTTGTGCAAGAATGATTAGACAGGGGCCTGATTAATTATAGTTGGCAAGTAGCTTAGCCAAACTCTACTGTTATATATTGCCCAGCTGTGGGATCGGATCATTGCCCCCTAGTGATTGACTCGAGCCTAACCTTGAAAAAGGTACACAAGCTTTTTAAATTTGAGGCCTTTTGGGCATCTAAGCATGATAGTAAGGAGATAGTTGGGGAAAATTGGCATGAGGCTACCTTTAGAAGGAATTGGCATATTGACAAGTGGTGTTTAGGCCTTAAGTGGTGTAGAAAGGGCCTTCAAAAATGGAGCAAGGAAAAGTTTCCAAACAACAAAAAGCGCATTGGGGAGCTTATGGAGGCTCTCTCTGAGCTACAAATGGATTGGGAAGTCAATTATCCCCTCATTGAACCGGTAAAATTGGAATTGGCTAAGCTGTGGTCCTATGAAGAGAAGTTCTGGAATCAGCGATCCCGCATTAAATGGTTAAAGGATGGAGACTCAAACACAACTTTCTTCCATCACTCCACCATCCAGAGGCGCAGAGACAACCGTATCTGCAAGCTGAAACTGGACAATGGGAATTGGGTTGAGAATGAGGTTGATATTCGAAGAACTATTGATGGCCACTTCCGTGGGCTGTTCACTACTAGTGGTCGTCGGGAGTTCCAGGATGTTCTAGCGAGCATAAAGATGATGGTTACACCATAAATGAATGAGGCACTCTTGCTCCCCCTATAGGATGAAGAAATTGATATCGCTGCGAAAGAGATGGGGGCATTAAAATCCCCTGGCCCTGATGGATTTCAAGGTTTATTTTACCATACGTACTGGGGGTCGATTCGTGATGAAGTTCGGGGAGCAATTCATGAGTTTTTCAGGGGGGAAGTAGCGCTGGATAAGTTTAATGGCACAAACATCGTCCTTATCCCAAAGGTCCATAACCCGAAAGCCGTGAGCCAATTTCGCCCTATTAGCTGTTGTAATTTCTCTTACAAGATTTTTGCTAAGGTCTTAGCCAATCGGTTCAAGCCCATCTTGGAGCAAGTTATTACCCACCATCAGAGTGCCTTTGTGCCCAATCGACAAATTCAAGACAATGTGATTATTGCTCATGAGGTTTTTCATCACCTTAAAATGCTAAAAAAGAAGAAGTGCTTCGAAATGGCCATGAAATTATATATGAGCAAAGCTTATGATAGGGTCGAGTGAGATTTCCTTGAGGCTACTATGATTAAGATGGGATTTGACAAACGATGGGTGTCCCTGATCCTTAAATGTGTTCGATTTGTGGAGTTTTCTGTGATTATTAATGGCAGCCCAAGCAAGCGTTTTCGCCCCACAAGAAGCCTAAGACAAAGTGACCCCTTATCCCCTTACCTCTTCATTATTGTTAGCGAGGCCCTATATGCGATGATCAATGCAGCATGTATAGCGGGTTGTATCCAAGGTATCAAGCTTAGTAGGAATGAACCCATGATTTCTCATATCTTTTTCGCTGAAGACTCTCTTATGTTTATGAGAGCTAGTCGGGAAAATTGCTCTAATATGTTGGCTCTCCTAAGGAGTTATTGCTTAGCCTCTGGCCAGCTTCTCAATACTGATAAGTCTTGCTGTTTTTTTAGCACCAATTCTTCCACTGAGTTCAAAAATAGTATTTGTGAGTTGTTGGGAATGGCACTTGTGGAGAATCTTGGGGTATACTTGGGGTTGCCGACCGTGTGGGGAAAGTCTAAAAAGGGAGCTTTAAAATATATAAAAGATCGTATACTTGGCAAATTGCAAGGCTGGAAGCAGCTCCTTCTCTCTTAAGCTGGGAAAGAGATCCTAGTTAAAGCAGTTGTTCAGGCTATTCCGACATACCCCATGTCGGTTTTTAATTTTCCTATTACCTTATGCAAAGAGCTTGACTCATCCATTGAGAGTTTTTGGTGGGGGCAAAAGAATGACTCTAACAAGATCCACTGGGTAAGCTGGGAGAAGTTGGGCCTTGCTAGAGTTGAAGGAGGAATGGGATTCCGAAATTTTAGTGAGTTCAATTTAGCCTTATTAGCAATGCAAGGCTGGCAATTGCTCATGAACCCTGGCTCCTTATGGGCATGCATTCATAAAGACAAATATTTTCCTGATGGTAATGTGCTTAATGCTAAAAAGGGTGCCAAAGCTTCATGGGTCTGGTCAAGTATTCTGGAGGGTCTAAAAGTGATCAACCAGGGCATGCAATGGCAAGTGATTAATGGAGAAAGTGTTAGGCTATGGCATGACTGTAAGATCCCACATCGACCAACGGAAATGGGGTGATGTGCCTTATATGTACATGCCCGCATCCATCTAGCACAAGGCCTTTTGGGAGCTCACTGGCTTCAGATTCGTAGGAACTCCGAAGTTAAGTGAGTTGGGGGCGAGAGCAATCCCAGGATGGGTGACCCACTAGGAAGTTGGTCGTGAGCTCCCAGAAACAAAACCGTGAAGGCCAGAGAGGGGGGCCCCAAAGTGGACAATATCGTGCTACGGTAGAGCCGATCTGGGATGTGACAATGACTGTTGGATTCATCCTATTCCGGGAGCTCGGTTATCCAACCAACTATTGGGTGAGTTATGCCAAGAGACTCGTGTTGCAACCATTATTGATCCTTGTACCCGATCCTAGAATGTGGAGCCAATCAGACAATGCATCTCTGTCCAGGAGGAAACTGCCATCTTGGCTATTCCCCTTGGTCCCCGTGATGGTAAGGACAGGCTAATTTGGCCTTTGAATAGACATGGGCAATACGGTTAGGTCGGGGTACTATTTTCTGCATCTATAGGCTAGAATGTGCATCGTGTATAAAGCCTCTAGCTCGATGGGGGTGGATAGGAAACTCTGGAAGCTAATTTGGCATGTGAAAACCCTTCCTAAAATTTGACACTTTATGTGGAAGGCTATGACCAACTGTCCGGCTACAAAGGCCAACTTGGCTGGAAGAAGGGTGCCATGCTCCTCAAAATGCCCAATATGTGAAGACCATCCTGAATCGGTTGAACATGCCCTCCTTACTTGTCCTTGGGTTATTGGGGTATGGTTCGCTAGCCCGCTGGGGTATATCGGCAATAGACAACAGGTAACCTCTCTTCACCAATGGTTTCTCTCCCTCTGCAACATTCTTGACTAGCCTAAAGATGAGGTTAACAAATCAATTACTATAGTGTCATTTGTTATGTGAAGTATTTTGAAAGCTCGTTGTAAAGTTGTGTTTGATCATTTGCATCCAAATCCTTTGGAGGTCCTGCGTGGAGCTAGGGAGGCTTGGTCTGAATTTTTCCAAAATGAGGTTTGCCCAGGGAATATCAATAGAGTTGGTGGAGAGGAAGGTGTGGTGAATCCTGGTGTGCCGTGGTGTGCTCCCCCTAACCCTTTTCTTAAGCTGAACGTGGACGCCTCTTGGCAAAAGGCTTCGGGTTTAACTGGCCTTGGTATAGTCATCAGGAACCACATGGGTGACTTTAAGTATGGGAAAGTTTTGAAGACCACAACTGGGTCTATTGAGATTGCTGAAGCGTGGGCGATTATTGAGGGACTATCCTTTGTGCTGGAACATGGCATCACTCATGTGTGTGTTGAGTCTAATTCAAAGAATGTTATTGATAATTGTTCTGGAAAAATTGCCAGAGGGGACTAGGGTATGTATCCCTCTTTATGTCGGATACAAGAATTGAAGTCCAAGTTTTCTGCTGTTTGTTGGGCTTGGATCCCAAGAGAAGCGAATGCGGTTGCGGATGCTGTGATGGCGATTGCTTTTGGAGGGATGGGTACGGAAGTTTGGGTCGATCGGCCCCCATCCTTCCTTGTTCATGTTCTATCTCGTGATGGGCTTCCTTGCCCCCCGTAGGCTTTGTTTTGGTGATGAGCTTCTGGACCACTGACACCTGTTGCCATCTGCAATGTGTTTGGTTTCTATTCTAACTATTTTTCTTTTTGTAACTCTAGGTTAGTTTGTATCTTTTTGGTTGCCTTTTGGTTTCTTGGTTTAGTGTAGGCAGGTGTGCCTAGACTAATGATGTACTGCTCTGTTTCTTTTCCCTGGCTGTTGCCTTGGCTTCTGCCTAATGAAGTATTCAGTTTCCAAAAAAAAAATTGCTACCAAGAGATAGTCGTATTTGTTTTAGAGCATGTCCACCCCAAAAGGCTAAGGCAAGGCAAGGGCTGGCACTATTCATGCTAGCCTTGCCATTTTTGGTTCCACTCCAAAAGGCTAGGGCAAGGGCAAATACTATTCATTGTACTTTATTTCCTATTTTTTTATACTTTTTTTTTTGTCTGAATTTTTTTATACTTTAAACCATTAATTTTTATAAGCTTTTCAAATAATATTTTTGGTTGCCACGTGTCACTATTTATTATAAAATTATCACCTAAAATTTTAGATAACATTTTCGAATAAGATTTTTGGTTGCCACATGTCCATCATTTTTCAGAAAAGATTTTTGGATGAGATTCTCGGTTACCACGTGTCTTATTTCAGATAAAATTTTTGGATATTTATTAAAAAAAATAATATAATCTCAGATTTCATATAAGATTTTCAACCTCTAAAATTGCGTCATGTGTCCCATGTCAGATAAGATTTTCAGATATTTGTAAAAAAAATTATAATCTGATATTTTAAATAAGATTTTCACCCTCTAAAATAGCGCCACGTGTCCCATGTCAAATAAGATTTTCATATATTTAAAAAAAAAATTATAATCTCATATTTCAGATAAGATTTTCACCCTCTAAAATTGCACCACGTGTGATCTCTATCTTCTGAATCCCTCTATAAAACTAAGCCATCAACTCATACCTCTCACACCATATCTTATCTATTCCTTCATTTCTCAGATTTTACTAAACACATTCTACTCTCAATGTCAAACTTGAGGAGGGTGTTGGAGAGGCAAGAGCGAGAAGAGGAAGAAATCCGGCGAAAACATGTTGAGGAAGATCGGGAGGCCGATGAAGAAGAGGAAGAAATGCTTGTAGCAGTGTGTATGCTTAATGAATCAAGGCAACACCATCGTCGTCATGCCCCGAATGTGGACAAACGTAGGCAGTCTCGGGGTAAGAATCTCTTGGAAGATTACTTTATCCCAAATTCGTTATATCATGTTTCTAAATTTCGGGAGAGATATAGAATGCAGCCACATTTGTTCCAAGAAATCATGCATGATATTTGTAATTACGACACATACTTCATTCAAAAGTATGATGCTGCTGGAGTTTTGGGTCTTCTCCCATAGCAAAAACTTATAGCTGCTTTGCAGATGCTTGTTTATGGGGCATCTGCAGAGCAGGTAGATGAGATTGCAAGGATGGGAAAATCAACTATCCTAGAGTGCTTGGTGAGATTCTGTGATGCAATAGAAAATCTCTGCACGAGAGAGTACCTTCGCAAACCTACACCTAGGGACCTCCAAAGGCTTTTGCAAAAAGCTGAGGCTCGAGGTTTCCCAGGAATGATTAGAAGCATCGATTGCATGCACTAGCAGTGGAAGAATTGCCCAACTGCTTAGCAAGGAGATTATGGGAATCGAAAGGGCCAAAAAAGTATAATTCTGGAGGCCGTAGCTTCATTCAACACTTGGGTTTGGCATGCCTTCTTCAGAGTTGCCGGATCTCAGAATGACCTCAATGTGCTTGGTCAATCCCCGGTCTTCAACGATGTATTGCGAGGTCATTCCCCCCAAATCACGTACCAAATCAATAATACCGTATACTCTGGTGCGTACTACCTTGCCGACGGAATTTATCCTAGGCAGACGACATTGGTGAAAACAATTCCGAATCCCCAATCCGAGAAGGAAAAAAGCTTTGCTTCCTTTCAAGAAGGTAACAGGAAATACGTGGAAAGGTGTTTTAGTATCTTGCAAGCTCGTTGGGGTATTATTAGGGATGCTGCTCGGATGTTTGATGAGGAGGTGCTACGGAGCATTATGATGACTTGCATCATCCTCCATAACATGATTGTGGAGGATGAGTATGATTATGATGCTCCAGAGGTGTTCGAATCGAATCCCATGAACACGGCCTTGACAAGAATTTATGAAAGGCCGATGGGACCAAATGGACATCCATTGGAGCACGAACCGTTACTTCGGGATGGTCAATTCAACAACCCCATGATTAATCGTTACCAGGAAATGCAATCTTCGTATGTTCACGAAAGGCGTCAAGTTGACTTGATCAAGCACTTGTGGGAGATGAAAGGCAATCACAATGGATGAAGTCAAGATTAATGCTTTGTTTTCAAGTTTGCTTTATTTTGTGTGCGGTGTGTTTGGAATTATGCTTTGTTTTGTGTGTTGTTTGCAATAAAATATTTTTTAATTAAACTTTGTTTTCATGTGCAAATATTTTTAATTAACAGTCATATTATTTAATGCTTTCTTTATTGAATAAAAGAGAAACAATACAACAATTCTTAATACATATGGCAAATCTTTCAATCCAACCTAAGAGTTTTGATCATTTAACCAATCCGTATTGCTAGGTCCGTCGTCATGGAAAAGTTTTCTTCTCATCACATCCCTTCGTTTCATCTTCCAATAGGACTTTGTTTCAGGAGACATATGGGTGGTATCCATAACCATGATTTTCATCTCTCTATCCTCCAAGTCTTGTTCTTGTGCCTGCTGCCTTTCAATTGCAAATGCTTCATGTCATGCCTTGTCCGCTTCTTCTCTTTTCAAGTCTCTCTCTCAAGTCTCAGTGCACTATTCTTAGCAATTTGCTCCAAAAATTGTGCACATTCATTGTTCGAAGTGCTCCCTTTCTTTGCCTTTATCGCCTTTCTCCCAATAGGTCTCCGCGCACATGGGAGTGGTGAGTCTTGATCCATTGGAGAGTCCAATGACGAATCGGTTGTCGACGAATCGTGGAGCGGCGTCTCATTCAACACAATCGGCGGAGTAGTGCAAATGATTTTGAATCTCAAACAATTCTTCACAATTTCCCAACATTGGTGACTTTGGAAACTTTTTTTGCCTTGCCCCATGGCACCGAACCACATTTGTGCTTGTACGATCTATTAAAAATAAATAATTGGAAATGCAACCAAAAAATGAATATGGAAGAAAATATAAATAATTTGGAATTGCAAGAAAAAAAAAATTGATTATGCAACAAAATATAAACAATTTACAAATGCAAGAAATAAAATGATTATGGAAAAAAAAATATATGTAAGACAATATAAACAATTTACAAATGCATGCAAAAAAATTATTATGCAACAAAATATAAATAAATTAGAAATGCAAGAAAATATAAATTTAATATGCAAGAAAAAAAAAAGTTACGTTAAATTGAATAAAACGAGAATTATAAATATTTTACCTCATCGGTAAGATTTTGACCGCTTCGAATGTTGTCCCTCACTTTTGTCAAGGCATCCCTCCATTTCCCTAACTCTTTATTCAAAATTTTCCACCTAGATTACAAGGCCATTTCCATCTGAGTCGAACCGGATCTTTCAGCAAATTCTTCATGAATTTTTCTTCACATATGAGAAAACTTCATCTCATTGCATGATATAGGGCAATGACTAACTTTCACCCAAGACTCATACAACACAATATCTTCCACAGTAGTCCAAGCGCCTTCGGCTTCTATAAAAGAGGCCATTTGTTTTTTGATACAAATGAAAACTAGTAGAAAAATGTGAGTGGAATGGAAAAAATATTGGAAGTAGAAAATCCAGTATTTTTTGGTATGAAGATTTGGTATGGAAAGTGAATAAAATTGATAGGTATTTATAGGGAAAAAAAATTGATAGGTATTTTTTGGTATGAAGATTTGGTATGACAAAATATTTGTATGAATATTTGGTATGGAAATTGAATAAAATTGATAGGTATTTATAGGGGAAAAATCTAGTATTTTTTTAAAAAATTTCGAATTTTTTTAGAATTCTTTTTTGCCAAAAAAACAAGGGCCGTCGAATTTCTGGAAAAAAAAAAAACCATCGCAGCGCCCAAGAAGCGCCACGTGGCATTTTTTCCGTTGGGTTCTATCAACGCTGACGTCAGCAAGCGGAAGTTAATTTTTTTTGCTGTTGGTGAGTGAAATTCACCCGACAACGGTAATTTGTTTTTGGATTTCCACTCGCTGACGTCAGCGTGACGTCACGACTGACGTCAACGCCATCGGGCTTCAGCCCAAGTAGAAATTGCCCGTGGGCTTGCCAGGGTTGGTGGGACCCATGGCTTGCCCGATCTCCTAGTTGTGCGTTGGAGAGCTTCTAGACTCGCAAGGGGGGCCTTTTGCCCGATTTGCTCCAAGCGGTGGACATGCTCTTAGCGTCTTTCGTAAAGGGCTTATTATGCCTAAAACCCACTACGTGAATGTCAAGACCCACCCTTAAATTTTTCCTTGAAACCCGAGAGGAGCTCTAAGCATGTTTGACACCTATTGATTTTCCCTTGAGACCCGAGAAAAGCCCTGAGCATGTTTGACACATACTGAGCAAGTTTAAAGAAGAGTTCGAAAACAAGAAATAAATGAACACCATACGATAATGAAGATGATTGCGAATGAGTGAAAAGATATGATTTCAATGTAGCCCGAGTAGACCTCAAAATTTACTACCTAGGCTAAAAATAATATCTTAGTTTACCCTTGAACTTAACAAAAAATTTGACGAAATTACTAGAAAAGACCATTAATGCAACTGTAACATAATTTGAGAACAACAACAACTATAAGTAGAATTCGAAGACGAAGATGAAAATGCAAATTGGTATAATTCATAGACCATTGCTACAATTTAACCTACATTTTAAACCTTTTTTTTGTAAAGAAAACTCAAAAATTCAAATGTAACTTAACCCAAAAACAAATTATCACACTTGACCCAAAAAATTATCACACAGTAGCATTGCCCGAGAACCAAAACTAAGAAAATTTTCTCTCTTTCGTTTCACGTCAAACATCAAAACCAATGCTTGCTTTACACGACATAAAGGTTAATACAGAGACTACTGGGGTCCCAGTCCCACTAACGACGTGTCTGGTCAAAGTTCAAATACTCAAGTGTGATTTACAACCAAAAAAGGGGTTGCAAGAAGAATATGGCAAATTGGGCCAAATTTAGACGTATTTCTTAAAAGGCTAATTTTCGTTTTTGAATTTTGATTCATTGTCTTGGTGTTGGTGTTGATTCATTTTGAATTTTAATTTTCTTAAATCCTGTTGAGCTTTCATTCTTCTGGGCATTGGTCTTGGTGTTGGGTATTGCAGAATTATGGATCTGCACTGCATATAAGTGAAGTGACCTTTAGAATAAGCTTTCTGACACAGAGAGAGAGAGAGAGAGAGAGAGAGAGAGAGAGAGAAGGAAAGACGAGTAAGACACAGTCCCGGTCGATTAAACCAGTTGGAAAAGAGAAGAGAAGCTGAGGGAGAAATGTCAGAGATGAAGTGAACGTGTAGAGCAAAAGAAAACAAACAGATTGTCCGCTCAAAACGGGTCAAGAAGTTGAGAATGAGGATCTATCACATTTTTTAAGCCGTTAGATCTGGCCAAGCATAATCCTACGGTTGTAAATGAATAGTTGCTCTCAGGTCCTCAGGTGCATCGGTGCCTTGGTTTTTCCTCCTTTCTCTCAGAACGGTTACAACGGGTTACAAAACAAGAAGGGTTGAAAAAAGATATGGAAAATTGGGCCAAATTTAGACGTATTTCTCAAAAGGGTAATTTTCGTTTTTGGATTTTGATACATTGTTTTTATCTTTCTCTTAAATTCTGTTGAGTTTTCATTCTTTCAGGTATTGCTGATTGCAGAATTTTAGTTATGGACAAGTGAAGAAGCTTTCTGAGGACATCTCCTACCCCCCTACATTACAAAAAATGATGCAGGTAAGAAAAATCCTGAGTTTCTTTGCAAAAAAGAGTCTTTAAAAAAAGTAAATTGTTTTGAATTCATGGGCTTAAATCAGTTTTGCTATGTTGATCAATGACAATGAAGAGGTAGAGTAGTAAAGGAGGAATTTAAGATGTTGTGGCAGCTTTTTCATTTTTCCCATTATGTTTACCTGGGAATTATGATCTCATGCATGTACTGTGAGGAGTAAATAAGCCTTGTAGATAAACCATGTAGATCTTGATTTCAGAAAGACTTTAGAATGAACATGTGAAAGTCAGAATACTAGGTATTGTTAATTCCGGTGACGAACCCTTTTGCGAGAATGTTATGTTTAGAATACAAGTTATGATAATATCTGGGAAACTCAGCAGGCATCAACCCATTAGGTAATATACTTTGCTAGTCTTTTCTGACCAAAAAATGTATTAGTCTTTGAAAGTCACACACAGATGCAACAATAAAATACATACTTGTTTGTTTCTTTTTTGATTCGAGGATGAACACGTGGACTACAAAATTCTTCATATTAACTTTCTCTTGGAAAATAGAAACTTATTGGGTAAGTAAGTGGTGTATTGAAGGCTGAAATTGTTTGCAGGAATTGTCAACCATTGATGATCTACCTGCAAGTAATGTGGAACTTGAACCAGAAAGGATAGAAGATGGGAAAGATGGAGGTCCTGCCTTCCATTGTGATCTTTACGATACAGAATTAGTTCACAAGATAGCTCAAGTTTTCATCCCTGGATTAGCTACAGCTTGTGTTGACAATACATCTGGTGATATCTTCTGGACCCCTGCTTCAGTGGCTGCTGATGTGAGAAAGGAGATGGTGGAGTATATCACTCAGAGAAGTGAAAATTTTGTTGCAGAATCAGTTATCTTAGAAGGTGGCACAGATGCACAAGTATCTGATCATCCTTATGATATAATTTCTGATTTTGTTGATGACTTTGCAAGTTCCAAGAGAAATTTGTTTAGTCGGGTTTCAGGATGGTTGCTAAGTGAAAAAAGAGAAGATAAGATAGATGATTTCGTGCAAGAGATGGAAATAAATGGGTTTTGGTTGCTTGATAGAAGAGAAACAATATCTCAGTCTTTGCTTAAGAATGTGGACTTTAAGAATGAACACCACTGCAATATGAAATTTAACTCTCCAGTGGAGCTTGCAGAGCATGTTTCAGACTGCAGTTTTAGGTCTATGACTTGCACAAATCGAGGATGTAGTACTGTATTTTGTGCAAGTCACAAGGAGAAACATGACTCAATTTGCCCCCTCAAGATTATTCCATGTGAACAAAACTGCTGCAGTACCATCATGAGACGCGACATGGACAGACATTGTATTACTGTCTGTCCAATGAAGCTTGTTAGTTGTCCTTTCTATGCGGTGGGTTGTCAATCTCCTGTTCCGCACTGTAAAGTTGAGCAACATAATTCAGATGATCTCCATTCTCACTTGCTTTTTGTTCTTCAAAGTATTCACAAGGAAGCATCGGTGGAGGATCTGGAAAAACAGCTGGAGCGACTGAAAAAAGTGAGTTTCATGGTATTTTCCTTGCATTTATGTTAATAATTTTAAGGTCAAATTACCACAATAATCTGCAATTTCTTATCAGCAAACTTATATATAAAATACTTAAAAGCATTGAATAAGCAAAATAAATCTGCTTGTACAGTGGCATGCTAAGTACTAAATATTCCGATTGCCAATATCTTTATGGATCTGTATACTTCCATCTTTCTTCATTAGAACAGCTCGAGGGAGTGCTCTACTATGATTAGCCGTTTTAAGACTCAGTTATACTCTTCAATCCAGTTATTGCTATTCTCTTTTAACCATGCAGAAATCTAGTTGAACAAAAGCTTTTCAATTTGTTTTTGTGAAACAAATTCTTACATAACGGTGTTTCCAAAAGATTTTTTTACATGTGGTACAACTTGTGGTAGTGTACACCCACATGTAGATTTTATAAAAGCTTTTAATTCAGGATATTGAGAAATGTAACAGGAAAACTATTTTCCTTGATTGCTTTTGGACAAGAGTGTGATTACCTTTTGGGAATATGCATGCTGGAATTGAGTGTTTCTCTGCATATTTTTTTTGTAGTTCTTATTAGCAATGTATTTGTGATGCTGTCTATTTGTCTAGAATGATACCAAATACTTGGTCCCTCTGCTAACTAAGACCAGCACATTTCATGTTACATGACAGGCATCATCATCCAGTCAATTAGCAGATGCTCGAGATGTGAGATCATTAACCCATGCAGTCAAGGAAATTGAAGCCAAACTTGGGCCAATGGAAGTGAGCAGCAAGCAGCCAGAGGATTTTGAAGCAAAATTAGGGCCTAAGGAAGTGAGCAACAAAACCCCAGAGGATGATGAAGCAAAACTGGGGCCAATGGAAGTGAGCAGCAGCAAGCACCCAGAGGATCTTGAAGCAGAACTAGAGTCAATAGATTTGAGCAGCAAACCTCTAGAGGATCTTGAAGAAAAATTAGGGCCTAAGGAAGTGAGCAACAAAACCCCAGAGGCTGTGGAAGCAAAACTAGGGCCAAAAGAAGTGAGCAGCAAACCCCGGGAGGATCTTGGAGGAAACCTTGAGCCCAAGGAAGTGAGTGGAAAATCCCCAGAAGATCATGAAGTAGAACTAAGGCCAAAGGAAGTGAGCAGCAAACTCCCTGAAGATCCTGAAGCAAAACTTGGACCAAAGGAAGTGAATAGCAAACCACTTGAGGATGTTGAAACAAAACTAGTGCCAAAAGAAGTAAACAGCAACAAATCCACAGAGGATCTTGAAATAAATCTAGCGCCAAGGGAAGTGAGCAGCAAACACTCAGAGGATCTTCAAGCAAAACTTGGCCCAAAGGAAGTGAGTAGCAAGTCCCCAGAGGATCTTGAAGCAAAACTTGGGCCAAAGGAAGTGAGCTGCAAATCCCCAGAGGATGTTGAAACAAAACCAGGGCCAAAGGAAGTAGGCAGCAAACCCCTAGAGGGTCTTGGAACAAAAGTAGGGCCAGACAAAACGAGCAGCAAACTCTCAGAGGATCTTGAAGCAAAATTTGGGCCAAATGAAGTGAGTAGCAAACCTGCAGAAGATCTTGAAGCAAAACTAGGGCCAAAAGAAGTGAATAGCGAACCCCCTATGGATCTTGATGCTAAACTAGGGCCAAAGGAAGTTAGCAGCAAGCCCCGACAGGATGTTGAAGCAAAAATAGGGCCAAATGAAGTGATCAGCAAACACTTGAAGGATTTTGAAGCAAAACCAGGGCCAATGGAAGTCAGCAGCAAAGACTCAAAGGATCTTGAAACAGAACTGACGACAACGGAAGTGAGCAGCAAACTGAACGATAGTAGAGAGAGGAGGGAAACCTTGATTTCGAAAAATGTATTGGAGGAAGCTGAAACATAAACTCAAACCTGTCAAGTATCCAGTTTTATCAGACCTGATTCACAAATTAAAGAGTTCTTGCCTTACCAGAAATTGACAGCATCCGTAACTGTTCTCCACTGCCAATCAGGCAGTGTGATTTTTATATACTCTTAGATCAGCTTATTTTGTGCCCTGTTCTTTATTCCTTGTTCCCAATCACCCTTTGTAAGCAATATAATGTTGTGATAAAAATTATTTACTGCGGAAATATTTGTCTAGTGACATATCTATTGTTGTAGGGTGTTTTTCTTATTTTTAGGGAAAAAGTCTTGTGTACTGCAGTTGTATGCAGTGCCCCTCTGACATTAAACCTGCCACATGCAAGTTACATGAGCGCTTTAAAAAATATTCATTTAGTATGGAACAGTTAAAAGGCAAGTTTAGAATCTCCAACAACAATGGAAAAGTGATACTTTGGCTTTAGCTCAAGTGGGAAGGGATTGGATAAATGTTCCCAAATAATAAATAAAATAAACACACGGGGCTTATAGCTCAAGTGATTAAAATCATTTATTCTTGCACCCGAGGTCCTAGGTTTGATTCCCCTCTCTCTCAATATATCTTTTAGAGAGAGAGAGAGAGAGAGAGAGAGAGTAGTAAAACTATCTTGTAGATTGAGTTTACACCTACTCTATGGTCAGGTGATGATCTATTTGTAGTTATAACTTCATTTGGTTGGCATAGCTTGGATTGGAATGACATTGCCTATTATACTCACAAAATAGCTTTGCAGATGCTTGAACGATCATGTATACTAGTGCTCATTTGCTGCACAAAAATAGCCTAACAGAGACTGAAAGTTTCCTGCACAACAATTTATGCAATTCAATTTTCAAATCTAACTCCAACTGCACATCTATTTCTTCCAAAGCAAATTCATGACTTGTATTATTTCAGTAGCGCTTCTACTTTCTGGCTAAGCATATTAACTTTTAGCTATTGTTGAAAATGTTTTATCAATTGGTAAACTTCTGCAGATCTTGAAAAAAATTAAGATAAAAACTCAACAATAAATCATTGCTTTTCTTCTCGCATTCATGAGACAGATCCTCATCCAGATACCATTGCAATTTTTTTAAAGACCTTCCTTCAGTTAGTTCAAGACAAATGTTGAGCTTAAAATTTGAACTCAAAAATCCAAGAGCAAATAGAGGGCATGCAAGGAAAGACAATCACATTAAAAAGAGCAGGTTCATTGAGAGATGGAATGTAGTTCGTGCGTGATCGTTTTATCAAACACATCTATTGAGCTTTCAAGAATGACTTGGATCAGTTTGAGGTTTACAAGTCAAAGATACATCCTGCACTCCATTATTCTTTGCCAACACAAGGCCTTGCTCTCGTGGGTAGAATTATGGGCAAATCTATGCATACAGATCAATGCCCCAAAACTTGGCAGGCTGATTTGTCCGGTGTTTCCTGTCTACCTTTTTAATCAGGTCCATTTCCTCTTTCGTAAGCTCAAAGTCAAAAACTTGGAAATTCTCGTTCAATCTCTCAAGTTTTGATGTCTTTGGGATGACAACTGTGTTGCGTTGGATGCCCCAGCGAAGGACAACCTGGGCTAGAGTCTTTTTGTATTTCTCAGCCAGATTCTGATAGAGGAATGTGATTGAGAAGCCAGATTTTTTACAATTAGCACACAAAATGATGAGATTTATATTCCCAATAATTTGAAAATAAATCTAGTGATTCAAGTGATATAAAGGGAACTAGCTTACCTTAAGAACTGGATCATCCAGACATGAAACTGAACCAAACAATTCGCTGTTGGCCGCAGCACCTCCAAGAGGAGTGTGGGCAGTGACACAGATGCCATGCTTCTGACAGAATTTGACAAGAGAATCACGTTGGAAGTATGGGTGAGTTTCAATCTGATTCACAGCAGGCTTCACTTTGGAATAGACTAAGCAATCTCTCGTTAGAAAGATGTCATAGTTACTGCAGTTAATTGTTCCATCAGATCCCAATTCATAGAGAATTCACAAATGAATGAAATTAAAATGCCAAAACATAGAATATGAATGTTTTACTAGGGCTGGTGGCAAATATTAGACTAAGCTAGATGAAGGACATATAGAAAGTTCAATTTCTATGTTTATCGAAAAGATCAAAATTCCTAGTAGCAACAATAACAGTTCTTACTTCCAAGTTTCAAACAGGGTGATGGAGCAATAACAAAGTGACATGACCGGGTACTTAAAGGAGCTTACCCATATCATTCTATACATGTTCAGAAGCACATAAACTTGTTACTCATACTTCTTGACTAATATGATCGTAGCAGAAAAATAATACAATAATGTGATAGCTCACAAAATCAAACCTAATGGTATTCCAAAATGTGCACAAACAGCCACAAGCAAACAACACAAAATTTACCTTTTCCTGAACAAGACTAATATAACTCCTCCAACTGAAGCTGTTTTTGTAGAAATTTATTACCATTTTCACATACACAAGCATGCACACATTACTGCAAGGTTTCAATTTTCTTCAGCACATTCACTTATATTTTTCCAATTTGGTCTCCCAAATATTCACAAAATGAACTAACTTACATAATAGTATGTATAGAACCATAATATTGCACATGGAACAGTAGGAAAAGGTAATATAAAGTCACAATATCATTACTATTGATTCAAGTAGTCACTGAAATGTGCTAAATTATTATAATCACCTAATCCCAATGCTACGAACTAAACCCATAGAAACCAGTTCTTCCATAGCATGCCAGGTAGTTTCCAAAGATACGGTTGTGTCTATTTCTAGCACCCCATCCTCATCCAAAGCACTTGCAGTTGCACCAACTCCTGCGTACATGCAAATAAATTGACAGATGAATTCCATATAAGGGTCAATAAATTTGAAGACTACAAGAAAACAGTTCATAAACAAATTCATAGAAGGATGATTATATTTTTCATCATTTTTAATTATCTAAAGGTACCATTCATACTCAATAACAGTAATTGTGAGTAATTAGTTAACCAGCATACATGATAAAAGAACTAAGGTTGTGTGTGGTACACTGGAATTGGATGTCCAGTATGTTGCAGAGCCCACTTTTTATCTCTCCAAGCTCCAATCTCTCGACTCACAGTCGCTCTCAACCCACTTACTGGAATGTCATTGATGCATTTGAAACTTTTAATTTATTTTAATGTTCTCATCTAGCTTGTTCAACCTGTGAGAAAGTGTTCTGCAAATGTATTGTTTTCCTCCGTCAGTCATCAATTTTGGGATCTTTGTTTAGGCGTCAAATGAACCTTAAGTTTGATTTGGTTTCATGAGTTTGGAATATAATTGCTTTCTGTTTCTTATTGAGGTCATTTGGACTGTAATAAGTTTGATTAGATCATTCAGCAAATGTTCTTTAACCCCATGAAGTCGCTTTCCTTTTTTTCTTTTTTTTTTTACCGTGTGGTATAAAATTTCTTCTTAATCATACACGGGATTTACTGGTTTTGCTAGTTAATGAGGATGGAGCAGCATAAAGCCACACATGTAAACGGTCATGATTATACCACAGTTAATATTATTTTTCTCAGTATCCTTGACAAGGAGGCATAGGTGAGAACTCTCCTCAGTGACACTATCTAGAAGCGGATCTATTTGATGGCTGATGACTGTTCTAACACATTGTAAGTTGTGGCTTTTGTAGAGGTTGATAATAGATACTTATGAACTTAACTCTTTCGTCCCTACATTAAACATGAGAGTATGACTCAACCCAAAGGTGCAACTCCTTTAACTTTTTTACTCACATATGAAGATATGGCATGTGTTAATGTTCAAATGAGAGTATGAAATATATGAAGGCATATTGTCTATTTTTTTGTTTTTTTGTTTTTGTTTCTTATGTGTTAGTGTAATGCTTTTTATGAACTGTAACTTTTTGGTTTACTTTGTAATTAAGTATCGAATTAGGAATATATATGACTCTACATGGTGTATAACCCTCGCTTGACTTTATTTATAGCGATATCAAGATATGGCAAATGTTGATGTTTACATAAGGAGAATATTAAACTTTACAGAGAGATGTGTCCTGTAACAATTAGCTTGCATGGTGACCTTGCCCCCTTCCTAGACACACGGCAGCACCATCAATGTTGTAGGATAGACATCGATAGCAAGTTAACCATTTTCTTTTGTACTCTATAGTTTTTAATCACACACTCCTATTGTCAAACAGATTTGAAAATTATACAGCCAACATTATAGGGACATAAAGTAGTAGAGTTTAGATTTCATAACAGAATATAGAGAAGTATTGTATGAATAATGAGAAAAGCAGGAATTAATCACCAGTATGCTTGGTGGCAACAGGAAAGTGAACAAGGTATAGATCCAGATAATCCAACCGAAGTTTCTTCAGACTGTCTTTACAGGCCTCTACAACATGTCCATGATCTGAATTCCAAAGCTGCAAAAAGGATGAAGAAATGGGGAGAGAAAAAAAATTTCGTCATAGTCTAGAATGCATAATATGCACTACTTGAGCAGAAAAAGAAAACTCTTGATTGAAAATTAAACTGGCCTTGGTGGTGATGAAGAGATCCTCTCGCTTAACAAGGCCAGTCGAAAATGCTCCTGCAAGTGCCTCCCCTACTTCTGCTTCATTTTTGTAATCAGCTGAAAGCAACATTAACTTGTTCACGTATGTTACAGCCCAATGGGTAATTTGTGCTACTACCTACAACTAAGTTACCACCATAGAGGGCCAGACAGGAAAAAGAAAAATATAGAGGGATGAGAGAGATTAAGCTGGTAACTACATGTATCACATTTTTAAGTGCAAAGTCAACTTTGGAATCTAGTGGACTTGAGGATACTATAGATTGGTTGAATGCAAAACAAGGTTAGAATGCTTCACAATTTCCTTTTTAACCAACCTCAAGCTCAAGAGCCCTGAGGTCGGGCAAATGAGTAGAACCTAGATTCAAATGTAGTTGAAAACAGGAAAAAAAACAAAACCAAACCAAAAACCAGATAATAAGCTATTTCATACTCACGGCATTCAGTGGTGTCAAAATGCCAGTAGAAGAGGTGTGATACATTTCAGACACAAATTGGTAACTGGCAATCACCCTGGAAAAGAGAGGATATTTTGGGTTCAAACTGTCAAATTGTTGTGCTGTGTGCTTGCAACTAAATAAATTTATGGTTTCAATTTTACTATAATTTATAAAACCTATCACCCATGGAACCTATATTTTATAAAACCCTCTTCAAATGCTCCAATTAAGCCATTTTCAACAAACTCAGATGACAAAATAAATTAAACCCCCACTCCCCTTCCTCCACCCGTATAAACAGCAAATAGTAAACTTGTACATGAAATAAGCAGAGAAACATATCAGAGAAAACATCGAGATTGACGATGGAGGAGAAAATGAAATACCAGCGCAATCAAAATGGCGGTAACCAATGTTGATGGCATTGATAATGAGGTCTCTGATTTCTTTTCCTTCCATGCGCCAAACACCAAGACCGACTGCTGGCATTTTGAACCCATTGTTCAGTGTTATTGCCATTTTTCTTTGGACCCTTCAAAACCAGACTCACTCTACTGTGTCCTACTGGAGCTCACGACGCCAACACAGCTGCTTCGCCCTAAATCTATTGGCGCTGTCTCTGGGCAGTGGGCATTATGTGATGTAAAGATTAAGGATAGGGTTAATTACATTTGCATCCCTCTAGTTTGGAGTTAGTGACAGTTTGGTCCCTTTTTTACAATATTGACGCTACTACAAGGTAATAGGAGGATATTTATTGAGTTAAAAAAAAAGTCAAATCGTTAAAAACCGAACCAAACCGTAATGGTTTGGTTGCGGTTTTGGGCTTTCTGAAACCGGCTTAACTAAATCAAACTGTGTACTTATACATTAATATTTTTATTTTAAACATGTAGTTCCAGAAAATGTCCTTGGTTAATTCAAACATTAAGAATTGAAATTATTAATTAAATGAAGATAATATGGTAAATTCACTTTTTTCATATTATTAAAAAAAACAAAATCAGATAATAGGTCCTACTTTTATGGGATATAACTACTCATGTTATCTTTTCTTAATTCTAAAAATAAAATAAAAAAGAAAAAAGAAAACCAATTGGCAGTGTAGTGGTTTGGAGTACTTACTCCTCTAGGCAAAGTCCTAGGTTCAAGTCTTAGCATCCGTGTAGTGTGTGTGAGTTTAATATAATATCGCCTCTATTAATAAGAAAAGTCCTTAAAAAAAACTGTCTAGGGATGTTTAATTTGAAGTTTTATGGAGCTTTAAAGTTATTCATCTTTGAATTGTATCTATATTAAATATTGAACTTTAAAATTTTATGTTATGTTGAATTTTAAGATGGTTTGTTGTTGTAATTGGACCACAAAGGTTTTTTTTTTTTTTTTAAGTGTAAAAGTAAAAAGAATTGGGCTTAGGCCCAAGCTGGCCATACCAAACCATCAACAATTAGTTTGGTTTAATTCTCTTCGTAGTTTTTGTCAAAATCAAACTAAACCAAAATTTTCTATTGTAATTGGTTTGTCGATTTTGGTGTAAAACTAATCTAGTTCGGACCATGCCCACCTCTACTCTTTATATACAGCTCGAGCCCAGAGTTTAATTTCAAACAATGTGCAAATTAGAAGTAAAATGAATTCTTAAATTTTTTTTTAAATACAAGCGATACTCTAAATTACAAGAGGGAGGGTTGGCAAACTACAATGAATTTTTGTTAAAAAAAAAAAATTTATTATTATTATTTTGAAATACCTCCACAACCATTCATGTCAATAGTGAATAATAATACAACTCCATAATATATAACCAAAAAAAAAAATACAACTCCATAATAAAATAATAAATAACATTAAACATATGCCTAAATTTATTATTAGGGATTTTTTTTAATAAAAATTTATCCTAGATAATATTAGCTTGCATAAATTTTAAAGACCATATAAATATTACATGTCGTAGCTTTATTAACACATTCGTAGCGTGTTGGATAAGGCCCAGTAGGATCCCCTTATTGGCAAAAGCGTCATTTCTCAACAAATTTCATTTATTTTTTAGGTTAATGTCAAGATATTTAAGTGGATATGGGCTAAAATATCGCCCATTCAAAAAAAAACGATATGCTTACCGATAATATCGATATTTAAGATTGTGCTCCAAACTAAACTGAAGCATTACACGCTGGTTTTAACCAACTGTTTTTTTTCGTTAATAAATATATCATGTATCTTCTTCATATTAGTGGGACAAGCAAATTTGTCTTTTAATCATTTACGCTAAAAAATACATTACAAAATTTAAATGGTAAATTTTATTAATGTTTCGTGATCTTGGGATCATGTCTTATGTTGGTCCATCAACTTTTTTTTTTGGCCAAATTTTGGTCTATAAACTTTAAAACATGTAATTTGCTTTGCATTATGATATATGGGCCTTCTTTGTTCGATTCCAGTCTCGGCCCCAAGCTTTCATACGCATATTAAAATGTTATTTTATATAGAATTTTGGTTGTGAATGGACTCCTTTTATTAAAAAAAAAAAAATTATATATTTGCATTTCAATATAAACTATTATTTTACTTGTTTGACACCATTTTGAATGTATGCTTCAAGACAGCAAAGAGAAAAGTGGATTGGAAGAAGAAGAATGAAGGCAATGCTTGGAGAAATTTTATAAAAGTAGGCATCACCACGTCAGCTAGTAATACTTCCATTTAAATTATGTCATGTGACATATTTTTAAACAACTCACACTTTATTTTACAGCTGGAATTGGAACCTAATTTTCACCCTTTAAAACAAAATTAAGAAAATTAAAAAAAAATCAAGGAAAAAAAAAGCGACAAGCAATCGACAACCCTAATAGTTGCCTACCCTTGCACCGCCCTGCCTTGGTTACCTTCTACTCTGTGTGTGTGTGTGTGTGTGTTGCCCTTCAACTGCTAAATCATAGCCAGATGTTTCTCAACCGTTCAGTGGCTACCCCAAGACCCATTGTAATAACCCGATCCTAAATTAATATTTAATTCTTAATTTATTCAAGTAAAAGACAATTTTACCCGGGGAATATTTAAATCATTTAAAAGTTGACTTTTTGTTCAGGAAGGAATTTGGGGATTTCAATTATAATGTTGCGGAGAGCAAGTCGAGATGAGTCCATAGACATGTAGTGGGCTCAAATCAGAGTTGTAACGAAGAAGTTACGATAAAAAAAAGTCCAATGGTACAATTGTAAATTTTGTGAAATCAGTTTTTATTTAAAAACAAGATCTCCCTTTCTCTCTCCATACACACACAAGCCTCACTCTCTCTCTTCGAATCTACCAGCTGCGACAACAACAACTTCAGGCGACTATTCCGGCTACGTCCGGCCGTCTCCGGCCATGAAACCGGTCCCAAAAGGATCACCTCACTTCCCTCTACCTGCCCCGCCCCTCCTCAGCCCTGATCAGCCACTGCTGTCACTGGAAACTGCCATGAAACAGGTCGGTTTGGATAGTTTTTTATGAAATTTCACGGAGCTCGTTCGGACACCTCCGACCACCATTTTCTTCGAATTGGGTATGCTTTTCTATCCTTTCAATGTGTTCTAGCTAATGCTTGTGGTATTTAGGAGAAATCTCTGAGTTTTGGAGGTAATTAAGCGATAATAGTTTGGCCAGTTTTCGGCCTCCGATTCCGGCCACTTCCGTCGAGTTTTTGAGGTAGGTCAAAAAACAAAAGTTGCTCCAATTTGTGTGGTGAATGTACATATAAGTCTTGACCAGCGGTTTGGAGTTTTTCCAATCGTCGGAATCGCTTTGGACACCCTCGCGCTGCCAGCGCGTGTGGCGGTGCGTGGGCCACTTTTTGGCTAGTCTTAGAGTTCTAAAAAAATCCTAATGTTAGAATGGTACGATATCACCACATCAGCCGGTGATACTTCCACTCAAATATTGACATGTGTAATTTTTTTAAAGAAAATTTAAATGTTTTTCCAGCTAGACATTAGGTCTCAATTTTACCCTTCAGAATAAAAATAAAAGATTGTGCCACAACCACCTCTATCCAGTTCATAGTCTCCCTCCGTCATGCCCTACCCTCCCACAACTATCCACTTTGCAGTCCCACTCCACCTCTTCCTCTCAAAACCTCCATATCCAAGTTATCTTTATCCAACTTTGAGAAGATCTGAGAAACACATATCCAGAAAGATCTGTATAGAAAACTTAACTAAGAAGCCCCAAGAAATTCTTGATATGCAAAGATAAGGTTGGGCCCCATGGAATGTGATGATAAAAGCAAACTATTAAATAAATTGATTCAGAGAGAGAGAGAGAGAGAGAGAGAGAGAGAGAGAGAGAGAAAAAGGGGTAGACTTATTGCAAACCTTGGCGGCAATTGTCATCTTCTCTTTTTTTCTTCTTAAAATTTTGTTCTAAAGGGTAAAATTGAGACCCAATGTCCATCTGAAAAAACATTTATATTTTATATTTTAAAAAAAACACATGGCAATATTTGAGTGGAAGTATTACCAGTTGATGTGGTGATACCGTACTATTCTATAATTTCTCGTCCCGAGCACTACAGTGTGCTCGGATATGATTTTGGTTATCGTTTGATCGTTGATCGAATATCGCATATTAGGCGTTTTCCGGGTTCAATATGTTCGGATTATTGGATCGACTTTATTTTAATATATGTTGATCTAGGCATCCCTAGGAGCGAGTAGGAATTCGTGGATCGTGAATCGGAGCCCCGGATGTTCCAATTCAATAACTTAAAGTTTGCATTAAACGATAAACGTCCAATCGTGTGATCGCGAGCGATCCGACCGTTCGATTCGGACCAAACTTACAGGACGTGTATTCTAAATCTTGTTGAACCCATAGGAACTTTCATATTGTAAACCAGAGGTCATGGGCCCCGCGGGCCCGGTTGACCATGTTTGGGCAGTTTAACCCCTCGATTGATCGTGAGTCTTCTGAGGTAGTTTTACCCTACGAGAAGTACTAGAAAGACCATGTAAACGAGTCTTGACCGGTAGTTGAGCTATTCTAATTATTTAAGATTATGAGTTTGTTTTATAGTATCTTATGGAAATTTTGGGATATTATATTGATAATTGAAGATATGGAATGGGCGAGCTTGGGATATCGGATGGGTGGGTTGTGAAATTGAGCCTTTGGCTCGGCTATGATTATTAGTAAATAAGTGAACGTTTGTTTTTAAGAGTACGTAGTTATTTTAGTATGGAATTTCTTGTATAATGGGTTTAGATTGGAAAGTTGAGAAAGGACTTGGAATATGGTTTTCAAACCCACCTCAGGAGTACCCCCCCAGCTGCCTTTGAAACAGTTTTGTCAGTTATGAAAACGCCCACGAGTTTCGAGGATGCCTGAAACATATGGTGCGAGGATGTGCATTCTCGGGCTGACTGCATGTCCCCCGAGTTCTGCGAGGATTGCGGCTTGGGATGACTTTGTGTCACCGAAGCCTGCGAGGATGTGACAGTCAGGGTACTTGGAATTGACGATATACTAACGGAATTGACGGAATATAAATGGGGGTACGCCTAGGTGGAGAATATTTGAGTTTTAAGAGGTTTAAACTAAAATGAGGATTTAATCTTGGTATTTTTGGGTAAAAGTTTTCATACCTATTTTTCTGATTTTATGAGGCAACGAATGAATGGTTTTGTTATTCATTTGCATATATGAGCTTTATGTGAGTTTTGAAGGAATAATTAAAAGTTCTTTATGAGTTTGTTTGTTTTTACATACGATTTATGCAAGTAAAATATAAATTGATTCATGGATTTGAGGAAATTCTTTGAGTAGCCTATTTATATGCAAATATAATAAGTGAAAGAACTACGTATGGCTTGATCCCTCAGTAAGGGTACGTAGGCAACCTAGAGTTACTAGGTGCAACTGCTAGCTCAAGTATTTGAAAGGTTGTTCTGCTAAGCTATTTTGAAATTTGTTAAAGTAGTCTTGATGTTCTAAAAGTTGAGATCAGTTTCAGATGACTGAACGATTTATTTGGATTAAAGAGGCCTGGGGCCAAATTGATGTGATGTTTGGTTGCATGAATTCTATTATTGTGCATGCTGAACGTTTGAGATTATAAAATCATGTTTTATACAGGTAAAAATTTTGGGAAACGAGCAAATTACAAGGGAGACTCTGTCGAATTTTCAGCAGAAGTCTACCTTGAAATAAGTTTTGGTTTCTGTTAGAAGGGTAGTTTGGTCAAGTGTGTTTGGCACCTGCAGGGTGTCGGACACTCACAGGGTTTGGTGCAGATTCCAAAGTGGAATTTGGGTCGGGTCCTGTCACACAGCTATATTTTCTCGTTGATGAATGTTGACTTCTAAATTACAGATTGTCATCAGATGTTAAGAAGGTTGTAATGGGAGGTGGGTGTATCACAAACAGGCCACATCATATATTGATATTGAAAAGGTTGATTGTGTTGGGTATTACGTTGGTTCTCAGTTGTGGATCTAATAAATCCCATAAGATATTAAGATTAGATAATTATTTAATTCATTGATAATGATGATGAAGTTTCGGGTTGCAACAATGTCTTGGGCTAAGGGGATTTTTGGCTTAGTTGTTGTGATTAATGACTGTTGATGGTAGCCAGAGAAAGAAGAAGACATAGGGGGCGTTGGATGTGGCATGGGGGAGGCTTTGGGCTGGGTTGTTGGGACATTTTCTTTTCTTTTTTCTTAAGTTTTATTTTATTTTATTTTATTTCAATGGATATAAATAAAGTCCAGCCGTAAAAAAAGAATAATTATTTTCTTTCTAAAATGATACATAGCATATTTTAAGTGGAAGTATCACCAGTTGACATGGTGATATCGTACTACTATATAATTTCTCCGATGGTTGTCAATTGAGCTATTTTTTCGTTAAAAAATATAGGGTAATTATATATGAATCCCATTATTTGCTATTTTCACCCCCACATTATTTTTACACCCCACTAAATTTTAATAAAATTTAAAATTACTCATTATACCCCATTTTTCTTCTTAAATTGCCCTAATGAACTCCATTCCCTAACTTATTTTGTAAACCTCATCCCATATCACACCACCCATTGAAAACCCCCTTCTCTTTCAAACACACCCCATCTCATATCAAGCCCCACCCCATCGAAAATTCCCTTCTCTTGCAGACATACCCCATCGCACACCCTATCAAATTTCAATAAACTCCATCGCAGCAAACCCCAACCCCATCGTAAACCCCCATTGCACACCCCATCGCCAACCCCAAACACCTCACCCAGTAGCAAACCACAATCGCCTCAGCCATCGCAAACCTCCATAGACGATCTGTCAAGTTTTCACAATCTCATCTAACCTCAAAATCCTTCTAAAAGACAAGGTTTGATTTCAATTTTAATTTCTATATTTACATTTTTAAAGTGTTGATTAATCCAGGTTTGATTTCACTCTTGAAAAGCCAAAGTTTGATTTTTGGATTTCAACTTTATGGGTTGATGGTTCGAACCTAGTTTTACGAATTTGGATTTTACTTTTGGTGGGTTACCACTAAAATGGTTACATTGTTTCAATGGTAGTCCACCAAAATTGAACTTGGTTTGTACGAAAATTAATTTTACTTTCGGTGGGTTACCATCAAAATCGTTACCTTGTTTCGGTGGTAGTCCACCAAATTTGATTATGTTTTTTAGTATTTGTCCACCGAAACTAATTTCGTTTTTTAGTGGTAGTCCACCAAATATGTTTATGTTTTTTAGTGATTATCCACTGAATTTGTTTTCGTTTTTCAGTGATTGTTCACTGAATTTGTTTTCATTTTTCAGTGATCATCTACCGAATCCGTTACTAAGTTTGTACTTGATATTGTTTTTTAGATATAAAGAGGACTCGCAGGGGTGCTACTGAGGCTTCATCATCTCGACCTGATAGACAACGTCCCACAGCCTCAACGAGGAGATAGAGAGTACTCCCCAAGATCACTTTGAGTATACTACAGAGGTTGAAGATGTAGCTCCTACTCATGATAGAAATGTTGACGCAAAGGTTGAAGATGTAGCTCCTACTCATGATAGTAATGTTGATGCAAAGGTTGAAGATGTAGCTCCTACTCATGATAGTAATGTTGCGGTACATGCTGAGCCTATTGAGGCATCTGGAGTAGGTCCCATTGATCTATATTTACTTACGAGTTTTAAAACTCACAAAGAAGCTGCAATTTGGAAACACCAGGTAAGTCGTTTTACTGTAACAATAGAAGGCATAATATAAGTATGGTTCATGGTAATTAACCAAAATATTTTTTTTTTGTAATTGACTAGGAACGTGAGCCCCTTGGGTGCTTGTCGAAGACATTTATCCTTCGTGAGTGGAATTGGTGGGCTAATCCAAATAATGGTATATTCAAAGGGTACTTTCAGAGGTCTGGATTAGAGCAACTTATTAGTTGTTTTTATCGGAATGCAGATAAGATTGTGGTATCTACATTCGTTGAGATGTGGCCTCCCGAAATGAACACCTTTCATATGCCTTTTGGTGAGATGACCATCACATTGGATGATGTGTCATCTATTTTAGGCATTCCTGTGTCTGGTGCAGCGGTTGCTCCTCTTGAAGATGATAACGACACAAATTTCGAGTTGTTAGTTAATTACTTAGGAGTGATTAATAAAGAGGCTACTGAACAATTGCACCAATACAATGATGAGTATGTGAGTTTGTCATGGTTACGAGTGCGATTCTCCAATGTTTCAGACAAAGATTTAGAGGAGCACATCGTGTATTCAGCTAAAGCAAATTTGCTATATCTCTTGGGTTGCACTTTATTTGTTGACAAGACTGGCACAAGAGTCCAAATTGTGTACCTTAGACTACTTAGAGACCTTGATAGTGTTGCTGGTTATTCATGGGGGTCTGGGTGCTTAGCATGGTTGTATAGACAATTAGGCCAAGCTTCGAGGTTTAAGGTGAAGCAGATTGCTGGGTACATGACTTTGCTAGAGGCATGGGTGTATGAGCACCTGCATGATGTTGTTGTTCCTGATTATGACCTTGATTATTTAAAGGTCCAGCCTCGTGCACTTCGTTGGATTCCACGTCGAGACAATGGCACAACATTGATAGACGTACATAAGTATAGACATCGGCTTGACGCTTTGAATGCTGATCATGTGTGTTTCTCTTATATGTCACCCAACTTTGTTGTGTTTTGTATTTTACATATATATTTTTTTGGGAATTTTTTATTTTCCAGTAGTTCATACTATATTGTATATCATATTTCAGGTTATATGGGAACCTTACAAGTTTGAAAGGGAACACCACCCATTTTCAGATGTTGCATTCTATTCAGGGATGCTCAAATGTTGTGATGTTGTTGATCCCTACCATCCTGAGCGGGTTCTTAGGTAGTTTGGTCGAGTGCAGACGATTCCTCGTAGAATAAGTGCCCCAACCAGAACTGGCAGTTGTGCCAGTTCCTATAATTCATACTTAGGGGGAATGTGGGACAATCGGGAGAACCACATGTTGGGAGAGGCGAACTGTAGTTTATTAGTTCCTATAATTCTTACATGCAATAAGTAAACTTAATTTACTTTTCTGACTTGCACACAATTACACTCAAAGCCTTTATAGAAACAAAACCTACTAACTTTCTCAACTCCGGATGCATGAATCTATGTTGAATAAAGCATCGACTCTTTTCAAAAAATGCCTTTATCTCTGTGTACTCCAGCTCTAACAATGAGTGAATAGTTACCCATGATCTCTCAAAGTTAAATTGACTCGAGCGGAGTTGTCGCTTCAACTTTACATGTGCACTTTCCGCTTTGTTGATAACAATAATAAATTTTCTTGAAGCAAAATAAATTTTCAAATTAACATTTCAAAAGTGGACTAAAATACTTACCTATTTGAGGTCGTCGATCTAAGATGCATACAAGTGTCTGTCAATGCTACCACAAACCTATCCTTAAATGGATTTAACCAATTGTCATGTATGTATTCAAGAGCTTTTTGAAATTCACTGAACTTATACTCAATCTGTCTCAAATAACGCCAATATTCCTTCTCCGTTTCTGAACCAACCAAAGTATTCCAATCCTCATTAAATTGCTTCCATTGTTTGAGGGTCCCAAATAACTTCTTACAATTTGCAACACTTCTTTGTTAATATGTCATCTACATAATAAATGTTGTGCTTTCGAAAATATAGACGTAATAGAATTTATAAGTGCTAACTCTCGATCAGTGACAATAACATCAGGAAGACAATTATCATCCTAAAACTCCTCAATGCAGTCAAAGCCCATGTGTAATTGTCTTCCTTCTCGGCATTCATATAACAGAGAATGTCATATTAGTAGATGCCACCCCCACAATTTGCAATAGTAGGAAATGATACCTATTAGTCTTATAGGTGCAATTCATGATAAGTACATGTGGAAATGCACACAAAATCTCAATATTAATGGGGTGTTTCCAAAACAAGTCAATTACAATATCACCAGATGTCTTATGCCAGTCAATATAATTGTGTTCGGATAACTTAGTAAGCAATTGTTGCATTTGTGTTCTCCCAGCAAATTCTTCGGTTCTATTTCGGATCTTAGCATTGTATATTATCTTCATAGTTGAAACATTCATTGCATCTCTATTTTTCAGGGTGACCAAAATATCTATGGGTTTCACCAAACTCTTAGACATATCCACCAACAAAGCATTCTCCTATTTTGAAAGTCGCCCCACAAATGAATGACCTTGAAGATACTCTGAAATAGGATGGTTGTGTACTCCGCAAACCACCTCCAACTTCCAATCATCCCCATCACCAATATTGACACCTTTCAACAAGAATGGGCATCCACATTTTTTGGTACCAGTGTCCCTAGCACACTTTTCATATCACCATTTGCATTTGACCTTATATCAGTTGTCTCACTAAACTTGCAAGACTTATAGTTCCCGCTCCTCTCACAACCAAGTATTACTCGAGGTCTCCTTTTGCCCTCACCTCCATAATCAGACATTCTAATTATAATTACAATATTATTCATTTTCCCTTGTGCACGAGCCCATCTAAGTAATGCATCTCTATCATTGAATATTAACACATTAAACTCATGTTAGTTAAAGGTAAAATTCGAAAATTAATGCCACATTAATGATACTAAAAATGATTTCAAACAAAAAAAAAACCTCAAAATAATTATTGAATAAGTTGTGAATTGATCACTATAGTCCATTACACATTCTGTTTCCACATTGTTGCCTTCAATAGGGGCGTCCCTTTGTTTGTGTTCCTTTAATGGGAGTAAGGTCAAAATAGCTTGCATTAAATTTGTGATCGACAATAAGTTACTAAAAAAATAAATATATTTCGGTTCGTTGCCACTAAACTATAGGTAAAAATTCAGTAATAGACGACTGAACACCGTTCTATATTAAAGTGGATCTCCACCGAATGTTAAGTTAACGGTCAATCAAACACAATTGAAATAGGTGCAACGTTTTGGTGAGATCCCACCGAATATACCTATTGTTCGGTAATGATGTGCTAAACGCAACCAATGACCATCATGAAATCCTAAACTTGAAAAACGCCAAAAGGAGATGCATAATGAAGTGGTAGCGGCGACAATTCTTAAATCACTAGTACAACTACAAATATTTGATGATTCATTAAAAAAAAATAAAAAATCAGAGGAATTAATGTTACTGGTGGAGGAGGCATGTGATGCCGTTGCTTTCACTGAAAGCCTTACTGCCCTTGCCACCGCAATTGATATAAGGAACCGTGCTATTGTTGACTTGTTACACCGATGCCAGTTGGCCCGTAACATTTTTGTCACCCATAATCTGAGTTTCCCAAGAATGTTATACTGGCTTGTAAGAAACAACCTCATCAATTGCATGCAATGGATTACCCCGGATGCATTCACAGCAAACAACAATTTGGATGGTGTGACACAACTAATCGAGTGGGGGTTCTTGGGTCGTACATCAAAATTCTCGAATTTCAGGTTTCTATTGTAGGTGTTTGCAAGTATTACTTTAATAAATTGTTTGAAGTATCAAATTTTGCATATAAGTATCAAATTTTGTATTTAATAACTATTGGAGTGGCTTATATCTTGATTAGGGATTTGTTCGAGTGAGCCAGGATCGTAAAGTCTTTAAACACAAGAATGACTTGTTCATTCAAGGGCGTCAAGACTTGCTGAATGATATTAGGTCCTGAAAGAAGTGATGTAATGTTGTTGTAATGCAACTTTTTGCAAGGTTGATTTGTAAATCTGACAGCTTTCAAAGTAGAGACTATTCACATTTCATTGTGCATGAGCCCATCTAAGTAATGCATTTCTACCATTGAATATCTACACATAAAACTCATGTTATTTAAAATTAACATTTGAAACATTAATGTCACGTTAATGACACTAAAACGGATTTTAGACCCAAAAAAAACTCAAAATAATTACCGAATAAGTTGTGAATTGATCACTATAGCCCATTACACATTATGTTCCCACATTGTTGCCTTCAGTAGGGGCGTCACCTTGTTTTTGTTCCTTCAGTGGGAGTAAGGTCAAAATAGCTTGCATTAAATTTGTGGTCGATAATAAGTTACTGAAAAAATAAATATATTTCGGTTCGCTGCCACTGTACTACATGTAAAAGTTCGGTAATACACCATTGAACACCGTTCCATGTTACGGTGGATCTCCACCGCATATTAAGTTAACGGATGGTCAAACACAACCAAAATAGGTGCAACGTTTCGGTGGCATCCCACCAAATTTACCTATCGCATTCGGTACTGATGTGTTGAACGCAACTAGCAACCATCATGAAATCCTAAACTTGAAAAACACCAAAAAATAAACTCATACCTCATTCGAAGCCTCTCTAACTTCAATATCACCCTTCATGAATAAATACAAGATATTTTTTCACCAACATAATAAACGTATAAACCTTGTTAAGGTTGTAGGAACGTGATGATTTGAGAAAAAAGTCTAACTAGGGTTGCAGGAAAATATGTGGGGTGTAGTGAGCAATTTTAATTTTAATTTTAAATATTTTTTGTCCTTAACAGTAATTATGTACAAGGGTAAAATAGGTTATTCATGTTTAAAATTAGTATGGGGTGCAAAGAACAAATAATGGGTTGCCAATAAAATCTCCCATAAATATATCATATATCTTTTTCTTGGATTTTGAGCCTCTGCATTTAGATAACGTGCATTTACCCGCAGTCAACTTTCAACCATAACTAGGAATATATATGATTTAGATAGGCATAGGTGATATCTGAGGCTCTGCATTTAGGTAGGCATAAATTTCAACAGCTTGTGGGCATAATCGATGTACCCTTATTTGATATATATAAGAAGTTCATTTTCAACGTATGAGTTAATGCCTTAACTTCAATTTTTATGTAAAGGTTTAAAAAAGAAATAAAGCCATTTTTTTGGGGAAATGTTTATATAGCCATTTTGAAGATATTTTAGCATGTGAAAAATATATTTGTTGTAACATAAATCAAACATTAATGCATTGTCGTTATGTAAGGAGATGTGTAAAAGTTGTACATAAATTTCCGAACCTAAAGTTTGTGGGGTGCTAGTAATATATTAAGAGCGGAACAACCTAGTCCTTCTTGAACTAGGATTCCATTTAGACATGCATAGGTGATATCAAAACATACTAGAGCTCGAAGAAGGTAGGACCTAGTTCCCGAAGTTGTCGGCTCCGATTAAGGAATTGATTATGTTGTTGGGCTGAGGCGGTCAAGGACGGGATCAGCGGAGGTGGGGTATATTGGGTGGCTGAGATGGGTTGTGGTAGGGGGGATGGGGCTAGGATGGGTGGGTGGAGGAAGAAGAAGTGGGTTGTGGTAGTTGGCGTTGTGGGGTTGTAGGGAAAAGGGTGGGTTTTTTTTTTTCCTTAAAAAAAAAAAATCATTTTTCATTTTTACAATTATAAATAACATTTTTTTATATTATTATTTTCTTTTAATTTTATGTATTTGACTATTATTTTGTTCAAAATTACAAATTTACCGTTATTATTAACGGAAAAATGAATGAAATTTAGAAAAACTTAACGGCAAGGTCTGAATTGCCCAATTTAATTAATTCAAGTGTTAAAGTGACTGACTTTTTAGTTCGGGAAGTTAAGTTCGATTAGAGTCCTAATTCAGGGGTATGCGGCAATTCACTCTTAATATATTACTAGCCTCCTCGTACTCACTTATGCGCCTGCGAGAGGCTTTTAAAAAAATAATAATTTTATTTTAGAATTGAAAAAGATAATGAGTAGTTGTGTTTCATAAAAATAGGATCTATTATCTTATTTTTCTTTTAATTTTAATTTTTTTAAATATGAAAAAGTGTGAATTTACCTTATTATCGTCATTTAATTAATAATTTCAATTCTTAAAGTTTGTATTAACTAAGGACATTTTCTGGTATTTTGAATGTTTCACCATTCTTTGCCTTTGCTTTATATATACTAGCCTCTCTACATGCGCTTCCGCACCTGCAAGAGGCTTCTTTTTAAAAAAAATTTAAATTCATTTTAGAATTAAAAAAGATAATGGGTAGTTGTGTTCCATAAAAATAGGATCCATTATCTGATTTTTCTTTTAATTTTAATTTTTTCAAATATGAAAAAGTGTGAATCTATATATATAAAGCAAAAGGAAGAGAATGGTGAAACATTCAAAATACCAGAAAATGCCCTTGGTTAATGAAAACATTAAGAATTGAAATTATTAATTAAATGAGGATAATATGGTCAATTCACACTTTTTTTATATTAAAATAAAATTAAAATGAAAAGAAAAATCAGATAATGGATCCTATTTTTATGGAACACAACTACCCATTATCTTTTTTAATTCTAAAATAAATTTAAATTTTTTTAAAAAAGCCTCTTGCAGGCGCGGAAGCGCGTGCGGGGAGGCTAGTTTACCATATTATCCTCATTTAATTAATAATTTCAATTCTTAATATTTACATTAACCAAGGGCATTTTCTGGTATTTTGAATGTTTCACCATTCTCTGCCTTTTGCTTTATATATATAGATATATATTAAACCTTTCTGCCAGTAAATATTATATTATTAAATCGCAACGGCGGATATCAGTTCCCTAAAAATCTAAATTTATTTACACCGGTCGGCCCTAGAAGAAGAAGAAAAAAGAGGAAGTAGAAGCTAGGGCGAGAAGCAAAATCCGAGCATGGAAGAATTTGAGAAGAAAGTCTCACTAAGAGACCCAATGGAAGAAGAAGAAGAAGAAAGGGATAAGGCAGGAAAGGGCTCGTCGAAAACCGTCGATTTGCTGCGCGAGTTCCTCGGAATTCAGCAGCGGAGGGCGGAAGCATACGCGAAGTTGAAAAGAGGGTTTGGGGAATATATGGAGTCGTGTTCAGGGGCACATGGGGAGTTGGCCTACCAACAAGTTTGCAGTGAGGTGACGGTGGAATTCAACGAGTGCTCAAAGCATGTGCTTCGTATTGAATCGCTCTTTCTCAACGATCCCGATTATGGCCGAGTTGATTTGGCCCATCTCCTCAGAGCTGTCCAAACCCAGGAGAAGCAGAAATTGAATTTGGTATTTAATTCATCATATATACTTTCCATTTTTATGTAATTTAGTTGGGTTATTTAATCTGGTTATGAATGGATCATGGAATGGAGGACCAAATTCGTGTTTTTTTTGTTTTTGTTTGTGTTATACTAAATAATGCTTGTAGAACAGCTAGAGAAAGAACCCATACCAACCTACACAAACATTAATATGCTTATATTTTTGTACATGATCATGGGTTCTCTGATTAATGGGGGTATGCTGTGCTCTTGGAAGCTGTGGTTTTTTTTATTTTATAAGTGTTTGTTTTTTAAAATTATAATTGGCTTATGCTATTTTTTCTTTATTTCAGGTACATATTGTAAGCAATGTATGTAGTTATTTTTGCTACCAGATTTTATTCCATTTTCTGCTGACATTAAGTATACCTTTGTTTGATTTGAAGACGGCTACAATTCAGGTGCTGAAGAAGGCTGGTAGACCCTCGGAGCGTCTGGTGAGTCATGAAAACTGCAGTTTTAAGAAACCAATGGAGCATGAGTGTGTGCATCTCCATGAGATAACAGAAGCTGCTGGAACTGAAGAGGCAGAAGCAGATGCCCGGTATGATAATGATCTCAAGGAAGCCATTAGAGGGGTGCAGGATGCTGTGACCGCTATAAATGAGCATTTGGAAGAAGTCAGATATGAAATTGCTGCCCTTGAAGCTGAGTAAACTCACATGTTTCATTAGGTATGCATTTCTCGGTTTCGACAACTAAAACTGTGAACAAGGAATGCACAATGCTTAGATTTTTGCATTATGTTATCATTAAATTTGTACAGCATCCACATGCTATGCATGTGAAATATGATGCAGCTTACTCTGGCTAGGAATGCAATGGAGGTTATAGAAGTTAGAAAAATGTGTGGTATGTGGCATGAAAGTAAATTAGATTGAAGTGGGGCAATGTAATTACCCTACCCTGATTCAAATTGAAATATATATATTTAAAGTGTGTAAATTAATGAGAATAGATTGATAATTTTTGAGTTGTCTTCTTAGTATAGATGTTTGCTCTGTGACATGCATATAGTTCCTCATGGTCATGGCTTATGGATAGCACATGCTAAGATGAAGCTACAAACAATAATTGCAGGGATCATCAAATTTTGAGTGCCATTCTGAATCTATGCTTTCTTTTGCCAAATATTGCAGGGATATCTTATGGGAAAAATCTTAGTAGTTCCTTGTGTTGCGAGAATAGGGCCATCTTAGCACAAAGCACCAATGAACTTTGCAGTTGCATGTTTGCCGAATCCACTTTTCTCTCAGCTCGTAGGTAGATTTCTCATCCGAAAGTTCACAGGAAACAGTTCCATGGAATGGAAGTGAAAGAGGGTGACATACGACATGCCGTTGTTTGTCATACTATTAGTATTTTTGGTTCAGCGTAGAAACACTCTAATTTCTTAACTTCCTTTCACAAGGATTGAATGTTTTCTTGGTTCACTGATTAGCTAATCCATGCGTTTAGATATGTTGCTCCTAATCTCATTAGTTGTTAGGACTTCATCGACTATATGAGAAAATTTTAAATTTACTTAAGAATTGAAACAATTTTAATAAATAGATTTGAAATTCAAGGATCATAAGATAAAACAATTGTATTCTAATTTTCATTTTTTATCTCATGTTCTCTCACTCTTTGTATTCTAATTTTCACCTGAAAAAAAAATTGAAAAAAAAACCAAAAATTGAAGCAATGTGCCACATCATATAAACTTGAGAAATTTAATCAATTTTGTTGTCACTTAAGTTTTTATTATGAAAAAAGTGCTTTGTTCAGAAATGAAATGACTATTGAGCCTAAAAAATTAAAATTAAAAATTATTTACTAAATATACTTCCTTCGCAATCCAACGTTTTATTGAAGAATTCCTAACTAGCAACACCCATAAGAAGGCAAAGAAAAAGTTAGTATCTTTAAATTGGCTCATCTTCTTGTTAATGAAAGTTGTTCCCCCCTTCTCCCAAATTAGCCCCCCTCCACTTTGAGTAGGGCTGGCTTAGAGTGGGACTAGCAATGAGTCGTGTCGTGTCGGGTTCGTGTCATGTTAGGATTATGTAAGTGTCAAGAATGCCCAATTCAAACTTGACCCATTTAATAAATGTGTCATTTACAAGTTAATTCGCTAATTTCTCGTGCGGGTTTCAGCTTGTGTCAGGTTAACCTGCTAAGTGGTAGTAAATAAAAACCAAATAAAAAATCTTAAATTTTGATAATTTAATCAAGTAATTGCATTTCTTATTTTTTATATAAAATAGTGATTGCAATTTGCCTCTCTCTATATATGAAGATTGAGAAAAAGAAATTTTAAAAAATTTTTAAAAATTTTAAAAATTAAGAAAATTAAGAAGAAACAAATAAAGGGTTTGGCTGTAGGGGTGGGCACGGTATTGTATGGTACGGTATTGAGCTCGTACCGCTACCGATACCGGAAATTAAAATCGGTATGGTACGGTATGGGATTATCGTTTGCCAAAGTTGGTACTGTACCATACCGTGCCAAATGGTTATCGGTACAGTATCGGTACCATTTTGGTACCAAAATGACACAACTAAAAAATGAACCAATTCAATATTCAACATAATCATTCACCAAAATAAGTGATGCCTAAGTTACAGATTCAAAGATTCAACATACTCAATATCCAAATCCTAATCAACATATTCAATATCCAAATCAACCAAATCAATATCCATCAACATATTCATCAAATCCAAATGGTTAAAACTCATGCCTTATGGCTTACAAACCAAAATAGTTAAAATTATGCCTTATGGCTTATGGCTTACATACCCAATAACAAAGCTCGGTCAATTTTTAACAAAAGATTCTCTATATTATTATTGTTTTTTATATGCTAATACAGTGATGATGCCAAAACCGTCACATATGACTAGTCAATGAAAGAAACCATATAGATGATGCATACATGGAAATTTAGGAACAAAATAATGAAGATACTGATCTTCAAACTAACAGAACCCAGAGGCCACTCTGAAAACTATTCTAGGGTAGAATAATACTGTTTTGAAATTTAATACAGGAGGTTCTTGTTTGTATCCCACAGAAAAAAGTTAATGGAATTCAGGTCCTGGTTACAGAAAGGCTTTTATATGTTTCTATTTGAAACAGCTTTTAATTATCAAATGCATCAAAGAAAAAGGCTCTATGAACATACACACAAAGGCTATCAAAATATAGAAAAAGCAAGAAATCAACAACTCATCACAAATGGCATAATCCAAAATCAACAACACAACACAAATACTTATATTTCAATATGAAAAAAAATTATATTTTAGTATTCAGTACGGTACGGTATTGACCGGTACCAAATACTTGATACTGCTATCATACCATACTCTGGTACGATACGGTACTAAATATCTTCCCATCCTAAATGAAACGGTATGAAATCGGTATGGTACGGTATGATTAGTGTACGGTTTCATTATTTCGGTTTTAGATGCCCACCCCTAGTTGGCTGGTTACATAGGTATTTTAGCGGGTTGGTGAGTTGACTTGTTTAATAAACGGGTTATATAGGTATTTTAGCAGGTTGGTAGGTTGACCCAAAACTCACCCGTTTTTAAACGGGTCAGTGGCGGGTTGACCTAAAAATGACCTAAAAATTTAATTGTGTGGGTTTTGACTCGTGTATTGGGTTGTGTCAGAAATTGCCACCACTACCTTTGAGGTGTCAAACGGGTCGTGTAATAACCCGATCCTAAATTAATATTTAATTATTAATTTATTCAAGTAAAAGACAATTTTACCCCGGGAATATTTTAATGGTTTAAAAGTTGACTTTTTGTTTGGGAAGGAATCTGAGGATTTCAGTTGTACCATTGCGTAGAGCACATCAATATGAGTCCGTAGACACGTTGTGGGCTCAAATCGGAGTTATAATGAAGAAGTTATGATCTACATAAGCTCAGTGGCATAACTGCAAAAATATTTCGAAGTTCAATTTTAAAACCTAGCAGATTCTTCTTCTCTCTCGCGACCTCCATGAGCAGCCAACTTCAGACATTGATTTCTCCTCCGTCCAGCCACCAAAACCGACACCACAACTTGCAAACTCTTCGTCTCTCTCTCTCTCTCTCTCATCTTTCCGTACATACACATATCTAGCCATGATTCCAAGTGATTAAACCAAAAAATCGATTGAAAACAGAGCCAAAAATCGAGCCAAAATCTAGTTGTTTCGAAACAGTGGCCACCGACGCCATTTCCGGCCAACTTCGGCCACCACCTTCCACCAAATCACTTCCAAAACACTCCCCTACCTTCCCTTAGTAATTCCCCTCAAAGACTCGACCCAATTTCAAGTAGAAATCGTCAAATCCCAATCTAAAACTTTCTAGGTTTTTCAAAAATAAAAGGTGGAATTGATCATCAAGCCAAGGTACTCGGGATTCATTGAACCCACAAGAAGGACCCTCAAAGGGTCAAGCTAGCTCGGACGCTCAGCAGTAGTCATGTATCAGAGCACCACCACAAGGCGATCTTCACCCGTTAATCATCCTCTTCCACTATGTAGGATATTCTGCTGTGATCTTGCTATTCTTGTAAATTAAAGTAATTGGAAAGCTCTGAAATTGCCCTAGGATTTCTGTAAGGCTTGAGGCCAAAAAGATTGGTTGTTTGGTTGCTTTTTTTGTGCATGCTGAACGATTGTGGGTATTTAAAGAGTGCTACTATTTCCACCCACCTTTCCTATTTCCCCACCCACCTTATTATCAAAATTTTAAAGACTAATTTACCCATTCATAAAATGACTTTTAAGGACTCTCTAATTTTTTTGACAAAATCACTTTTAATAACTAAAAAAAACCTAAAATTAATTCTTAAAAACAAAACCAAAAACCCAAGAGCCACCAAAGCTCGTCCACCCCCACCCGACAATGTTTCAGCAACTAAGGGTTTAGGTTTAGGCGCAACCCTAATAATTCGTCAGTTTGTTTTGTTTCTAGAGATGCCAATACAGTGGCACATGGTCTTGCATATTTTGCTATTTCATCAATTAACATGTTCTCATGGGATAGGGACCCTCCTGCTTTCATCAAGAACTTGTTGGTTGAGGAGGATATGCTGTAATCGGTTTCAGTTTTATTGAAATAAATACATTGTCTCCACTAAAAAAAAAATATAGAGAATTTGAATAAATTAATAATTAAATGGTATTTTGGGAATAATGGTGGGTGGAAAAATAGGATTGTATTTTTTTCAAATTTACATGGTGGGTGGGAAGATAAGATGGGTGGGGAAATAGGACAAGGGGGTGGAAATAGCAGCACTCGTATTTAAATTGCTTTTAGTACAGGTTTCAAAGTTTGGGAAATGAGCAATTTGTAGGGGAGACTCTGCCGAATTTTCGGCATAAGTCAAACCCTAAAGAAATCTTGGATTTCGTTAGAAGGGCAAATTGGTCAAGTGTGCTCGGCACCTGCCATGTGTCGGACACGCACACAGTTCGATGCAAATCCCAAAGTGGAATTTGGGTCGGGTCCTGTCAGGTGGTTACAGACCCGTCCATTTATGAAAATCATCAATCCTGGCATGGGCCGTGCACGTGTCGGGTCATTTAACGGGCCAAGATGGGCCCACGCTAAATTTGACCTATGTATAGCTTCTTCCTTTTCTTTTCTTTCTAATTTTCTTTACAACTTCATTTAAATCTTTTTTAAAATTATTTATATACTAACAAGATTTATTATTTGTTGAAAAAAAGTCCACTAAGTTTATTTAAAGTACATTTAAATAGAAAATGACTAGATTATTGTTTGGATTTTAGAAATTGAAACTTTGAAAAGAAAATCATTATTTTATATATAAAGAAAAAAAATTAAATTTTAATACATATTATTAGAGAAAAGAAATAGACTCAAATTTAAGATATAAATGCAATAATATTATGTATTATTTTTCTAAAACAAATATAATTTAATAAATGAGCTTTAAAAGGGCTAGTCCGTTGGATTTCAGGCCAGCACTGACCTTGAGGAGTATTGGGCCGGCCCAGCCCATTAAACCTAATTACTTCGTCTCGGCACGGCCTAAAGATATGGGCCATGTCGTGCCGGGCCTTACTTAAGCGGCTCGTGTTCTTGTCGTGCTCAAGCTGACCCAATCCGTTTGACACCTCTACCTCCACTTCATTCCCATCTCTCGCTCTCATGAAATCCTTAATCGGTCATGTCTCTCATGTATGAATTCGTCTCAATGTCCTCTTTCTTTTGGTGCAAGATCCACTCATCGAAACTCACTGTACACAGAGATCAAGGCCAAAAGTTAGGTTTTTCGACGGTTTTTCACCAGTTCCGACCAATATCGGTCACTTTTGGGGTCCACCCAGGTATTAAATTTGCTCCTCTTTTCGTACCCTACAAGTTCATATGCGTTGATTCTGTTGTTTTTGAGTTTTTAGAATTTGATGTACACACCTAACCACCCCCTAGTTGTTACATGGGGCACACCCCTAGGTGGTACTCCTTTTGTCCTCATGACCTCAATTTTATACTCAGTTTTCCGAGATTTGGTCGTTTGACCATTGAACATGACTTACCCGCCACCAAAATTTGCGATCCGTGAAATTCCGACTGTTGGATCGTCGCCTGTTTAACGAGGCACCCTTGTGAATGTGTTTTAGACTTACTAGAGCTTGTTGATAATATATAGGAGGCTCGTAGAATCCCGATATGAGGAAGCTTACTTTCTTGACCTATGTTAAGCAAACTTTACAAAAAGTTGAGTTTTGGTTGAAGTACCCCATATCATTGTATGTTGTCCTTGACACGATGTGTAACTTAAATTTGAGGCTATTGATTGAGTTGTGAAGCCGAGATCGAATTTGGATCAAAATTAGGCTATTGATGTGTAATTTAATATACTTGTATGCAATAATAGATCGTCATAGGACATGCTTGAATGTATTTGATGTCTCAAACTTGTTCTCTAGCATCTCAGAAGGTCTAGGAAACTCTCGGTGTACATGTTTGGGGTTTAGTAAGAATCAAAAGTGTCGAGGGTAATTTGCGAATTTTGGATCTAGGTTGCCTAGTAGGACACTCAAACATATTTTCTTGCTTTAGGATGAGTTTAATTATGCACCCGATGGGGACCCAACCCAGACATGGATTTATGCCATCTCTACCTACTATTTGGAGAAACTCGTTTTGAGTTAATCGGCCCCCCAATAAATTTATTTCGGGAAACAACTTCATATTTTTTTTATATAATCAAAATTAAAGGGGTTGATTACTTGTATTCTATTTTATTCTTCATTTTATGATTATATCCTTTATTTTAACATTACTTTTAGTATAATATATAGGGCCATAAGTATGGCTCAAAATATAGAAAAGCTCTACAATACTCAAACCTTAGGAAAACGCTCATTTGGACTTTTCAAATGAACCAAATATACCATACAAGACTTTAAAAAGCCTAATAATTATAGCACTACAATAAGAGTTTGTTTTTTTTTTTTTTTTCTTTCTAAAAATCATAATGCAAGAATAATATTGGTATTTCACACATGGTCCTTTTTGGGGATTTTTCTTTCAATTTATATGCAAGAAATGAGTTTTATTATAGATTTCTGTAATATATATGTAGGTTTTTATTGGGCTTTTGTTGCTGCGGTAGAAATGGAAGAGTCAGCAGTGGGATCATGGGAACTTGAAACCACTGCCAGAGCAGCAAGTTTTGCACTGCAGTGGAAAAGTTGACGGCTCGCCATGGGGGTTTCACAATAGGCGCCTTTGACTACATTATATGAAACAATGGACTCAACAATGAGACCAGAGGGGGTGGCAGGGAGTCCAATTTTCCTGTTATCAAATCTCCCGTGCTCTTTTGTTTCCTCAATTTTATGACATGCGGCAAACAACTTAACATTAATTTAATTTTGTTAATTCTCTTCAATAATTTTTAAATTAAAATATATTAAAATACATATTTGACAAAAATAGTTTGCATGCCTCTTCATCTTCTCCGCCCTACTTAAAAAGACCCATGTTAATTTTGGCCATTATCTTTAGCCGGGCACAAAGAGCACTACTACAATTGCTCACCTCCACATGCCCTCTTCGTATGGAAAGTAATCAATGTCTTCCTTTTTAACGCAATTTGAACATCAACGCCGCTAATGACCCAAATATTCATGCAAAAAACCATCAATCACACACAAATAAAAAAAAAACCCTAGAAAACGCAAATCTGCTCTGCATCTTAATTGTTTTGGTTTTAAATCTCTTCGTTCTTAAATCGCAGGGCCTGAGTTTTGCCAAGCGGAGAAGATGCAGCGGCTGAGTTTTGCAGGGCAGAGAAGATACAAGGGGTGAAGATGAAGAGGCGTGCAAACGTGTTTGTCAAACATGTATTTTAATTGAAAAAAGGACTAAAGAGAGTTAATAGAGTTAAACTAGTGTTAAGTTGTTTGCCACATGTCATAAAATTAAGGAGGAAACAAGGGGCACAAGGGATTTAGTAACTGTTCACCCGTTTTGATTTGTCTTATGAGATGATAGGGCAAAGTTCCCCATTAATTCAAAGACCATATTTTGGTCAGTAAATTAACTTTCTTTAAGTGTTGAGCGTGCCATTGTCAACAGTTTTTCAACCCTGACAGACTTGAAAGTAAAAATAACTTGCGCTCCAAGCTATTGACTTTGAACAAACGACTGTGAATTTGGGTGAGGAATATCTCCCAAGTAAGTTCTTTTCTATGCCTTAGTACTGGTAAGGACTTTTACAATTTTTCTCAGTATAAAAACCGGTAGTTCTGGCCAGAATGAATGATGATCGATTGAACTGATTTCAGGCAGAACTCCCTTTTACAAGACTTAAAAAGGGAAAACTGACTATACAAAGACAAAAAGAGGGCTGCGCTTCCATTTCTGTCTGGTTGATTGCCTCTGTTCTGGGCTGGACTGGACTTTAAACAACTTCAACAGCGAGGCTTCGGCCGTGAATCGATACCAAAACTTGAGTTTGGCAGAGCTTTAATCTATTTTGAACCCTGGACGGCTTTTGGATGTTCTGTCCGTATCAGGTCCTTCCCTAGTGAAGAAAATAGGTGGAGGGGCAAGGCAGGCTGGAGAAATACTTGGTAAGTTCTTTCGATATTCTGTTCCTTCCATCTCCTTTGTCGGATTTTCTGATTCTGTCTATTTCTAGCGCAGTTTCTTCCGTTATTGCTGCTGGAGACTTGGAGCCTCCCTCTGGTGAGGAAGATGAAGATCTGGCAGAACAAACTGTGGTAGCCATTCCTTCTGTTGGAAAGAAAAGAAAAGAAAGTGCCCTTGCTCAGGGCAGTGCTGTCCAGCCTGAAGCTTCTGGTAGGATTTTGATAGTTTTGGTTTTTCCATTCTTTTGATTTGTTCCGTTCCTTTCTGTCTTGTTCTTCTGTTCTGACCTTCACTTCGTTCTTATGCAGCTGAAAGTCCTTCCCCACCTCCTCTCACTAGGTCTAAAAGACTTAGGAAGAGGAGTGAAATTGAATCTGATGAGACAGAAGAGCTTGCTGCAAACCCAGCCGAAACTTCTGGAACTGATGATGAGCTGCGAGAGGCCTTTGAGGCTGTTGAGCAGGAGAAACAACAAGGAGCAGCAACAGAAAACCCTTCAGAAGAGAAAGGGAAAGATTTTGAAGAAGAGGTGGGACCGGATTCTGGCCCTCTGAACATATTCTTTTTCCTTTTCTTTCTAGCTTCTAAATCCTGTTTGTTCAGGAGGAGATTCCGCCAGAGGTGATAGCGGAGAGCATTGCCTTAGCTCAGCAACAGTGTGCCACTCCTAGGCCAGCACTGACCAACTCAGAACTGGCTGCTTTTGAAGACACAGAAGCTGAGCATTCCACTGTAGCTCCAGCATCTGAGGAGCAACTAGAGCATTCTGTTTCAGGGCCAGTGGAACAGGCAGAAGTCCCTGTGATAGCTCCAAACAGTCCTGCTGCATTCGGGACTGGAGAACAGGCAGAACCCACCTTTGTTGCTCAAACAGAACAGACAATATCGGAACCTGGGGAGCGGGCTGAGACCTGGGCTGTATTGGAGCCTGTGGAGCGAGTAGAGACGCAGGTGGAGTTTCCTGCTACTAACTTGACAAAGTAATCTGTACCGGGGGCTGTGGAACAAATGGAAATTCCAGTTGCAACTTCAGAATCAGAGGTAGAATTGGCCGTTGCTGTTTCTGAACCCTTGGTAATTTCTTGTAATATTTTCTTTCTGTCCATCCTTCGCGCTTCACCCTGTCCTTTCTACCTTTTAACTTGTATTCCTTTCAGGTGGAAATAGCCGGAACTACCGGTACCGTGGCAGTGGTGATTAGCCCTCTGAAGCCTGTTCTTGCAGCTGTAAGTATTTATCACGTCATGAATTTTCCTTTGATTTCTGCCCCTTTCCGCCAATCCACAATCTTGATTTTGCATATGCCTGTCCAATCTCGCGCTGTTTCGGCCATCACAGCCTCCCTTGCTGACCCAGAATTAGCTAAGTTCGAGGCTATGGACTTGGACGCCCAGCTGGACAGGCTGGAGAAACTTAGTTCCACCCCTAACAAGGCCAAGTTCAAGGCTGTAGATGAGGCAATGGAGAGGGTGAAGATCTGGCAGTCTACTGAGCTGGAACTGGAGGGAAACAGGGAAGCTGTTGAACAACTGATGAAGGATCTGGACCTGCTGCATAGGCAGAACATGGCTCCCAAGCCAATTCTTGAGATAAGCCTGAAGCTGGCCAGAGATGTGCTCAACCTTCACGATCGTTATGAGGATCTCAAGCCCACCTTCGAGACTTCTGAACTCTGCAAGGCAACTCATGATGCCAACTTGGCTGATTATGCAAGACAGAAGGCAGAACTGGATCAGATGGTCGCGGGGTACAAAGAGGCCAAGGCTACTGCAGACAGGCTGGAGAAACAGATTGAGGAGCTCCAGAAACAGCTAGCAGAACGCCGGGAGGAGCAGCACAGGCTGGGTGCTGGACTGAGTTCTAAGACCAAGGCTACCTTTCTTGTGCAAAGCATGGTTTCAGCCTCTAGGCCAGCTCTGGAAGTTGCAGAGGCATCAATTCATCAAGGGGTGCTGCTTCAGAAGGAGCTTTCCATTAAGAAGACTAGTCTGCAGGAGACCCTCAAAAAACTAGGATTTTAAATTTTTTTTTAATTTTCAGATTTGTAATGAGCTACTTGGTCACCGAAGTGACTATTTAAATAAAAGCTTATTTATTTTTTGGAATTTTGATTTCTCTTGATAAACTAAAATAAAAGATTACACTAATACAGAATTAAAACTAAAACAAAATCAAGCAACAGTTTCAACTTGTTGCCTTTCTATTCCAGGATCCGTCTGCACAGCCTGTGAATCCCACATAGTTGGATAGAATTTCTTTAACCATTTGCCATTGATTGGCGCAGCATGAACCTCTCCATCTCGATCCTGTAGTCTGTATGCCCCTAATCCCAGGACTTGGTTAATTATAAAAGGTCCTTCCCAAGTTGGTGACCATTTTCCATAACCAGCTATGTGTGTTCCAAGGGGCAGAACTGCTTTCCAGACTATCTCTCCTTCTTCAAAACTCTTGTTTTTAACTCTCTTGTTGTATGCTCTTGACACAGCTTGTTTTCCTGCTAAGAGTTTGTTGAGGGTATCAATCCTACTTGCGTCCAACCCTTCCAGTTCTAATAACATGGCCTGGTTGTATTCTTCTCCAACCAATTCGTTATGATGGGCAATTCTGAGGGATTGGACTGCTATCTCCATAGGCAGAATTGCATCGTGACCATAAGTCAAAGCATATGGAGTCATACCAGTCGCCTCCCTTTTTGAAGTCCTATACGCCCATAAAGTTTCTGACAGCTTCTCATGCCATTGCTTTGGATTTTTCTCAAGCATTTTTCTGATGATGTTAATTATTACTTTGTTACTTGATTCTGCATGTCCATTGGCTTGGGCATAATAAGGAGTGGATTGGAGCAGCTTGAATTTGAACGTTTCTGCCATATCTAGCATGTCTCCAGATATGAAAGAAGATCCTCTGTCGGTAGTGATTGACTCTGGAATGCCAAATCTCTGTATGATCTGTTCTTCTATGAAGGTGATGATTTCTTGAGACGTGGTAGACTTAACAGGCTTGGCTTCTACCCATTTGGTAAAGTAATCCGTGGCTACAATGATGAAACAATGCTGTTGGCTGCTGGTTGGATAAATCTTGCCAATGAGGTCCATTGCCCATCCTCTGAATGGCCATGGCTTGACTACTGGATTCATGGGAACCGAAGGAACCTGCTGGATTGGTCCATGTCTTTGACAAGCTTCACATCCCTTAGCATAATCAATGCAATCTTTCATCATGGTTGGCCAGAAATAGCCATACCTTCTAATCAGCCAACACATTTTTCTTCCACCTTGATGTGCTCCACATATCCCTTCGTGGGTTTCTCCCCATGACCTTCATGTATTCTTTCTTTCCCAAGAATCTTAGCAATACTTCATCCTTGCTTTTTCGGACCAAATCTTCATTCCACATAAGATAATTTAAAGCCATGATTCTGACTTTCTTTTCAGAAGGCAAGGTTAGGTATTGTAAATAGCTAATGATGGGAGTTCTCCAGTCATCCTCGGTGATTATGGCAGAATTGACGTCTATTTCCATTCCCCTGGTCAGAACAGATGGTAGACTCTTCTTTCCTACCTTAATAATCCTCTGCGCACAGTCTTCCGGGATTTGTATCCCTGTAGCTATTTGAGCCAGTTCATTGGCTGCAAAGTTCTCTTCTCTTGGGATGTGTTCCCAAGTAGCTTCCCTGAATTCTGTCAACAAATTCCTAGCTGCTACTAAATAGACAGCTAAAGCAGGGTTCAAACATTTGTATTCTCCAGCAATCTGTTTTAAAACAAGCATAGAGTCTCCCAAGATTTCCACAGACTGAACTCCGAGTTCTATCAACATTTCAAGGCCAATGATTAGAGCTTCATATTCAGCTCTGTTGTTGGTGCATTGGAAATCCAACTGAAAGGAATAACAATGTCTGAGTCCCAAAGGTTCCTCTAGAACAATTCCTGCTCCGGAAGTTAAGTCAGTTTTTGATCCATCAAAATACAGCTTCCATGGTGTGAGATGAATCAAATAAATGGGATTGTTAAGGCAAACATGAGCCCTTGTCAGTAGATCTGCATTCGCTATATCCAAAGAATCCATGTTTTCAATTTCTTCTCCTGGATGGTCGGCTAGGAAATCTGCTACAGCTTGTCCCTTGACAGCTTTCTGAGGGACATACCTGAAAGTAAATTCTGTCAGAGCTAGACTCCATTTCCCAATTCTGCCTCTCAACATTGGCCTTGTTAGCATATATTTGATCAGGTCTGTCTTGGCAATGATGTAAGTGGTAAATGGCAGCATGTAGTGTCTGAGTTTTATGGCAGTGAAGTACAAAGCTAGACAAAGCCTTTCGATTGAAGAGTAATTTCTTTCTACTTCTGTTAGAGTTCTGCTCAGATAGTAGACTGCTTGTTCCTTTCCTTCCTTGTTATCTTGAGCTAACAAGCTTCCAACGGACATTTCTGATGCAGATACATAGAGCTTGAGAGGTCTGCCCTTCTTTGGTGGGGACAGAACTGGCGGATTTGAGAGGTAATGTTTGATTTCTTCAAAAGCTCGTTGGTGTTGCTCCTCCCATCTGAAAATCTGTTCTTGTTTTAGTTTTAACAAGGAAGAAAAAGGCTGGATTTTTCCCGCGGAATTGGATATGAATCTTCTTAGGAAGTTAATTTTCCCTAAAAGACTCTGTAGCTCTTTCTTGTTCCGAGGTGGTTGAGCTTCTATTATGGATTTTGCTTTATTTTTATCAATCTCGATGCCTCTCTGATGTACCAAAAATCCCAAAAAGTTTCCTGCCTGTACTCCGAAAACACATTTTTTAGGATTCATTTTCAATTTATGTTGTCTCATCCTTAGGAATGCCTTTCTTAGGTTTGATACATGATTTTCTGCTTCCAGGGATTTAATCACCACATCATCTATATATACTTCTAGAGAATGTCCTATCATATCATGGAAAACAGAATTCATCGCTCTTTGATAAGTGGCTCCTGCGTTTCTTAAGCCAAAAGGCATTACAGTGTATTCAAAAGAACCTAGATGCCCTGGACACATAAAAGCTGTCTTGTGGATGTCTTCCTCTGCTACCATAATCTGATTATATCCTGCGTTGCCATCCATGAAAGATAACATTTGGTGGTGAGCGGCTCCATCTACTAGCATATCTGCCATTGGCATAGGATATTCATCCTTGGGGGATGCCTCATTGAGATTCCTGTAATCCACACAAATCCTTACTGCCCCTGTTTTTCTTTTCAGAATCGGGACAATATTGGCCAACCAATCAGTATAAATGGCCGGCCTGATGAATCCTGCCTCGAGCAGCCTTTCTATTTCTTCTTTGACTTTTAGTTCTGTCTCTATGGACATTCTTCTTCTGGCTTGTTTGACTAGAAGGTAGCCTTCTTTGATTGGCAGTTTGTGCTCTACCAATTTCCTGTCCAATCCAGGCATTTCATGATAATGCCAAGCGAAACAATCTCTGAACTCATGCAAAAGTGTGATGATTTCGCTTTTGAGTGGTTCTTCTAGTAGTGCGCTAATGAAAGTGGGTCTTGGATCCTCTTCTGTCCCTAGATTAATCTCCTGTAATGGATCTTCCACTTCTGGTAAGGAATCATCTAGTGCTGCTGGTGCGAAGTCCAAAATTTCTTCCTGTAAACTCTCTTCCTGTTCTTTGATGCTTTCATGCGTGAATTCTATCATATTAATGGCTGGATTCTGCGCAATGAGTTTCCTTTCTTCCCAGTATATCAACAATCTTTTTGTAATGGATCGGATTGTTGCGGCTCGATCCTTTTCCTGTTGATTGAGACTAAACATTGGAGTTCTGGAGGTTCAGAACAAAAGGCCTATTCCAGTCTTCTAGAGAACTGGCCAGACCGTCTTCAATGAGCCTCTGGGCCGTGACACCGTGAGGGCGGCCGTTCTGGTTGACTCCAAAGAATGTGAAAGGACCAAGGTCATCATGATAATACCTCGCTTCAAAACACATGGCAGAAGGCAGAAATGGCCGTGGATCGGCCTCTACTATCTCCATGTAACCTTCTTCATGCCAAAGGGCTAGCTGCTGATGTAAAGTAGAGGGAATGCAGAGGCTTTGGTGAATCCAATCTCTTCCGAGCAGTGCATTGTAGGTAGTAGAAGTAGTGTCTACCACAAAGAATGCAATTTTCAGCTTCTTGGTCCCAACAATGACATCCACGTCCAGGATTCCGTGAGTCTTAGTGATGCCCCCAGCAAAGTTGGTGACGGTCAGACGTGTTGGAATTAGATCCCTTTCTGTTCTGCCCATTTTACTCAACAGTTTGTGTGGTAAAAGATTAATGGCCGCACCTCCATCTACCATTACCTTGGAAATAGGAATACCTCCAAAGTTTGCAGTTATGAATAGAGGCCTGAGGTAATTAGCCATTTCCCAGGTTGGTTTGGAGAAACAAAGTTGCTCTGCAGCTGGTTTCACAGTGGTTCCACCTGTTCTGGCAGCAGGTACTTGTTGTTCTGGCGCTTCTTCTACTTCTGCCAGCTTGCACTCGAAACTTTCTTGTGAGAATACGTCTCCCTCCAGAGTGCTTCCTTGCCCTTCCGCTGCCCTGAATCTTTCCGATAAAACGAAAACCATGTTAATACCTAGATCGCCTTGTAGTAAGTCCTCCAATTCTGCACTAAAAGCCTCAGTTTCTTCGTCTAGTTTTTCATCATATTCCATCTCCTCTGTCCAGTTTTCCTGCTCTTCTGTTTCGAGGGAACCAGTTTGGTCTTCTGCTGATGGTTCATAGTCCAATTGTTCCTCCTCGTCTTCTTCCGTCCGCTCTTCCTGCCTATCTACTGGGATGGGCTCAGACGCGCCTTGTACTTTTGAAGGTTTAGGCGGGTCGACTGTTGGTGAGGCCAGATGGATGGGACTCTGTTCTGGAGGTCCTGGGCTTCTCTGCTTTTGAGGTTGATACTTAGTTTGTTTTGCCTGAGGAATTACTTCTGGATCCTTCCCTTTTCTGGCGGAACTTGTTTCTGGAAGTACCTATACGTCATCCCTGTTCTTGAGGAAGGTGCAATATTGCCTCTGAACTCTCCTTTTCTGAGTTCTGGTCAGTTCCAGAGTTGGTCTGCCACTTTTTCCAACGGAATACCATCTTCCTTCTATAATAGTTGCAAATGGCTTGTCATTTCCGGGGAACTTGATTGGTATTTCTCTCTTAGGTGGTTCTGGCACTCTTCCGAGGTGCTGGGTTGGCCTAAGATATCCCCTATGTCTGGTTCTGTCTAGAGGGGGGGGTCGGAATTGGGCCTTGCTGGTGTGATGCTCCAATCCGATCAAAAACGCTGGACGTAGGCCGGTCCTGCCTGTTCAGAGTTACTTCTAACTCGCTTTCACACTTGCACCTACTGCATAGTACTACCCCGGCCGAGATGGTCGCCTTTGGCCTTTGGAAGTCCTCCTTTGTAGTTCTCCTGCTCCTGCTGGAGCTGGCATTTTCCCTTCGTTCTGGCCAGTTCAGATTGACCATGTTAACTTGGGGCTGGGGAAAAGGATCTGTCGTAACTGAAGGAGGTTTTTCTGCCAGCTTCAATCTTCCTGGGGTTATTCCTTCCTGTATGACATCTCTGAAAACGACACAACTGTTGGTGGAGTGATTCCAAGAGTTGTGCCACCTCCAGTATTGCCTGCCCTTAAGCTCTTCTGGTTTGGGCAACTTATGAGGCATTTCTATTGCTTTTTGTGCCAGCATCTCATCAAACAGAGCATCAACTTTAGTTAGATCGAAAAAGTAGACCTTGTTCTGTGTTGGCTTGTTTGGAACAAATCCCCCTGTGAATGGTGGCGGCTTCTGGTCCTTTGGCGGCTTTGTAAAAGCCTTGCAGCTGATGGGATGTTTTAATTTTGCCATTTCTGCCACTGCAATCTCCCTTTCCTCCGAGCCTCCTGTGTCTTCTTCTGACTCTACTTCAATTAAATGGATTGAGGAAGAAGGGGTCTTGTAGTATGTGCCTTTAGAAGAGTTCCTCTTCTGCTGCTCCTCCCTTAGCAGTTCCTCATATTTGGATGCTTTATCTGCCAGTTCTGCCAGATCTCCGAACAACATCCCATCGAATCTTTTCCTCAAAGAAATCTTGAGGGAGGTTTGAGCCATCTGAATGAAGTGTCTTTCTTCCATAGGGATTCGGCACTTCATTTTAAGCTTCCTGAATCTGGTTATGAAATCCTGGGTAGGTTCATCCTCGCTTTGCTTAAGAGCGGCAAGATCACTGATGGTGACTTCTGGCTGGATCCTGAAATAATAGTCATGGAAAATGTTTTCCATTTGCTCCCAGGTCTGAACAGAATTGGCTGGCAAACTAGTATACCAAGTGAAAGCCTGTCCAGAGAGAGAGTTTCCAAATAGTCTTAGTTTTAAGAGAGGATTATTCTCTATAGCTATGCACTGGACAGAAAATCTGCCTATGTGTTCGACCGACGAAGCGTGGGAATCTTCTCCATTAAATAAGGTGAAGTTTGGTACTTTGAAACCTGCGGGTAAAGGAATCTGGTTTATATAAGCCGGGTACGGCTTTCTATAGGTAGGCCTTTCTCCTATCCTGGCCTCCGGCTCCATCATCTCCCTAATCATTCTCTGTAGGGCCCCCATATCATTCAAAGCATTGACAGGATGTAAATTTTGTCCCTGTTCTGGCTGATCATGATCGAATCTGTGCTCCATTCTGTATGGTCGGGGGAGAGCTTCTCCCCTGTGTTCTTCCTCTTCTTCAACCTCCAGATGGTTTCTCCAGTTTGCCCCTGGTCTGTTCCTGTCATTGTTGGCAAAAGGGTTAATCCCCCCTCTGCCTCTCCTGCCCCTTGCTAGTGGAGGGAAAGGATTGGGGTCCATTCTTCTTGGTCTATAGGGTGGCACCGCTGGCGCCTCAGGCAGAAGCGGCAGTGGTTGATCTCGCGGGGCCACAGGTTGTGGAGCAGGCGGTTCTGGCTTATTCTGGGGAAACTGAACTGGTGCAGGACCTTCTGGCCTGACTGGGGCCTCACGCTCTTAGGCGAGAAGGACTCCTCCCCTCTGTCGAGCTTGGATTTCTTCAGGTCCTGGTACTCCAGCTATCTGTGCAATAAGAGGATTATCTTGATATGGCCATACCAGTCCTGGTGGAGGACCATAGGGAAGGTCCAGCTGCTGAACTACAGCGTCAGGATTTGGAATTCTGGCCATCGCGGCCTCGCGGTCTTTCCTGAACTGCCTGTTAACTTGCCACTGCATCATGGCTGTTATATTGTTCAAAGACTCCTGGCTCCTTTGCGTTGTAGCCTCCTGTCGGAATACAGCTTCCTGTATTTGGTTCAACCTCCTGGAGCCAGTTCTAGAACGTCTGCTTCCTGTACTGCCACGAGCTGATTGTCTAGCGTCGCTTTCTTCTGAGTCTGGTCCTTCTCGGAAAGCTGCTTGGTCTCGCTCCATTGTGCGATGTGGATTCTGGCTAGAACTTCCAATATACATATACTTTCCAAGTACTGCAAAGTATATTTACTGAGAAGTCCCACTGGGCGTGCCAAAATGTTCACCCGTTTTGATTTGTCTTCTGAGATGATAGGGCAAAGTTCCCCATTAATTCAAAGACCATATTTTGGTCAGTAAATTAACTTTCTTTTAGTGTTGAGCGTGCCACTGTCAGCAGTTTTTCAACCCTGACAGACTTGAAAGTAAAAATAACTTGCGCTCCAAGCTATTGACTTTGAACAAACGACTGTGAATTTGGGTGAGGAATATCTCCCAAGTAAGTTCTTTTTTATGACGTAGTACTGGTAAGGACTTTTACAATTTTTCTCAGTATAAAAACCGGTAGTTCTGGCCAGAATGAATGATGATCGATTGAACTGATTTCAGGCAGAACTCCCTTTTACAAGACTTAAAAAGGGAAAACTGACTATACAAAGAAAAAAAGAGGGTTGGGCTGTCTGGTTGATTGCCTCTGTTCTGGGCTGGACTGGACTTTAAACAACTTCAACAGCGAGGCTTCGGCCGTGAATCGATACCAAAACTTGAGTTTGGCAGAGCTTTAATCTATTTTGAACCCTGGACGGCTTTTGGATGGGCAGAACTGGGACTTCTCCAGTCTAGAAGGGGCAGAAGTGGCTGGACTTGAGATGGAGGTGTACTGCGGTGCCTGTGCTGCTTAGTCAGAGCTCTTCATAAATTTGTTGAGGTTTTCATATTTGAGAAAACTCAAACTCTGCTTGTCTTGGCTTTTGCTGAACCAAATTTGTAACGAGAGAAATCTCGTTATTGTTGATTTGTGAACTGGGATTCAAATCAGAAGTAGGGATCTAACTGCCTTTGCTGGGAGAAAATAGGATGATTCTGTAAGCTTGTTGAAAAGCTTTTGAATTAGAAGTACTTCAGACTCTGAGTCTGTTGGAATTGGTTTGGGATTTTTGAGATCAAGTGATCATTTGAGTGTTTGTCTTTTGACTGAGTTTTTGGTTGTGTTGATTGATTGTGTGTCTCTATTCACCCTCTCTTGTATATGTAGGAAGTGTTCTTTGAGAGTGGGCGGCAAGTGATCAAAAGATCTTTTTGATTTTTAATTAAAACAAACAGGGGTTCTATCCATTTTACTCAACGATCAGTTCCTGAGGTGACTGCTCCTGTATTTTTAATGGGGTGTCATGCTTGTTCTTTCTTTTCACCTGCTTTTGCAAGAGTCTGGATTTTTTTTTGAGACGGCTAATTCTCAGCTTTTGAACAACTCCCTGCTTCCTGGCTACCTCCTTTTCATAGGGGCAGAGTCTGCTTATCTTTGAAAATGGTGTATTTCTAAAAATATCGGAATATCTTTAGATAGACTAAACGGGATTTGATCTTCTGGCAACTGAGTTTTCCCCAGAGACGCTCTCCTTTCATACCTGACCCTGTTCGATCTTTAATTTTAGCCGAGATTATTGACTTTTCCAAGTCAGTGATCACGTGGGACTGTTCTGTTTTGAAGACCAACTTGAGTCTAGTTTGCTTTCGAGCCCATTTCTGATTTTCTTCGAGGCCCAAGTCTTTCCTGATTCCCACTGTCCCCACGCCTCTTAATGTTTTGGGCCGCATTCATTCGTCTTGATCTGTCCAATTGCTAACGGGCTGGGTGTGATGCTGGGCTGAGAATTTTTAGAACAGATGGCCTAAGTGATGGGGCTTTTTGCTTTTGGTTTCGGCGTGCCAGATTTGGGCCAAAACAGTAACAGGAAAATTGGACTCGTGGTAAGGGGAGGGGAAGTTGGAGTTGGAGTTGGAGTTCAATGTTTTTTAAAAGGTTTAAATTTAGTGTTTAGTTTGTTTTTTAATTTTAATTTCTTAAATATTTTCAAAACATAAATTGTTTTTCATTCAAATCCACTTTGTATGTTATTATTGGACATGTGGGCTCCATATACATGTCACATCATCAATTTAACAGAAATTTCGACAGAACCCAATGGCATGTCCAAATTAATGTGGGAGGTATAACATAAATGACCAATAATGTCAACAACAACAAAAAAAACATAAGGGACTAAAGATGATAATTTCCCAAATCTCAGAGACCATTTGTGATATAAAAAAATACCCTTACCGAAAAATACCCAAAAAATTAAAGACCAAAAATGTCGAAAGCCTTGCATGTGACGGATTTTCAATTCATTAATCGACTCATTTAACTTTACCGATATATGATGGAACGCAAGTAAACATTAATTGTGTGTAGAGTTTTTAGTAAGGAAATGAGCGATGAGTGTTGATTTTGTAGCTACAAGAGTGTGAGTAGAGGTGTCAAACGGGCTGTGCCAGGCCGATCGCTATTTAAACTTGTGCTTTTAACGTTTTCGTGTCGGGTCGGGCCCCATTTAATTTATCGGGTTGTGCCGTGTTAGCCCATTTAATAACATCATTGATCCCGGCCCGGCCCAAAGCCCATGTCCACATTGAAACGGGCCGGGCCGGACTCATGCCTTGCCTGTGCTCGTGCTCGTGCCATACTCAGGCCCAAGAACCAACCCATTTAATTTGATTTTTTTTCCACTAGATAATTCAAATTATAAACGTTAAAAATATAATTGGAGGCAAGAAATGATGAACTATTTGAAAACAATAGTCAATCAAACATCAAACAATATGAAAAGGCGGAGGGCAAAAAGTGTCAAACTCCACAAAGTCCACTTAAACTTTTCATCTTTAAACAACTTATTATTTTATATGTAAAGAAATGTCTTGCTTTGATTATAAGAGCATATATGTAATATGTATTGACTAGATATCAAGTCCAATGTTGTTTAATTAATTTGTAGTTGATATGTTTAATTAATTAAGGACCCCAGTAATTTCTCTAAAATGAAAGACATCAAATATTTGTTTATGATTAAAATAAAATAAAAACGATATAAATAATGACATTAAATGTCAAATTATTGCATTTTGACTTTTGAGAAAAAAAAAACAAATGTTAAGTGGGCCGAGCTTAGGCCAGGCTTGAAGAGGGCTCAGGCCAAGCCCGGCCCATATCGGCCCATGAGCCGGCCCGATCCATTGGACCTCATTTTTTGATCTCAGCCCAGCCCAAGTTTTCATGCCGTGCTGAGCACGGCCCATTAATATTCGTGCTCTTGCCTCATTTAAACAAGTTGGGTTCATGCCCTGTTGCGCTAGCCCATCCCGTTTGACACCTCTAAGCATGAGGAAGAGAATCCACCATATTTCTCAAAGTGGGTTTGTTTTTATTAATATGATGCACCATTTGACACTAGGGTAATGTTGTCCTTTAACAATCGGGTAAAATTTGAAATCTAAAAATCGTTAAAAGGTTGGGTGTACACCTAGGAAAGGAAAATAATTGCGTTTAAATGGAGGCAGAGTCCATTAAATGTGACTATTCTCAAGGAGGGCCATTATAATATGGAAAAACTTGTTCAGGGTTAGAGTTACTAATTGGTCACCATTCTCACTGGGAATGGTCACCAAATTTGTGGTATAATTTACCTTTACATATTAGCACCAATACACCGGCCAAGACAAAATATTAGCTCTACTAATTGATCCTATTGCTGAGAGCTATTCACTTCTTTTGAAGATCGGTTAGCCGAGTGCGGCAGCTTCAACTTCTACCTCCGGATCCTCGTCTGTTGCTGAGATTAATGAAGCAGATTGAATCTTTCCAGCATGATCAAGCCTCATCAAAATGACTCCCCTGAAAAAAAATGTATAGTGAGTAAAATATATGATCACGGCATCTGCCAACCACAGTAAGAGATGAAAAGGATTTGTCTATAATACATGCAAATCATATTGTTCCGTCGTAGTGAGTAGTTGATGAAGCATATTATGCCAATATATTTCTGAATAAAAGGAAAGGAAATACCAAAGTTGAAGTTTACCTTGCATAGCGAGACTGTATAGAAATATCCCGCACCTTAATTCTATTGACTGTACCACTTTGGCTTACAAGAACCACTTGTTCATCGCTTTCTCCATCTTCTGTTAAGTTACATTAAGTTGAACAAAATTCAAGAGAACGCTCATGGATATCGGAAAAAAACCTCAAAAATAGTTTCCAAAAATCACCTGCCAAAGAGAAGCCCACCACAAAAACTGCTGCCAAGCGATCCTCCAAGGCAAACTGAAAAAGAGCAGTGAAAAATAGGTTTATTTCTTATTCAGTCTTGAATAAGTAACTTCATAAGGCTTTGAACAAGGAACTTCATAAGCATACCTTATATCCTATGAGGCCAACCCTATTCAATTTGGAGGAGTGAAACCTGCTCAAGGGAACACGCTTTCCATATCCGCTCTCAGACACAAATAACAACCATGGCCCCTTCACACTTCTAGCGCTGTGGAAAAATCAACACAAAATATAAGATTAGCATATCCGGTTATTCGGGTTACATTGCATCTGGAAAATAAATTCAGCTTTAAACCATCTTAAGCCCAAGCAACTAGGCTTAACTATGTAAGGCCAATTTTCTTTAGGTCGTTGCAACATTAACCCCTTCCATTTTCAACCTCCCTTAAGCTTTTTTTGTTAGCTGTAACTAGTTAACTAGTAGGTCAACTAGTAGTGAATATCCCTCAGGTTTTCTGCCATTCATCCCTTACCCTAAATTAGGTTTATTTCTTATTCAGTCTTGCCTCCATTTCCACTCGTCCAGCACATCCACTTTCTAGCTACAGATTGCCAACATTCTATCAACATTATTTCCCTTGTATTAATAAATGAGATGCCATTCAGATTGGCCAAGTAACCAAACATCCAACCAAAAGCACTTATATTACTAGGTTTTGGTAATTCAAGCTTATAGTGCAGCAAACCTGAAGTCCAGTATGGTGCTAACCAATGATTAGGTAATAATAACAAGCTGAAAAAAAAAATCAATATGTTAAAGAAATTACGCAATATGGGGAGCTTCCAACACCCTCTCCAAGTCTTTTCTCATAGCCGCTGGTATAATGTCCACACTTGCCATCTTATCCCCTTCTTTAAGTCTCATGGCCACTGCCCCCCTAGTGTTTCTCCCTAGTGCACGAATCTGGTGCATAACAGAGATGAACGTGATAAGATACAAATTAGCAGTACAAAAACCCTTCACGAAATGTAGCCATTAGCTGGTAATATAGCACCAAGAATTTCTAAAACTTCTTTTCTTTTTTTTGTAAAATGACCAAGGATATAGGACCACAGGTAGTACTAGTTCTCTACAATAATGAGATTTCTACATGAACATAGTGAAACAACTACAGAAACTCAATTCCAGAGATTTAGGACTTGCAAGTTTTAGACACTTGCACATAAACGGGTGCCAAAGTGCATGGGGGATACAAGATGATCCCAGGAAAGAGAGAAATAAAGAGATAAACAAATAAATAAAATGGGAGAACATGGGTAGCCACAACAAGAACAGCAATCTCAAGGCACAAGAACTTGAAATTATAAAATGATTATTGTTCTTCATTTCAAGAGGCTCTACATCAGGAACATGGGGACACCTGAAGTCCAGAGGTTAACGAACTTCTTGAGGTCGAAAAAATTGCGCTTAGTAGGTAGGAAAAAATGAATTCCCATGCATTGCCTTGTAATTGCCCTAACACCGCAGTTTAATGATATACAAAATCCAAATAATAGCAAAAGATTCAAACGAGGCTGGTGAGCTACGAGCCTACGAAACAGTAATAATACTAGTAAAAATAACAGTAGTAGTAATGACAATAACAATACTAGTAATAACAACAACAATAGCAATAACAATAACAAATAATAGGTAGTACTAACAATAAGAATAAGAATAACAATGATGATAATAATAATTATGGGGTTGGTGAAGGGAGGGCCCCAATTGGTAAAAAAAAACCCTCAACCCCTTGGGGCTATCCTGCACTTGGAAGAAGAAGCAGAAAAAGGAATAAATATAGTGATAATTTGACTCTTCATTGCCGTAGTAAATAGGCAAGAAAATAGAATTTGTTTCTTCATCTTTACAAAAAAATAAAAAAGGATTAATTAATTGTGACACGTTCACTAAAAAAAAATCCTTTTGCAGGGAATCATTTATTAAGAAAAAAAAAATACACTTAACTCAAAAGCAGAAAAAGAAATAATAGTAACCTGGTCCCGTTTTAGTATTTATATTTAAATTTGTTTATTTAAATAAAATATTTCATTAAATGTAATACAGTTTTTAACTGCATACCAATGTGTATATCAATGAGAAGGAAAGTGCTGTATACTTACAATATCAGATGAACTTAAGATGACCATTCCATTCTGTGACGCCATCGCTACAAGGTCATCATTTGTGCAACAACGGACCCATTTTAGCTCATCACCAGGAACCTGTCACATGAATGATGATTTGTGAACCAAAAGAAAATTTATGCACGGCCGGAAATACAAGACTTGCACAGCAAGAGAACGAACCAGTTGAATTGCTATGATTCCTGTTGACCTGATTGACGAAAAATAACTCAAAGAGACCTTCTTAATGTAGCCATTGACAGTAAGCATAAGCAAAAACTGATCCGCAGCAAACTCACTCACAGGAATAATAGATGTAATTCTCTCTCCATCCGACAACGATAAGATCTTGCTCCAATGTAAAAACAATTATTAACCTTCAGCAATTTAAAAAAGAATGTCTGAAAAAGAGAGACTGATTAGTAAATAAATTACCTGAACCAGTGGTGTACCAGCAGCTGTCCGAGTGCATTCAGGAATTTTATATGCACGAGCAGAGTACACTGTTCCTTTGTCACTGCAAACATAACTTTTGTAAGTCATCCATCGACAAACATCAAACAAATAAATTTGGAAAAAATTGACAATCTTAAGACTGACACCAGATGCAAAAGTCCTTTCATCACAGAAGTACAAAAGCAAGCTCCTCCTTAACATTCAATTAATAGGCAAGCCATATGGCAGGACTCTGGGAACTAGGTTTGCACCATCTTTTAGGAACCCCGGAATCAAATGAAACTACCTATCAAGACAAGATTTTAGCGTCAAAGCAACATCTTGTGTGGGCTGCGAGTAATTAATATTTCATACCGTAAATTGGTGAATAACCCATTGGATGAGAACAGTTTGTAATTTAAGTATGAGCATAGGGAAGTGGCAATTTGATAAGGCAAGCCTTTTGTTTTCATTTTGCCGAAGTATTTAGGCACAATATATTACTGTGCATGATTCCTGAGTTCCTATGTGGTGTCGGTGAAGAAAATTTCACTTGGCGCAACAGGGACTATGGGGAGGATGAATCTTTGAAGCAAAACATTAATGTCTCAGTAAGTTGAATCTTGAAGTTTTAAAAGGCTAGGTGTACAACTGAGACGTAAATTATTTCAATAAAATAATAAAAAAAGTAATTAAAATATTAAAAATATGTGCTAAAATTTATTAAAAATAAATCTTTGAAAATGAGTCAAAGAGAGAAGGGAGAGTTAGAATAATATGATTTGGGAGCTTAGGTTTGCAATTTTGGGAGAGTTAGTTGAATTAGGGTTTACATGGTCTGATTTGGGATTGGATTGTATCAGTGGTAGGGGATGAAGAACCTGGTGGTGTTGTAAGGCTTAAACAAAAAAGGATGTGTTTGCTTTAAACATCCTTCACAAACGATGATGTTTGGATATTAGCCTTCCATGAAACATGGAGTTTTATCAAAAGGAACTAGCCTACTTGACAAACGGCTGCGTTTCAATTTAAAAAATTCCAGAAAAGTTAAGCAGGCAGGGCAGGAGTCGTCTTCTTTGCAAGGTGCAGCCGCCATTGCTGCCACTTTTAGCTGCAGCGTGTACGCCTCCAACTGCCTTGCACTGCCCAGCACCCAATGCGTACACTTTTTTGCAATATGCTAGTGATTGTACACATGAGGCAGTTTGCCGACGCCTCTTCTCAATGCCCACCTGAGATACGCTTTTTAAACCTTGATCTTGTTTATAATCTACTATGCTGCCACAATCCTTGTCCCATTGTCTCTTCAAGCTAACAATATTACATACAACCTTGGTAGTGATAAGGACAGAAGCATTGGATCTAGTTATACTTCGCCAAATCCCCATTTGGCACAGCCAAGTATAAAACTTTGCTGTCAACATGAAAAACACTAGACACCAGAGTATGAGCCCTCCAATACATACCGAGAGTTCCAAACGTTTTAATCCTTCTAATTACTAGATAAAAGAAACCTTCGCATAAGAAAGCCAAGAGATAAAGTACCTGAAGTATAGAACATGATCATGTGCACGACAAACAATAAAGTCTGACATTGCATCATTTACCCTCAATTTCCCAACAGATTTGCCAATGGTTCCTCGATTTTGTAGATTGAAAGTGTTAGGTTTCATCCGCTTAACATACCCCTTTTCACTGAACGCCTGACAATTATATACAAAGAAAACTTTAAGTAAAAAAAACATAAAGTACTAATGGTTTCTTTTCTTTTAAATTTTCCTTCTTCAGAAATAAAGGAGTAAAATATAACTTGATGAAAAAGAAGGTTGATTAGCATATACCAAAAGCATTTCTTCATTTGGAATAACATCTATGTCATCAAGGTGGCCACTATCACTGTCCTCCAGCATTGAACGCCTTGGACTGGAAAACTTGCTTTTTAACTCATTTGCTTCTTGTTCAATCAACTGATTGAAAAAAAAAAAAAAAAAAAAAAAAAAAAAAAAAACAGAATTGTAATTCAATTTGAACCAAATGGAAGCAATTAAAGCATCTTCCCTATAAACAGTATGATAGTCATCTTAAAAACATTTAACATCATTTCCAAACAAGTGTAGATGAAAAAAGGAAGAAGTGAAAATGATGATACAAAGACAGCTCATGCACCAATTTTTTTCCATAACAGGTTAAATCAACATAATGATCAAGATCCCACTTCCAACCCAATTAAATGCATTCTGCACTGCCTCAACAGGAGCGTGGCGCAAGAGGTTCGACCTAATCAAATGTGCACTTTTGAAAATAATATAATACAAAGAAGCGCATTGGAAAAAATTATCTGAAGGATTACAAAACAGAGTATGTACAATAATCAGAAGAAATATATAATACAAAAGTGTATAACTCAGTAGGTTTATTTCAAAACATGGGGAAAAATTCAAACATATATATGGAAATATGGGAATCAATACGTATGTCTAAACATAATGTGTAATGAAAAATGCAAGTCTGAAAATATGTCCTGATCTTTAAAAAGAATTATAAATGACCCCTTCAGTGGCATGCATATACACCTTCACAATACATGCAACCAATTGGTATTAGAGCTATACCTGTAATATGTATTTCCTGCTTGACAAGAGTTCTTCTAGTTTTGAAATTTGCTCTTTTAACGATTCACTTTCATTAATAAACTTTTTCCTCTGCACAATAAGGAGAAAAGGATACAAAGTTATTACCCAAGGTCTCTCATCAAGCTATCAGAAATTACATTTGAATGGCACGCCTACTATGCACCTCAAGCATGGTAATTCTTCTTAGGCTAATGTCTAATATTGCTTCAGCTTGTTTCTCAGAAAGATTGAACTCTGCATAAAAGAATAAGAGATAATATCAGTACCTTTAACCACGCCTACCGCTCAAAAACAGCCGCCACAATTAAGTAGAAAATATGAAAACAATATTCACCATTGGGTATAAAGACACAAAACTGGCTAAGGTGTAAGCTGGGGAATCTTGCAACTAGAGTTATATATGGCTTCACAAGTTATTATTAAGTTTCCTAATTAGAGCATTCAAACCAAAATAAATTGGCAATAGGAGGCCCATATTTCATGGCTTCCGCTTGGGAAGTAGATCTTTGAACACAGTTGATTCGCTAAGGAATACATTTAAGAAAAAGGAAATCAAAACACCAGGGTATGGATAGAATAGAATACAGATAAAAAAGTCTCCATTCCAGAGCTGATTTCAAAGAAAACCAAACCCTAGACATCAAGGAAATTTGAATAACAAAATTGCAAAACATGATTACATTCTGTCACTAAACTGGAACTCTCATCTACTCCCAAAAAAGCCTTACTAAGTCAGGCATTAAATAAACCCTACCCCTAAGAACTAAGTTTGAAAAAAATAATAGATTATTAGAAGGTTCTATTTAGTAAACCCCAGGTGCCAAAAAAAAATTTCACATGTTATAGGAAAAAAATTTCATTGATCAAAAGAAGCAAACACAAAGAACATGACAAAAAATCTACTGCACCAAAAATGTTCCTCACAGCAGAAGCTAGAAAGCGAAAAAACAGAAATACAATAAATGCAGAACAACAGAAGTTTAATGGCAAAGCCAGAAAATCATGTCTCAGTGCTTTTGAACGACAACTTCTACTTAAGTAGAAGAAAATGAAAAACTCAAAAACATAGGGGAGCTCACCGCTCCTTAGACCAGATGATGCAATTGCATTGCTAGAAGATTCTCTTAGTATACGAATTACTGCATCCAAATTATCCAGGCCCACAACAATGCCCTATTTCAACAAGAAAATACATAAGAACTATGAGTCTGTAGTGTGGTGACATAAATAAAAATCCAGTAAAACAGAGTCACAATAATACAGCAGTACATGAAGACAAGCTAGAATAATGTGAAATGCAATGGGAAAAAGAATGAAATCTTCTCAAGTTCTCACTCGTGGTTTAGAGCACACATCCAAGGACATGTATGGATGTCCAAAAACATCAATATAATCACTTTGAGACAACTTATGAATAAACTTATCTAGAATTAGAAGGAAAATAAAAATAAATAAAAAAGGGTACCATACCGCAACAATATGTCTTCTTTCCTGTGCTTGTGAAAGTTTGTACTTGGCACGTCTCTCAATAACAGAGCATCTGAAGTCTAAGAATGCCTGTGAATATTGATTAACAAAGGTAATATTTAGTACAGCCTCACCATTTGGTACATTGAGAACCTTGTACCAAAACAAGTAACAATATCTTAATGCAAGAATATCATAATCTCAATACAACAATGAATGAGTTAAGCATCAATACTTAGGAGTGATGAACCAAATATTAACAGTTCACTGCATGCTTTAAAACCAAAAGAGCAAAATTAAATAAAAAATAAGTAACCAGGTAGGTTGAGGTAAGACAAACTGTCCAAGATTTGAAGCCATTAAATGTCCCAACAGAGTAATACAAAAGCTGAGCAAAAACAATATCCATGAAATCAGAATATAAATTTTCCAATGAACGTTTTGCTGAATAGACTTACTGATGTAGTGCGGCCCGTAGGTATTAGATTAAGCACTTAAACAATACAACAAAGAAGAATATAAGAGATCGAGGAGAAGAAAATATAGATCGAAGAGAAAAAAGAAAGGGCAGAAACAGTAGAACAAAGAAGAATATCAGAGATCGAGGAGAAGAAAATATAGATCAAAGGGACGAAAGAAATGGCAAAAATCATAGAGCTCTAGAAAAGGTTTACTCAACATTTAAATCTGCTTTTTAAAGAACTACATGGGGGTATTTATAGCAAACGAAAACCTAGACGTAATAGGATAAAAATCCCTTGCTTAAACAGAAATCCTAACCCAAATAAAATAGGAAACTTAAAACTAGAAACCTGGAAAAGTATAAATCCTACTAGAATTTGGAAAACTAGAGAATCTATGAAACTAACAAATACATTAGGAAACTAATAAATTTAGGTCCTACATGTCCTGCATCACTTACATAGTTAATAGGAGCAGGGGAACTCAAAAGCCAATAAAATATAAGCCAGGGGGGCGCTCAAGAATTTGAACTAACCAACCTGTGGAAGTGAAATATTTTTGAATTACAAAAAAAGTTTGCCACACTTGAGCAACAACATATTTTCAAATGGCAATTTAATAAGGCATATATCTTCAGATGATGGCCTCTTGACAGTTTCTCTTTTTCTTTCGACATTGAGGTCTCTTGAAAGTTTGGACAATACCTTTCTGCTTTTAAGTTTTGAATGCGTTCAAAGAAATCAGAAGAATTTCACTATCCAATAACTCTTTCCAAATTGTAGTTGATTTCAATGCATCAGCTCTTTTCAATTTTTTCAAAGACGACTACAATACTACTCAAACTGTCAGTACCTAAAAATGCTAGCAATGTTAAAATAATTCGTACTTGCACAAATCTAACTAGATATCAAAAACTAGAACACTAAAATCCAACAAGATTTATTTGAATTTCCATATCATTAGTTGACCTAATTATTATATGCTTATTGTATAAGTTATCTTTTTGCAGCTTCTACATGAACAGTACACTTACATGTCCATGTGCTGCAACTATTTCCATAGCCATAAGTTAATTTTATTTATTTATTATATATTTAGTTTAGTTAACTAGGAATCATACATTTCACAGAATTCCTTCAGATTGATTGCTAAGCATTCCTGAAAGACTTGGAAGTACAGAAGTACTGCCCCTTTCAAGACACTATTAACAGAAATAGATGGACGGCTAAAACTGATCAACAATTAAAATTCCACCTTGCCACAAATCCCTGACAGTTCGACCATTTTTGCTGCATCAACATATAAGAAAGTGTAGTGTTTCTATTGTTTTAATTCTATCTCTGAAATTTACTACTTCAGCAGAAAATGCAAATCCTAAGACTCCTAGGTCAGTTTGTTTGACAGAAAATAATAACAATTACCTAGGTTGCAATTCCTTGATGTTTGTTTGAACCCAACAAAAAAAAAAAAGATTTCCCGTTTAGAGAACTTTTCTAAAGCACAAGCATTTCCTTAATTCTTTTTCACCTACTTTACTGACAAGATTTATTACAACTTTAGCTACCTTAGTGCCTCACGTGGTTCCTCTACAAACAATACTTGCATTAAAGGAGACAAAGCGGTGTAGTAAAAACGAAAACACATAAAAAACCATATAAAGTCAAGTACGAACTCATGAAAACAGCAGCCCAAGTAGCGTGAATTACAAAATGATTCTTAAGGGAAAACAAATTCCAGCAAGAAAAACATTTTCTTGAAATAGCTTACCTACAATATACAAATATATTAAAATAGCATATATGCATGAGTGAGCATGTGGGTCAGTGGGTGGGCATTTATATTGGAGAGATTAAACTTAGGTAGTCACCTGCAGCAACTCCTTTAGACCCATCTGCTTAGGTTGCCCATTATGAATACTGTGAATAGACAAAATACCAAATGAAAACCCAAGCATTGTGATGAATCATTTTAGCAAGAAAGTTCAATCAAGAAAATATAGTGTACTTCTAGAACAATGGAAAGCCATAATTTAGTAACACCAGAATCATTTTGAACGAAGAAATTCATCCAATTGGATCGTTAATTAATATCATTATGTGCGGCATTGCATTGAAGGCTACACTGTACACATGCTTCTTGGTTGCACCACTATGTGGATCATATCTAAACAAATTTCTAAGGCTACGTTCTAGTGATATTGGCAATATTTCACTGACATATCTGTTTTCTTCAATGAAAAAAAAAAGGCAGCTTCTCCCGTGCAAGCATGGTGGACAAGTATTCCACACCTTCACAAAATTACCTTGTGTTTGTCCAATTGTATCTCCCAAAACCTACTCCAATCTCAAAAACAACACCTTATAAAGTACTTCATACAAGCTGGAAACCAAACTCAGTGGCATAAATTTATCCTTTCCCATTGAACCTTTTGCCTTCGCAATAAGGCATATGTATGTCTAATAGGTTATTGCATTTATCACCCATCCTTTCAGAACATTTCAAAGGCTTTCATCGAATTTGCCTCCAAAATATCCCAATTCCCAACAATGTTGAAACAAATCAAATGAAAAACCAACAGGCCCGGAGCCTTCAAAATCATGACTTTGTGTTTAGTTTTATCACACAATCCTTGTATTTGGGATATTTTTATTACAGCTCAGCTTTTGACTAAAATTATTTAATTCAACGACAATAGACTAATTTAATTTTCTTTATAAAATTAGTTAAACCAAAATATTTTGGTTCCTTGAAGTTACAATATTCAATCAAAGTCATAACTTTCAAGGCAAAAATGCAAGTTTCAATTTTTAGCCCTAAAAATCAACAAGAGAAGCTTAGGGAGAGAAATTGCATACACCAGTGAAGAACCAAAAGCCAGAATCTTAAGGGCCCGTTCGGTAACGTTTTTGGAGAATGTTTTCTGAGAATATTTTATGAGAATGAAAACGAGAAAACGAATTTCCATTTTCAAGATTCGAAAATGCGTCTGGTAGATTAATTGGAAAACAGATTCACAAAATAAAAATAGTGAAAACGTGTCTGGTAGGACAATTTGAGAATAATAATTTGTGAGTTATTTTTTAAGTATATTTTTTGCTAATTTCTGTCCTTTTTTTTATATTTTTAATTCTGATATTTTAAAGGCCAAAATTATTACAAACGTATACTTTGAGAATAATAATGTATAATTAAAATAATAAAAAATTCTAATTTTAGAAAAACCTAGATAATAAAATAATATTATCCTTAGTTTATTTAAAAATAAATATGAAATTGAATAATATATGATGGTTTTGTCATAAAATTAATATACACTGATGTAGCAAAATAAAATAATGATTAGGAATGAAAAAACTAAAAGAAAAAAAATGGCAAATGAAAAAAAATTAAAAATCATACCAACCAAAAAAGAATGAAAAAAGAAAGAAGAAAAAGAAAGCAATCAGACCAGTACATTGGGTAGAAAATGAAAACGATAATTTGGTGTTTTCAGTTTTTGTACATGAGTTTGAATTTATTTTCAGAAAACAATTCCAGTGAAAATGGAAACGACATACCGAACTCGTTTTTGGTAGAAAATGAAAAGGTTACCGAACGGCCCCTAAATCTCTACAAATGTTCTTGAATGATGATAAAGATATCACTCACCCAACCATGTTACAACTAAAGCTGCATTGAAGAGATGTGAGACGATAAAGATTATTCAGAACAATTGATGGGTCAGATCCTCGCTTGAGCTGAAAAGAGGACGAAAATAGATCATAATCCAATTGCAGAACCCGTTTTTAATTTGAGAAGAATAGCAAAACCGTTTTACTAATTAAATCTCCTAGAGTATTGTGAATTCTTCAGAATGTTAGTATTTAAAAACAACAAAGTACACATAAGAGAACAGAATTATAAATAAATAAATAAATTGCATACCTCAATGACAACACGCATTCCAGAGCGATCACTTTCATCCCTAATATCGCTTATGCCTTCTAAACTCTGTAGAAGAAAAAAAAAAAAAAAAAAAAGGAAAAAAGTATAAATAAATACTAAAACGAGAACATATTAGGTAACAACTCTTCAATGAAAAAGCTGCATCCCTAATATAAGGTCAACATGATATCAACATCTAAGAATAAATACTAAAACGAGATGAGAATTAACAACAATGTATGACCTTATTACTTTAATAAATTTCATGTGAGTGATACAGCACATAACTTAGATGAATACATTGGTACTTATTGGATTTAATATAGTCACATATTAAATAAAAATTATAATACTAACAAATGCATTTGGACCCTAAACGCTGGAACCTTTCTGATTAGAATCAAATCACATATATAAAAAACAATCACAAAACTACTTCTTTAATGAAAAATTACAATCCAGCAGTTTTTAAAGGATCATTTGCTACTTGCAAGAACGTCACCTTATTTTCCACAAGTTCGGCTATCTTCTCCACGAGGGCTGATTTGTTGGTTTGGTAAGGGATCTGACTCATTCACAAAGTATAAAATCACTATAAAAAATAAACTCTTTCATGAGAATCTAAGACTACATGCATATTTAATGCAAACCAGACAAGAAGACCAAGGCAAACCTCCTTTATGATAATTGCACTTCTCTTTGTTCTAGAATCAAGCAATTCAACATCAGTTTTCCCTCTGACCACAATGCGTCCTTTCCCGGTTCGATATGCCTCCAAGATGCTTCACAAAATGAACATTTATCCAAACATTATTGATTGCGCAAACATAAATGTCCATGAATGTTCCTTTATTACTCTCATCATTTGTATTATATTACATCTTCAATTACACTAGTATATACTATTTTACTCTATCTTCACCTTAAGCTCAAGTTTCTTGGCAATTTTACTTATTCAGAAAAATGAAACAAAACTGTTTGTACGAACAGAGTAGTATACCCCACAAATTTAGCAGCAAGTATGCAACATAAGACATATCACCACTGCCCATCATCACATTCAATTTGAAAGCATCCCTTTAGTACAACCTATTCCAACGTTATACAAAAACTGGTAAAAACCAAGGAAAGAACTACTACAAGGAGGAGGCTATCACTTTTTCATCCAAGCTTACTAGAATGAACCATGCTTCATATAGCGAAGGAATGGTTCCAACTTACCCAAGGTTTCCCATAATCAGTCCTCCAGTTGGAAAATCAGGCCCTGGCATGTATTCCAGTAATTCTTGCAACTGTCACAGGGAAAACCAAATGTCAAATACTCGAAAGGAAAAATGAAATGGAAAATAAAGAAAACACAAAAACAAAAATGGGTCAATAGAAAGCAAAGTTCTTTTTAGTTAACTTGAGGGTTCAAATTATGCCCAATAGCTCTAACTTCTATGGAGAATAGTGATGGAAATGATAAAGTCATACTTAAACATAACTGTATAGCCAATCATTGAGATTCTTTAATATCAAAGTTTCAAATCATCTTAATGGACAACTAAACTACAGGAGCAACACGAAATTTCTCAAAGACTACTTCGAAAAAAGTTATTGAGCAGCGCCACATGCAAAAAGGAATTCTCGGATTGGTTTTCAAGGAATTGATGGAAGATAAGTGTATATGATGCTACATTAAAGACTTGTAACTCTTGCCTAAACATATTTGTTTGCCATTAAACCCAAATTGTTATATACTAATCATGGATACACTATTTTATAAAGTTTATATGGAAAATTGATTAGTTTTGTATTTCCTGAAGTTTCATAAAAAATTCCATACTTTTTTAGAAAATTTTATCATTTTCATTCATTTCAATATTTCCAGCAATATTTTCAGTGACATCAAGATTTTCATCCTTGGATATAACAAAGGGAATGGTATGCTAGATTCATTTCAACTATCTTATAAGTTGATAGAAAATAAGCAATTTTTCCATGTAGACAAAGACTAAAGTTTATGTCAAAGACTCTTCCCCAACTGACTCCAAGTTGGTACATAATGTGTAAAATGTAAGGAGAGAATGCAGATCATTGTTTGTCCATTGTCAGGTAGCTTTAAACTTGTGGTGTTTACTATTCAAGGAGGCTGGAGTCAGTTGGGTAATTCCACAAGGATGCCCTTCATTGTTTAGTGAAAGTCTTGCTGCTTTTGGTAAAGGAAATAAGGCTCAGGTCTTATGGGGTTGTGGCCAGATGGCTGTCTTGTGGGTGATCTAGATGAAGAGGAATGAGGGGATGGGGGTAGACTAGCTGTGGGAGAGGGTGAGGTTTTTGTCGTCCCCTTGGGCTTCAGTTACATCAGATTTCAGGGATCTTTTCCTTTCTTTTTTTGCTAAATTGGGAGTCATCTAAAGGATAATGTGTTTTTGTAGGTTTCGCTGTTTTTTATTTGTAATCATTTGTAGTTTGTTTTTGGTGGACTCCTTGTTCACTACCTCTTGTCTATCTTAGATTATCTTTTACTAAAATTTGTTTCTTTTCAACCCCCAAAAAAAAATGGGGGATAGTACAGCACATTGTTGTAATTATTATCAACACCCATTATAAAGTACAACAGAACTTCTATTTTTAAAAAGAAAACTAATTGAAACATACCTAATTAATATAAAATAAATAAATAAAAGGTATCGCCACTTACCGTAGCTTCTGGATTGTGAATTAACACACTAAGAACATCTACCAACTCTCCAAGATTATGCGGAGGAATGTTGGTTGCCATGCCAACCTGAAAATTAATTTAGCCATATGTGAATTGAAGATATACAATTATTGAGGAAGAACAAGAAGAAAACACAAGCAGCAGCTTTTGATTATGAAGGACAATGAAACCTAAGAAAAATACCGCAATCCCAGAAGCACCATTCAGTAATAAAGTTGGAAGTCGAGCAGGTAAAACTGATGGTTCTTTTTGTGAATTATCAAAATTCGGAGTAAAATCAACCTGCGCCAAATGAAGCACATCATGCGAAAACAAATTAATGATGAAAGAATAATATCTTATGACTAGATAATGTATGGAACAGCTCTGACCGTATCTTGATCTAAATCTGCCAATAACATTGCTTCTGTCAGTGGCTGCAAAAATAAGGCATCGATATGGTTATTACTAAAGATAAATATATTCCTTATAAACAAAAAGCATATAGCAAAAATGGGAATTAATGCACCATATATATCTGCATGTCTAGCACAGTATCATGGCATAAAGTTCACTGTAAAAGTTAGCAATAAGAGATTTTTGAGACCTGAATTGAATTTAAATAATGACGTTTATTTTTATAACCTATTGATGATGAGGGAAACTATTCATGATGACACATTTACTTGGACAACCAGCTATGTGGCACAGAGACTTGTAAAAGAGCTGCCCAAGGCAAAATTATAAATATAAAAAAAAAAATAATGGCTTTGAACAATGGTTCCCCCTACACTCCCTGGATTTGTGTAAATGCAGCATTTTCGCACTCTGCCAATGTGCAATAGGCATTAAGTAAACACTCTGGAACAAGATCTTTTACCTTTTAGAGCACTAAAAAACACAACATCACTATAATTGACAAACATACTGAGAGAGGGAAGGGGGATGAGAGAGAGGTTGCCCCATTTCTGGAATAGAGTATAACCTAAAGATCTTAATATTCATCTTGATATCATGATTATTAAGAACCCATACGGTGTTCAAAGTAACTAAAATATCTGAACATACTTCCAATCTGCACTCTGTGTAACGCATGGCAGCTGCAGGATCAGCATCAATCGACCCGAAATTCCCATGCCCTTGGATTAGTGGGAATCGTAGGGAGAAATCCTGGAAAATTAAGATTCAAAGCAATCAGGAGATCACATGAACTAAATAACTAATTATAATGTGATCTAAATCAATATTTACAAAGACAAAAAGTTCAAAAACAAATGGAGTAGAATCCAGAAAGCTGGAATTGTTTTATACGAGGAATTAGTAACGAAATTTTATTGTAAAGACATTAAGGGGCATCGCCTAGTATATACAGCAAATAAACATAGAAATAGACAATCAAAAGAGGCAGCAACAGATGGTGCTTGTCCATTCAAAGAATTATCAATGATGTTGAGCTTCCATTCTCCAAATTGATTGTTCCATCCATCAAAAGCTCTTTGGTATTTAATTTCCAGGCATGGATGCCTAAAGATGCGCAAATTTTTTTTATTTTTTATGGTAAGAAAAAATCTATTGAAAAATAAAATAAAATAAAGTATATCCACTGGATAGATTGCCCACCAAAACAATACATCAACATAACGGGAACAGCAAAACAAGATTAGACTGAAAACAGTACTATTTCTCTCACAATTGGAACCCAGAAAACAGATTAGACTGTACAGGTGCTTTCCAAAACTCGAAGACAAAGAAGCCCAGAGTTAAGACCAAAATCTGACTTTACCCCATAACACCTCCATCCCCACACCACTATAATTCACAAAAATCTTCTTACACCTCGCCAGCCAAATTACAAAAAGTTGCACAGAGTATTTATCTATAACCATTATAATTACACTTTTCAAAAAAACCTACCATTTCATCCAGAGAAGACATGGTTAACACAAGCTGACAGCACTCAAATATCCACAAACAAAGAAAGATATATCACACTGTTTCAGAGTTATTCTAAAGAAACTAACTCCTGCAGCTGAGAAAACTGAAAAAAATGTAACAAATGAGAAAAACGGAACACTACAAGGAGGCCATCCAGAAAAAAAGAGATCGCAGAAGTTGAAGTATTTTTTGTATTACTACTAGCTTATCAGTTTTTACTTCTGTAATGAATTCACGTATTGGTTAATAGAAAAAGTTATTGTTACCTGGGCCATTCGCACCAAGGAATCATAGACAGCAGTGTCACCATGGGGATGAAATTTTCCTAGAACCTGCATCCAAGCATTTTCTATCTTAATTGTAAATATAAATATTGGGGATTCATACAAGAGACACAGAAAGCCTCTGATTACTAGCCTCTCCAACAACTCTAGCACATTTCTTGAAAGGTTTTCGCGATGCAAGCCCCAATTCATGCATTGCATACCTGTAGTTTGAGAACAATACAAAACAAATTAAACATCGCTCACAAAAATTCTTTTCTTCCCAGAAAGTTTTCTCAGGAACCAAACAATCTACTAAGCAAACATCACTCACAAAATACGACGGTGCACAGGCTTCAAACCATCGCGAACATCCGGCAGGGCGCGGCCGAGCAGTACAGACATAGCGTAGGCCATGTAGGCTTCAGTGGCCTCCTTGTGGAGCTCAACACGAACGATTCTTTCTTCGCTGTTCTCACTTGTGTCCTTGACCAGCACACTTCCATTCCCATTCTGCCCCTCGCCTGGGTCCTCCTTTTGCGGGTCGTCCTGAAGCCTCGCTTTGATTGGGCGGACGTGGGTCCCGGGATGGGAGGACGATGCGGACAGGAAGCGGAGCTCCGACAGGTTGTGACGGAGACTGGAAAATCGGGTCGGGTAGAGCGGGGCAGCTAGGCGGTAGCGGAGGATGGAGGAAGAAAGGCGAAGACTGGAAGCTAAGGCCATGGTAGGGGTTTGAGGGGAAACTGGGGGTTTCATGGAGATAGGGCTGAAGGCGCCATTTGGGGGTTTTGGGGTTTCAGCTACAATCTAAATTCTAAAACCCGGCTTGCGAATGCTTTTGGAATTTTGAGGCCTCTTGCGCGCCAAGATGTGCGTGGGTTTTTGGATTGGAAGCACGGCACGTGACTTTCTAAGAGCATTTTAAAGGATTACTCCAAAAAAAACCCAAAGCATTTCAAAGGAATATGGAAATGCACTAGGTAAATGGTTGTTTGTTGGATTGCACAAGTTTTTGGTGTGCTTCCAACTTGGTTTCCCCACTCCTCCTTCCATTGAAGGGACCAACTTTTTTCTAAGTAGCCAAAATTTCATGTAAGTTCATATAATACATAGGGTTAATTGCTACATTGCCCCCTTAAACATTGGTTAAATCTCACATTGTCCCTTGAAAGTTAAAGTGACCCACTTTGCACCCTTGACTAAAAGGTTTAGTGTGCCACTTTCCCTTTACCGTCAACTCCATCCCAAACTCTGTTAAAATTGATGACGTGACAGGGTTATATTTGTAATTTCCTCCAAGCTGTCAGAGTTGGTGATGTGGAATTTTGGAGCCTACATCTAGAATTAAAAAATAAAATATATGAAAACCCAACCCCATGTCTTCGTACCTAGCTAACCAAGGAAAGAAAATGAAAACCCTGCCACGTCATCAATTTTTAACAGAATTTGAGATGGAGTTGACGGTAAAGGGGAAAGTAGCACACTAAACCTTGGTGAAGGGTGTAAAGTGGGTCACTTTAACTTTCATGAGACAATGTGGGATTTGACCAATGTTTAAGGGGGCACTGTAGCAATTAAGTCTATGTATTATATGAACTTACGTGGCATTTTGGCTACTTAGAAAAAAGTTGGTCCCTTCAATGGATTAGACAATGTAATGGCATCAACTATTATTATATTATTTACTTTCATAAAAGAAAAGAAGAGAAGTTACTACGTCATAAAAACAAAAGGAGAGTACATTTTAGGCATAAGTGCTATAGTGCCCCCTGAAACTTTACCCTCTCGAAGTCAAAGTAACTCACTTTGCCCCCTTGACCAAGGTTTGATGCTCCACTTTGCCTTATACCATCAACTCTATCCAAAAGTCTGTTAAGTTTGATAACGTGGCGGGAGTGTTTTAGTAATTTTGTGCACCTGGGTGATTTTCTCACCTATTTGAGTGGGTGATGTGGTAAAGTGGAGCCCACCTCCAGTAAGGATAAAAAATTAATTTATGTTAAATCACTTTAAAAAAAAACAATTAGTTTTTTAAAACCAATTGCAGAAAAAGAGAACAAAAAAAAAACCTAGGACCGACTGACCGAAACCCAACCCCCTATTTCTTCTCCAACATTCCCCCCATGACCCCTTCCCTGCGCAAAACCCCAAAACTCATCTCCTCCCCCCTCCCCCCCCCCCCCCCCCCCCCCCCCCCCCGCAACCCACCCTCTCCTTGCGCAGTACCCAGAAACCCTAGCCCCATACCCATTCCCCTCCTCCCCAACCCATGACCCTCTCGCCCCTTTTCCCCATCACAACCCACCTAGACCCATCCCTCTAGCCCCACCCCTCTACCCATAGAACCCAGCTCCTCTCCCTTCCCCCTCCCTCATTCCCCCATGACCAACACCCGCAACCCACCCAACAAAGAGAGAGAGAGAGAGAGAGAGAGAGAGAGAGAGAGAATTATTTTAATTTTTTTAACTAAATTATTTTTTATTATTTTTTAATCCATGCTGGAGGTGGGCTCCACTTTGCCACATCACCCACTCAAATTGGTGAGTAAATGACCTAAGTGGGCAAAATTACTAAAACACCTCTACCACGTCATCAAACTTAGCGTACTTTTGGATGGAGTTGATGGTAAAGGGCAATGTGGAACATCAAACCTTGGTCAATGGGGCAAAATGGGTCACTTTGACTTTAAGGGGCTAAAGTGAGATTTGACCAATGATTTGGGGGGCACTGTAACACTTAAGCATATATTTTATCACAAAAAAATATGTGGGATCCAATACATCTATCCCTTTTCAAGTAGGCAACATTGCCTCATTGGGAGACTATTTGCCTACTCCCATGGAGGAGAAAAAAGCTTATGTGGCACATGATTTGCCTACTCATTTGCCTATACCCTTCTTATGCTCCTAGGTAGCATGTTGCTTGCCCATTTGCCTCATTCAATGGCACACTTAATCAACCTGCCAGATGTCACTGGCTTCTGCAACACTTGTCTCAGAGGTTGATTAGTAATGGTATGAATGGTGTGGGCTTAGAAATAGGGCCAGAGACGTCTGGCTAAAACGACCAAGGTGAAAGCAAGTTTTTCTATGTCCGAGTAGTGAGCTTTAACATCTTGTAATGCTTTGCTGACGTAGTGTACTTGGTGTTCGGCGCCACCATGTTGCCGAATCAACACCGAGCTATTTTCAGTGTGAGAGACCGACAGGTAAATCATGAGCGTTTCACCAGGCGCAGGTGTCAACAAGATAGGTGCCTTACTCATATATTCCTTCAGCTTGGTGAAAGCTTGATGCCTCTGAGGGCCTTGAAGAAGAGATGAACATGGTCAGGGCCGCGACGCGTCTAGTACGGCTCTGGATATCCTTGACTATCTTCTGAGACTTTCATGTCCAAGATGGCTTAGATTTTCTCTGGGTTGGCCTCGATGCCTCTCTAGCTAATCATGAAATCGAGGAACTTTCCAGAAGCTATGTCGAAGGTGCACTTTGAAGGATTGAGGCCCATGTTGTATTGCTTCAGCACGTCAAACATACTAGATCGGTTAGGGATATGTTGATCGGTAGTGCGGTTTTTGACTGACATGTCGTCAACGTATACCTTCATGGTGTGGCAGATCAATGGGGCAAAGAGATAGTTGACAAGGCGCTAATCGGTATCTCTAGTATTTTTGAGGCCGAAGGACATCACCTTGTAACAATATAAGCCCCGGTCTGTAATTAAGGATGTGTGAGCTTGGTCATCTGGGTGCATGAAGATTTGGTTGTACCCAGAGTAAGCATTTATGAAGCTGAGAAGTGAAAGAAACATGCATCTAATGTTTAGAAAATGAACTTTAGCCACAACCTATACAACAAAAACATTCTAAATGGCGGATTCATTTTGTTTATACTAGTTGAGCTAAACCTTTTTCATTTTAAATCAAGTATCTTAGCCTAGTCTCTTTGAACAAAAATAGAAAAAAGAAAAAGGGAATAGATCTTTTACCCTTGATGACCTTTTCTTGATTTCTCAAGAATGAATACCTTTGTTGGAAAGGCCTTTTATTTCGTTTGATTTTGACTCCTTCACCTTAAGGCTCCAAGATTGGAGTCATCTACTGTAACAACCCAAACCTTAAACAATATTTAATTAATAATTTAATGAAGGAAAAGACTAAACTACCCTTAGATTATTTTAATTAGTTTAAAATTGACTTTTTTGACCGGGAAGGAATTTGGGAAATCCGCTTGTACGGTTGCGTAGAGCATGACGAAATGAGTCCGTAGACACGTAATGGACTCAAATCAGAGTTGTAACGAAGGAAGTACGAGCAAAATAAGTTGAGGGGCAGTTTGGTAATTTTGCAAACCAGATTTTTTAAAATCTGATTCTTCTCTCCTTCTTCTTGGGCACGCGACCAACCCCCCTCCCTTTTATTATTTTCTCTTCTAGCCACCTCCAAACCACCATAACCACCAGCACACCCCACCCCAACCCACCTGATCGGCCAAGGAAGTAGTGCCACCACCGCAGCGACTCAGCCCATCCGTCCTCCGCCTCCGCCGATGCCACAGCCACCGGAAACAGCTCGGATTTGGCTGGTTTTTCTCCGAATTTCAAGCCTCTCGTTCTCTCTCCTCCGACCACCAAATCAAGCGAGTAAGGCACCCGAAAACCAGGTGACCCGCAGGAGGGACCTTCCAAGGGTCCAACTAGCTTAGATCACCAGTGAGTGGACTTTTTATTTTATAATGATTTTATGCAAATTAATCTATTATTTGATCTTGAAAAAGTTTATTTAAAGAATCGATATTTCTATGAATCGATTTGTTACTTTTAAGTATTTCCACTTATATGCTGCTGAGGGAGATATCTTAAGGGATATAGGAAAAAGGAAAATCTAATTAAATATCAGGTTTAATGGCAGCATAGTTTTAAGTAAACATGAATTTGTTTGTTCACTAATCTTTTCAGAATTTTATATATTTTTAGAAACCACCATAGGTACCCAAGATTAAATATGTTGCCTTCGGATTTTAAAGGTTGCCTTCAGTTTACATGTGTTGCCTACAGATTAAATGGTTGCCTTAGGTTATAATGATGTCTACGGACATCCAGTTGCCTTCAGATATGTCAGCATGCTTGACTTACGCTCTGCGAGTCCTAAGAGGTACCAGGGACCGTGGGAGCCAGGTACGCCGGTCAGGTCAACTAAATGTCCCCTGAATTCCGCGAGGATAGCGGCTCGGGTTACTTTGTGTTTCCTGAGGTCTGCTAGGACGTGTCACTCCGATGGCACTAGGACGTGTCACTTCGGTGGCACGAGGATGGAATTGATAGAAACTAGTGGAATTGACATATTATAAGGAATTGACGGAATAATAAATGGGTACACCTAGGTGGTAGATTAAAGTGTTTTCAATGTTTTCAAAGACTTAATGTTTGATCAAGTATATGATTGATATATACAGTGGCGGACCCACAGAGGCGCAAGGAGGCGCATGTGCACCTCTCCTCGCCTGAAAATGCCATAGAAGTCAGTCATCTTGAGCTCTTGAGGGGCTGGGTGGCTGGGCAAGAATGCCCACAACCTGTTTGTGGAAAGGCTGGAGTGAAGAGCAACAGCAGCAAGCGGGATCTATTTTTCTCTTTAATAATTTTAGCCAAAACGAATCGTTTTGGACCAAATCAATTAATACGTTTTAAAATCTTTCTGTGCAATACACGTGTTTAATTTTTGTTAAATTAAAGACCACATCATGCTGCAGTTTTAGTTTGAGGGTAGAGTAGTCATTAGAGTTTGAGGGCTTAACCTATATATATATATATATATATATATATATATATAATGAAATTATTTGTTAATTTAATCTTCTTGCAAGTTCTTCGTTTCTTTTTTCTTTTTTTCTTTTTCCTGAATATATAAATTGCACATTTATGACAAGCGAATTTTGTTAGTTCATATATACGGCTCTATAATGGAATTCACTTTTTTTTTTTACCTTTTTGAATTTCCAAAAAACTGGTTAACAGACGATATTTATTTTATAAATTATGAATAATAATAGTATCAGTTCAATTATAAATTTCCAAAGTTTTGTTTTTTTTGTTTTTGTGTGGAACAGTTAGTTTTTGAAATGTTGCACCTCCCCTTAAAAATTCCTGGATCCGCCAGTAGATATATATATATATATATATATATATATGATTACATTGATTTCAGTACGATTATAAATAAGGAAATGTTATAGTTTCTTAACTGTTCTTACAGAGGGGTTAGTATGTTCATATGCTATTTTCTAAACTTTGTTTTTGGTCCACTCACCCTTTTAATGTTTTGCGCCCCTAGGCAGTAGACGTGCTTCAGTTCGCCACCACCGGGCCGAGCCCACCTTCCGCCACCTCTTTGTACCAACGTAGGGATTTGTATAATTAAATTATACTTGTAATCTTCTGTATAGAGCTCTGATATTACCCTTAAAGTATATTCAACTGTTAGAATGTAATTATTTGCATGTTGGCAGTTGGTGTTTGTATTCTTGTGCTTGTCTGACAGGTGTAATGTTGGGATTGGTCTAAATACAAGGAAGACTCTGCTGAATTTTCGGCAGAAGTCAAAGCCCTAGTTTTAATTAAAATTTGACTATAAGGGCAATCAAGTCAATTGTGTTCGGCACTTGCCAGGTGTTGGACATGCACAGGGTCCGACTCGGATTCCAAAGTGGAATTTGGGTTGGGTCCTGTCATCTACCTCAACACACCAAATGCTCCTAGAGATGAAGAGAAGGCAATCAAGAAGTATGGATGCTAGTCTACTTCTTGATTGGACCAATTTTTGGTTTATGGATGATGATATACAAAGATAATCACTCATCAACCAAAGTAAGAAACCAAAAACCCTAGTTAGGTTCTCTCCAACACTTAGTTTATATAGGACAACATAAAAGGCAATTGTGTGGGTATTTGGGGCTCCATTTGGTTCATGGGTCATATCATCTTATGCCACTTATCCCTTGGGCCCAATAGCCTTTTGGGCTATTTTGTCCATTTTCTTTTAAATCATATTTTAAAACTTAATCCAATATTTCTATATGTCAATATTAATTCCATAATTAATATTTTAATTATAATTTAACTATTAAATTATAATTATAGTCTTACTTAATAGAAATGGTCGAACTATTTGACTTTGGTCAATTGCTCCGCTCAACATGTTGACTTTTGACCGTTGACTTTGACATTTGATTATCAACAATTGACTTGTCTCCTCATTTCATTTCTCTTCATTTGTACCTCTAATCACATTCTTTGAGTGTGCAGATCCGTAGGTTCCCTTTAGCAAGGTAGTGGGTTGACCCAACTCCTCAAATATGATATACGAATTAAATTCCACAATTTAATTCTTCCTATTAATAAAGGTTAATTGAAACCTTTTAGGACATCCACAAACCATGGTTGTCGCCTAGCAATAAGTCACAGTTATTCGAGCTAAATGAGACATTATGAAAGAACATATTCAAATTGGAATGACCGTGTAATTGAATCCTTCTCTTACGTCAATACTCCTTATTCACATTATTAGATCATAGAATCCGATTGTCAATATCCTAATGTGAACCATTCCTTTTATATGATTATCTTGGTAAGATTTGAAGACTTCTTTTTTCAAGTCTTATGCACTTCTCTGCGCAGAGATTTGACCAATCATATCTTGAAACGTACCTGAAACGTCTTACCTGGTCATCCACGTCGAAGAGGTATCACTTCAAAACAAAACACATTACTCTTAACGATACTAAGGATGTACACAAGGTGCAGTCTACAGGAAATTAAACATATTGCTCTGATACCAAGTTCACATGACCTGACCCAAATTCCACTTTGGAATCCGTGTCGAACCCCATGTGAGTCCAACACCTGGCAGGTGTTGAGACGAATGACTAAACTGCCCTTTTTGCCCTAATTCAAAAACTACTTTGGGGTTTGACTTCTACTGAAAAACTGGTAGAGTGTCCCTTGAAAAACGGACATTTACCAATTTATTTGCACCTGTAAAAAAACACAATTCTATAATCCTAATCATTCAACAAACAAGAATTTCGTCCATATACAATTCAACAGTGACTCAACTGGAACTCAGTTCCGTACAACATAATCAAAACACTAACATTCACCTTGTTATAAACGAGAATTATCGGTAATCCAAAATTTGCCCAATTACAACGGATTTCAACTAAACCAATTCAAAGCATAATTAAACAGTTTATTTTGCGGCTGCACCTAGGTTAACCTAGGTTGACTACATACCCTTAACAAGGGATCAAGCCACACGTAGTTCTTTCATACTTCCCTAACCAAAATCTTCAACTCTAATTAATCCTTTGAAATCGCACAAAAGATTTTTGATTGAAGAACAATCTTCCATCCAATCACATACGTGCATAAGCAACACAGATATATAATAGCTTGTTACAGATATGTATGAAAATGAGAAAGTCACTAAAATAACTTTTGGTCATGTGAAACATTAATATCGCTATCAGCAGTTTGAATAAACATGCTTCTATCTTCCACACATAATAACAGACTCATCACTTAAGAGAATAATTACGAATTGTATAAAATCATTAAAACTTGGAAACCTCCAATCCTTGTCTCATAAAATCAGAAAATAAGTATTAAAACTTTTACCCAAAAATACCAAGATAAAATCATCAATTTTGAGTTTAAACATCTTAAAACCCAAATACTCTCCACCTAGGCGTACCCCATTCATATTCCGTCAATTCCTTTAATATTCCGTCAATTCCAATAATATTCCGTCAATTCCAAGTACCTGTTTGTGCCTGATAAATCACGGCCATAAACTGGCCGAAGGAGCCCATTTTCCTCGGCCCTGGCACTCGCTCGAAGGACTAAACGCAGCGTTTGGCCAAGATGTTCGGCCTTCCTGAAAGCAAAAGAAAAGTTGCTAAGGCACGATCATCTCGGCCTTGATTGTAGGCCAAGGCCGAGGCCGAACAAAATTACGGCCAAAGATATTAAAGTCAGATCATCAAGTGGCAGTAGGGTCCCACACTTCATTTAATGAAGTAGTGCCTCTGTTTATTGCAGCAAACCCACTGGCCAAGAATAGGCATTTAATGCACGAGGGAAGGTGGGAAATGACTGAAGTCAGGATTTGGCGACAGAAAGCAGAGTGATTAGACGCAGACATTCTCACAAGAATTCTTGCATCTTGAGAGATTGGGTGACTAACTATCAGAGCAATAAATACGTCCCCACGGCCAGTTGCGCAGAAACCACGATTAGGGCGGCGGCCGAGATTCACCGGGATTCACGGGGTCACACCACCATGCTTCACGATCCCAAATGTCGATTGGACTACCCACTTGCGCTAATCAGGCTCCACTATGCAGGTTTTCAGCCTCGATTACTCATCCAAGAACTCTTCCTATAAATACAAGGCTCAAGCTACATTCAAAGGGTTCAAACACCAAACCAAAGCCTCCCACGGAGCAATTTATATTTTCCTGTAATGCACTTTCAATATCTTTACTTGCTTTCCTAGAAGTAGTGTTAGACTGTAAGGAAAATCCATTCATCAATATGTCATACGACCCTTGATTTTCAAGGCGCCGGAGCACCATCTCTGTTATTCGCTCATTCACCCCATATATCATACGACCGCCGCTCACTGAGCAGCGCGCCGGAGCAACGCCCTAAACCCACCATCAACACCACCACTAAACGGCCTTGTAGCTCAGGCCGTGAACCTGACAGCCGAGATTAGTTCCTCTCTCGGGTACAATCGTTTGATCAGAAGGCAAGTCCAAACAGGCGCATCACTTGACCACTTCCATTCACATCCACAATCTCGACGCACGGTAGACCGTGCTAGCACGCCCGCGCACAACCGCACCGCACCCAAAAGCAGGAAGTCGCGTGTCAACGCATATCCCCTCGGCGCGGAACTCCAAGCCGTGAGATTTGCGCGACAGACAGTACCATGTCTGTTACATTCTTGCAGAACTCGAGGAACACATAGTGTGCCCAAGATCGCATATCCCCGCAATACTCGAGGGACACGTAGTCAACCCAAGAACGCACATCCTCGCAGAACTCGGGGGACATGTAGTCAGCACGAGAACTCATATCCTTGCACCGCACAGTTCAGGCATCCCCGATACTCGTAAGGCATTAACATACATAACTAAACAGTTCTAAAGGCAACTTGGGGGGTACTCCTGTGGTGGGTTTGAAAACCATATTCCGAACTTATCATAAAATTCCCCTTATTCCACAAATCCATTTTCCAAATCTTTTCTCAACTTTCAAAAAATCAGTTCTTCAATGGGTAGCCAAAATCCCTTCTCAAGCATAAAGTTCATAAAGACCCAAAAATATTCACAAACCACAATATCAAATTAAAGTCCGTTAATCCCATAACATAATCTCGTAATCCCATCAAGACCCCAAAATAATTCAAATAATAATCAAAATTTGTTTACATATAATTTCCATAAAATATTATATTCCACAATTAAAACAATAAACTTTCATAAACAACCCAATATCACCCAATCATATACTTTAATAATAATAATAATAATAAATAATGTAAAATATTAACCCTTAGAGATCCCATATCCCTATTAACCCAAATTAAGTCAATTTTCAATCAAAACTCACTTAAGCAAGAAATTCCATATTAAAAGAACGAAGTACACTTAAAACAAACTCCCACTCATTCCCTAATAAATATAGCCGAGACCCACGGCTCACCTTCACAACCCACCAATCAAGTATTCTATGCTCAACTATTCCATAACTTCAATTATCAAAATAATATCTAAGAATTCCATAAGATACTATAAAACAATCTCATAATTCCAACATAATCAAAATAACTCAAATAATAGTCAAGACTTGTTTATAAGGTCGTTCTTGTACTTCTCGAAGGGTAGAACTACCTCGGAAGACTCACGGTCAACCGATGGGTCAAACTGCCTAAACTTGGTCAACCGGGCCCGCGGGCCGACAACCTCCGATTTTCAATCTGAGAGTTCCTACGGGTTCAACAAGGTTTACTATACATGCCCTTCAAGTTTGGTTTGAAACGAACAGTGGGATCGCTTGCGATCGCACGATCGGACGGTTATTTTTTAACTCAAACTTTAAGTCATTGAATCGAAGCATCCGGGACTCCGATTCTCAATCCACGAATTCCTACACGATCCTTAGGATGCCTAGATCAACATATAAGAAAATGGAGTCGATCCAATGGTCCGAACATATCAAACCCGGATAATGTCCAATATGCGATATCCGATCAACAGTCAAATGATAACCAAATTCAAATCCGAGCATACCATCGTACTCGGGACGACATGGGGATCTTTTTAAGACCCAATGGCCTGCCACAAAGTGGCCCACGTGCCGCTACACACGCTCGCAGCATGTGGGTGCATAGAGTAAATTTCGGCGATCAGAAATCTCTAAACCGCCAGTCAAGACCTATGCCAAAAGAGGAGTAAGTTTCATACCTGAGTCAAAGACTAATTTGTCCATTAAAGCCCTCGAACGAATGGTTTTCTCTTCGAAAAACCTAGAAATTCCTAAGTTTAGATTCAATGATTTCGGGATGGAATCACATCAGGTCTTCGAGGAAAATTACAGAAGGGAGGTAGGTGAGTGGTTTGGGTGTGATAGCACGGTCGGTGGTGGCCGGAGTTGGCTAGAAAAACCCTCGAAAGTTTCAGTTTCAAATAGCCCGTTTTGGGCTTCACTTTGGCTCGAATTTCTGGTTTAATTGCTTGGAATCAAGGCCAGATATGAGTATGTATGGAAAGAGGAGAGAGAGATGAAGAGTTTGCAAGTTGTGGCACCAGTTTTGGTGGCTGGACGCCGGAGATATATTCGTCTGAAGTTGGCTGCTCATGAAGGAGGAGGAGAGATGAAGAAAAATCTGGGTTTTCGAAATATTTACGATTATGCCACTAGGCTTCCGTAGCTCGTAACTTCTTCATTACAACTCCAATTTGAGCCCATTACGTGTCTACGAACTCACCTCAACGCAATCTACGCAACGTTACCACTCAAATCCCAAATTATTTCCAGAACAAAAAGTCAACTTTAAACCCATTAAAATATTCCCGGGGTAAAATTATTTTTTACTTGAAATTTTTTATATTAATTTAGGATCGGATTTTCACAAATATTATTATGACCATGAACATATTCAGGATTTAGGGATGATGAGAAGTCTCCATGTATACAATCTCATTACATAGCTCTCATATCCGCTAGTGTACTCTTTGGACTGTGGTTGTTTTACATATTGAAAGATAATATAGGATGATTTAATGTATAAAACAACCTTTCTTGCCCATTGATAACATAATATGTCTTTTATCAAAGATGTCCTCTAGTAAATGTATACCCCCGGATATTATCGTGAGGCACCATTGTACTAGTTAAGTATTAGCCCACCATTCTTGCAAAGTATAGTGATACAATCATGAACCTCATCATAATAGAATGTTGGTCCATGTTTGAGCCTATCCTTGCAACATCCAATGTATAAATGAATTAGAATTCACCATGGTGGAAGGCCACGACTAGGCTTTCCAAAAAGTCTATCATTATTCTACTTAATTTAGTTAATTGAGGGTTTTAAGGTCTCATCATAAACATGCTTAATCCAATTAAACTACTTGGCCTAGGACAACTATTATTCTAAATCATATTAGTAGTTGTACGATACTCCCACTATTTGTTTTGCAAATCAAATTAATTTCATAAAACTCTTTTATTTGAGATTGGGAATATGCACTACTACTAACGGAAAGCCTTTGCATTTCCTTAAGTTTAGATAAATAGTCATTTATAGGCTTATGGATGATTATAGACTTGATTTCAATCTAACATCTAGCCAAGAAGTCAGATCTAAGGCCTTTGGAAGGAGGTTGATTTTATTACGTGTCTTAACTACTTAAAACATTCATGGTTGTTATTGGGCATTGGACTCATGAATAATACAAGTAATCTTAACTTGATTATTCCTTCTCTTGATCTTCCTTCTTCGCTATAACTATTTGAGAATATAGAACTTAAAGCCCAATGAACTTTAAGGGAATTACATTTGAGATTAAGAGAGAGGAGAGGCACACAAGCCTCTATGTAATTTACAAACCAATAAATCAAATCTATTCCATTCATCCAATGAATAATCGGGCAATCACATTGTGTCATGTATTTGTGTTCATAAGTCCATAATCATCTCTTTGATTATTTAATCTCATTAGATAATTAACTTAGAATCTAATTCCAAAATTTGTTATTGGATAATATGAGCTTAATTTCAATGAAACATTTATTTCAAACAAATAAACAATTTTCACAAAAAGATGAAAACACTTTGTCATTTAGTGAAATGGGGCAAAAAAAACGAAATTAATTAAAGTTTTGGACAAAATTGTAATTTTTCAGCAATTGTATAAACAGCCCCTAATTTACAAAAATTGCATGAGGAGCCCAAAATGGATCCTAGGGTGGGGCTAGCCATGTAGGAGAGAGTGTGAGCTGATATTTTGAAAAAGATGGTGTGATTTTGGGACTACAAGGTGGTACCATCTTTTGTACCCAAAAGGCATCTTCATTTTCATTGGTTTCTTTTTAAAACTTTAGGGGACAAAAACTATATACTATATGAAAATGTCATAGAATGTCATAAAATATTTTTGACTAACATTCAACATACAAAGGTCAAGTATCAAATAAGATAAAAAAGAATGCTTGACAAGAACTCCTATGAACATATCATGAACACCAAGAACATTTCAAGAACCTTTTTCAAATCTCTATGACTCTTCATAAATCACACAAAAATCTTAAATTCATGCCAAAATCATATCCATGCTTAGAATTTCAAGACTAACACAACCATGTAAACATTTCACACATGGACACACACAAGACCCAAAAAGCTCCTCCTTGCTCCCACCCCCATTGGTGTCATCTCTTGATTTTTCTTTTTATACTCCTACTCATTCATCATATATCTCATATCCTATGAATAAGTGACATGAAAAAGAAAATCTAACATATATATCACATAAATTTGAAAACAAACCCATATTAAAACCAATAACCAAAATAAAAGGCTCAAAGAGACTAGACCTTGGCTCTTGATACCACTTAAAGGAAACATGCATCTAATGCTTAGGAAATGAACTTTAGCAACAACATATACAACAAAAACATTCTAAATGGTGGATTCATTTTGTTTATACTAATTGAGCTAAACCTTTTTCATTTTAAACCAAGTATCTTAGCCTAGTCTCTTTGAATATAAATAGAAAAAAGAAAAGGGGAATAAATCTTTTACCCTTGATGACCCTTACTTGATTTCTCAAGAATGAACACCTTTGTTGGAAAGACCTTTTGTTTCTCTTGATTTTGACTCATTCACCTTAAGGCTCCAAGATTGGAGTCCTCTACCTCACCACACCAAATGCTCCTAGAGATGAAGATAAGGCAATCAAGAAGTATGGATGCTAGTCTACTTCTTGATTGGACCAATTTTTGGTTTATGGAAGATGAGATACAAAAATGATCACTCATCAACCAAAGTAGGAAACCAAACCCTAGCTAGGTTTTCTCCAACACTTAGCTTATATAGGACAACACAAAAGGCAATTGGGTGGGTATTTGGGGCTCTATTCAGTTCATGAGTCATGTCATCTTATGCCATTTATCCCTTGGGCCCAATAGCCTTTTGGGCTATTTTGTCCATTTCCTTTTAAATCATATTTAAAAGCTCAATCCAATATTTCTATATGTCAATATTAATTCCATAATTAATTTGTTAATTATAATTTAACTATTAAATTATAATTATAGTCTTACTTAATTGACCCCGTCGAATTATTTGACTTCGGTCAATTGCTCCGGTCAACATGTTGACTTTTGACCATTGACTTTGACATTTATTTATCAACCATTGACTTGTGTCTCCTCATTTCATTTCTCTTCATTTGTACCTCTAATCACATTCTTTGGGTGTGCAGATCCGTAAGTTCCCTTTAGCAAGGTAGTGGGTTGACTCAACTTCTCAGAGATGATATACGAATTAAATTGCACAATTTAATTCTTCCTATTAATAAAGGTTAATTGAAACCTTTTGGGACATCCACAAACCATGGTTGTCCCCTAGCAACAAGACACGGTTATCCGAGCTAAATGAGACGTTGTGAAAGAACCTATTCAATTGAATCCTTCTCTTATGTCAATACTCCTTATTCACATTATTAGATCATGGAATCCCATTGTCAATATCCTAATGTGAATCATTCCTTTTATATGATTATCCTTGTAAAATTTGAAGACTTCTTCTTTCAAGTCTTATCCACTACTCTGTGTAGAGATTTGAGCAATCCTATCTTGGAGTATTCTCTCTCATTTATTGAGAGTAGAGATTCCTTGTTGTACATTCATTTGCTTCCATAACTCTATTGAGAATCTTGATGAGCACCTTTATGCTATGCCTAATTCAGCATGACCGTATAGTGCCCTCAAAGATTAACAACATAGCCACAAAACATCTATGATGCCTCATGTCTAAGGATTAGTTTGCACCATTACAATTTATAAGTTCCAGCTTGACATGTGAGTAAAGACTTCCATGCTGTAACTCATGTGTTGGATCGCGTTCAATGTACTTGTTCCTCTACAAGCACCTACACACATATCGATGTGTCTCCACACTTAATGACGTCAGACTTTGCCATGCCTTACATATAGAGACGATAATGTGTGTTAGTCTTTGTGGAATATTGACACCCAATCAATATTCCTATAACTAGGAACATATTCAAGATTTAGGGATGATGAGAAGTCTCCATATATGCAACCTCATTACATAGCTCTCATATCCACTTGTGTATTTCTTGGACTATGGTTGTCCTACATATTGAAAGATAATATAGGATGATTTAATGTATAAAACAACATTTCTTGCTCATTGATAACATAATATGTCTTTTATCAAAGATGTCCTTAACTCTAACTATTACATAATTAGTTGGCTTTAAGGGCATATTTCTAATAAAAAGGGCATGGCATGCCATGGCGTCAACAAGCTGGTCGATTCGGGGAAGAGGGAACTTATCCTTAGGATAAGCGCGATTGAGGTGAGTGCAGTCCACACACATGCACCAACCCTTCTTCGGCTTTCGAACCATGACCGCATTTGCCAGCCATGTGGGATAATCCACTTCCTTAATGAAACCAATGCTGCATAACTTTTCCACTTCTGTCTTCATGGCTTCATACCTCTTCGGGTCATAGGCACAACGCTTCTGCCGAACGGGCCATATGGCAGGGTCAATGCCTAACCTATGGGAAATGACAGCAGGAGAGATGTCGGGCATGTCATTGTAAGACCAAGCAAATGATCAGTTCATAATTGTATATCATTTTGTACCCCTCTAGCTTATGATTTGGTTATGTTATTGAGTTAAACTTGTGCTTTTAATCCCTTTTCTGTTTATCATTCAGTTCATTGGGCCTTAGGTAGCAATGGTGGCTTTGGATAGGAAAAGATGCAAAATAGTGCAAAAACGAGGAGACTGAGTTAGCAATTTGTTTCGGCCTTAACTTCCTCCTACCAACTTGTATTGGACCAATTAATATGTGGTTGGAAAGAAGAGATTCTAAACTGCAAGATGGACTGCTCAAACGTATCAATTGATGAAGCCAAGCCCAATCCGTGGGCCCATCAAAATGCACACCATGAGTCAATTCCAGTTTATTTTCGGCAGTCAACTTGCAAGGCCCAAAACGTACACTTGTATTGCTCAGAGGGAATACATTCATCATAAAAGTTGTTCCAATAGGTGTCTATTATGACATATCCAAATTTGAGCCTCATTGGATACATATTGAAACCTCAGGCCTTCCTACACCAAGCCTGGTTCAGATGAATTTTTTTTTTCCAGCAACCAAAAGAAAACCCACATGGGTTGGCAGCAAAAGGCAGCCACAATTGAACACCTTTGAAAACCCATGTGAAGAAAGCTTGAGGTGCAGCAAAAGAAGTATGGGATGGAATTGATTCCAACCACACTAACATAGACAAGATGAAGTGGGAGTTATGGATTGTATTAAAAGAGAAATGATGGTGTTGGATTTCATCATGATATTCCTCCCTCTTAGCCCTATAAATAGAGAAGTTTTCAAGCTACAAAATTCACTCCAAACTCATCCCAAATCACCAAAACAGCTCCAGAAAACCTCCCTTCCATTTCCCTATGAATTTCCTCTTTCTCAGCCATCCTCCACACTTCCATCATTCCATCAACACATCCAGAAATCATCCTCATACATTTCCATCAACCCCATACACTTTAGCAATCAACCCAACACTCCAAACTCATCCCAAATCACCAAAACAACTTCAGAAAACCTCCCTTCCATTTCCCTACGAATTTCCTCTTTCTCAGCTATCACCACTCACCCAAACTCATCCCGAATCACCTACTAGCTGTCTCATACATCATTCTAGACGTGGGGAAGCTCTTGGAGAAGCATTAGACGTGGAGAAGCACTTGAAGAAGTCTTGGACGCCACTAAAACTTCAGAAAAGGGGTTTTTCTATTCTTATTGCATTCCTTATGTTTTCTCATTTCTATCTAAGTTTTTTTTCCATTATGAGCAACTAATTTCATAACTAGGGTTTTGATGTAACCTAACATGAATATTTTGGGTTTATAAGATTGAAGTTTGGAGTTTCAAGTTGGATTCAAGATTCATGTTCTTATTCATTATGCTTATTAGTTAATATGCTTGTTTGAATGATTGATCACCATTAGAACTTGTATGGTTTGAATTAAGAGTAGACACCATGCTTTAATTCGAATTGAACTATAAATAGGAAGAGTATGTATGGACATTCGACAACAAGGATTCGATACATGCTTGGTTGTTTAAATTGTTCTTCTATGTTTAATGGGTTCCTAATGCTTAATTTTAGGTTAGACAACAGATAATCAAATTAGGGAATTAGGAACACAAGGTTAGAACCAGACACCATGGCCTAATCATACTTTAGCTAGAATCAATCTTTGATTATGAATTAGACTTGTTACTTGACTCCTTATAACCCAGAATTGAATTGTTATGGTGATTCGAATGCCCTAATCTCCAAATCTATTTTCTAGCTCTTAAAACCACTCTTTGTTACACTTACTTTGCTTTTGTTTGCAATTTCTTTTTGCTTCTTTTGTTCAACAATCACAACCACTCTTGCTTTAAATTCTATTTTAGACATAACCTCCTATTTTCTTGAATTTGGTAATCTAAGTACATAACTAGTTTTAACTTCTCAGTCTTCGTGGGTACGACCTTGTACTTGTCTTTCTATACTACTAATTGCCCCGTACAATTGCGAGTTAACATAATATTAACAACAGCAAAAAAATCGGAGCTTTGGCGGAGGAAGGCAATAAGTTCAGAGCGAAGATTAGGGAGAAAGGAAGTGCCAATTCTCACTTGCCAATCTGGAAAATCGTTGTGTAGGCTAATAAGTTCAAGATCTTCCACCGATTCGGCTTGGGGGGTGGCAGATTCCTTCCTGGGGTCTTCGGGTCGTTCGGTACTAGGACATGGAAGAGGTGGAGCCATGGTCACCGAAAAGGCTTCACATCGTGAAGGGCGACTGGTGGATTTGACTGCCGAAGCATAACAACTTCGGGCGCCAAGTTGGTTGCCTTGCACTATGCCCGTGCTGTGAAGAGTAAGGAATTTTAGCATCAACATGTGTGTAGAAATGAATACCCTCATTTGTGCAAAAGCTGGGCTTCCAAGGATAACGTTATAAGCCGTGGGACAATCAACAATCAGAAAGAGAGTTGTATCTATGGCCCGTGGTGTTGAGCCTATTGAGATCGGAAGTTGGATGCTCCCGATAGGTTTGACGACATTGCCAAAAAAACTCACAAGAGGCGTGATGCTTCAGTCAAGAAGGTGGTTGGGGACCTAAGGTTCGTTGAAAGCTTCAGCTAACATGACCCTCATCGAGCTACCAGTGTCAACAAGGATACATCCAACATCAAAGTTGGAAATGTCTGCTCAGATGATCAACAAGTTATCGTAGGGAAAAATGACACCACGTTATTCCTCTTCGTTGAATGTAATAGGTTCCTAACCTGCTCTGGGCATCTTCAGCATGCATTCATGCTTAGTGCTGAGGACTTGATGTGCGTAGGAAGATCGTACGTAGTGTTTGATGGAGTTTTTTGATGTGTCAGTCAGAGCATGGCCACCGCTGATGATAGAAATCATGTTGATCTGGGGCTAGCGAGGGTAAATGTGGAACATTGTGCACATACTTATCTAACTTACCTTCACGAATAAGGGATTCAATGATGTTTTGCAAAGCGATACAAGATTCGGTATCATGTTCGTTGAATTGGTGAAAATGACAAAAGACACTAGTGTTCAGCGTAGGCTTGGTGGTAAGTCTTGGGTGAGGGGGTTTGGGTATGATGGGTACTTCGTTGACCAAAACCTAATCGTAAGTTGTGTTTAGCATTGTGAATACCTCGAACCTAGGCTTTGGCTCAAAGGGGAGGGGTGCGCAATCATTTGTCTTCGGGGGGTTGTTGTCGTCGGATTGGTAGGTGTTGAAGTGTCTGCTACATTTCCCATTGTTAAAGGGTCGTTGGTAGCCCTCCTTTCTTTTCGGATTCTGACCACCCTGGGTATCATTGGTGGGAGTGTAATGGTTGGGCTTGGGATGTGTTGGAGCTTATGGCGGGTTGCTGAAAGTGGTCCATGACTGGTCAACAAAGCTACGCTTGGAGTTGAAGTATTTGGCTACTTGTGGCTAAAGCGAGCAGCGTACTCCCAAAGGGGCTTGTATTCACTCTGCCGAATCATATATAGATCGTCTGTGGAATACAAACGATCGATTTGAATCATGAAATGGTCTAGGAAAGTCTACTTTAGATGCTCGAAGGAGTTGATGGTTCGAGGGTTCTGCCGATAAAACCAATTCAAGTCTTCATAACTAAGACCCTTGCATTCTATGGCAGACTGGAAGGAGTGGATGTGGGTCAAGGGGTCTTCCTTACCTATGTAGAAGGCAATGTGGAGTGGTTGAACATCTTTCTCCTGCCTATAATTAAGGATGCGCTCAGTGAAAGGGCCAAGGCGTGGCTTCATCCAAAGGGGTTCATGGCTACGTTGTTTCTTATCCTCGAAACGGCGAACTTTCTCAAATAAAAGGCACATGATTTGCATGAGGAAGGGTGTCGAGTGCTGAAGATTTGTGGTACTAGGGGGTGGAGGCGAAAAGGTTTCCCATTCTCCAAAAGCTTCAAAATGGAAAGGCTCCCAGTCCTTAGGATGGTAAGGTTCCCAATCTTTCGAATCACCAACTTCCTCCTAGGTAGGTAGACGTGTGAGCTTCGGTAGGGGGCCAAGGTGAGCAACTTGTGGGTCATCAAGATCTATAGGAATTATGATGGGCTTTGGCCGAAGCTCCGAGATGCGATCCTGACAGTCCTTGTAAATCTTAGTTGGGCCATGAGGCCAGTCCTTTGGTGGGGAAATTTGGAGAGGTCGTGACTTGGTTGCCTCAGGATAAAGGTGGCCTTTGCCTTTGTCAGGCCTAAGCTACGTCGAGGCACTATGAAAAGAGACGGCCAGTTGGTTCGGCAAGGTGCGCTTGATACCTTGGGTAAGGTCTTTATGGGTGAGTTGGTGGTGAGTATTCTCCCAATGGTGTTTCAAGATTCGGCAGTCATGCTCCAGCTCCACATTTTTTGTATGGAGGTTATCGTAGCTCTCTGTCATCTTGGAAACATCAGCACAAAGGCGCTCCACTTCAGCCTGGAGATGCATGTCAGTTGATAGTTTCCTTCAAAAGGACTCCACATGGGGGGTGTTGTTGGGTGCCAAGGCTAGCTTCACTTGGCATCTTGGAAGTTGATAGGCTAAAAAGACGACAGGGTCGGATAAGGGAATTAGCTAGCGGAATCGGTAGAAGGGTAACATTCAGAAGTCGGGACCCACAAACGGCACCAAACTGTTGATGGCGAAAATCGGAGATCAACTTAGGTGGAAGAAGTATCGAGTCTTTGACTGGACAAGAGGGTTAGAGACCTTCGGCAAGGAGTGATCCTGCTATATAAAATAGGGATGAAGCAATCGTCAAGTTTTGGGTACTGGTGTGTGTTGTCGTCGGATCAGTTGCACCAAAATGGATTCAGCTGCATCCTCAACTTGTGATACTCGCAAGTGCACGAGCCGTTCGGTAGTATAGCATATGTAAGTGCGAGGTCGATCCCACGAGGATTGGTGATTGAATGATTCAATTCATTTCCCTACACAAAACAGAAATGAAAAAAAGAAAGGAAATAAATAAAACAAGAAAGAAAGAAAATAACTAACTCAAGTAGATAAGTTCCCAAGTTCAATTAGATTAACGGATTGATTCTAGCTAAAGTATGATTAAGCCATGGTGTTTGGTCATAACCTTGTGTTCCTAATTCCCTAATTTGATCATTTGTTGTCTAACCTAAAATTAAGCATTAGGAACCCATTAAGCATAGAAGAACAATTTAAACAACCAAGCATGTATCTAATCCCTGTTGTCGAATGTCCATACATACTCTTCCCATTCAAACTAGCATATTAACTTATAAGCATAATGAATAAGAACAAAAATCATAATTGAAACTTGGAAACTAATCAAACTTGAATACTTAAGATAGAATATACATTACAAGAAAAATAAATTACAACTAAACAATTGAGAACATTAAGGAAAAGCTTAGAGAATTTCAGCACAAAGATTTCATTATAACAATTGAAAACTAGAAAGAGAAACTAAGAGAATTTGAGGGAGAGAAGGGAAGGGAGCTCTAGAGAAGTGTTTGAGAGCTCCCCCCCTTGGGGTGTGTTTACAAGTTTAGAGAACCTCACTATTTATAGGCCTAAGGAAGTGAAAAATCTGAATTCAATATGGCTAATGCATACAACACTTATTTTATAAAATCTGAAATGGTTGATGCACTTGTATTAGAAAATTTGAATTGGTTGATGCACTTCACCAATAAATCCCACCAGCAGCCCTAGCTCATCTTCATGTCACCATGACCAAGCTTCCAACCAGCTCAATAGCTCATGCCTAGCTCACCATGACCAAGCTTCCAACCAGAAACAATAGCTCATCCTGAGGTCAGCATGACCAGCAACTTCAAGGGCTTACGAATTGGGCTTCCCTTAAGCAAATTAAGACTTTAAGCACTCAAACTTGAAGTTCAGAATGTCTTCTTTCTAGCCATATATCATTTGGGCCAATCCAAGGTCGGAGGAGGAAGTTAAGGCCAAAACAAATTGCTAACTCATTTTGCGCGCTGATAAAATCCATCCTGAGCATGGCTCTGTGTTTGCTAGGTAACAGACTCCATATTTATCCAATGGGGCTGAATTTTGGATATGTTATAGTACACACCCATTGGAACAACTTTCATGAAGAATGCGGCCTCATCCGAGCTGTGTAGGTTGCTGAAAAAAATCTTGCAATGTGACCTACGGAACTGGACTGGCAAGGGGCTGTAGCCAAAATGAGTTTGTCTTTAAGCTCTTCTTCCCTTCATCCAAATTAGGCCTTAACATGCTTGAATTGCATGAATTATGCTCTCTTGCTCTATTTGCCTACAAAACACACAAAGGGAGGCAAATAACTTAGAAATCTAGGAAACTAAGCAAAAGAAGTAAGTAAATAGGGCATGTATATGTACGAAATTATGAGCTTAACAGTGTGATACCTGCCGAAGGCTCTCTAATGCTTAAGTTAGCAAGTGTGGGATGTATGGTAATTTTGACAAAGTAACAATAAAAGGTGAAAAATAGTTACCTCATTTTGGGGACTTGTGCCCTTTTATATAAAGGTGAAAGTGGGAGTTTGTACAAAATTTCGATGTGGGTCTTTGTGCAAATCACTGTGGTGGTGACACGTGTTCGCGGCGTAGGTTCTGTAGTTGAGAGCTTCGGCAACCACCGTTGACAGGCAGTTGCTGCATCAGAGGGAAGTGTGATGGTGTCATCAGTGTATTACCTTCGATAGGTTGTGAGTTTGTCTGTGCTCCAATTCCCCAGTGCCGAATGTACTCTATTGAATATGGTATAAACAACACCTTTTGGTACGTGTGTACCATAAGCTTTTGGAGAATAATTTAGGTAGTGTTGGATCGGAGGCTCACACACCTTTTTGTTGGGCACAACTAGATGTATTAATGGTTTCTGATTTGTCTAATTTTTTGCAAAGATGATCTATGAATGAAGACTTAAAAGATAGACAGTTCGGATCGTTAAAAGAAAATTCATAGTGGGTCTCAATCAATGTCTAAAAAATCGAAATTATCACCGAAATGTCGGCGATAATATCGTTATTTTGGCTAGGCAATATTCTGGGAACAAACGAAATTATTTCGTGCAAATATCGATATTGTCGGCGAAAATATCGCCGATATATCGATCCCGATATTATCGAGCAACGCCAACACAAAACGGTGATAATCAGGGGTGGACGGATACAAACTGGCTGGAAAAATGGCTATGGACAGCTTGTGGAGGTCTGAGCAGACCCCATGGCAAGCAGAACGACGAACGCAAGGTGCTTGACGGAAGGCCACCGCGACGAGAGGCCACAGAGGTTGTATTGTTTGCTGCTGGTGAGACCCTAAATATTACCTTAGATTGTTGGGATCGATCTCACGATCATGTAGGAGAAAACGGTTCGTCAATCGGAGCCCCACAACCAAAGTTATGAATTTTAGAAGTTTTTAAGAGCTTTTAGAATTGAAGTTGCAGAGCTCTCCGAAGAAGAATAAGAAGAAAGACACAACATGTTTGGGTTGTAATCCAGCGCTTCTCATTTTAATTCCTTTTGAAATGATGCATTAACAAGGCGCCACATGTCAATTTTTAATTGGACTAACATCATAAATTCATTAAAAAGTCATATGTGCTCTAAAAAATTCATCGAAAATTATCCCAAACTTGTAATCACGTCTACTTTTATGTCGTGACTTCCAAATCACATGTACTTTTGGTTAGATTAATTGTGTAATTGACATGGATTTTGTTCATATTTGATAAGAATTTTGATAGACTAATTGTATAATTGTAAAACTCTTATTTATATTTTTTTAAATTGATATTGTTATATTGTTATATTTTCTTTTTTTTCCTTCTTTCTTTTTTCTTTCTATTTAAGTGGGTTGCCAACTCGCTATATAATCAACTTAAATCAGTTAAATCCATCATGTAATGCATTTCCTTCCAATTTTTTATGATAAACTAATAGATAATTGCTAAAATAAACATCCTACAAAGTTTCAATAAAAATTTCCAAGTTTTTCTTACAATTTCCGTGGTTTTTATTCAATTTTTATCGATATCGATAATATCCCGATATTTCCATCGAAATTTCCGTGTTTTTGGCCTACCGATATTTCCGATACAACCGATATTTAAGACCTTGGTCTCAATGAGGGTCCCTAGGGTTCCACAAATAAGCTCATTCTAACATGACATATTATACAAAAATCCTTATAGAGCTATTCGGATTTTAAAAAACCCAAAAATAGTCACTTGTAATTTTCTAATTGATTCTTATCAAGGTCTTAAATATCGGTTGTATCGAAAATATCGGTAGGCCAAAAACACGGAAATTTCGATGGAAATATCGGGATATTATCGATATCGATAAAAATTGAATAAAAACCACGGAAATTGCAAGAAAAACTTGGAAATTTTTATTGAAACTTTGTAGGATGTTTATTTAGCCAATTATCTATTATTTTATCATAAAAAGTTGGAAGGAAATGCATTACATGATGGATTTAACTAATTTAAGTTGATTATATAGCGAGCTGGCAAACACTGTGAGTGTAGAAAATATATAGTAATTAATGAAAAAAGATTAAACACACCATAATCATTTATATATAATGAGTTACTACAATATTTTACACTTTATACATTGCATGGTAAAATACATGAGTGACTTAGTACCACATAGAGTTCCTATGAGGTTCAAATTTTTCACTATCTTCATCATTTCTATGTGTAGAGTAAGTATATTGTGAAGAGTAATCATCAAATGATAAATCCCCAAAATAGTTTTGCATGTAATTATTAACGTGCCACCTAACAATTTGTTTTTTGCAAAAGTAGAGACTTGTAAAAGGAATGGTCAAAAGAATTCAAAACAATTTGTTTTTTGCATGGTAAGATACATGAGTAACCTTATTTCAATGGACATGGTACACATTCTTATATTTATTATTTATAAAACATTGAAAAATAATTAAAGATGTAAACCAACTTTTTAAGATGAAACAATGCAAAAAAAATAAAATAATGAAACACACCAAACTTATTCCAATTAATAAAAATATCATTCAATAAATCAAGCTAAAATATGTATTATGTAAATCATAAATTTTATCACAATAATAACACTAACTCAAATAATATATAAACTCACCCAAAAATAACCCAAATAACAAAATACCTTGAATATTACAAAAAAAGAGGAACACAATGGGTGTTGAACCATTGACCTCAAAGTCCTTTTCAATCCACAAACCACTATGGTAAATGATATTTTTATATTATTGATGTATACTTTTAATATTTATAGGTGTACGGTGTACCCAACAGAATTAAAAAATATTTTAAAAAACCCTAACAAATATCTTCCTTTTTATTAAAATTTCTTTCTTCTCCCTCTCAGCCGCCTTCTTCTTCCTACGCCTCTATCTTTTCTTTTCCCTCTGGTTTTCTTCTTCGTCCCTGTTTCTTCTCCCTAAACCACGCCTTCTCTGCAACTCTCCCATGGTTGCCACCACCACCAAGCCCTCCCCTCTCTCTTCCTCTCTCTCCAAACCCACACCCCTCCCTCTAACCCACAAAAACTCTCCTTCTTTCTCCCCCAAAAAACCCCCCCCTAAACCCTCTTTCCCTCTCAAAACCTCCTCTTTGACATACCCACAAAGCTTCCTCCTTCACCCTCCGCTCCAAAAACCCAATTTCCGAGTTTTTCCCAGCAAACAAACAAAACCCAGATGGCGAGTATTGATATTATCGATAATCTCGATAATAATATTAAAACGGTTTGTGTGTTGATGTTGCTCGATAATATCCGGAATCGATATATCGGCGATATTGTCGATATTGTCGGCAACAATATCGATATTTTCACGAAAACAGTTTGGTTTGTTCCCAGATTGTCGCCTACCCTAAATAACGACATTATCGACGACATTTCGGCGATATTTTCGATTTTTAAGACATTGATTCTTATAAAATTTTAAGACACTAAGAACTAATTAGAAATTAATAAAAGGCTAATTTTAAAATTTTATCTTCAAATAGGCTATATATGAATTTTTAAATAAATATCTAATATTAAAATCTCAATTTAATACACCCCTTTAAAGATGCGCTGGGTTTTAAAAAAATCCTCAAAAACCACCGTTCTGCCCACCCAAACAGAACTACGCTCGATGAAATGAAAGCAGCCGCCTCTCTGAATTCTGGAAACCTGGAGAACCACCGGCACAAAATACACACCTGACATTCCAATGTTTCATTTTATCTTCAAAACCTCTCTCCATCTTCAACAAACCAGAACCCTGAATGCCAATATCAGATCCCTCACCACTCTCAGCATTTGTGACTACCCAACACTCACAGACTATCTCACAAACACTTTGGCTTTCACCCCAGAATCAGCTCTTCAAGTCTCCAAGAAAATCCATGGCAGACCCCCCAACAATCCCTACCCAGTCCACTCCCTCTTCGAACATTACGGTTTTACCCCTACCCACATAGCCAAAATCATCACCATATGCCCATCCTTCCTCTGGGCAAACCCAGAAAAAACCCTCAAGCCCAAGCTAGACTTTCTCGCCCAAAATGGCATTTCTGGTCAAGACCTTGTAAGCACAATCACCAACAACCCCAGAATTCTAGAGCGGAGTTTGAACAAACAGATTGCGCCCTGTATTGTGTTCCTCAAGAGCTTTCTTGGGTCTGCCTCGGCTTTGTTGTCGCACTTTTCGATCAAGCGTGGTACTGCGGTTGTGCTCAGATTTTCTGACTCTATGGGCGCGAACGCTGAGACTCTAAGACAACACGGTGTGCCTCACAGAAACATTATGAAGATGATCGCGTGGCAGCCACATGTATTTTCAAGGGATGTCGAGGATTTCAGTAAGATTGTGAGGGAGGTTGAGGAACTGGGTTTCAATCCGTTGAGCATGATGTTCATCCATGGCGTGTGTACGCTTTTTTCGATGAGGAAGGACAAGTGGGTTTCAAAATTTGAGGTGTTGAAGAGTTTTGGGTGGTCGGAGGCGGAGTTTCAGGCTTTGTTCTTGAAGCAACCCCCGGTAATGAGGTCGTCGGAGGAGCGATTGAAGAGGGCATTGGACTTTTTCATGAACAAGATGGGGTGGGGCACTTCGGACATTCTCAAGAACCCAGTTTTGCTTTGCTTGAGCTTTGAAAAGAGGGTATTGCCGAGGTGGTCGATACTTCAAGTTTTGATTGCCAAAGGTGTTATAACCAAGATCAAGAAGACTACTGCGAAGGCATTTCTGCAAGTTGAGGACAAGTTTGTGAGCGAGTTTGTGAAGGGTTATGAAGAGCATGCCCCTGAACTTTTGATGATGTACCAAAAAAAGCTCCAAGGTTTATGATATGTGACTCTGTTTCCTTGCAATGAGGTGGGAGCTTTCATTTTTCTGTGCAATAATTAGGTTTTTTATTTATTGTTATTGGTTCATGATTTGGTTATTGAAGAACCTTGACGGGATTATAGTTTCATTTGCTTTTATCTATATTGGTAATTGTTTTAATTCAATATATGTTGTGCTTTCATAGTATAATTTTCTGACTTAGTAATAAGGCAATATTTTTTTTTAAAAGCTGAAACCTGATTAGTGAACCAGTTTGCAGACAGACAAAAACCTTATGAATGCATTTTTGAAGTTTTTTTCCTTTTCCTTTTATTCATTTACTATGCATTTCTCTTTTGAAATATGGCACGGTGACAAAAAGAAAAAAGCATGTCCTTGGAACGGAACCATGCATTTATCTGATAAAAGGGAAGACTACCATTTGCTGTTAATCTGTATTTTGATAGGGGAGTTGGTAGGCGGTCTGCCTATGTGTTTGTCCATGTTACTGTTCGAAGTCTTGATTGTCTTGGCCATGCAAATAGACCGCTGCTGATAATAAGAATCTTCTATTGTTGGCAGAGTATTATTTATGTACCAGGAATGTTGAAAAAAAATCTGAAACTTGACAATGCGCATGTATTTCTATTTTTCTAGAGAGTATATTGAGGAAAATGCATGAGAACTACTGGCACTTTTAGATATGATTTATTGGATGATGGATTGAAATTGAGGATGAGATGACACGAAACTACTAGGCCTGGCAACTTATCAGTGGTGAGTGAGCTGATGTTGAGTTCTTTTGGAAATGCCTAATGGTGCTTGCACTTATTATGGTAGAAACTGGGAGGTCTCATTGGTTCCAATGTCATTTCCTTACTTTTGTTTTTCCCTTTTGCAGTGGGGTGTGGAGGATAAATGATCTATTCTTTAGCAGTATTTTTAATATGTAGATGGAAATCAGGAAGGAACATGTAATGAGAAATTGGTGTTGTGACTAAATGTGATGGTAAAAGAACGAGTGGTGCTTTTCTTATAGGACAAAGCCAGATTCTGGGCCTCGCTCCAGGCTTCTGTTTCTTTTGAGTTCCCAGGCTTCCCTTTCTTCCCTCTGACTTTGGATTGGGAAGCAGCTAGTTCTTATGGTTTCGGTCTGTTTTCAGCCTGGCTGTTCTGCTGTTATATTGCTTTTTTGTAGACTTTTGTAGTTTGATGGTTGTTTTTTAATAGACAGCTTGTTCACTTATATTGTACTTCCCCCGTTCATTCTTGTTCAATATTTCTGTTTCCTATTAAAATAATGTGGATAATTTCTTCTGTATGTAGCTACATTATTGCCTTATTACTAAGTTTCCCCTAACATTCTTTCCTCCTTTTAGGGTAGGTAGGATGGCTGGTGCGGTCCTGAGATTGGTCATCAAGGAGTTTGAAGGTTTTTCATGGACCAATTGCTTCTCAGTTCCCACTGTATTTGTTGTGTCAAAAGAACATGATGGTCACTGTATTTGTTTGAAGGTTTTTGTGTATGTGATATTTTTGGGGCCTCCATTTTCAGTTCCATACTACCTGTTTAATCACTATGACTATGCCTCCAATGTGATGCCTTTTCTGATATAAGAAATTTTGCAAACATATTTGAATATCTTTTTGTTTTTAAATTTATCTGCGGCATGTCTATGAAAGAAAATTGAAATCATTATGCCTATATATGTGAAGGAGTTTCTATATTTTTTTTTTGCCAGATGTGAAGGAGTTCTTTTTATTTTTTATTTTTATGCAGTTGGTTTCGACCTGAACAACAAATCAAGGATGAGCAGCTGGCCTACTTCTCCATTCAAGACAGGTAATTGTTTTTCCTTCTTGTTTTCCTTCACCCATTTATTGAATTTTGTATTTATCAAATCATTTTGGAGATTCCTGTGCTTTTGGATATAAAGTGCTTCCTTGATTTTTATAAAAACAATCGTCCTATCTGGTCCTCCAAGTTTGCCATAAGATTTTACTTTTGAACTTATTGCTCTATTGCTTGCAATTCTTTCTCCTCTTCTGGCTTCTTCTCTTATCAAACAACATGGAAATAAGAAATCTGTGGGGTTCTTTTGTCACATCACCTCATGTACTATGGATACTTAATTCTTGGATGAGTTGTTCTGCTTTTTGAAGCCCCTCTTTAAGTAGTTGTACAAGGTCATCTACTTAAGCATTTAGTTAAGTTTTGTTCCGACTATTCAGCAATCTGATAATCATTTACCATATTGTTCAATTACTTTAATTAATAGAGTGCCATGCACCGCAAGATTTTCTTGTTTGGTGGTGAAGACATTGATTGATTAGTAAATACGACCCAAATTTCACATGTCACCCTCAACTACAAAATCTTGCAATATCAAACCTAACATTTACAAATCATTTCAATGCGGACCTTCCGTCATTTGAGCCGTCATTCTTCTTGGTTTTTCCTCCGTGGCTTGGGTGGGTCTCAATTCTTTTGTGATGTATCAACTCATGGACCCATGTCTACACATCTGGGGGCATTTTATGTTAGGTTTGATATTGCAAGATTTTGTAGTTCAAGTTGCAATGTGAAAATATAGGACATACTTGAGTAGTGCAAAGTGTATGATATTTGAAAAAATGTGCTTGTTGCTGGCCAATAATTATCGCTTGGATTTCGCAGGTCTTTCCTTTCAAGGAGGTTCCAAGTTTTGGGAGTCGAGGAGATTTCATGTAGATGTTATTGGATCTTCAAAAGTCTTTTTGATTTGGATACCAAAAGTACAGAAAATATTGACAATCATAATCTGATTGAAAGGAGTTGTCTGGCTAATCCATGCTATTGCCCTTGGAGGGTTTCTAGGACACATCTTTTTGTTCTCGGCAGATCTTGATGGTTATGTACCCAATGGAATGATTCGACCTTTGAGGGGCCGAAATAATGGTTTTGGTGAAACACTTTCCTCTCAATTTACTATTTCCCTCTGTAGCCTAATGGAACTGGCAGAAAAATAAATCCATATTCCTATACCTTCCAACATGTTTCCCTCTTTTCTGCCGGATAGGCTGATGGAAGGAGTTTTTGGTCCTTCTTCTTTTGAGATGCGTAGGCGTGCCACCACCAAGCCACTTGATGGCTTGGATGGAAAGATCGTGTGAGTGTGGTTGCGCTTCTGACTTTTAATCAAACAATTGATCGACCAAGCAAGGAACCTCCTCTTGGCCTAGGTTCTTTTTCTTCCTTGAGGTCAAGGATGATTGAGCTTTGTATGACTATTTTTAGGATTTTTGTGATAAGTGCAATGAATGTAAAGGCAATAAAAGAAATGACAGAAATGTAAGTGCGGTAAACGAAATGACAGAAATGTCAATGCGATAAAATAGATTAAAGCGAGAAAGACTTGAATTAAATTCGAATGTAAAGACAATTGAAATTAAATTGCAAGAAAGTAAGCTTACACTAGGAAAACGAAGAACTTAGATAATATGAAAAGATTGAAAGATAAAATCCTAGACTATGAATTGAAAAGTACAGGATAAAGAGATAGATTTTGTGTGTTGAGTCGGAGGTCCTTTCTCTCTTCATCTGACGTTCTATTTATAGAGATCCTCAGCTTATGGGTTTGGCCATTCAACTAACTCTGCCTTGGAAATCCTCCCGATGTTAATGCCTTCCGGAGCTCTAGGCACGAACCACCCGATGTCTTGGAAATCTTCCCAATGTTAATGCTTTCCGGAGCTCCATGCATGAACTGCCCGATGTCTTGGAAATCTTCCCAATATTAATGTCTTCCTGTCTTTAAACTCCGCCACTTGTAGGAAAACATATGCTGGAACTTGTAGGCTGAGCTTTGGACTTGATTACGACTCCCACCAACATTAAGTGGCATGCGAACTCCAAATATTTGATATCGGCCGCATGATGAATTCTCCAAATATTTTGGAAATTCTAGCCTTGGTTGAGAACCTGTTGGCAAAGGAGTTCTCCATTTTTTGTTTATATGGCCATACCTTGTCGGCCGCATGATGGACAGATGTCTTACTAATTTCCGCCCACCTTTGTCCAAGAACTCGACCGCATTTTTCCAAGGTGCCTGGGTGAACTATCCCACCTCCACACGTTCATTCACTTTATATATATATATATATATATATATATAATATAAAATAAGTCAATTAATTCCCAACTCAAAACCCTTCCAGCCCGGTTTGCAAAGGAACCAAATACCCCGGCCGCCATTCTCCAAAACTGTGTTTTCTCCAAACCAAAAAAATATCCGGCCGCAACTTCTACAAAATCCCGCCGAGCTTCTACAAAAATCCCGCCGATATATCCTAGTAATTCTAGCAGTGCCCCACCGCACCTTTGCAATTTGCTTTACAAAACTTTTTGGCCACATCAATTCCAAAGAACTCCAAGCTTTGGCCGTATTCATGCATGCATCCACCCATTTATATATATATATATATATATATATATATATATATAAATGAATATATCAATATGATATGCCCAATCACTTCAGCCCAACTTTTTTGCAAGAGAAGACACCTTGGCCGCTGCTTTGAGAAAACACCTCCGCCACTTTTTTGAGAAAACACTCGGCCACCTAGAATCCGCCTCTATGAATTCTTCCTTGACAAATTGGGTGGCTTTTTGACCACCCCCAAACAATTATATTATCATAAAATAGAATGTATAGGGCATGAACTTGGGAGCCTGGCCGCACATGAAACAATCCAAAGTAATTGCATTTATATATATATAAAGCTTTGGCCAAATTGGTAGACAATCTAGCCACATTCTCTTCTTTTATTCATCCACCCATCATATATATAATAGGACAAAATATCTTTCGGCCTAACATCCCAACTTTGAATGCTTTCACTACTCATTATATATATCTATATTATTATGACATGGAGGGCTTAAAACTTTCCAGCCACCACTCATGCATATTCATTTATTTATATATGCTTATATATATATAATAAAATAGGACAAGGAGGGTTTAAACAAAAACCCTCCAGCCACACACTTGCAGAAGCATCAACTCTAAAATCTCGGCCGCACATAGACCAAAATTTGGACCCTCCAAACCCCAAGTCTCGGCCGCCAACTTTCAAAAGCCCAGCTACCTTTTAGCCTTCAGCCATATTCTAACAACACCCGGCCGCATTTTTTCAATAGACCCGGCCGCGCTCTCCCAACCAAGTAGACATCCGGCCGTATTTTTTCCACATCCTGGGCCGCATCTCAAGCCTCTCACCCCGGCCGACTTCTATTCTTTACACCCAACCAATTCTCTATTTCCAAAAGGGACCCGGGTTTGGTGAATTCTCACCACCCCCAAACATTGCCCCCTCGATTTGTTTAGCTCGGAATTGGTGTAGAGGTAAGCAAATTGAAACCCAAGACTATATATCTTATGTAAGGAGTCCCCGTGCCGGACCTTTTAGAAGTTCTATATGCCCAAAGGGTATTGGAGAGGAGAGAATGCCATTCTTTAGGATTTTTCTCAATCATTTTTTCCAAAATCCCTTTTATCGCTTTGTTGCTGGCCTCTGCTTGACCATTTGATTGAGGATTGTATGGGGTGGACTGAACCATCCTGACTCCCCAATTTTTTGCGGCTGCTTTGACAGCTTCTCCCACGAAAGCCGTTCCTCAGTCAGTCATGTAGACTCTGGTAATCCGAATCGATGGATGATAGACTTCTCAATAAACTCTATCACCTCAGCTTGGGTAACTTGCTTGAGTGGTACAGCCTCTACCCATTTTGTAAAGAAGTCCGTGGCCACTAAAATGAACTTGTGACCCTTAGCTGATTTCGGGTGGATTTGGCCAATCACATCCATCGCCCAACCCTTGAAAGGCCAAGCCTTCACAATAGGATTCATGGGTCCGGCCGGAACATGTTGAACTGGACCATGCCTTTGACAACCTTGGCATCCTTTGGCGTAATCAATGCAATCCTTCAAGATGGTTGGCCAATAATACCCATGCCTCCTTAGCAACCATCTCATCTTGATGCCTGCTTGATGAGCTCCACATATTCCTTCATGAACCTCAGTCATAACCACCATCTGATCAATCTTTCCCAGACATTTCATGAGTAAGTCGTCAAAGCCAATACGAAAAAGCTCTTCATCCCTGAGCACGTAGCTTATGGTCCTTTGTCGAACCTGCTGGAAATGCGGACCACTTGGACATTTCAGATACTCCACGATGTCGTGTCTCCAGTCATCTGGAGCTACAGTCAATGCCATCACCTCTATTGGTATTCCTCTTTCAAAAACTGAGGGCAACGATCGTTTTTTAACTTTGAATAATTCCTCAAAAAGCCCTTCAGAAATCTGAACTCCAGAGGCCAATTGGGCCATTGCATTGGCCTGTGAGTTGTGCTCCCTCGGTAGATGAGCGAGTCTCACCTCATCAAAACCTTCTATTAGTTGGCTGGCCAAGGCATGATAGCCAAGCAATGCTTGACTGGTTACCTTATAATCGTCGGATAGTTGTTTCAGAACCAACATCGAATCCCCCATGATTGACACATTATTTATTCCAAGCTCTCTCAAAATCTCCAACCCAATGATCAAGGCCTCATATTCGGCCTGATTGTTGGTACAATCAAAGTCTAATTGAAATGAATAACGAGTTCGGAATCCTTGGGGTGATTCAATGATGACACCTGCTCCCCCCATATTTGATGTTCGAGATCCGTCGAAATAGAGACGCCATGGGAATAAACTTATCATGTTGACTTTGAAGAAGTCCATATCTTCTATTTCAACACAAGGGTGAGAGGCCAAGAAATCAGCCAAGGCTTGCCCCTTGACGGCCTGCTGAGGCACGTATCGGAAGGTGAATTCTGCCAATGCCATCGTCCATTTTCCAATCCGCCCTCTAATGATTGGTCGAGTGAGCATGTACTTGATCAAATCAGTCTTGGCGATTATATGCACCACGGAAGGCAACATATAGTGCCTTAACTTGGTTGCGGTGAAGTATAAGGCTAAACAAAGTTTCTCTACCGGTGAATACTTTCTCTCGGTGTCCGTTAAAATTCGGCTTAGGTAGTACACTGCTTGCTCCTTTTTCTCATCGTTGTCTTGGGCCAAAAGACTTCCGATGGAATTCTCTGCAGCCGAGATATATAACTTCAAAGGTCGGCCTCGCTTCGGCGGGATTAGCACCGGTGGCTTGGTTAAATACTCTTTGATGGAATCAAATGCCTTTTGGTGAACTTTTTCCCATCGAAATTTCTCCTCATCCTTGAGCTTTAGCAAAGATGAAAAGGGCTCGACTTTCCCGGCCGAATTAGCTATAAAACGCCGGAGGAAGTTTATTTGGCCTAGCAAGCTTTGCAATCCTTTCTTGTTTTTTGGGGGAGGCGCATCAATGATGGCCTTAGCCTTATTTTTATCAATTTCGATCCCCCTTTGATGTACCAAAAATCCTAGGAAATTTCCGGCAGAAACTCCAAAGGCACATTTCTTTGGGTTCATCTTCAATTGATGCTTTCGCATTCTCTCGAAGGCTAACCGAAGGTCATCCAAATAACCTGGTCTCGATTCCGACTTCACAACCACGTCATCGATATAGACTTCTAAGTTTCGACCGATCATGTCATGGAAGATGGCATTCATTGCCCGTTGGTATGTGGCTCCGGCATTCTTTAGGCCGAATGGCATCACCACATACTCAAAGGTTCCAATGGAACCTGGACATCTAAAGGCTGTCTTGTGAATGTCTTCTTCGGCTATGAAAATTTGGTTGTAGCCAGAGTGTCCATCCATGAAGGATAAAATCTCGTGCTTGGCCGCCCCATCAACTAAGAGGTCCGCCATAGGCATGGGATATTCATCTTTGGGAGTTGCAAGATTAAGGTTACGAAAATCAACACAAATTCTTATTGCTCCCGTTTTCTTTTTTACAGGTACAATATTAGAAAGCCACTCCACATATCTTGCTGGCCTAATAAATTTGGCTTTAACAAGCCTTACAATTTCTTCCTTGACCTGTAATTCTACTTCTGCCGACATTCGGCGAGGTGGCTGCTTGAAGGGCTTGAAATCCTCTGCTGTTGGCAAACGATGCTCAACCAAATCACGACTTAGTCCAGGCATCTCAGTGTAATCCCAAGCAAAGCAATCCTTGAACTCTCTTAAAAGTTCTTCCATCTTGGCCCGAAGTTCTGGTTCCATCAGACCACTAATGTAGATTGGCCGATGATTGTCTTCTGTCCCCAAGTTGATTTCTAACAAAGGGTCTTGGACTTCCGCCTTTGAATCATCCATCTGAGTTGGTGCCAACTCCATTTCGTCAATTTCAAGTGCATCATCTTCAGGGCCTTCGTGGAGAAATTCCACCAAATGAGCGGTGGACCCATGCTCGGCCGCTCTCTCGGCCCAAAAACCATATAGCCGTCTCAAAGTGTCTTCCACTGCGGCTCTTTTCTCCTCCCTCGTGGTTGTATCACTCATTGAGAGAGAAAAAATCAGACATTGTGGGGCGCTCCCCATCTGCTTGGGCATCGTGTGCCCCCAAGTCTATCAACTTATTGGCCGAGACTCCCGTAGGTCGGCCGTTCATATCTGACCCTGTAAAATAAAGAGGACCAAGATCATCCTCGTAAAACCTAGCCTCCACCGCGTTGGCTGAAGCCATGAAAGGCCGTGAGTCGGCCTGAACCAATTCCACGCTCCCATCCTCGTGCCAAAATTGTAGAGTCTGATGGAGCGAGGAAGGGACACACATATTTCCATGAATCCAATCTCGACCTAACAATGCAGTAAAGTGAGCCGTTGTTTCCACCACAAAGAAAGCTGTCGCCCTGACCTTTTCTCCCACTCTAACTTGGAGTGGGATGATTCCTTTTGATATTGTGGTGTCTCCCACAAAGCCACTGACCGTTGTCTCAGTTGGAATTAGTTCCTCCGAACTTTTCTTCAACTTCCTCATCACTGAAGCTGGGAGAATATTCACTGTGGCTCCCGTATCAACTTGAACTCTGCTCATTGGAACCCCATCAAAGTGAGCATTTACGTATAAAGGTTTAAGATGGGAGGACATCTTCTTGGTGGGCATTTCAAAGCACACTTTCTCTGGCATTTTCTTCTCCGCACTCGGCATCACAATTTGAGGCTGAGCTACCTCTGCCTTTGGAGTCTCCCGAATTACCTCGATTTCCTTTGGTTCTCCCATCTGAACCATGGACTCGACTTCGTCAAAAACATCTCCATCCATGGAGTTTGGTTGACCTGGCTGAGCTTCAAAAAATAGTGGAAGTGTGACCACCATAGCATCGACCTCGTCGAAGTCCCCAAACCTCACCTTGGTCTTACTTGTCTTCAATTCTCTCTCCAACTTGGTAATCTCTTCCCTACACTCATTAGCTAGTTGCTCCATAGCCTCCTCTGGGAGGTCTTCAAAATACTCATCATCACCATACTCTTCATTCTCCCCATAAAGTTCTTCATTATCGGCTAAGGCGCTTCCTAAGTTTTCTGAAGCTTTTTCAGTCTCTACGTCGGCCGTTGGTTCGGCCTCTTCTTCCACTACGGATGTTTGAACATCGACCATGACTTGGTCCTCCTCTGTCGTCAGCTTATCTTCTGTCGTCTGGGGTTTTCCTCTGACATCCTCTACCATTTCATGGTTATTTTCTTTTTTCTCCTCGACCACGGGTGGTGATATCACTTTAATTGGTATTTGCTTCCTGGAGGTCGAAGGATTGGCCTTGGGTTGAATCTTTTTGAACTTCTCAACTTTTGATGGTCCATCGTCCAACACTTTCATTGGCTTGCTAGATTCCGCCTTGAGATTGCTTGCTTCAAAAGCTCCGGTCAAATGAGCCTCCAATTCCAACATCGGCTCATCTAAGGCTGTCACCACAACTTGACCATTCACCCATTGTCGATGTATTTTCATTCCCTTGGCCGCTGCTGCCTCTAATGAAGCCACGGCATCAGCTTTGGCGAACTCCAACTCTTCCAGTCGAAGCTTCTCTCGAAGGTCGACCAATCGGTTAAGTTGGGCTTGACTCTCGTCAGCCCACTCAAACTCTGCTTTACAAGTGGCAGCATATTGTCTTTGAGCCCTTCTTGTCTGAGTTTTGCTCAAGGGTATCGGAGGCAACTTCGAACCTCTACTCCTATACCATTGTCCTGCCTTTGTGTTTGGCATCTTGAAAGTTGGGACACCACTACCATCAGATGGGCAAGGTCTTGACACATAAGCCACATCTCGATTCTTTCCTTCTCCCACCGAAACCCACATGCTTCTATTTTTATCTTGGCTTGGGTTCAGTGGATCAACATCTTCATACTTGAGTGGCATCTGATGATTTCTTTTTTTAGGCTGATATCGCGGCCTCTCGTACCTATCTTGGTACTCATGTAATGGCCGTTTGTTCGGCCTAGTCTCCATCATGCCCCTTGGGCTATATGGACCGTAATTCCCGGCCGAACTTTTAATATTATTTTTCCCAGCACTTCTTGGTCTACCTGTCTGGGCTTGATCCTTGATCATCTCCTTAGTCGGTTCCCTGGCTGACTCCTTGGGTTTTGGTAGAACTACCTCCACTGAGACCTCACATTGACATCGGCTGCATAGCACAATAGCCTTGGGAGGTTCTTCCATAATTGGAATTTTCTCATCTAGAGCATTTGTCACTTCTGGGTACATCTTGGCCTTACCCTTTGCCTTAGGATCCATCAGGTTCTCCCTTGCTCTTCTCTCAGCTGCTGCTTTTCCGGAGCCACCCAAGTCTAATCTTGGTCGAGGTTGATCTGGCCTTGGGAAGTTGGCATTCACCATGTTGGCCTGAGCATTTGGGAATGGATTCTGATCAACACCCATTGTAGCTTTCTCTAGAAATTTCAAGATCTTTCGATCAATGAGATCCTGCACGACATTCCGAAAAACAAGGCAATTGTTAGTCACGTGAGACCATACATTATGCCATTTGCAAAAAGTCTTGTTTCTAAGTTCATTAGCCGATGGAATATCATGACCATTTGGCAATTTTATCATCTTTTCTTTTAAAAGTTGGTCGAAGATTAGTTCGGCTTTCGAAATGTCAAAGGTATAGGACTTGGTTCCGGCTCCCTTTTGAGAAGTTCCGCTAAACTTAGAAATCTGGACCGTTGTCGGCCTCTGATCCTTGGAGGCTTTGGACAAAGCCTTGCATACGTGTGGTTCGCTGACCACAATTTCAGCCAAGTTTATCCCCGCCGATTCTTCTTCTTCTGCTAGTAAGATTTCCTCATATGCCTCCTTTGAATTCACATCTTCGACATCCACCGCATGGACAGCCATGGTTCTAGATGTGGAAGGCTTTGGTAGATCTCTATAGAAAGTCGGTCGAGATATCGGCCAATTCTTTTGTTGTTCCTCCTTTAAAAAAGCTTCGTATCGATCCACCCGAAGTAGGAGGTAGTAGATATCGCAAAATTCAATACCCTCAAATTTCTTCCGTAGGTCGAGCAATAACCCACCTTGAGCCAACTTTGCAAACTCATGTTCAGGCATGTTGACCGTACATCTAGCCCTTGCTTCTCTGAACTTCCCCAAGTATTCTTGGACGGACTCGTTTGGTCCTTGGCGCATCTTGGCCAAGTCGGCCATTGACACATCTGGCTCCGGCCGATAAAATTGTTCGTGGAAGATTTGCTCAATGGTCTGCCAATTTGGAACAGAGTTCTGAGGAAGTTTGACATACCATGAACAAGTAGTCCCCGTGAGGGTGCTCAGGAATAGCCTTAATTTCAAGACCTCGCGATATCCGATTTCGGCACATTGGGCATTGAATCGACCAGTATGCTCCATAGTCAACTGGAACCCATCTCCTGAAAATAATGCAAAATCCAGAACTTTGAATCCTCGTGGAAATTCCTCTTGATCAAAATGCTCCGGATACCATGGCGGTGGCCAACCATGTTTTACTCCAAGCTTGAAGCCTTTCTTGTTCTTGACTTGGATCTTGCCATTTTGTTGGCAATGGGTTGAAATACTAGAATGACTAGAACTACCCGGATGACTTCTGGCCACCACTTTGGCCGACCCTTCATGCCCCCTAAGTCCATTTGGTCGGCCAAACTTGGCCTTTGGCTGGGGCTCAATAAACTTGACCACTTGCAATCGTGGTATCACAATATCGAGTTTTTCTCCTACAATCATGTCTATTATTTTTGCATCTTGAGTCATGCTCCGACCTTCTTTTTCACTAGATCGTAGGCCATTACATCCTAAGATGGTTGCCTTGGGTTGGACCATATTGCACATATCATTGGTGACCACCTTTTGGGTCTCATCCCCTTGGATGGAGTCATTTTCCTCAACCAATGTCAGATTCTCAATAGGAAGGTCACCTTGAATATTCGATTTTAAAGTCATCTCGCCCACCTCTTTCTCACCCTCACGTTCTCTACCAACCTCATTTTTCCCTAGAGGAGTAGGTGGAACGGGTGGTCTAATTGCAACCATATCAGGAATTTCCTCTTGTGATTGAGAAATAAGGTTAGGGTTGAGGGTTTGCCCCTCGGCTAGTTGGCTAAGTCGAGATGAAATCCTATGCAAACCTTGGATGAGAAGTTCATTGGAAGTTTGTACAAACTCTTTTAATACAACTGCCATCTTAGATGTCATCTCATTTATACATTCTTCCCCCATGTAGGTATGGTCGCTAGATGGCATCTCACCCACCTTGAGATTATGTTGGCCACCAAAACCAATTGGATGATCTGCTTGGTGGGAATAATAATTAAGGTGATCATAGATATTGGCCGGATTATTTTGGCCATCTGGGTAAGTGTATTGCCCCCATGCCACTTGATTAGTTTGGCCACCAAAGCCATTTTGATTAGTTTGGCCACCAAAGCCATTTTGATGATTCGAACCATTTTGGTTCATAAGATCATATCCGCCAATATAGTTGTGCCCACCATATTGGCCACCAAATCCGCCAACATAGTTGTGCTTATCATATTGGCTACCAAATTGACTACTTGAGTCATATTGGATGTTAGGCCCACCTTGATGGGTAAAATTATATTGGCCATAGTGGTTGTGGTCACCATGTTGGCCGATGGATTGGCTACTCGAGCCATAAGAATCATAGCCGTTGTAGTTCATCGGCTGGTAGGAATATTGCCATTCCTTTCGGTCGCTCATATAGTTAGTCCCACTGGGCGTGCCAAATTATGTTTCCCTCTTTTCTGCCGGATAGGCTGATGGAAGGAGTTTTTGGTCCTTCTTCTTTTGAGATGCGTAGGCGTGCCACCACCAAGCCACTTGATGGCTTGGATGGAAAGATCGTGTGAGTGTGGTTGCGCTTCTGACTTTTAATCAAACAATTGATCGACCAAGCAAGGAACCTCCTCTTGGCCTAGGTTCTTTTTCTTCCTTGAGGTCAAGGATGATTGAGCTTTGTATGACTATTTTTAGGATTTTTGTGATAAGTGCAATGAATGTAAAGGCAATAAAAGAAATGACAGAAATGTAAGTGCGGTAAACGAAATGACAGAAATGTCAATGCGATAAAATAGATTAAAGCGAGAAAGACTTGAATTAAATTCGAATGTAAAGACAATTGAAATTAAATTGCAAGAAAGTAAGCTTACACTAGGAAAACGAAGAACTTAGATAATATGAAAAGATTGAAAGATAAAATCCTAGACTATGAATTGAAAAGTACAGGATAAAGAGATAGATTTTGTGTGTTGAGTCGGAGGTCCTTTCTCTCTTCATCTGACGTTCTATTTATAGAGATCCTCAGCTTATGGGTTTGGCCATTCAACTAACTCTGCCTTGGAAATCCTCCCGATGTTAATGCCTTCCGGAGCTCTAGGCACGAACCACCCGATGTCTTGGAAATCTTCCCAATGTTAATGCTTTCCGGAGCTCCATGCATGAACTGCCCGATGTCTTGGAAATCTTCCCAATATTAATGTCTTCCTGTCTTTAAACTCCGCCACTTGTAGGAAAACATATGCTGGAACTTGTAGGCTGAGCTTTGGACTTGATTACGACTCCCACCAACATTAAGTGGCATGCGAACTCCAAATATTTGATATCGGCCGCATGATGAATTCTCCAAATATTTTGGAAATTCTAGCCTTGGTTGAGAACCTGTTGGCAAAGGAGTTCTCCATTTTTTGTTTATATGGCCATACCTTGTCGGCCGCATGATGGACAGATGTCTTACTAATTTCCGCCCACCTTTGTCCAAGAACTCGACCGCATTTTTCCAAGGTGCCTGGGTGAACTATCCCACCTCCACACGTTCATTCACTTTATATATATATATATATATATATATATAATATAAAATAAGTCAATTAATTCCCAACTCAAAACCCTTCCAGCCCGGTTTGCAAAGGAACCAAATACCCCGGCCGCCATTCTCCAAAACTGTGTTTTCTCCAAACCAAAAAAATATCCGGCCGCAACTTCTACAAAATCCCGCCGAGCTTCTACAAAAATCCCGCCGATATATCCTAGTAATTCTAGCAGTGCCCCACCGCACCTTTGCAATTTGCTTTACAAAACTTTTTGGCCACATCAATTCCAAAGAACTCCAAGCTTTGGCCGTATTCATGCATGCATCCACCCATTTATATATATATATATATATATATATATATATATATAAATGAATATATCAATATGATATGCCCAATCACTTCAGCCCAACTTTTTTGCAAGAGAAGACACCTTGGCCGCTGCTTTGAGAAAACACCTCCGCCACTTTTTTGAGAAAACACTCGGCCACCTAGAATCCGCCTCTATGAATTCTTCCTTGACAAATTGGGTGGCTTTTTGACCACCCCCAAACAATTATATTATCATAAAATAGAATGTATAGGGCATGAACTTGGGAGCCTGGCCGCACATGAAACAATCCAAAGTAATTGCATTTATATATATATAAAGCTTTGGCCAAATTGGTAGACAATCTAGCCACATTCTCTTCTTTTATTCATCCACCCATCATATATATAATAGGACAAAATATCTTTCGGCCTAACATCCCAACTTTGAATGCTTTCACTACTCATTATATATATCTATATTATTATGACATGGAGGGCTTAAAACTTTCCAGCCACCACTCATGCATATTCATTTATTTATATATGCTTATATATATATAATAAAATAGGACAAGGAGGGTTTAAACAAAAACCCTCCAGCCACACACTTGCAGAAGCATCAACTCTAAAATCTCGGCCGCACATAGACCAAAATTTGGACCCTCCAAACCCCAAGTCTCGGCCGCCAACTTTCAAAAGCCCAGCTACCTTTTAGCCTTCAGCCATATTCTAACAACACCCGGCCGCATTTTTTCAATAGACCCGGCCGCGCTCTCCCAACCAAGTAGACATCCGGCCGTATTTTTTCCACATCCTGGGCCGCATCTCAAGCCTCTCACCCCGGCCGACTTCTATTCTTTACACCCAACCAATTCTCTATTTCCAAAAGGGACCCGGGTTTGGTGAATTCTCACCACCCCCAAACACAACAAATGGCCAGTAAATTCTCAAATATACATGCTCTCTCTCGAGCCCCAAATGAAAGCTAGCCAATTGAGGAAGAGGAAAAACTTAAGTCCAAAAAAAGTTTTGATACCTGTTTGGGACGGGCAGATTATACCTCGTTCAATAACTTAAAAGTTGTAGCCTTTAATAAAAAAACACTTCATTAATCAATCAAGTTAAAGAGTAATGTTAGGAAGGTCCTGCCCCTATTAGGGAAGGGGATGTGGTCTCCCTGGAAATTAACAAACGGCTAATATTAAATTTTTCTCTTCAAATAGGCTATATATGAATTTTTAAATAAATGTCTAATATTAAAATCTCAATTTAATACACCCATTTAAAGATGCGCTGGGTTTGAAAAAAAATTCTCAAAAACCACCGTTCCGCCCACCCAAACGGAACTACGCTCGAAGAAATGAAAGCAGCCGCCTCTCTGAATTCTGGAAACCTGAAGAACCACCGGCACAGAATACACACCTGACATTCCAATGTTTCATTTTATCTTCAAAACCTCTCTCCATCTTCAACAAATCAGAACCCTGAATGCCAATATCAGATCCCTCACCACTCTCAGCATTTGTGACTACCCAACACTCACAGACTATCTCACAAACACTTTGGCTTTCACCCCAGAATCAGCTCTTCAAGTCTCCAAGAAAATCCATGGCAGACCCCCCAACAATCCCTACTCAGTCCACTCCCTCTTCGAACATTACGGTTTTACCCCTACCCACATAGCCAGAATCATCACCATATGCCCATCCTTCCTCTGGGCAAACCCAGAAAAAACCCTCAAGCCCAAGCTAGACTTTCTGGCCCAAAATGGCATTTCTGGTCAAGACCTTGTAAGCACAATCACCAACAACCCCAAAATTCTAGAGCGGAGTTTGAACAAACAGATTGCGCCCTGTATTGGGTTCCTCAAGAGCTTTCTTGGGTCTGCCTCGGCTTTGTTGTCGCACTTTTCAGTCAAGCGTGGTAGTGTGGTTGTGCTCAGATTTTCTGACTCTATGGGCGCGAACGCTGAGACTCTAACACAACACGGTGTGCCTCACAGAAACATTATGAAGATGATCGCGTGGCAGCCACAGCTATTTTCAAGGGATGTTGAGGATTTCAGTAAGATTGTGAGGGAGGTTGAGGAACTGGGTTTCAATCCGTTGAGCATGATGTTCATCCAGGGCGTGTGTACGCTTTTTTCGATGAGGAAGGACAAGTGGGTTTCAAAATTTGAGGTGTTGAAGAGTTTTGGGTGGTCGGAGGCGGAGTTTCAGGCTTTGTTCTTGAAGCAACCCATGGTAATGAGGTCGTCGGAGGAGCGATTGAAGAGGGCATTGGACTTTTTCATGAACAAGATGGGGTGGGGCACTTCGGACGTTCTCAAGTACCCAGTTTTGCTTTGCTTGAGCTTTGAAAAGAGGGTGTTGCCGAGGTGGTCGATACTTCAAGTTTTGATTGCCAAAGGTGTTATAACCAAGATCAAGAAGACTACTGCGAGGGCATTTATGCAATCTGAGTACAAGTTTGTGAGCGAGTTTGTGAAGGGATATGAAGAGCATGCCCCTGAACTTTTGGAGATGTACCAAAAAAAGCTCCAAGGTTTATGATATGTGACTCAGTTTCCTTGCAATGAGGTGGGAGCTTTTATTTTTCTGTGCAACAATTAGGTTTTCTTATTTGTTGTTATTGGTTCATGATTTGGTTATTGAAGAACCTTGACGGGATTATAGTTTCATTTGCTTTTATCTATATTGGTAATTGTTTTAATTCAATATATGTTGTGCTTTCATAGTATAATTTTCTGACTTAGTAATAAGCCAATATTTTAATTTTTTTATAAAAAACGCTGAAACCTGATTAGTGAACCAGTTTGCAGACAGACAAAAGCCTTATGAATGCATTTTTGAAGTTTTTTTCCTTTTCCTTTTATTCATTTACTATGCATTTCTCTTTTGAAATATGGCACGGTGAAAAAAAGAAAAAAAGAAAAAAGCATGTCCTTGGAACGGAACCATGCATTTATCTGATAAAAGGGAAGACTACCATTTGCTGTTAATATGTTTTTTGGTAGGCGGTCTGCCTATGTGTTTGTCCATGTTACTGTTCGAAGTCTTGATTTGCTTGGCCATGCAAATAGACCGCTGCTGATAATAAGAATCTTCTATTGTTGGCAGAGTATTATTTCTGTACCAGGAATGTTGTAAATAACCTGAAACTTGACAATGCGCATGTATGTCTATTTTTCTAGAAAGTATATTGAGGAAAAGGCATGAGAACTACTAGCACTTTTAGATGATTTATTGGATGATGGATTGAAATTGAGGATGAGATGACACGAAGCTACTAGGCCTGGCAACTTATCAGTGGTGAGTGAGCTGATGTTGAGTTCTTTTGGAAATGCCTAATGGTGCTTGCACTTATTATGGTAGAAACTGGGCGGTCTCATTGGTTCCAAAGTCATTTCCTTACTTTTGTTTTTCCCTTTTGTAGTGGGGTGCGGAGGATAAATGATCCATTCTTTAGCAGTATTTTTAATATGTAGATGGAAATCAGGAAGAAACATGAAATGAGAAATTGGGGTTGTGACTAAATGTGATGGTAGAAGAACGAGTGATGCTTTTCTTATAGGACAAAGCCAGATTCTGGGCCTTGCTACAGGCTTCTGTTTCTTCTGAGTTCCCAGGGTTCCCTTTCTTCCCTCTGACTTTGGATTGGGAAGCAGCTAGTTCTTATGGTTTGGGTCTGTTTTCAGCCTGGCTGTTCTGCTGTTATATTGTTTTTTTTGTAGACTTTTGTAGTTTGATGGTTGTTTTTTAATAGACAACTTGTTCACTTATATTGTACTTCCCCCTTTCATTCTTGTTCTTTTTTTCTGTTTCCTATTAAAATAATGTGGATAATTTCTTCTGTATATAGCTACATTATTGCCTTATTACTAAGTTTCCCCTAACATTCTTTCCTCCTTCTTGAGATTGGTCATCAAGGGGTTTGAAGGTTTTTCATGGACCAATTGCTTCTCAGTTCCCACTGTCTTTTTTGTGTCAAAAGAACATGATGGTCACTGTATTTGTTTGAAGGTTTTTGTGTATGTAATATTTTTGGGGCCTCCATTTTCAGTTCCATGCTACCTGTGTAATCACTACGACTATGTCTCCAATGTGATGCCTTTTCTGATATAAGAACAACATGGGGAAATCCTGCAAATAGGAATTCTTTATATGGCAGACTTTTTATATTTGGTTTTCTTTTAACTTATCAAAAAATAATAATAAAGGTTTTCTTACTATCTTTATCATCCTTCTCACTTTTGCAAACATTTCTGAATATCTTTTTGTTTTTAAATTTTATCTGCGGCATGTCTATGAAAGAAAATTGAAATCATTATGCCTATATATGTGAAGGAGTTTCTATTTTTTTTTGTCAGATGTGAAGGAGTTCTTTTTTTTTTTTAATGCAGTTGGTTTCGACCGAAACAACAAATCAAGGATGAGCAGCTGGCCTACTTCTCCATTCAAGACAGGTAATTGTTTTTCCTTGTTTTCCTTCACCCATTTATTGAATTTTGTATTTATCAAATCATTTTGGAGATTCCTGTGCGTTTGGATATAAAATGCTTCCTTAATTTTTATAAAAACAATCGTCCTATCTAGTCCTCCAAGTTTGCCATAAGATTTTACTTTTGAACTTATTGCTCTATTGCTTGCAATTCTTTCTACTCTTCTGGCTTCTTCTCTTATCAAACAACATGGAAAGAAAAAATCTGTGGGGTTCTTTTGTCACATCACCTCATGTGCTATGGATATTTTCTTTTCTTGGATGAGTTGTTCTGCTTTTTGAAGCCCTTCTTTAAGTTGTTGTACAAGGTCATCTACTTAAGGATGTAGTTAAGTTTTGTTCCGACTATTCAGCAATCTGATAATCATTACTAAATTGTTCAATTACTTTAAGAAATAGAGTGCCATACACCGCAAGATTTTCTTGTTTGGTGGTGAAGACATTGATTGATTAGTAAATACGACCCAAATTTCACATGTCACCCTCAACTACAAAATCTTGCAATATCAAACCTAACGTTTACAAATCATTTCAATGCGGACCTTCCGTCATTTAGGCCATCATTCTTCTCGGTTTTTCCTCCGTGGCTTGGGTGGGTCTCAATTCTTTTGTGATGTATCAACTCGTGGACCCATGCCTACACATCCGAGGGCATTTTATGTTAGGTTTGATATTGGAAGATTTTGTAGTTAAGTTGCAATGTGAAAATATAGGACATACTCGAGTGGTGCAAAGTGTATGATATTTGAAAAAATGTGCTTGTTGCTGGCCAATAATTATCGCTTGGATTTCGCAGGTCTTTCCTTTCAAGGAGGTTTCAAGTTTTGGCAGTCGAGGAGATTTCATGTAGATGTTATTGGATCTTCAAGTCTTTTGATTTGGATACCAAAATTAGAGAAAATATTTACAATCATAATCTGATTGAAAGGAGTTGTCTGGCTAATCCATGCTATTGCCCTTGGGGGGTTTCTAGGACACATCTATTTGTTCTAGGCAGATCTTGATGCTTATGGACCCAATGGAATGATTCGACCTTTGAGAGGCTGAAAGAATGGGATTGGTGAAACACTTTCCTATCAATTTACTCTTTCCCTCTGTACATGTCTACAATGTTCTAGTCTATGGTAATAACACTGCTAATTTCCTAACTAAGATTGGGTATATAACTAAATTTGTAAAAAATAAATCCATATTCCTATACCTTCCAACAAATGGCCAATAAATTCTCAAATATGCATGCTCTCTCTCGAGCTCCAAATGAAAGTTTTGATACCTGTTTGGGATGGGCAGATTATACCTCGTTCAATAACTTAAAAGTTGTATCCTTTAATGAAAAACACTACATTAATCAATCATGTTAAAGAGTAATGCTAGGCAGGTCCTGCCCCAATTAGGGATGTGGTCTCCCTAGAATTTTTCGTAAGTTAATTGCATGCCAGACATTGAAACTTGGAAATTACATATTCAACGAGAGAACATAGCTTCATGAAGACCAGCTTAACGGCAACTTTGAAGGCCTAACCACAATTTAAAAGACAAAATCTTCACGAAAAACAACCCTATTCTACATGAAGTTGGTTGATTTGGGGTTGTGGGCTAGCTTAAGGCACCGATCACTGAAAAAACTCAATGAGATGCTTATTAGAGGAGGCTGCCGTATACAAAATTCTGCTTAGTCTTAACAGTGAACAAATAGTTTGATCTAACGATTAGAAGATAAATAAATACCATATGTTTTGAATGTGTAACAAAGTAGTTAACATATGCTCTGCAATCATGCTCATACTTTGGTTAAGAATCTCAAGTACAACCTATCTAATTATACATGCAAATTTTCCAAATATGCGTAAACATCTGTTCCATGATGTTATGACTTGAGTTATAAGTACCGGATTGGATATAAACAAATGAATTAATTCTCATCATAGAACACTTCTGAACTTACGCTAGGCCTGTGTATATAGTTCATGATTATGCTGGCTTTGAATTCAGCTTCAGCCAAAAAAATTGAATCAATGATGACATGTAAGAATGCATACTAGCGATTAAACCATCCCTAGATTTCTGCACACTAGCAATCAACCATTGATAGTCTGACAGAGTAGAATCAGTAATCGGCTCCAAAAATTCACACTTTGCCAAAATCTGAGGTGGAGGTACTCCTGCAACGAGGTTTGTGTCCAGTCTTGGTTTTCCCTTGATGAGCTCATTCAAAACTTCGGGCGAAGCACTATCAAGAGCAGATGGGGATGCTCCAGGGACTACCTCCTGCTTAAAAGGGAGTGCTCGAGCAGTTTGCAAGCAGAACTCTATCCATTGATGGATGAGTGGAGATGGCCCTCTAACTCTCCCCCCAATTCGATTTGTTTCAAGTTGAGAGACAGCAGGAATTGCCTAGAAAAGACAAAAAAAACATAACTTGACATCTAGGAGAAGATATCATATAAAAGAGGACTTAAATTTCTACGAGAACATAATGCAGGGTGTACCCATAGATCGGCCCATATACTAGCTCCTGATTTGGGAACAATTACTGCAACATCAGACATACGTTTGGCAACAGGAATAACATCACTGCTCCACCCAACAGCCATCCACACATCTCCAACCCCAAACGCTTTTAAATAGTGTACACTGTCAAATAGTCGGACCTACATAAGGCCAATGAGCACATCATGATACAAATTAGAACAGAGCAAGTAACCTTCTGCATCATTCTGACAGACTTTTTCTCTTTTTCCTAACAATTCTGAGACATGTTCACCACATGAATTATCATAAATGTTTCAGCCACCACTAGAAATACCCCTACCTAAAGTAGAATAATTTTGAACCATAGCTCTAAAACTGACTCCCATTCCCCAAATTTAGCTCCAGATTTGGCAGTAATATACTTTTTCAGTAGTTTATCTAGTGCATCTAACTTAGTTTCTCTCAATACCTGTTTTACAAGTAAAGCAAGATTTTGCCTGACAGCATCTCTCCCACCATCAACTTGCAAATGGATGTCTTTTGTGTTGTATGATGCTCCCATGTACTTCAAAACTGCACCAATAACCTCTCTAGGAGAATCAACCATTGAAATCTTTCCTGCAAGTTCAGGTCGCCATAAATCTGCCCAGTCCTGCAATGCCAACTCTTAGAATGTTTGTATTTAAGACAACATTTCTTAAAAACCAGAACATGCCAAACACAAACAAAACCAGTTATTCAGAATTTAATGTAACTCTCAGCTTTCTTTAAGCAAGTTCCAGCAGGTAACCATGCCAAACCACTATATTAGCCCTTGATTCAGTTCCCAACTTCTTTTTTAATATTTTCTCCTTCTCCATGGCATATCATGTGTATCAATGAAATTGTTAAAACTCTCTCAATGAGAAAGAAGTATAGCATAATAAAAGAGACATGTTACCTCTACAGGAGCCAATTCATGCTTTCGAAATTTAGTTTTTTTGTATGCTATCACCATGCAGCCCCAGCGATATGGAGCAGCCCATACTTTACCATCAGGATCAATTCTCCCCTCAGAGTTCCTGCAGAGATATACCTGATACCTTTATATACCTGATACCTTTTAAGCAAAAGTAAAACACCATAAAGCGATTTTTTTAATGGAACAAAAGGGCATTGCCAATTCAAAACAGTACTCCAAGCAAAGGCAAATGGTTAAACAACTTAAGGAAACATGCACAATCAAACTCAAGAAGTTCATAGAATTAACTGATATTGACTAAGAACGGGTATATAACACACTGTTGATGGCAGGAAAACAACAACACCAGCTAACATATATTGATTCCGAGGTCTGGCATGCCAGTTGAAACATTTAAGCAGGTTTTCAATCCACATATCATCTACATGTATATAGTACCCTTCAGAATATGCTTTGTGATTCCGGAGTTTCCGGTTACACAACATAAATCTTAGAAATCAGGGCTTGCCCTCTTGGTAGCTCATTTAAGATTTATAATAAAGCTACTGATATATTCCATGACAAGGATGCTACTAAAACTATAATAAATTTATCTATTCCTCTGATTAATAGACAACCAAGCAAGTGTTGCACTTCAACATGACCTGTGACCTTCTATAATTTGCACAGGACAGACATCAACATAAAATGGCTTAGCTTGAAAATGGGCATAGATAGCATCACTTAATGTGTAAATGGGGATCCACTAGAACACACTTTTCAGGAATCAGGAAACAAGAGGACATGAAAGAGCAGTTGTATTCTTACTTTCCATCTGTCACTCAATCCTTTAAACCAGTCCTGGTCTTCTACCCCTTGAATGGGCTCAATTAAAGCCTTGTTAATGGCATAACTGAGCCAAGAATCCCCAACACTAACGAGGTCAGCTGCTACAACAGATGAAGGCCCAACTTTGCCTTTGTTAAAGGCCATTGACAGATCAGAAAAGATGCCCTCAAGACTTGCATGGGACTTCAAGTGAACCTTTGATCTTTTTCCTTGAGATTGCATGAAATCCTACAGGTCAGAAAACAAATTAAGTTATGAACCACGCATGTTGCCTAAACTCGCACAAAACCAGCTACACATCAAACCCAATACTAAATTCCATGTCCTATGACAAAATACAGAGAAAGAAATGCGCCACAGACCTTAATCCATGAAGGTGGAACAGAGCCACGCAGAGCAGCAATTCTCAAAGGTACAGTCAAAGCATATGTCTTAGACTTCCAGACTCCAAAGGCTGCTTCCAACTTGCTATCTTCTGACTTTTCCAAATTGCCAGATTTACCCTCATCACCATCATCTGTGGCTGTGCTCATCAAATGTACAATCACCACAATCACAACAATCACACTTACGCTAAACAGCCCGCCCTTATTGTTATTGATTAAAAAAAAAAACTAAGTCAGCTGCTTTGGGAAATTACCTTGAGCTGTGCGCTCCTCCTCCAGGACCGCCCCAGGGTCGCCGAGAGGAAGAGGCGGACATTGGGCCGAAGCGGCCCAACAGCAAAGCCCAAGCCCAAAAAAGAGGGCGGCAGAGGCGGCAAGCCGAAGCAAGGTCTGAGGCACGGCAGAGGTGGGCTGCTCCGGCGCCGGAGAATGTGGAGTGAGGCTGAGGCCACAAGAGAACGAGAGAGGCCTATGACAGCGGAGAGTTGGTTGGGATTTGGTTGAGCGATGGAGGCGAGGGAAGAAAAGGGTGAGCTTATTAGGATTTTGGGGAGATGAGAGGTCCAAGGGGAACGAGATGTGCGGTGGCACCAATGGAACGGCACCAGCAGCAGCAGCCATGGAAACAATTGAACTGAAAAGGAGTGACGACGGAGGGAGCAGAGTTTCATATGATCCAAGTAGAGAGTTATTTACAGTAACACCCTGAGGTTTTCGGAGTTTTTACAAAATCTATGAGTTTTCAGAAATTACATGAACACCTCCTCAAGTTTTAAATTGTTTTCATAAAACCCCCTTTCATTAATTTTTGGTCCAAAAATTAATAATTTTCTATAAATAAAAAAAATATTCTCCAGATGACAAAGTTAGCCTTTAAGACTAGATTGCATATATGTCATTGATGTTAATTTTGTTATTTGCATAATTTGTTTTTTCAATGAAATCATCAATTTTTGGACGAACAATCAACGAGAAAGGATTTTGTTAGGAAACCAAACTGAAACCTCACTGGGTGTTCGTGTAATTTTTGAGAATTGAGGGGGCTTTGTGAAAATATTTAAAAAAAACCTTAGAGAGTGGTAGTATAAATAATTCTCAAGTAGCACTTGGAAAATTTGGAGTTTATGTGGAAAGATCAGGACATTGAAATTTGAATGGTGATGTTGGTGAAGTAAGTGGAACAATCCGTCTGGGAGCTCAAATTTTTCTCATTGGTGGGGTTTATAATTTCATATTCTCAACCTTTCATTAAATGTGTTGGTGAATGCAATATATATGCAATCCAATAGTCAAGATTGAATGGCTTTGTTACTGCTTCTTTACCTAATTAGTGAATGATACTTTGATTGTTATGGTCCCCAAAGTAGAAAAACATGTCTTTATGGCTCTACTCAGGCCTATCAGTTTGTCTTTATGGCTTTACAAGGTAGTTTTTAAAATCCTTGTAGGCTTCGATCTTGTATGGCTAAACTTGTTAGTCCAACTCAAGTTGTTCAAGAAGACAAATTGAAGAAAATATTGTGGTCTTCCCACCCTCGCATGTGACCCACCTACCCAACACACCACTGCACCGACCCCCTTCTCTCTCTCTCCCTCTCTCTCTCTCTCTCTCTCTCTCTCTCTCTCTCTCTCTCTCTCTCTCTCTCTCTCTCTCTCTCTCTCTCCCCGATTTGCCCCCTCTACACGCTACTGTAACTTGCATCATTCCCACAACCTAATTCCACTATCACCTCATTAATCATAAAGTTCCCAAATTCATCACATACAATATGAAAGGCAATAATTCAAGAAAGAAATAAGTGAAGAGGTCCAAAAAACAAAACAAAAAACAAAAAGGTCTAAAAGAATGCATCTAAACCTTAAATAAGAATGTAATTACACAAAGTGGAACACAAGTGTTGGGCCAGTTGCATACACTATTAAAAAATTGGGGAAACCATGATCCAAAGGCCATCAAAAGAGGGTCATGTCATTTTGAATCACATTGGACACATATATGTCGTATTTGTGTCATATGTAGAGAAAACACAATAGTTTCGTACCCAACTTGAATAGACGAAGGAAATTATTGTGCTTAATTAATTTAGGCACAACTTTCGCGGCCTATATAGGGTACAAATAGACAACTTTTGTGCCTATTGGTTCTATATATATATACTTTTTTTTTTAAAGTCTCATGACTTAAATAAAGCATGGATACTAAATTTTTGTGCCTTTGCACACATTCCAAAGTATTGTGCTTATAGAGCACGAATACTGCAATTTTGTCTCTTTATGTTGCCTATAGAGCATGAATACGGAAAATTGTCTCTTTAAGTCACATGATGTCTTATAAATCGAGAAGCTGGATATATGGGCCACATTTATATCATTCGTGCCTAAACAATTTATTTTGCACACATATTATAGTCTATATAAAATGCTTAAACGTACATCGTTTCCAATTTCAAACCAATTTGTGCTTAGTAAAGAGTACAAATTCCTGATTTTCATGCCTTTAGTATATATTTTTTTAAGAACCAGTTTTGGTGGAAATGCCAAACTTTTTTATTTATTAATATGCTAAATAATTTTAGGAGACATTTAGGCTATCTCCAACCCATGTATTTTGAGATGGGTGGAATTTGGGGGGGAATACCAGTCCAAGTTTTGCCTCGATTGATAATTTTTGCGGAGCCCAAATCCTTGCTCTGCAGCCCACGTGAAAGAGGAAAAATAAGTGGGCCCCATGTGGTAGCAAGCTATCTCCCTTGCATTCTTGTTGCGCATCAAGTGGCAGCTTCTGGACAGAAAGCCGTTGCAATCAAATGGCCCAACTTGAAAGTTGAGTTTTTTTTTTTAATGCAACGGCTATATCCACATATCAACGATCATGATTAATTTTAGGCAATCTGAATGGTAAAATTTCACATCCAACGGCTTAAATTTAAATCCAACGGTCAAAATAATATTTATAATTAATCTAAATCAGATCCAACCCCAAAACTTATTCTAAACTCTATAAAGAGCCATTTGTTTGGTAAATAATCTACCAACAATCATTTTTTTCCTTTCTCCCTTTGTTATATTTGTTCATTCTTCTTTCATTCTTGTTCAGAATTGCCTCCAAACCCCAAAGAGGTGTGAATTGGAAACCACTAGAAGATGAGACATTGTGCAAATGGTGGGTTTCTATCTCTAAAGATAGGGCTATTGGCACCAATCAATCAAACGACTCATTTTGGTTGTGTGTGTACCATAAGTTTTTGGAAAATGATTCGGGCATGAGCGGAGCCGAGATGTGATCACCTCAAGCTATTGCTTTTCAGTTCAAGATCATCAACCAACAATGTTCTGTATGGAAGACATGTCTGACAAAGGCCAATGTAAGTCATGTGAGTGACTCCAATCTTGAAGATGTGGTGAGTACCCATTTTATTCAATGTTTAAATTTATAATTCTAATTCCTTTCAATGATTAACTTGAATTTTATTTTATTTTGTGGGTATAATATGAATGCAAAAACACTTTTCTTGAATGATAGTAAGCCTCCGAATAGGCCGTTCAAGTTGTTTCATGCTTGGCAAATCTTAAAAAATTGCCCAAAATGGAACGACCTATGTCTATCTCCCACACAAACATTAAAAGATTCTTCTCATAGTGGCAATACAGTCAATTTGGAGGAAGATGAGGATGATGTGGTCATGCCCACTCCAAGGCCGTTGGGACGAGATAAACAAATGGATGAAAAAAAAGAAAGGGAAAGGTGTTAAAGGTTATCTCAACCAAAGTGGAAAGTTCTTGTTTGACTTGGTTCAACAAGGAAATGAGGCAAAGGAGGATAGGATGTAACACCCCGACCCAACAAATTGTTACTAATTAATTATTTAATTGTGTAATTACAGTAGGGGTACTTTAGTCACTTTTTGTTAGAAAAGGAATTTGGGGAATTCAGTAGCACCGTTGCGTAGAGCTCGTGAATACGAGTTCGTAGACATGCGGCATGCTCAATTCGGAGTTAAAACGAAGAAGTTATGATATACGAAAGTGCAATGGCGCAACCGTAAATATCGTGAAGTTCCAATTTAAGTAATAGATCGGATTCCTTTTTTTTTTTTTGGAATTTCTCTCTCTCTCTCTCTCTCTCTCTCTCTCTCTCTCTCTCTCTCTCTCTCTCTATCTACCTACGCGAGCGGCATCAAATTTCCGACGGCGATTTCATCGCCCTTCGGTGTTTGATTCGTGCGAAATTGGTTGCAAAAGTTTCATATCAATGTCCTCTATCTAACCCACCCATTTTCCCAGCTCAAAAACTCAAGGAAATTAAACTGGAACGACTGGAAGTTCATGTATTTTTTAAGTTTTGATGCCTTTTTCAGCGATTCCTGCGGCTATTTTCGTCGATCTAGGTATGAATCTTCATCCCCTCCACGTGCTCTAGCTGTCTATGCTGGTATCTTGGATCAATTTTTAGGTTTTACAAATCGTTCAATATACCCATTTTAGCCGACAGTTTCGGCTTCGATTCGTCTAGTTTTGACTAGTTTTTTGTCGTGGTCCAAGAACAAAACTTGTTCCCTACGTTAGTCTGAACATGTTGGTATAGGTTTTGTCCATTTTGGTTAAGATTTTTCGTTGCTGGAATTTTCTCAAGACACCCAATCGATGGTGGCAAGTGGCGATGATTTGTTTTCAGACCTAGAATGATCCCCACGTCGTCTTGAGCACAACGGTATGCTCAGATTTGAATTTGGTTATCGTTTGACTATCGAACGGATATTGCGCCTATTATGTGATATTCGGGTTTGATATGGTCGGACCATTCGATCGGTTCCAATTTCAAGTATGTTATTCCATGTACCTCTAGGATCATGTAGGAACTTGTGGATTGAGAATCGGGGTCCTGAATACTCCGAATCAATGATTCTAAGTAGGCGAAACGATCGCCGTTCAATCGTGCGATTGACTTAGATTCGACCGCTCGATTGAGACCTAATCTTTGTAACTTGATCAATAGACTTTGTTGGACTTATAGGAACTTTCGGATTGGAAATCGAGGTCGTGGGCCCGCGGGGCCGATTGACCAATATGGAAAGTTTAACCATTCGGTTGACCATGAGTCTTCTGAGACCGTCTCATCCTTCAGGAAGTGCTAGAATGACTCTATAAACCTTCTTAAGGGTTGGGCACACTTTGAGACCCGAGAACTAGAGTTTTGAGTTAAAGTTCGTTGTTGGGTACGTTTATTAATTAAGTCTGTTTATTCTCTCAAATAGGTACCCAGGCGCAATTTATCGCTCACGATTAAGCTAGCTTTGGACTTGTTGTGAGTGGACTTTGTTTTCAAATGAATATTATTTTCATATTAGCAAGTGTATGCATAACTGTGTTTTGGTCAAGTTTGAAATGTGATTTGATTGGAAATTGGTTTATCTGGGGTTAATGAGATTATGGGATTTCCAGGGATTATTATTTATTTATTATTATTATTAAAGGGACTATGGTGATGTTGGATTTGGGATTCTGGATCCAAGGGATGGAAGGGCAGAGGCATTTGGTGTCCCCTCCAATCAAGAATTTTGGCCCATAGGTTTGATCCTGTAGAATTTGACCCATTTTCTCATTGAGCGAAAGTTATGTTTATGAAATTGGATATATTTTGGGATATGGGATTTATATGGTTACACACCATTTGTTGTACCTTTCGCTGGTTCATTATGGAAAGGATGATGGAATTATTGAAAAAAATTAAAGTTGGTCTTTGGAACCCATCAGGGCACACATATACTTTTTGGGAGGTGTGTCAGGATGTTAGTTTACACGTATGACTGGATTCAGCCGCATGAGCGATGCAGGTCCCGGCGTGCCTGTTGTGGAGCAATAGTCCCCTGATTGGACTGCTCATCCCTAGCCATATGTATGATGTTGGATCCCGACATGTGGTTGAGAACAAACAATCCCCGAGTTGGATTGTTTCCCTTGGTACATATCTTGTTGTGGTGAATGTGTGTACAAGACATATGTATATCTTTATATGTATATGTATACGGGTATATGTGGATTATTTCCAGGTTGAGGTTTCTTGGGCATGTGCATTGAGAGTACTTTGCATAAGTATAAACATTTGAAATGAATTTCGGAATTGAGATGAGATATTTGGAAATTACTTGGCTTATTGTATTTTTACAAGGGTATAGTTGTGGAAAAAAAGATTTTGGGTTTACTTTGGTGGTGTTGAATTTACGGTTTTATAATAAGGATTAAATTAACAAGTTTACATTATTTTCTAAAACGGAGGTGTTATTTATGTTGAATATAAATGGTGTTTAACGCTTGTTTTTGTCCATTCACATTTTCTGTTTTGCGCCCTTTTGGTTCTAGATAGCTAAGGTCAAGACCACCACGTCGAGGCATCATCGATATTTGCTCCGTAGGAGTGCTATTATCACTTTGTACATTTGATTTTTCCCCAGGTTGTAAACTTAATATTTAGTTGCTCTGCTTGCTCATTTGAGTTTGGGTAGAGGGCATGAAGCATTTGAATAGTATTAACTGTTGTGTGTGCCTTTACTTTGTGCATGCTGGAAGTTGGGTTTATTCTAGCACTTATTTGCAGATAGTGTAATTAGATAATGTTCCAATTACAAGGGAGTCTCTGCTGAAATTTCAGTAGAAGTTGTATTGTCTACAATTTAAATTGGGGCTAAAGGGCTTTTTGGTTAAGCGAGTCCATCATGGCTTAGATGTCGAATGGGAAGCAGAGTTTGTCACGGATTTCAAGGTAAAATTCGAGGTAGGTCCTGTCATAGGGGCCGAAAGTTAGAACTCCTACAAGAACAACATGCCTATCAAATCCAACAAGATAAGTGTTGAGCCTATTCTTAACAACTAAAATGAGTTATTAAAAATAGAAACTTTAATTATCGCCAGTGCACGAGCCGTTTATAGTAAGCTTATGTAAATACGAGGTCGATCCCACGGAGAATGGTAACTTGGTTCCAAATTAAATTACTTAGAATTAATGCTGGAGAAACAAAAAATAAAGAAACAACTAACTAACTAAGGGCAAGGTCCAATTTCAACAATGCTCTTTTCTCAATGTAAACTCAAGGTCTAGGAAAAAATCCTAGCACCGCACATGCACTCAAAATAGGGGGGTTTTGATGTTGAAATGATAACAAGAAATTGAAATGAAAATGCTGAAAAGAAAACACTGGCATCAATTAACAAGTTGTAAGAATGATTGAGAGGTGTTAGAGCCTTGGAATCCACCACTAGTTTTCCTAATCAAGTTATGAATGCATTGAAATTAACTCAAGCTTCATTACCAATAGATTATCGCATATAAGCCTATGGTATCTAGGTTAAGACGCATGATTCTCCTAAGGCATGTAATTGTGCATGGTATCTACACAACACGTGATCTCTAATATGCAACCTAAGCATAACATCTACTTAGAATAAGGGTTTAGCCCATGAGAATATGATAATCACACAAGTCCTAGAACATGGTATCTATCCTAGTTAGCCCATGATTATTAACCCCTTGAATGATTCTTAGGCCATTCATGTGTTGCTTGTGAAAGGAGAGTAGAATTGGTGAATCTAAACCCCTTCCCAACTTGTGCTAGATGCATAAAAATCCTAGTTAGCTACTCCAAGAAAACATACATCAAGCACATAATAAACTGGAGGTTAACAACTTGATAATGAAAGTAAGGAAATCAATTAACTATGAAATCATCCATAACATTGAATATTCATGACTAGGGCTTCATCCTAAGCCCTAACTGAATGGATTAGTTAGACATAACTCTGATTACAGAAAATAAGAAATACATAGAGAGAATAAAGAGAAGAGAAGAACTAGATGGTGGCAGTAAGGTAGTTCCCAAGATTGCTCCAAGCTCTCGTCCTGTACAACTAGCTCTCTTCTCTCTTTGTGGTGAATGATGGAATCTGAATATGTGTATGAGTAATGGATGAATGAGAGTGTGTATATTTTATGAATGAGTGTGCAACTCTATATTTATAGAGTGCTAAATTCGTTCTCCCCTTGGCTAGTGTAGAACAGCCCACCTTAAATCTTGGAAACTACTCCTTGTTTTGTGCAAACAAGTTTCCCCATAATTAAGCATATCTTGTTTGCTCCTTGAGACTTCCCTAGCTGAAATGCCTCCCTAATTTGCTTAATCTGTTAAGTCCAAAGTCAAGTATAGATAAGGTGAGGCACATGGCTCAAAGGGGATGTGGAACACAAGGCTCATCAGCTGGCAACTGCATATTAAAATCCTCATGAGCATAGTTCAGTGTTTGGTGGGCTACGAACTCCAGATATATCCCATGGGGCTACAATTTGGATATGTTATAATAGACACCCATTGGAACAACGTCCATGAAGGATGTTTCCTCATTTGTGCTGTGTAGGTAGCTGAAATAAGGCTTGCAAGGTGACCCACGAAACTGAACTAACAAGGGAGTGTAGCCCAAATTGGGTTTGTCTTTAAACTTATATTCCTCTCATCCCAATTAGCCCTTAACATGCATGGATTGGATCAAATGTGATCTCTTTCTGTTTTAACCTACAAAACACACAAAGAGGGGGTAAATGACTCAAAATAAAGAGAAACTAAACAAAAACACTAAGTAAAGAAGACATGTAAAATGTATGAAATTATGAACTTGTCAATATGGAGGCCAATGAACAGAGGATAATGTCCATGGACCTATCCAAATTTACTCCAAGAAAGAAGAAGTACTGGGGGAATAAGCAAAACGAAATTATTGAGGCCCAGATGAATACAAGTTCCCCTTACTATCCAAAAGACAACTCTGGAGACTATTATCCAAGCCATCCACATAGTGGTTATTAATTTATGATTATTTGTAATTGTTGTTTATCTTTATTTATAATTGTTGTTATCTTTATTTGTAATTGTTGTTTATATTTATTTATAATTGTCGTTTATCTTTATTTGTAATTGTTATTTATCTTTATTTATAATTATTGTTTATCTTTATTTGTAATTGTCGTTTATTTTTCTATGATTAGTCTTTTTTTAATTTCAATGATAAACCACTTAATTCATTAAAATCACACAACCACTTTTATAATTTAAACATACTTTCATAATTTAAACACACTTACATAATTTAAACACACAACATAATTTAAACACACTTACATAATTTAAATACACAACATAATTTAAACACACTTACATAATTTAAATACACAACATAATTCAAACACACAATGTAGCTCATTGCCCCTCTCCTTCGCATCTCCAAATGTTGTTGATCAAATCATTTCTTAAATTGTGATGCACTTGAGAAGCATGAACCCTATTATGATGGACCATGTAGTGTGAGATAGTTCGTCTATCTCGGTTTATATCGTACATGATAGTTGGCTCAAGCTAGCAAGTCTTGCTCTTCTAGATGTTCGTGGACAATTATCATCATCATCAAATTCTACATCGAGATCCTCATACTCATCCTCAATAATCATGTTGTGCAATATTATGCACGTCATCATGATTGAATGAAATTGTTCTTTACGCCACATATGTGCAGGGCCCCTAACAATTTCCCATTGAGCCTGAAGTATTCCGAAGGTTTTTTTGACATCCTTCCTATAAGCCTTTTGTTTTTGGGCAAATAATCTTCTTCTTCTTTGGAGTATCCGGTTGGGAAATCGTCTTAACCAATGTGGCCAATGAAGGTAGATACCATTAGCCAAACAATAGCCCAGATTGTATTCATATCCATGTACAATATATTGGATATGGGGAGACACTCTATTGACTACATCATTGAACAACGGGGAACGAGCTAGGACGTTGATATCGCATTTGGCGGCTCGAAAAAAGGCAGTGGGGTAGTTCCAAGTGTCACTGCCTCTAGAACATCAGTTGGCTTAAGCTTGTAGCCGATAAACTGGTCAACCTAAGTAGTGGGGTAGTTCTTCCATTCCACAATGCATGTAGTCAAGACTACCTAACATGCTTGGGAATCCTCTACGACTAGCTTGGGCAAGAGCCTGTAAAGGTCGGCTGGATTTGGGGAAACGGAGGTACCTCTGGCCATACACGGCTTCATTAACAAAACAAAACTTTCACAAACATTCAAGGGTTATAGATTCACCCAATCTACAGTACTCATCGGTGGAGTTTGTCGAGCCTCCATATGCTAGCATTCGAAAAACAGACATTAGCTTCTGCTCTGGGGATAGACTTTGTTGTCCACAAGCGTCTATCTTCTGGGTAAAGTATGGCTCATATGCAACAACATCATTCAAGATGCGATAGAAAAGCTCTCTTCTCATGTGGAACCGCCTGCGAAAATTCATTGGGGGATGAAGTGGTCTTTCACAGAAGTAGTCCTCCATTAGACTCTTATGATGTTTTTCTCTCTTTCGATTCTTGTATTCATGGCCTACAATAGAACCACCATGTTTGGATTGTTGAGCATATTGCTGCAACAAAAACATATGGTGTTGAACGACCATTGCAACCCTCTGTTGATGAAGGTCATCATCATCAGAATCATCATTGAAGAACTTTTGTATAGCCTTCCCACGTGAATTCATTGTAAGAAGGAGAATGAGATTGGAAGAGATTGTGTGGCCATTTGGGTAGAATAACACTTCTTAAATAGAAAAGAGGATAAGATGGCCTATATGTTTGAAAATATTGAATGAAGATAGGAAAAGATAGGGAAAGATAAGGGAATCCAATAAAGTGAGATGGACAAAGATGAGCAATGGTTCAGAACATGATTGAAATAAAACAATATAAGAGATGGGAAATGGTTCAGAAAATTATTGAATGAAGATAGGGAAAGATAAGAGAATCTAATAAAGTGAGATGGACAAAGACGAGCAATGGTTCATAACATGATTGAAACAAGACAATAGGAGATGGGAAAGGTTCATAAAATAATTGAAGAACACAAGTGGAGGTGGGCAAGAGTTCAGAACATTATTGAATGAGGATAAAGGAATCCAATGAAGTAAAAGTAAAAGTAAAAAAACCAATATACCCATCCAGTTTCCTATAAATATTTACTTACATATGCAACCTAATCAACCACACCAATGGAACCTAACAATTGAAGGGAGCATCATACATTTAATTGGGGATGTCCTCATCCTAGGTGCAATCTACCTCCACCTCCTGTAATAATTTGAGTCCGACTTCACTCAAAGTTCATAAATCCAAGCCCAGAAGCTATATCAAAATTCCAACACCAAGATCATCAAAAGGAAATTTGTAGTTCGTAAGCGTGGCAATGACACAATTCATTTAACGCAGGAAGAGTATAAAGAAAAAATGGAAGACAATTATGGCAATGGCTTCAATAAAGGGTTCGAATTATTCCGGGCATACGCAAAAGTAGCAGCTCCAGGGGCTATAGATTGAGATGATGTGACCGTATTGCAACTAACCAAATAAGTCATATGGTTCCATTATTTTTAATATAAATCGTGTGCTACTTGTTTTATTTGCAAAGTCCATGAAATAAAATGTTGTTGTACTTATTTTTATTTTTAAGTGAAATTCTATTATGTTTTGGATTTTTTTTTTAAGGTTAAAATGTTTAGAAAATTAAATCACGAATGTTGAAACAAAAATAATGTTAAGAAAAATTAACGACACAAAAAATTTAGGGGTTAATCATTTTTAAAAAATTTAATAAAGTTGTGGACTCAAATTATGAGTTTGCAAGGTTGGAGGAAAAAATCATTTGAGTCCTGAAAATACATGAATAGTTGTATTTTGGAGGGTGGAAATTTGAGTTTAGCCCCAACATGATTGGAGATGGCCTTACATCGATTTGTGCTCAATATCCTCATTATAAAAAAAAAAAAAGATTTGTGCTCAATATTAAAAGTATATATATATAATATTAACAGTATAACAAAGTGCTCAGTTCTATAATTTGACATCTTACACAGCTTTACCCTCCACCCAATATGTCAAATTAAATTATTATTTTATTACATTTTAGTGTTTATTTATTTTTAATTAAAAAGAAAAGAAAAGAAAAAATAATAAAATATTCATTTGACATCTTGCTTTTGGGATGTCAAAAATAACATCTCAACCTCCAGCCTTCATTCCACATAAGCTTTGACACATCGGTTGGAGATGCTCTTAGCTTCTTTGAGAAGCCAGTGCAGTATTTATACGTGTGGGGAACACTTGGCTGATTGGTCCATTAGAGAAGACAAAATAATGGTGTCATTCGGACAGACTTACGCAATTGATTCGGCAACGAGTCTTTCAGTCATTTGCCAAGTTGGTCCCTTCAGCCTCGTTTGTTTCGGAAGATTGTCTTGGCATGAACTATGCTCAGAAATTGTCTTGGCTTGAATTGGCTTAAGTTGAATAACACTTATCCGGTGTTTGGTGATGCTTGGATTGGGACTAAGTTTAAATTGACTAATATCAATAAATAGGATGATATATTTCAACTTCTGTTCTTCTATACAAACGTGGGTTAAAAATATTCCAAATTTTTATTTAATAAGGTTTATTTTTTAGGTTTATATGGGTTTTAAATTTGAGGGCATTTGTGTCTATTTAGGTGAGTTTTTTGCTATATTTGAAATATTTTACAAAAAATGACATTTTTGAAATTAAGGATCAAGTTTTGGCTATTTTTGATAAATTCTCTGAGAAATGGTTGCCTGACACATGAGAAAGTAGGGGGAAAGTGAAACCCTCCTCTCCCCTTGGGTTTTGTTTTCCCTCCTCATGAAATTTTTTGAGAAAATGAGCCAACATAAAATACACATTTTTCATGACCATTTTATCTCCATTTAAAATTTAGAATTACAATATATCATTAAATGCAGTTTTTTTTTAATATTTGATTTAATATGGGTATAATTGGAAAATTATACAAACTTTGTTTTCCATTCCTACTCAAAACAAACATGGGAAATGAAATAAAATGATATCTCCCAATTATTTTCCCACCATTACCAAACATGGAAAAAGAATCTTCCATTTCTCATCCCTTGAGAAATGACATGGGGAGTGATTTCTCGTCAAATCCATTTCGTGAACCAAACGGAGCCTATCAATAAATATCCACCTATATTATAACACGTGGATGAGTTATATCCCATTACAATACTCTTGTACTACACTACTCCAAGTTTCGGACTTGATACAAAGGGTTTTGATAAATTTGGTAATAATGGGGTTGAGTTACAGTTGCATTTGGTCTTAGGTTTCAATTATTATTGTACAAATTAGAGGAGAGAACAATGAATTCTTACTCACCTCGCCTCTTGGGTTGTCCCATTGACTTTATCATTTCTTCAAGCTATGAAGGTCAGGAGTCGGGCATCAGTTCCCCCAAATTGAATGCGGAAAAGTGTTGAATGCCACAGATGCTGAAAAGCCTGATTTGATGATGTTGGACGAAGATGCTAAAACTAAAAGAAAACTAAAAGACAACGTGATGAGTCCGAAACAAGTGGAAGTGAAGTTATTTGCATATAGAAAAGCAAAACTTTGTAACGCGTAAAGAAGGGCCCCATTGCATGTCGTGGATATGGGTGAGTGTGAATGCTTGAATCTTTTGTTGGGTAATTTCTTATCTTCTCCATTTTCCATTTTCTTGAAGTGGTTGGATGAATTTTCTAATTTTGTTTTACTTGAACAATCATACCACACAATCCCAGTCAAGTCAACAAGGCTAGCTAGCTTATCTTTAGTCTCTGAAACTCCACACTCGCTTTCGATTCTAATAATCAGGGCAACTAGTCTCTCTAGCTGCAACTCTTTCTACTTCTCTTGCTTCGATCCCCCTGATTCATGAGCTCCAACTTGATCATGGCTGCTTCTTCTGCTCCCCCTTCTCCTATCCTCCCTCCTCAAGAAAAGTATGATGTGTTTCTTAGTTTTAGAGGTGCAGATACCCGCTACACTATTACCAGCCATCTTCATGCTGCTTTACGTGGGAAGAAAATCAAAACCTACATAGATGACAAACTTGAGAGAGGAGATGAAATTGCACCCGCCCTTGTCGAAGCAATCCACAAATCAAAGCTTTCAGTAATCATTTTCTCGAAAAACTATGCTTCTTCTACTTGGTGTTTGGATGAACTTGTGCATATACTAGGATGCAGGGAGAGAGATGGACAGTTTGTTATACCCATTTTTTACGACATCGATTCATCTCATGTACGAAAACAGCTGGGGAGTTATGCAGATGCATTTGCTAAACATGAACAACGTTTGAAGGACAGTGTGGACAAGGTGCTCATGTGGAGAGGTGCTTTGGAGAAAGCAGCCAATCTATCTGGGTTTGATAATTCAAACAAAACTAGGTAACAAGCTCCTCCTCTAATTTGTGCCTATTTGATTGATGAGATGAGATGATTGGTTACTCATGTACTTTACTTTGTTTCAGTTATGAGAATTACATTAATTAATGCATACTTACTATCTATTAATTGTCCATATTGAATCAAATATACCAGGACTGAGGCTTATTTAGTTGAGAATGTTGTTGAAGATATTTTGACCAAACTGAATCGAAAATCCTCAAGTGATTTAAACGGCCTGGTTGCAATTGAAAGCCAAATTGAGCAAATTGAATCGTCCTTATGCATTGATTCACCAGAGGTTTGCTATATAGGCATTTGGGGCATTGGTGGTATTGGCAAGACCACCCTTGCTGGTGCTGTATATAATCGACTCTCTTCTAAATTCAAGGCTTCTTGTTTTCTTGCAAATGTTAGGGAGGAATCAGAAAAGCATGGATTAAATCACTTGCGAAATAAACTTCTTCGTGTGTTATTAGAGGATGAAAATCTTAAAATCGACACTCCATCAATAGGATCAACTTTTGTTGGAGAGAGGCTTTGCCGTACAAAGGTCCTCATTGTTCTTGATGATGTGAACGACATGAGCCAATTAGAACTTCTAGCTGGAGATCATGTTGGGTTTGGCCCGGGAAGTAGAATCATTATAACAACTAGAAATAGGCGCCTGCTTAAGAAGAAGGTTGATGATGATAAGATATACAAGGTTAAAGGATTAAATTGTGATGAAGCTCTTCAGCTCTTTCATTTGCATGCCTTCAAAAATAACTCTCCTAGAACCGATTATACAGAGTTGTCAAAAATGGTGGTAGATTATGCAGAAGGCATTCCTTTAGCTCTTAAGATTTTCGGTTCCTCATTCTTTCACTGCAAGAGCAAAGAAGAATGGGAAAATGAATTGAAAAAATTGAAAAACTTTCCCAGCAAAAAAATTCAGAATGTGTTGAGACTAAGTTATGATGGATTAGAAAAAAATGAGAAAGAGATATTCCTTGATATAGCATGTTTTTATAAAGGAATGAACGTGGATTTTGTGAAAAGAATGTTAGACATTCGTGGTTTCTTTGTGGCGGGAATTGGAGCTCTCATTGATACATCTCTAATATCAATTTCAACAAGTTATTGCCTAGAGATGCATGATTTGCTACAACAAATCGGTTGGGAAATTGTTCGCGAACAATGTATTGAGCCCGGAAAGCGTGATAGGTTGTTCATTGCTGAGGATGTCTGTCATGTACTCAAAAACAATACAGTAAGATCCAAATGCATTTGCTCTCTCTAAAAAAATTCTAATCATGAAAATTTCTATGGAAAGGTGGGAAATTTATGTCTACAGAAGTAGTTTGAGTAAATTTTGTTGTGTATTGTATTATCATTCTCATTTATAGTTGCTCTTTTATTGTCAGGCAACTGCAATGGTTCAAGCCATATCCTTTAACACGTCTAACATTAGAGAGCTACACTTGAGTCGTACAGCCTTCAAAAAGATGTACAATCTAAGATTGCTAGAAATTTATGATTGTAGCTATGGCCAGAAGTACTGCAAATTATACCTTTCTCAAGGTCTTCAGACTCTTCCTGAATCTCTTAGGTATCTTTACTGGGATGGATACCCTTTGAAATCTTTGCCATCAAAATTTTCTCCAGAAAATCTTGTTGAGCTCAAAATGCCCCGCAGCCTGGTTAAGCAACTTTGGGAAGAAAACCTGGTATATATGCTTATTGTACTTCTTGTATAAAATGTAGTTAATTTAGGCCAAGTTACTAATTCTTGCAATTTCTCTTTAATTCGTTACAGATTTTTCTTGGGAACTTAAAGTTGATCGATCTTAGTTTCTGCAAACATCTGACAGAACTTCCAGATCTTTCTCAGAGTCGAAAAATGGAGCATATAAATCTTTATGGCTGTACGAGTTTGGTTCGAGTTCCTTCGTGTTTCCAGTATCTTGGCAATCTTACTTTTCTTGACCTGGGATGCTGCTCAAATCTCAAATATCTCCAGGAGATGCCAGGCAATATTGAATTATTGAATTTAGAAAGCACTGCAATTGAGGAATTGCCTTCATCAGTTTGGTCTAACAAAAAAATTTCTTTCTTGAATATTCAACGCTGTAAATACCTTAAGAATCTTCCCAGCAGCAGTTGCAAGCTAAAATGCTTTGGTTTTCTTCTAGGGGGCTGCTCATCTCTCGGTAAGATTTCAGAACTTCCCAGGAATATAAGTGTATTAGATTTGACTTGGACAGCAATAGAAGTGGTGCCCTCATCAATCGAGTGTCTCTTTGGTCTCACTACAATTTACCTGAATGATTGCAAAAGGCTTGTGAGTCTGCCAACCAGCATTTTTAAGTTGAAATCTCTTAAGAGTCTTGATCTCAATGGTTGCTCTAACTTTGAATGCTTCCCCGACGTCTTGGAGCCTACTGAACATCTGGAACTTCTTAATTTATCTAAAACAGCAGTTAAAGAGCTACCCGTGGAGATTGAAAATCTGATTGGGCTTCAAACATTTAATCTATGCCGGTGCAAGGACCTTGAGTTTGTCCCAGACAGCATCTACCATCTAAACTGTCTTAAAACTCTCAGTTTTTATGGCTGTTTGAAACTTAAAAGCCTGCCTCCCTTCTCGATCGGTTTGTGCTCTTTGGAAGAACTAGACCTCGGTTACTGCAATATAGGACAAGTCCCGGATCCCCTCGTTTGTTTAACGTCATTAAGATCTTTAAATCTAAGTGGAACCATGATTCAGAGCTTACCTGCTAGCATCAAACAAGCTTCTCAGCTGCGTTACCTGTGGTTAACAAATTGCAAGAGCCTTCCATCTTTACCTGAGCTCCCTGTGCTGCGTCATCTTGAAGCGCATGGCTGCACGTCACTGAAGGTTTGGATGTGTTTGATCTTTTTTTTTTTCTACAACTTGGCAAGGAATTAACTTATGTTTTCTAATATTGCATCAGAATGCTTGGAGGAATATGATGGGTGAAGCACAGCTTAGAATTATGCAAATGGCAACTGCGTCATCAAACCCTACAGACGATGTGTATTATGTATGTCTCTCTCTCTGTCTCTCTCTGTCTCTCTGTCTCTGTCTCTGTCTCTGTCTCTGTCTCTCTCATTAAGCCTTCAATAAGCACAACTTCCATCCACGGTACAGGGTTATGGTCCTGCAAGTCCTTCAGTTAGCATTGTATGTCCAGGAAATGAAATTCCAAATTGGTTCAGCTATCAAAACGAGGGATCTTCAATAAATATCACCCTTCCTCCAAATTGGTTTCGTACAGATTTCTTGGGTTTAGCTCTATCCCTTGTCGTTGAATTCAACAACTATAATGTTAAACGGGCGGGTTTGCAGTTTGCAAGTACAGCCAATTTCAAATCCAGTAATGGTGAAGGCCAAGAAATCAGGTGTCATTTGCATCGTCTGTATAAGGATATAAGCAGCTCTGGACGGAAGAATTTCAATTCAGATTATGTGTTTGCATGGTATACTGCATCCACGCTTGTAGCTGCAGCAAAATACTCCAGTGGCACTGGTTTTTACAATATCACTGAGGCCTCTGTAGATTTCTTCCTGATGGATTTAAACGGGTTTCCCCTTAAGAATTACAAAGTTCAGGTGAAGAAGTGTGGGTTGTGGTTGTTGTACGCCAAAGATGCTGAGAATTTGATGTCGTGCTGAGAAATTTTCAGCTCTAACTTGGAACAAGAAGATGAACTACTTCCTCAGTTCTAAGCGAGTGTTGGTGCTGTGGCTGTAGCTGAGGATGCTTTTGGGTTTGTCAAGCCTAGGGATGCCCTAGTATCAGTGCTGGTACAATACAGAATGAGAACCTTGCTAATTTATTGTTAAAATATAAATTTCTCTCATTTCAGTTGAAATATCATCCTTCTTGCCTATATTTCTAGTAAAATCCTTCTTGCCTTTTGATATGCAAAATTGCTGATAAATGTATATATTCACTTGCCTACAGAATGATTAATATTTGATTCTTTGGAGGTAATCCACAGAACTCCAAGGGGCTAAGCCAACAAAAAGGACGATACATCAAAAGAAAAAAACAACAAAGCTACTCAATGACCACACAGCATGACAGAATCAAACCAAGCTCGACCAACCAGAAAAATAAGGGGCTTTATGATGTGATTAATTGCAAGTAGATACTATCGCTTAAATTAATATTGTAGTAAATAGATTATCGCTTCAATATGGATCAAGTTAATCTATTAAGTACTAGAGTGATTTATTCTTAATTATATTTAAATTAAACAATAAGAGGAATACAATGACAAAAATATAATTAAAGAATAAGTAAATAATGTAATAGATGAAAATAAAGATGATAAAGCATTAGGATATCGATTTCACCTAACTAATCCCACTCAAATCCTTCTAGCTTGTTAACTTAATTGATCTAACATGTTGATAGTCATTTTCCCTATGGTGCCCCTTGAAGGAAATATGTATATAAATATTTGGCCAACTTCTTCCGCGTTGGTACGATAGTTGCCCCGCTCATTTAATACACTATTAACGATATTAAGACGAGAACGAAATATCGCTTGCTCATGAAAGAGCCTTGTATTACAATCCCCCTGTTTAAGCAAAGAAACCCTGGAACGCTGTGGCCAAAAAATTAGTTACAATTAGGGGACCAAAATAAACACTATTTCCAATTGACAGACACTTTAGGACAACATAAAAATTTAATTTCAAAAATAAAATGAATTAGATATTTGGATTGAGTCTTTACGGGAGATTTTTTAGTTGTTGTTAAGGCCATCGGGCCAAACCCAAATTTTAGGATTATAGCCCCAAAAACCTTCTCCAACCATGCATAGGGAGAGGTGGTAATTTGGGTCAGACTGAAATCTTGGGTAGAATTTGGCCAAACTTTTCAGTCAGGGTGGAATTTCAGTGGGATCCAAGTCGGAGCCAACTTGCGCAGCACGTGAAGGAATGGCAGGACAAAGCTAACTTGTTGGACGCATGGAAGGCTCAAATCAAAGGGACGTAGGAATCCAACGGCTCCCTTTGAAAACCAATGATGCATCTTCTTGATTTTTTGAATTCTTTATCTAATCTTTTGGAGCCTTTAAAAGCTGGCCACGTGTCAAGCAATGGGAGCCAACTTTTTGTGATTTTTCAAGTTTTCTCAAAGAGATATAAACGGCCCAGATTTTTTTCAACTTGATTTTAACGAGAAAAAGAAGATCCAATGGTCGAAAATCAAATGGTTAAAATAATATTTTTAATTTATCTAAATGAGATCCCACTCTCAAACTATACAAATGACATTCTCATTTTAATTTTAAGTGAAAAGAAATGTTATGTTTATGGAATTTCAATTTTTTTAGATTAAAATGTTTAGAAAATTAAATCACGAATCTTAAAACAAAAATCATGTTAAAAAAAAAATTAGGGGTTAATCATTTTTAAACAATTTAATAAAGTTGTGGACTCAAATTATGAGTCTGCGAAGTTGGAGGAAAAAAAATTTTGAGTCATGAAAATACATAAATAATTGTATTTTGAAGAGTGGAAATTTGAGTTTAGCCCCAACATGATTGGAGATGGCCTAATACTGTCAAAATATTTTATGATGTTAAGAATTTAGAGTTCCTTGGAGAAACCTCAGTGTAATATTTTTCTGGTAAAAAAAAAAATTAAAAAACAATCTACTGGTTAATAAAAATAAAAAATATCCACACACCAAAATGATGATGACAACGAAGGCGGGAGAGGAATCACTTTCAGCACTTTCTTCGTTTTTGTCTTATGTCTTATGGTGATTGTGCTGGCGGCCTTACGCTTACCCACGCCACGCATATTCTTTTCTTACAATATTTGATATGGACATTTCATCTCACTAGAATATGAGTATCCTATTGACCAAAAAAGAAAAAAAAAAACCCAAATTCAACTGAATTGGACACTCAGAATTCCTTCTCCAAGTTTCTGTAAACTCTCTCTTCTTCTCATTCATTTCCCTTTTATTTTCCACTTTGCTTTCCATTTTCCATTTCTGTAACAAACAAGAATTAGGAAGCAGATAGAAAGATGGCTGTCTCAGCCTTCAAATCGTCAAGCAAAAGGAGCAATGCCGCCACCAATTCCTCAGCATCAACAACCTCATCTGTTGGCAGACAGCAAATCACAGACAAAGATAATAACAACCCAGCAAAGAAAGCCCCGCTCAGAAGGTCAAGAAGCGTCAGCGCTTTCTCAAGGACCAGCCTTGACGCCTCCGCTGAAAGCTTCTTGAACAAGAGAGACAACCCTCTCTTCTGGTCAACGGACGCCCAAGCGGTTGACCCCCAACAGCTACTCAAACCCACCAAGCTTGACGCTGCAACATCGAAAGATTCGAGACCGGCGACCTCCGCTGGTGCTGATTCTAGAAGGGGCCGCTCCGGGTTGCGGAATTCCGATGCTTTGGGGACGAGGAAGGAGGCGGGTCGGAGCTTGTCGCGGGTCGACCCGAGCAGTCGGAACCGCTCCATTTCCCGCGGTCCGGATTCCAGGAGGCATTTCGTCAATTCTAAGGTTTGGTCTTGTGTTGCTTTCAAATCAAATCAGAATATTTCAGATTGGATTTTTGGGTTAATATTGTCGAGGAGGAGAAAAGGAAGATGAATTTGAGTTTGTTGTGTGTATAGAGTGACGATGAACAAGTATGGGGTTCGTTGAATAAAGTGGGCAGTGATGGGAAAAAGGGCGCTTTAGTTAGAAGCAGTTCTGATGAGTTGGATGAGTTGAAAGGTCTGCGTACATGGTCCAGCCAGCATTCACAAGATTGTGATGCAAATTTGGTAAAAACTAAGCTGACCCATGTTCTGACTTTGTATGATATGACTAGTAGTGTTAATATTAGCATCTTGCTTGATGATTTTTCCTTCTGTTGTTCATGTTTCTCTTTCAGTCTTGTTTGCAATCTACAAATTGGGAAGATGGAGTTTCAGTCGCAGGTTCATTATCTGGAGCAGAAGAGAAAACTTTTAAAGCAGTGTGTGAAAGGATGAATATGAATCTTGGACATTCTCATTTGGTCTGTATGACTTCGTGTCAGAAGCTTGCCTCTTATTTATTTTATTTTTTTGGTGACATGCTCATCGCTAGTTCAGATATCAGTTGGAATGCTACTTTTCGAGATAAGTAGTTGGTTATGATAATAAATAAAATTCCCTGCTAATTTGCAGTCAGTTCAAGGGAAACATTTGGAAGATGATAACCCGAGTACTAGCATATATGAAACAGTTCGATCTGAAGTGAGACGTGCTATCTCTGAGATTCAAAATGACCTTGAAAGTGTAAGTTCTTATGGATTTATTTATTTATGCTTACAATTAAAGAAGAAATTAGCAGCAGGTTGTTGGTTGTTGGCATTCTATTACTTACTAAAGAAAGGATTCTTATAGGACTCTTACATTGAATACCTATACCTAATCTTTTGGTATTACTCCTACCTCTAGTAAGAATGCTTGCTAGCTGAACTGCGGTTGTCTTTTCAACTTCATTAGGATGAATTAAATTCTAGGAGTTGTCAGAATTAAAGAAAGGAACACTTTTTATAAGTGTTGCAAATGTTTTTGTAGTACAGTATCTCTGGTAAGTACGCATGCTCAGAGAAGAAGTTAGGAATTTGAGCTACTAATTTGAGTATATGTTATGCTGCATTGTGCAAATAATAGATTCTGTGGCCTCTTAATTAAAGTTTGCATTGTGTATGAGAACGCCAGAATGTTAAGCAGAATTAGAAGTTTATGCTACAATCATTCTGATATATTGACCATCAAGTGATACATTAAAATGAAGGTAGTTAAGAATATAGGTTAGACGATAGGGAGTGATGCATAATCCTTAGCCTTGGCCGTCATTTTAGGAATGAATAGAGTTCAAATCACCATTTGATGAAAGTGACTAATAAAATAGGCGCATAGCAAAGTCCTTTTTCTTCACTCTAACTGTTAAGTAAGCCCTTATAGATTTTGGTTGAGTTATTTTCTTTCCACAACAAAAAAAGAAAAAAAAATCAAAAAAAGAAAGAAGTAAACCCTTATAGATTTATTGATTTTGAATGTAGGTATGTACAATCTTTTGAGTAGAGAAAGACTTGTTAGATATGTTTCAAGGAATTGCTACTAGTGACAGTAATGTGTAATCCAACTCCACTCAAGGCTTCACAATTGGAAATAAATTCAAGGCTGCATTTACTGCCTAACAAATTTTTGTGCAGTTGGTAAGGAACTCGGCATAAATCTACTCTCTCACCTTAAGTAAATGGATTGCGCCTTAACACATCAAGTAGTTCTTATAAGAGAGACCTCAATGAACCTGTTGTCTCTTGAATGGACAGATCACCTCCAGATGTTGGATTAGTTGGTGGAGGCTTGATCTTTGGATTTTGGCTTTTGTGGAATATGGGTTGTGGCATTACCAATATTACAAAGTGACCACTACACTACAGCCACTTTATTCAGTTGACTTGTAATTTAAATTTTTTGTTTATTGAGTTAAGTGTACCAAGAAGAATGTCACATATGTACATAGGTTATTTAGTTTCTGTAAACCTTATTAAATTAGTTCTCTTGCTTGTGCTACCTTGCTTTTATTTTGATTAATGAAGACAGTGCTTCAATTCTGACATATATTTATTCTTTGCTTATGTGCTTGCAAAGGGCAGTCACTGCTATTTGATAATATGCTCTTTCTTTCTTATAAGCTCAGGCTATGCGAAGGAGTAATACTCCAGCACTTGCAACTACCGACATTGCTGATATCCCTCCTGACCTGGTAAATCCAAGTGCAGTTGAATTAGTTTTGGACATCAGAAGAGAATATGCCAAAAAGCTTGAGCAGGTAAATTTCCATTTCTCTAATCATACTTGGTGTGAGGTTGGCCAGAGTTTTGTCAGTTGAGTAGTTGGATGTGGCTTAATTGACAATGCCATTGTTGTGGAACTTACTAGATGTTAGCATTTGAGCAGATGAAGATGCATGCATTGATTAACTAATATGAATAATTGCAAATACTTGCTTCTAGGTTAGAGTAAACAGACAGGAGAAGGTGTCTCATCTGGGACACAATTGGCTTCTTGTTATGGTATTGGTTAATGCAGATTGTCCTTTCATTGTTGGATGGAGTATGCAATTTGGGTAGAAGTACTTGTGGAGTCCATTTATTTTATTGTGATGACTATTGATGTCTTTAACAGAGTGTATAAGTTACTTTTATGGTAAATCCCGTCATCCTCATGTTGCTATTGCATGGGTTGAAAACTTTAAAGTGGTTGCTTCATGAAACGATGTTAAGGGTGTATATATATTTACCTTGTTTTGACAGGACTTTGGGTGATGGTATTTTTCGTTAATTTCAGTGACATATATATTCAGCTTGATCTGAAGGTTTTTCTTTTATTTATTTATTATTTTTTCTGTTGACATGATATAAAAGAGAGGTTGATCCCCTTTGTGCTACTCTCAGCTGTGACATAAAGGAAACATTTTTATTCTAGGCATGGTACATGGACTTCTGTGACACTTAAAAATCCTACAATCTTTTTCTTTTCTGCTACTTTTTCTCCTTTTTGTTAACGTTTTATGTGGGGAACATAACTCCACTAAGTAGACCCTTGCCTTAAACTTGCAGTCCCGGGAACGCTCTAGAAAACTTCAATCGGACCTGGCTGTTGAGGAGCACCGTGGACAAGAGCTCAGCAGGATCCTGAAGGAAGTGCTTCCAGATCCCAAGACCTCTAATGTGCCAAAATCACGTCCAGGAAAAAAAGTAGGATATTCAATTTTTTATTTCTTCCCCTACCTTCTCTCTTAGTATTTAGTCAAGTTCCATGCAATATGCTTGTATTTGTTTTCCTTGGAGCATGACAAGGATGTTTTCTTTTCTTGTGTTTATATATTGTTGGTTTTTGGATGCAGATGCTAAATAGCTTCATTTTTCAGAACATGAAGTGAGTGTGTATAGATCTTCATTTCATTTTTACTCTCTTAGTAAAACTACACATCATGCTTAAAATAACATTCTGTAAAAGCATTAAGCGTCTAGGATTTGTCATTTAAATTGTTTGTTTTAGCCTTTAAAAAAATGCATCTGTTTGTGCACAAATGGTCAATATAACTAAAATGGAATGTTAATCCCTTGTTCTGAGGCTGTTATATTTTTGTGTATGGATAAATATGAATCTCTGTGATGATAATTGGAGAACATAGGTTTGCATCCCATATACAGTTGAAATTTTCCTTACAGCTAGCATCTAGGTAAGAGTTTCACAGGTTGTTTGTTCTCTTTCCTTCATGTTCTTTTATTAATTTATGGTTACAGGCTAGCATTGAAAGAAGGAAGATGTCGAAACGTCTAACAGAAGAAGCCATGTCTTATTTTGATGAGTGCGTATCCCTATCAACTTTTGATAGTTCTGACTTCTCATCGCCAGAAGACCCACCACTCAACTTAGTTGGCTTTACTACCCCTGTTGGTAAAAGCATATCTTTACTCCAAGCAAGTTCAACTGCTGCAGTCACCAATAACTCAAACTCTTGCCACAATGATAAACAGGTCCATGTTATTCCTTGGTGCTAATTAATTTTCTTCCTATTTTATATGCCTTTTTCCCCTGAATTTGTCAAATCATAAGCGTGTAGTTATTCATGCAAAATCTTATATGATATCCAAACAGAATCATCTAGTTTATGAAACAATAATGTTCATTCTTTCAGGGATTAATCATTGAAAATCAGTATACCGATGACCGTCATGGTTCAGGACTGATGGCAAGCAGTGGCCCTAGGGAGCCACAGATTAGTCCTAACAGTGCCAACATGCCCCAGGATTGGAAGTTCTCATTTGCTCATAAGCCAACAGAAACCCTTGAGCTTCAACCGGACATTATGAAGTACGCCAGACATTTTGAGAAAGGAATTGAGAAAGATGACACGGAATTGCAGATTGTAAGATCAAACTATTATGATTTGGGTGAGTACAATTTGCAGGCTGCAGCACAAAGCTATATGTTCGATAGGGTATTGTATAGAAATAGAATAGAGTCGGGTGGTATTTTACTCTGTGGCAATGCTAATTCAAGTCCCTTGTCACATTTTGCTTCTTTTTTCTGATAATGTGGTCGAGGAATGCGATAAATAGAACAATGTCTCCGGAGTGAGGTTAGGAGTAATTTTTTATTTTTTATTATTACTATTATATGTATATATATGGAAAAGTGAGTAATCTTTTGTTAGGACGGAAGCCTTGGGAAGAGTGAGGGCGAGAGTTGAACTCTTACCATGAATTGAGTGTAATTTTTATGAATGGGAGAGTACGTAATTTTTATGAACGGGTGTAATTTTGGTCCCTAGCTGATTTCCTGTGTTGATTGTTAATTAAGCCAAAAATGGTTTAATTAAGTGAAGTGTGTGGTTGTGCACATCATACATTGCTTATGGTATTATTGCCTTTTTCTTTTCCTTAGAAAAACCTCAATAAAGAACAAAGCCTCCTTTAGAACCAGAACACCTACTATCAAAATTAAAAGCAGAAACTAAAGAGAGGGAAAGAGTTATCCCAATGCCGTTGAGAATACTGAAGAGACCGGCGACCAAGCTTGGCTTATGGTGTTCTTGTCATGACAAACTTATATTTTTATATTTTTGTTTTGATGAAACAAAGCAGACATACAAAGATGGATGTGATCGAGGCTAGTTGGCTAGGGTGAACCTGTTCCCTTGCGCCTAAGTTTGACTCCCCCTCGGTGTAGATTAGATTAATTTAAAGTAGTTTAAGAAAAAGAAAAATTAGACTTACGAAGATGATGTCAACATTCCGTACAATTAAAACAAATTTGAAGTAGAAAATAAGAAAATCTGACAAAAGGTTGTGAAGTCAACTTATGTCCAACTACTTCACCCGCCTATTTCTCTACGTTGCCACAAAATTTTCAAAATTGTCAAAATAGTCATTTTACTCAGTCCAGCTGCGATTATTCCAAATATCCTTAACCCTAATCTATAATTTTTCATTGTGGTTTTACAATGAATAATCCCCAACATTTTTAAAAGTAATCATTTTAAGTCCATCAATTTGGAACGCAGAATGCCTACGGCCATTTGGGGCCCATATTTGTTCATTAGTTTTGGGCCGTCTATTATGAGCTCATCATGGAACATGGACGGTTAGTGTCTTCATTTTTCGTTTAATCAGTATTATCAATCTAATAAATTTTAAAGGTTAATTTTTCTTTTTCATTATTTTTTTTGTAAAAGAGGTGTTGAGATTTTGTTTCTAGGGAAAACTTTAGTAATGCCCTCTAAACTTCGACATGGGAAAACTTTTTCCTTATGCCTTATGAACTCTGACATGTGTAAACATCCCCTAATACTAAATTTATCATGTGCAAGGCACTTGATCATATTTTCAAGGATACTTTAGTTAGGATTGTTATTCTCTCTTTCTTTTTCTTTTTTTTTTTTCCTTTTTTATGCAAGAGATAATAGGGGAAGGGGATCCGCCCATGATCAAACTGGTATTGGAAGTTTAAAGGCACATTTTAAGAGCTTTCAAAAACTAGTTTTAGAGTCGATTTTCATGGTCATTTGATGACTAATACAATTTTAAATAATCTTAGTGTTGATGCTCAAAGTTTGGGGTTCTTCGATTTATTGTTGGATAAATCCTATTAAAGAGTATAAACAAGATTTTCGGCATGTGGAGAACCAAAAAATCTGTATTTAATTTTGAATTTCGAAGCTCTATGAAGAAAAATTACAAACTTACTCTCATACTCAACCGTGACCACTACCCTCACTTTGGCTTCTCATTTATTTTCATATACATTATTTTGAATTACATATACATATGTGGAACTTGTTATACGAGTATGAGATGTCATTCCAATATTTAGTAAATACATTTTTTAGAATATAATACCTGACATGCATGGACTTCCGATATCATGGGGAAAATGAAACCCTTGCTCCCTCTTGGGTTTGAATTTCCTATGACTTGGAAAAGCATTTATTGAATACCATTATGACTAAACTAATGGAATGTCTTCAGTGGCGGACCTGTGCAGGCGCAAGGAGGTGCACCTGCATCTCTGGTCGCCGGAAATCTCCAATAAAGCTGCTGGAGTTGCACCTCTGCTCTGGCTGCTGCTGCACTCCAAGTGTTTGAAAAAAAGCTTAAGCAAACTTGCTAGGTTCCTTTCTTTTGCTGCGTGCGCATCACAGCCGCTGTCCTTTTGTTTTTAAAGTTCTGAGCAAAACGACGTCATGTTGTACAAGGCCCCCAAAAGAAAAGAGGAATAAACATGTGAGTGCGACTGCAATTCCTACATGCTATTTAGTATATGATAAATCAATTGGGTCATTGGATGAAAAACAAATTGGGCCTTAAATAAGGATTGTCCTTGCATAAATTTGTAGGGCTGCAATATTAATTATCTATCAAGTCTGCAATGTTAATATCGATCAAGTATGTATAAAAATTGCATTATTTAAAAATTAAAAAAAAAAAAAAAAGAAACAAAGTTTGTATAAAATATTGTCATTGTTTTTGTGATATGAAAGCTCGCGGTGAACAATTGTAACTTAATTGTAATGTTATATTTTTTTTCTATGAATTACAAATGACATTAGTATTGTTTAAATTCTAAGGTATATATATTTTTTTATAGGAAATTCTAAGGTATTTGGTTGTCTATCTTTTTGGTGTTTTTTTTTGTTGAGCTTTTAGCGTTTTAAAAATTGCCCCTTCCCTGAAAAATTCTTGGGTCCGCCAGTGACTGTCTCGGATTGGGACAAAAAAAATTTAAATTTTCTTTGAAGTGGTAATATTTTAATTATCAACTATTTTTACTATAATTCCAAGACCAAAAATTGGTATTAAATTTTCCAAAACTTGCCTATATTTTAAGAACATTTCCAAAATGTGAAAGCTCAACTTCCCTAATGCAAAGTGCTAAACCGTCACTAAGTAATTGCAAACACAACATGCAATTGCAATTACAGTTTGCAAAAACCAAATGTTTGTTTGCAAACACAACATGCGATTAGCCATATGACCTCTACCCTTCTATTCTTCTTTTCTTCGTTCAAACATGGTGGTGAGACAAGCTCCAAACCATCCCAACATCATATAAAGCAAAAATCATACAATATTTATAGATGTAAAAGTTAGATTTTTATATATATGCATCATCCACATGGCTTGAAATTACAAATTCACGTTCACATATTACTTTCCACAAGCGAACAGACTAACAATAATAATAATCAACCAAAAACCCACTAAATAACATATATAAATAAACATCCACAATTCCAAACTGAGACTAATAAAGCAGCAAAAACAAAAGCTATATCAGCTACTTGTGGTGTTTCTAAGGTGGGAGATGCACTTGTGGTGTTTCCAATATATCAGATGTTGCCTCCTTCAAGCATTTTCATTGAGCAATTGCTCAACAAAGGCTTTTTTGATATCAGCATCAAGTGACTTGAACAGAGATATTGTTTGTGGCTTATCCAAAATGACTTTTAATGCTTTAATTTGATCCATAGCAGAAAATCCCATTTCCTTGACTTTTTTGGCAATATCAGATCGATCTTCATTACCTTTTAAGAAAGCATCAGTCACCATTTGCTTCCTTTTTCTAGATACTTCAAACAATTTTTCCAATGCAGTCACAATTCTGTCTTCATCACTTGAGCCTCTTTTCCTCTTGTTTTGACTAGCCACAGATTGGCTGCCCTCCTTGTTTATTGACATGGGAGATGTATCATTGTCATCACTAGCATCAACTTCATTATTCCCTTGCTCTTCCATCATCTCACTAGGGACTTCAGATCCTTTTCCATTAGCACGATCCTTTCCAAAAATATTAGCAAATCTATCAAATAATGGGAATGATTTGTTCCTCCATTCAGTTGCATTCTTGTGGTGCTACAATAAAATAAGACACTACTTAGTTTATGTTTAACTATGTAACAAAAAACAAATCTCTGTGATGAGAATAGCAAGCAAATTGGGCACATCAACTCTACTGATTCCCATTAGAAATTTCTTTAAGAAAACCAAGTCTCCCTATTTTGATAGTTTATTTAAGATAATTTAGCTGTGTTTCTTTCATTTAATCCCAGACTTTTCTGCAAAAGGCCGATGTCAGACAGGTGATTAATCTTTTATGGAAATTATGGTTCTATTTGGTTTCTGTTAGGACCCACCCTAGATTCCCCTTTGGAGTCCAAAAGAAAGTCTTGAGCATGTCTGACACCCAAATGGGAAAACAAGACGATAAGACTTGTATCGAAAATTCGACAGAGTCTCCCTTGTAATTGACACTATCACCAAATTTCTACCTGTAAGAAAAACACATATAAAGTTCCGAGATCATCAATGAATCTATATCCAATACCTTAATCATCCAACATGTCTTTTGACAAAAAAATAAAAATAAAAAAAATCATCCAACATATAAACCAATAGTCCAATAAGGTCTCATGCCCTTTACACAGGTCACTACAATCTAGAAATGGGCATATCAGAGCAACAGTCTACTTTAATTTCAAAGTTTCAAAACTTAAGAGAAGTTTAGAACATGAAGAAATAGAAATCCTACGGTAGCATAAGGTGATTGGAAGATAGTGGAAATTTACGCCTTAACGTGGCTTGAGAAAGTTGAATGCGTTTTAAAAACATACCCCACTCACAATAGTCCAAAGCTAGCTCAATATGCACAACGGGTTCGTTGTTGGTGTATGCGGGGCCCTGGTATTAGACTCGATCGGCCGCATAACGACGCGTTAAAATAAAAACCTACTACCCGAAATCCTAACTACGTGTGAAACCTACACTAATTCGTCCAAATGACACCCCCAATGGGTTTAATGGACGTTCTAGAGCTTTCTCTGAGGTCAAGAGGCCTCGAAAGGCCTCCGGGCCTACAAGACATGTGGGGCACACACGGATCTAAATGGTCCCGAACTCAAAATCACAAACGACTTCCGATTTAGATGAAATTTATATCAACGAAATGAGTTTGAAAGAAGTTCTATCCACTTGAAAGTGGCTGGAAATGGCCTAAAAGTCGTGATGGTCGCGAACGTTTCGGCATTACTATCGCGTGCACGGTGGTCCAATGGGGACGTTGTAATCAAAACACGTAATTGAGTTACTTCTTCAAAAAGATCAAAGTTAAAAAAATCAATATTAACCTAAAATGATCATCACCTCTCACCATATCGACCATCAAATCCACTATATGTTCATTATCACCATTATTTGTGAGTATCTTGATCCCATTGACTATTATGTCATGTTAACCGAAATCTTGTTAAGCTATATGAATTATGTTGCTCACCGATATTGCTAATAAGATTAGGGCTTTAAATATTCCTTTATAACCAACGACTACTATGTTAGTAAGAATCTTGCTCCCAATGGGACCTTCCTAGTTGAATTTATTGTGTGGATCCAACGAGCACTACGAAAAAAGAAAGAGTTATGGGCGATTACATTTGCCCCTATTACTTCAAATAGAGGCGGAATACTAGGCAAATCCGCCCCTAATCATATGAGGGGCGGATAATGAAAAGGCCCCTATTAGTAGCGCCACTAAAAAGTAATAGGGGCGGAAAAGTTATTAAAAACGCCTCTACAGTTTCAGCTGCCACGTTGGCAATATACCGTAGAAAACATATTAGGAGCGAATATTTATGTGCCTCTAATAAATTTTTAAACAATAGAGGCGCTTATTTGTGCCACTACCTCTAATTTCGTAATAAATAATAATTAGTTGTAGGGACATGTACATATGCCCCTAATACATTTCAAACTCATTAATTCATAGGAGCATATTTATTTAATAATAGTTTTTAATTTGTTATATTCGACATATAAATGATTCTTCAAATAAATAAAAATTAATTAATTGTATAATATAAAATGCACAGAACATCAAATATATATTTATATAGTTCCAAAATGTACATAGCCAGCCAAATATAAAATGCACAGAACATCAAATATATATTTATATAGTTCCAAAATGTACATAGCCAGCCAAACAATACTAGGTAGCTATAAGTACTAGTCATTCAAACTGATCCCAAAAGTATGAAGATAATAGCAAAATATCCTAACTCGATTCAGGACGATGAGCCCTCTGATCTGAAGACATTAAATCCTGCAAAAATTCTTCACGGAGCATCCCTGAAAATTCTCCAAGAGGATAAGGCATTGGCTTATATGGTTGTGGATGGTATGGTTGGGGATAATACAAGTGAGATGGTGGCTGATATAAATAAGGATGATGCTGATAAGTCGGATACTGATGTGAAGATGGAGTCTGCTGGGGAGGTGACTGATGTTGGGATGACCGATGCTGGGAGGGAGAACGCTGTTGGGAGGATGAATGCTGCTGAGAGGATGAACGTTGCTGCTGGGAGGGTGACCGTTCTTGTGAGGAAGACTGTTGATGTGTAGGTGGCTGCAATGGTTGCTGATGTGAGGATAATATCATATGCCTCAACTCCTCCATCTCCTTCTGTTGTCTCTCATAATTTTCTTGCAGCTCTAAAAATTGAGACTCCAAACAAGCATAATCTCGTCCTCTACGTGATCGACGGGATGAAGAAGTTGGTTGAGTTTGTACCACCCAAGGCACCATATCTGGTGTCACAATATTTCCGTAACCACGAACTCTACCACGACTCTCAACACCTCTTGCTGCTACATATGCTTGCAACCTTAACTCTGAAGTCTCCTCACCATGGGTGGTAACTAGTTGTGTTAATTCCTGCGAGATCTTATTCTAACCAATATATATATATTACAAAGATTAGTAAGAGAAATAACTAAGTATTGTCTACACAAATAATTCAATGTTGTGTGTGTTTTTTTTAGGTCAAAGTATATATATATATATATTAAGATTAAGAAATCTAGACATCAAAGCAGTACGAAAGTGATATACTAACTTCAGGGAAAAGTAGCATATAATATAGATTTTGTAACACTATATTGAAATTTATGAAGGTACAGTATAACCACAACCTAAGAAAATATAAAGATGCAATCTATCTGGGAATAGTATAACAATAAAATACAATGTCATATTATTGTCCTTGGCCAAGCATTTTTAATAATTGCAAACTAACAAAATGCAAGGCCTAGCTCTCAACATGTCAGACTATCATAAAACTAGAATTCAGTATCAAACTTACAGCGATTTGCTCTGATGCATCATCAATCCAACTATTATTTTCATCATGCCGCTTATGCACCAAATCAAAAAACTCAATAGGATCAGGTGCACGACCATGCTCTTGCTCCTATTAATAAGCAAACAGTTAGTTAATTCAATATTTGTGCATCTTCTTAAGCATGTGTATGGACGCAACTTGAAAAGGATCAAAACATTGAATATACATAACTCTAGTGCCTAACAGTACATATAAATTCAATTTACTTACATATTCGGCATGGTATCGTACAAAAGTCTTCGTGCCACCCGTGTGACTCATTGTTTGCTTCTTACGATTTTCAACATTTTTATCACACTTAATCTGTTATTTAAAAAAAAGTCAGTCAATGTATAACAAAAATTAGTTAAACATAGTAATACTCACTTTGTTTGCTGGATCCGAATCCCAATAATCAACCATTTGCCGCCACTGATCGTTGTCTACACGCTTGTCTCCACATATGAAACGCTGTGGTGAGCCAACATATGGAGAGTAATATCTCCTTTTTAATTCAGCCTTGTAATTTCTGCACCTTTTGGACAATCTCTTCAATAATGCATATCGGATCTTAGGAATATGAGGAATGTCTTCAGGACGCCAATCAATAGTATCCTGCAAGTATAGAAAACTGTTTGTTTGAATAAAAGTTAATGTAATCTTATAACTAAAACTTGACAGTGTTCAAGCATAACATACTGATATTTTCTTCCACACGTGGTTCATGGTATGATCCTTATGAAAGCGCCAATCCTTAGAGGTGAGTGGAAGAAAACTTGAATTTCTCACCAAACTACCTAAATATCTCGATAACTTGGCATCCTTAGGTACAATGCATAAGCCATCCTTCGTGAACTCAATGCACTCCTTGCCTGATTTCCCCCAAGTGGGTTTATCGTAACCACGCCCTTTTTTCTGTTGAGTTTGTACTACACAAGTAGTGCATAAATAATTACAATAATAAATAAACAAATAAAAACTATTTATAAACAAAAAATAAGTTAGATACATACCACTGCTAGTATTAGAGCCACCACTGCCACTATTAAAGCCACCACTTGCATGTGTATTGGCTTCCGAAGTGTCTTCCAAATCATGCTCATTGGATTCAGAATTCTCAAAATTACTCATCTAAATGACATGTAACCGCATGCTATGAACGTTAACTTATTTTAAACAAAAGAATATTTATTTACTTGTTGTACAAATAGAAAAAAAAAACATTTATCTTAGACCAAAACAGAAGACAAAGAAAATCATTACATACAAAGTATATGCCAAAATACTTAAAATAAATATGAAAATTCCTAATCAATCTCATCCTCAATCTCATTTTCGGTCTCATCCTCGTCATCACTGAGGTCATCCTCATCAACTATAGAATCATTCTCAACAGGCAAGGGTACTCGTTTGTTAACATAGATTCCACGGACGTCGGTTCTAATCTGTATTTCTTCATTGTCTAGTTCTGGATCATCGAGATTTGGTGTGGAATAGTAATCATCTAAATTTAATGAGTGAGATTGATCTGGGGATCCATCACCATCCTCCAGTACATCAAAGAAATCTCTAGGCTTTGTTTTAACCACAACATACCAATCTGTGTCTATTGGATCAGCAACATAAAACACTTGTATAGCTTGTGATGCCACTATAAATTTATCCTTATTTTGTGCCAACCGTTTGAAATTAACTAAGGTAAAACCATACTGATCAATTTTTTTCCCAGAAGTGTTGACCCAATCACAGTCAAATAATACCACTTTACCAGCTTGATCTTCAGGTTCTCCAGGAAACCCATAATCAAGTTCGTAAATTTCCTTTAAAACACCGAAATAGTCAACATTGCCCGTGATTGGGTTGCAGTCTCTCAAACTAGAGTAGCTTGATGTTTGCGCACTCACAAAGACTCCACAATTTTGATTTTTGTACTTGTCATCGATAGACTTGATTCGAAACCTGGAACCATTAATAATGTACTTCTTATACTGCTTCACAGTTATATTAGGACCATTTGCTAGCCGGCATAAATCTTCTGATATCAATGAGTCACCAGCTGCATAAAGATCATTTACCTAAAGAAACATTGAACTTCATTAATTAATGAGATTAATTCATGCATAATTGTATATTCATGAGATTTATATTTACATGTTTCTTGAACCAAGTAGCGAATTCTTTATTTCTCATATTCTCAACTTCTCGAATGGTTCTTCGAGGATGGATTTTTCTTAACTCCGCCAACCTTTTTCTATCAAAGTACAAAATGACAAAACATGATAATTTAATTATCACTTATTGAATGCAGGAATACTAAAAAATAGGATTGACCATGATTGAAAGGATCTTACTCAAGAAATGGAAAGACTTCACAGCAATTGAACAACACATATGTGTGACATTGTTCCCAAACACTTTTTTGAAGATCTTTCTTTCTGCATTTGCCTAAAGAATGACCTGAGTGTGAAAATATTGGAAGGCCTCCAAGGACATCACGAGTTGAAGAAACGTCGGCATTACGACCACGTCGAGTACGACGAGTCTCAACATCATTTAGATACATTGAGCAAAATGACACAGCCTCATCTGCGAGATATCCTACGGCAATGCTACCTTCTGGACAACTTTTATTTCGAACATATCTTTTCAATGTTTGTAAATACCTTGATAAAAGTAATAGTTTGGATTAATGAAGCATTTAAAACAGAGAAACATATATAAGAACTTAATAAGGAATAATTTTAGTACCTCTCAATAGGATACATCCATCGATATTGAACTGGTCCTGCAATTGCAGCCTCATCAGCTAAATGAATGGGTAAGTGGACCATTACATCGAAGAATGAAGGAGGCAACATTTTCTCCATTTGACACAAGGCCAATACAACCCTAGATTTCAGTTGCTTGAACGATGTTTCAGATTCTTTTTTACGACATAAAAGTCTAAAGATAGCACTCAACTCAAGCAATACAAGGGTGATTGGTTTAGGCAAAACTCGTCGAATTGCAAGCGGAAGAAATTGCTGCATTAAAACATGATGGTCGTGACTCTTCAAACCATGTATCTTCTTCTCATTTACATTCACACATCGGGCAAGATTTGTCGAATACCCATCAGGAACACGCACCTTCGACAATACTTTACAAAATAACATTTTTTCTTCATTGGTCAAGAAGAAAATTGAAGGAGGTAAATAAGTCCTAACTCCTTCACGAACAGGATGAAGAGCTTTCCTTATTTTCATTTGTTCAAGCTCTACACGAGCTTCAATGCCATCCTTCATTTTTGTTGAGGTCCCCAATAATATCCCCAAAATCTTTTCAGATACGTTCTTCTCAATATGCATTACATCTAGATTATGGCGTATCAAAAGATGTTGCCAATAAGGTAAATTGAAAAATATGCTTTTCTTCTTCCATGGAGTTTTAACACCAATTCTTGGCTCTCTTGTAGCATCATTACTTCTTCTTTGCCTTTGCCTTTTCTGTCCAATAACAGGTTCCACAATTGGTGTTTTTCCAAAGGTAAAAGACAAATTAGACAATTGTCTTAAACACTCAATTCCAGTTAATGAAATTGGTGCTGGATCTCTCTCACGCTTGCCATCAAATAACGTTGCATTAGTTCGAAATCTATGCCTAATAGGTAAAAATCTTCGATGACCCAAATAGCAATGCTTATTACTATTCGATAAGCGCTTTGAACATGTTTTGTGATTACAATGTGGACATGCAAGCTTCCCTTTCGTACTCCATCCTGAGAGGTTGGCATACGCAGGAAAGTCATTAATAGTCCATAACAAGGCAGCCTTCATATTGAATGTTTGATTGGAAAACACATCATACGTTTTGACACCCACCTCCCACAACTCAATTAACTCATCAACCAAGGGCCTCAAATACACATCAATATCATTTCCGGGCCCACGAGGGCCTGGAATCAACAACGACATAAACAAATTAGGTTGCTTCATGCACATCCACGGAGGCAAATTATAGACAGAAATTACGACAGGCCAAGTACTATGGGAACTACTCATGTTCCCAAAAGGATTAAACCCATCACTCGCAAGTCCTAAACGTATGTTACGAATTTCCGACTCAAAATCAGGGTATAAAGCATCTAAATGCTTCCAAGCTGGGGAATCTGATGGGTGTCTCATGAATCCATCTTTCGGACATTCAATTGCATGCCATCTCATATATTCTGCAGTATACCTTGACATATATAACCTTTGCAATCTTGGTATTAGTGGAAAATACCGAAGAATCTTAGCTGACACTTGCTTACCAAAACTATCCCCATCTTTATTAACTATATATCTTGAAGCACCACAACGAGAGCACACATTCAAGCTCGATGTATCTTTCCAAAATAACATACAGTCATTAGGGCAAGCATCGATCTTCTCGTACTTGAGGCCCAAATCATCAATAATCTTTTTGGCTTGATAAGAGGATTTTGGCAAACATGCTCCATCAGGCAACATATCATTAAAGGCCTCTAAAAACATCGAGAAAGCCATATTAGTCACATTTCCTAAACACTTGATTTGGTACAACTTCACAACAGCTTCCAATTTTTTGTACTTCTTACATCCAGGGTACAACTCCTTATCAACATCCTCAAGCAACTTATAAAATCGTTCAGCCTCGGGGGTTCGACCCTCAAAAACTGGTTTATGCCTTGATGAATCCACATTCTCTCCGATCAATGGTTGTACAAATGTGTCATTCAAGAAGTCATACATCTGACCTGCCTCGCCCTCACTATCAATCAGATCCATTGACCCTATTTCATCAACTGGACCTATTTGCCTTGCATCAGTGGAATCGATATAAGATTCCCCATGATGCGTCCAACAAGCCGTCATATAAAGGGGATCCATTCCATGCCAAAGAAGATGCCCTCCAACAATAATCTTATCTTCATAATAACGGTTGCAACATTTCTTACAAGGGCATATGATCTTATCTTTACGAGCAGACTTGGACAAGGCTTCATTCAAAAATAATTCCATCTTATCTTTGTATTCTTGTGTGGAACGATGCAAATGTACCCAACTTTTATCCATACCTTACCTATTACACAGACAATCCATCAAATATAATGGATAAAATTAAATGTAACAATCCCTAGCATCAACCATCTTTCAATCCCTATCAGGTTGATGTTTCCATATCCCACATGTAGCAATTAAATGTAACAATCTCTAACTTATGTATGATTAAATATAGCAGTTATATCTAACTATATATTTAAAGATAATTCCATAAAGCATCAGTTGCTATATTCACAGTAAAAAAGAGACTACACATAAATTATAAATTTTTAAAAGCTAATTGGGTGCATCTTCTTATTGGGTGCTTTTTTTTTTTATACAGTTTCTACATTAGCTTCTGATGTCAAGTCATCCCAGCTTATATTCTTAATGTAATGATCTCAGCTTATATAAGCTGAAGTGTAATCTTTATTAAATTAATGAATCTCATAATTACGATTTGCTTCACTTTCTAGGACAGAGTATTCATTGTTCATTTGAAACTATTAACTGTCAAGTTGAGGGTTTCTACCTGGGTATAAGAAGTTTACTAATTTTTCAGCCTTTACTACCTAAAGTCTAATCATATAAACAATGAGAATCCCCCATTCATATATCATATATTTATATATATGACCTACAATAATATATATCAATGAGAACGTAGAATCAGGGAGCACAAAAACAGAATTCCAAGTACCAAAAACACAGAGAGTATATAATTTCAATAGCCTGTATATAAATAAGAGAAGCACAAAGATAAATTTTCGTACCTTAAAGTGCCCCACAAGCCAATACCACACAGAGTTTGGCTTTTCAAAGCCAATAAGTCTAAACTATGACCCCAACCCTTAAAAGCCAATACCACACAGCCCCTGCAAATAAAGCCAAAACAAATAGTATAAAGAATAGAAATATGATCTACAAAAAGCAAGAAGAGTCAATTAAAAAACGTAGAACTCCCACCTTCAATAGCCAATATCAGACAACCCCTGCAAATAAAAGTGTAACCCAACTTTAACCAAAATTGATAGTATAAACAATAAGAGAGAGGTGTAAAAAACGAAAAATTACTAACCCACTTGATGAACAGAAGCCAATATCAGACAACCCCTGCAAATAAAAGTGTAACCCAACTTTAACCAAAATCGATAGTATAAACAATAAGAGAGAGGTGTAAAAAACGAAAAATTGCTTACCCACTTGATGAACAGAACGAAGAGGGATGAAGAATTCCAACAATTAGAAGGGTGTTGGGGAGAAGTAGGTGTGGAGTGAAACAATAAGATATTTGGATGAAAACCAGAGACGGTTGATGCTATAAGAGAGGAGGAGATATAATTCTTAGGTTTTGAGGGATTAAAAGCTTATGTAAAATAAGAAAATAAAAATTATTAATAATAGGGGCGGAAAGAAAAATTAATAAATATGATATAAATTTTAGGGGCGCTTGTTTTACGCCTCTCTTTATTTTAGGTTACGCTTGCCAAAAATTTTGGCGCAGAATTTCCCTCCTTACCCGCCTATTTAATAGGGGCATATTTATCCGCCCCAAATATCATTAATAGGGGCCAATCGGTTTTCTGCCCCTAATTAACAATCAATAGGGGCATATCATATTTTCTGCCTCTAAAAGGACGCCCCAAATACTTCTTTTTTTGGTAGTGGAGGGTAAATGCATACTTTTTTTTTTTGTTCTTAAATGGAAATTTAAAATTGAATATTCTTAATTTTTAACTTGCATGTTGATGCAATGAAAAGTATAAACTAAGGACAAGACGTTAAAAACATATGAGTAGCTTATGAGTAGCTTAAATGTGAACTTTCAATTTCATAATAGAATTTCTAAGATCTTTATGGTTACTTAAATCATTGGGAGCTTGGGTATTTCTAGGACTCTTTTTATAAAAAAAATAAAAATAAAAACCCTGAAAACCTGGGGATGAATCAACAAGTCTACGGTTTGGGCTCTGTTCTTGGTCAGGGTGTAATGGTGATGAATGCTGGGAGAGTGATAGAGAATGCTCCTTGTGTTCTAAAGTGGAGCCAAAGATCCAAAAAAATGATTTTTCGTCCCAATAAAAAACGAAAATCCAAATGAATAACAAAAGAGGATTTTAAAAAGCTAATAAAATCTACTCTGTTTTCTAGGGTGCAGAGTGGCTGTTGGGCAGTTGGTTGTTAAGGTGGGGCGTGAGACATGGAAAATAAGATGCAGTAATTGACAATAAAATGAGAGAGAGACAGAGAGAATGAAGTGATAATTAAAGGGTATTTTAGAAATAATTGTCGGTGGAAAAATAGGATTGTGTTTTTTAAAATTTATATGGTGGGTGTGAAGATAAGGTGGGAGATAGTGGGTGAAAATAGCGGCACTCGACCCAATTCATATTTGGTATCAACACTTTTTTTTAAAGTTATTGTCATATATAATTTAAGTGTCACATGCTATTTATCGTTAGTAACAAGGTGCCATCAAAGCTCAACAAAATTACTTAAAACCACGAAACCAATAACATACGTAAATTAATTATTTAAATTTTTCATGCCATTATACCAATCAAAACATATAATTGAGTTACTTATTCAAAACTCTCAAAGTTTAAAAACCAGTATTAACCTAAATGATCCCATTGAATACTTGCCCATCACTTGGGCTTTCGAGATCACAGCAGCTATTAATTAAGGGAGCAAGAGGGTGGCAATCCAAGTGATCAGCTTTGTGGATAAGTTGAACAGCCACAGCCGAATCCAACTCCACAATAAGTTTAGACAACCCCTTTGCCACAGCCAGCTTCAAACCAAAATATAAACCCCAACACTCAGCGTCCAACACCTGGCCCATTCCCAGATTCACAGAGAAGCCACTTATCCACTTGCCATGCTCATCTCTGATAACACCTCCAGCCCCAATACAACCCGAGGCCATACGCTTGGACCCATCGACATTGAGTTTGCAATAGCCAGTGCTAGGAGGAACCCAGACAAAGAAGGCTTGAACTTTCTCACTATGCCCAATGCTATTATGGATGATTTGGAACCATTCATTAGCAGCAGAGACAATTACACGCCTAGGAGTATAAGGGAGATCCTCTTTATCCTTAAAGATGAAATTGTTTCGCCACTTCCAAATGTACCAACAGGTGAAGATAAAGACAACACTCCAGGGTAGCTCATCAGACCAATTACCTTTAGCAAAAATATTGCTCAGGAGCCAAGGTTGGGTGTCAGCAAGGAAGAAGTGGGGGTTGTGGTTGGGCTGGAGGATGGAATTCCAAACAGAACGGGCTCGAGGGCAATCCCTAAGGATGTGAATAATGGACTCAGAGCACCAACCACACACATCGCAGGTAGGGTCCACAGCAATCTGTCTAATAACTCTCTGTTCATTGGATAAAATTTTACCATGAAGCAAGAGCCAGAGAAAGAAGTGGAGTTTAGGGGGCAATTTCTTTTTCCAGAGGACTTTCCAGGGCAAAGAGACAACGCCATGGTTACTGAAAAACAAATTATAAGCTGACTTAACTGTAAAGATACCGTTTGAGGTAGGAGACCAAATTTGAGTATCCTGCATACCATTAAGACAGCAAATAGGATGACATGCAATCTGTTGTACAAGTTCCTCAGAAACCACAGTTCTAAGCTTAGGAATATCCCACCAACCATCTTTAAAGAAATTAGAGACAAGGCAATCTTGCTCAATGGGGTTCAAGGTCCCAGTATGCTCAAGGAGAGGTTTGTCAGAGAGCCATTTGTCTTTCCAGAACAAAGTCCGATCCCCCATACCAATACGCCAAGATATACCTTTGGATAAGAGGTCAGACCCGTAAAGAATGCTTTTCCAAGTAGAAGAGCAGGTAGATTGAGTCTTTAAAGAAGGGTCGAAGATAGAGCGATCCTTCAGATATTTTGCCTCAAATATTTTAGTCCATAGGCCATCTTCCTTCTTATGAATTCTCCAACTGAGTTTAGCAAGCAGGGCTTGATTCATATTAGAAGCACGCTTAAATCCCAAGCCTCCCTTGTCCTTAGGTGTACACGCAAGGTTCCATTGGCACAGAGGGATCTTACTTTTCTTTTCAGTACCTCCCCAAAAGAAGTTTCTATTCAACCGATCCAAATCCTGACAGATGCTTGCAGGTAACTTGATGGTTTGCATTGCATAGATAGGAATGGCTGAAGTGACCGATTGGATGAGAGTGGCCCTTCCTGCGTAATTAAGCAGTTTACTTTTCCATGAAGCAAGTCTACTATGGACTTTAGCCAACAGGTTACCATAGGTTTGCCGACTGATTCTGGAGTGGAGAAGAGGCATGCCCAGATAATTCCCCAAGTTGTTGGTGATAGGGGAGAGACAAATAGCACTGATCTCACGAGTAGTCTCACTGGGCGTATTAGGAGAGCAATAAACAATAGATTTCTCAAAGTTAACAGTTTGGCCCGACGCTTTGCAGAACACATCAAGGCAACTTTTCAGGACTCTTGCCTGTTGGGGACTAGCCTCAGCAAAGAGCACCAGGTCATCAGCAAAAAATAAATGCGAAACCGCAGGGCCCGCCTGGGAGGACTTGACTGGTTTCCACTTCTTCTGTCTAACAGCCTCAAAGATTAAGTGAGAGAGCTTTTCAATACAAAGCACGAAGATATAAGGGGATAGAGGATCACCTTGCCTGATCCCATTTTTGGGATAAAAGGGAGTAGTGAGTTCTCCATTCACACAAACCTGGTAACGAACAGTCGAAATACAGTGCATGATAAGTTGAATGACGTTCGCCGGTAGGTTAACCTCACCCAGAACATACTCAATGAAGGACCAGTTGAGGCGATCATAAGCCTTAGATAAGTCAATCTTCCAAGCCATAAAACCCTTTTTACCTTTTGAAGTTTTGAATTTATGCATGATCTCTTGGGCAATGAGGATGTTGTCAGTAATGTGTCTTCCGGGAACAAAACTGACCTGGTTAGGGCCGATAAGATTGGGGAGGATGGGTCTCAATTTAGCCACCAAGATTTTGGAAATAACTTTGTAGAGGGTGCAACAAAGGCTAATTGGGCGGAATTGCGTCATAGACATTGGGTTATCCACTTTAGGGACCAAAGTGATTAAGGTGTAGTTGAGCTTTTCAGAGAACTGACAATCATGAAAGGCTTTACAGACCATTTCAATAATATCTTTACCACAAGTCAGCCACTGATTCTGGTAAAAACAAGCCGGATAACCATCCACCCCAGGAGCTTTCAATCCCCCAATACTGAAGAGACTTTCTTTAACATCAGCTGGAACAACATTCCTCCTCAAAAGCTCAAGATCCGTCGTATCTAGAGTAGGAAAAAGGTTGGGGATAGTAATATTACCATCCACAACCAGGTTGTTGGAGAAGAGGCTTGAAAAGTAGTTAGCTGCAAGAACTTTGATGCCGGTTGTGTCATCAATCCACATGCCCCCCTCATTCTTCAATTTCTCAATCTTATTCCTTCTCCTTCTAATTAAGGTAGTCATATGAAAGAATTTTGTATTTCTATCCCCTTCCAACAGCCACTGCAAGCGTGATTTTTGGTGCCAAAAGGCAGCTTCTTGATCAAGAAGCTCATTGTACTCCTCCATAAGCTTTGATTCAAGGTTACTGAGGAAATCATTAGGACCATGGCATAAGACCTTTTGGATACCATTCAACCTGCCCAAAATAGTGGCCTTCCTACTTCTTAGCTGCCCAAAAACATTAAAGTTCCACAGCTTCAAAGGATCAGTGAGTTGGAAGGATTTATCAATGGCATCGCCAGTTCCATGGTTCCACTGTTGCCCAATGAATTCCCTGAAAGCATCATGCTTCAACCACATAGCCTCAAACCTAAAAGGTCTTTGGCTTGGAGAAGAAATGAAGCTAGACTGAAGGCAGATCTTGAGAGGACAGTGGTCAGATTTAATTCGTGGGAGGTGGATAACGTTTGCATCACTAAACATGCCCCTCCATTTTAAATTACAGATAGCCCGGTCAATTCTTTCAAACACCCTTCCATTTGTCCAAGTAAAATTGGGACCTGAGAAGCCAAGGTCCACCATACTGTGGTCATTAAACCAATCTTTGAAGCCCCTTAGTTTCCTCGGATCAAGGCCTCCCAATTTATCATTAACACACAACATCTCATTAAAATCCCCAGCAATAAGCCATGGCATCTGGTGGCAACTGTTCACAAAACTGAGATAGCTCCATAATTGGTCACGTTTGTTAACACAAGGCTTAGCATAGATTGTAGTGAAGATCCAAGGAGTTTGACCAGGCCACGAAACAACGGCAGAAATGGCCTGGTCAGTGGTGCCAATAATATCCACTTTAACATTACTATCTTTCCAAAGAAGCCATAATCCACCAGAGAAGCCCTCAGCATCGACAATCTCATAATGGGAGAAGCCTAAAGACTTAACGATGGAGAGAGCTTTCTGGCCACTAACACGTGGTTCACAAACAAACAAGATATCCAACCTGTGAGTCCGACACAGATCCAGCATGCAATTTTTAAACTTGGTGTTTGCAGCACCTCTGACATTCCAAGATAAAATATTCATTAATAATAAAATCCAGGGATGAAGTAACCTTAAGGCATGGGCCTCAGCAATCAGGCAAAGTCCCTCCTAAGTTACTGGAGAAGATGTTTGCTACTCCTCCATTGGGGATTTGGTCTTGGTTTTCCAAACCATCAAATGTTTCAGTTACAGTGCAGCCATCCTGAGCATCAGGAATCAAGATATCAACAATATAGTTTCCATTATGTTCCTTCGCAATGTTAGGATTGGCAACAATATTGGGGGGTTGGTGTCCAAAGATATAGATACCATTTTCCTTTGGGACAGTTTGGACATGGACCAAATTTCCCACCATTCCAGCTACACCTTGAGTAGGGGCACCACTATCCCCTCCAATCACCCCTTTACCCTTATTGCCCATAGGCCTAATATTAGGCTTAGCTCCAGCACTTTTAGCCAGGGGACTACTTGAAACCAAATGGGGACTCATACGTGGTTTGTTAGAAATATCCTGGAGAGCATTTCTATCCACTTTCTTAGTTGCCATGGATTTTGTCCATATCTTCTTAGTATATCCTTTTCCATTGGAAGGCCCAGCTTGATCAGGAAGGATCTTATCCACGTTAACACCAACCTTCAACGCCTCTGTTTCCACGTTCTCATCCATATTGCTGAAGACAACAAAACGAGACCCTTGAGTTTTGTCTCCAGCAGTTTTACCACCATTCCCCTTACTACTAGGCACAGCTTTTCTTCTTGGGGGAACAATCATCCATGGACCACGTAAACCCTCTTGCATTGTAAGGTCCGTAGTAGTCTTCCCATCTTCATTGGTTGGTTGGTTCATTCGCTCCTCAGTAGAAATCCCAGCATTTGGAAGGGCACCACTGGGTTTGTTCAAGTCACAATCTTCTCTCTTATGGCCATATTTGCCACAGAAGTAGCAAATATCAGGTAAACCCTCATATTCTATGTTATACCAGCTTTGATTAATCTTAACAAAGGCTTCCAAAGGTTGGGATAAGTCTAATTCCACACAGAGCCTAGCAAATTTACCGCGATTTTGCGATGTGGTAAGAGCATCAATTTTCAATAATTTCCCCAGTAGACTTCCAATTCTTTTCAAAGCCCAGATATCAAAACACTCTAGATGGATAGCAGAGACACGAATCCACGCAGCCATTCTCGTAATCTTCTCACTAGCGGGGCAAAAGCCCGGTCTCCACTTTTGCATCAGTAGGTACTGGCCTGAGATAATCCATGGTCCACCAGTTAAGACAAAGTTGAGGTCTTCCTCAAGGTCAAACTTAACCACAAAGTAATCGTTCACCAAATCAACTAGTTTCCAGCCCCCCTTCAAATTCCATCTTTGTTGGAGGCGAGCTTGGAGGTAGTTATAGGTATGGGAACGACCAAGCAGTTTAATGATCAAAGCGTTTTTCCACGGTTGGCACAGGCGGTTCATAGCTCTGTCAGAGAACTCAATGCAGGGACCCTTGTCTCCTCGGGAGATTATCACATCTTCGTCATCATTCAGTTCTTCGTAGTTTGCTTCAAGGCAGTTGACATCAATTGCCGAATTCTTGGCCTGATTTACCCCGTTCATAAGCTTGTCCCTGAAACTTACAGTCCCAGGGCTCAACTTTGGTGTCGAAGCAACGAAGGGAGGGCTATCAGATTCATCCGTAAGATCCATATGTGAATGACCATCAACATCACTAGGCTCAACAGCAGCTCGGCTGCGCTTGGGTAATCGTTGTGCTGGCAGATCTATACCAGGAGACCCTTCCTCCATGAGGAAGGTTGAATTGGAGCAAGGATCCACTGTCGGTGGGTTAGGAAGCCACCAGCTGCCAAAGCGGCACCGTCAGGACTAGAGAAAGAAAATTTTGGGGCGCGTGGGGCGCGTACAACCTAATCTCAGAAACTTTCTGCTTCACTAACTATATGAATTCTTTTGCTAGCTGATGTTGCTGTTAATATGGATCTTGCTCCTAATGGGACATCCCTAGTTGAATTTTTTGTGTGGATCCAACGGGGGTAAGTTCATACCCTTGCATTGTTCTTATATGGAAATTGAAAATTCTTCTAAAACATAATTTTTCATTTGGATGTTGATTCAATGAAATGTATAAACTAAGGACAAGATGTGAAAACGTATAAGTAGCTTAAATATGTACTTTTCATTTCATAATAGATAACAAGAAACATTGCGTCATTTATTTCGAGAATGTCACTTTGTGCAAACTATCTAGGACCGAAATAACGAGGGATAATCAGGAAATTGTATAGATTGGATCATGAATGTGTGGAAACAACTAAGATATTCGGGATCTATGAGATTGGTTGTTTCTACATATATGAAAAATATTGTATATGTGATGACAAATATGGGAATAAGGAAAAATGTCGTTTTTTGAGGTTGCTTAGGTTATTGCAATAGCTTCATCTATATATATAAAGCAAAAGGCAGAGAATGGTTAATGTCCTTGGTTAATGCAAATATTAAGAATTGAAATTATTAATTAAATGAGGATAATATGGTAAATTCACACTTTTTCATATTTAAAAAAATTAAAATGAAAAGAAAAATCAGATAATGGCCTATTTTTATGGAACACAACTACCCATTATCTTTTTTAATTCTAAAATAAATTTTAATTTTTTTAAAAAAAACCTCTCACAGACGCAGAAACGCGTGCGGAGAGGCTAGTATTTTGTAAATGTAGGTTGTAATAATAGTAAGCACACTATAATCCTAATATAATTAACATTTTAAAACTCTAGTTTTGAGGTTGTATAAGACGTAAATGGCACCATGCTACATGCAACACCAGACATGAGAAAGGAAATTAAATTGGTATGTTTGGTTACTTTCCCAATATTACCAAACATGGGAAAGAAATGTTCACTTTTCCATCTCTTGAGAAAAGACACGGGAAATGATTTCCCATCAAATTTTTTCTGTGAACCAGACAAGTCCTAGAAAACTTTATCCGGGTTAAAAAGAGATATCCAAACAATGCCAATGTCAAGCCCAAATGCTGAAATTTAGCCCAACAATATGGTGGGTGGTAGAATCTGAAACATGGGTTGTGGATGTAATATTTGAAAGTATTGAGGGCAAATTCAGTTTGTTCTCAAGTAGGATATTGAGGCCCAACTCGAACTCATAAAGTAACAGATTTACATAAGCTATATGGTAGAAATTAATTTCAATTTTAAAAATTGGGATGGAGAGATTCTTTGAAGCTTAGGAAGGCCAGCGTGGAAAGCAAATCCGATTGGTAGCATGACTGGGGCATAAGCCAAGTGTAGGGTGCTTAATTAACCACTCTTGGTTAATTAACCCAGCTCCAACTTTGACCCGAGGTTAAAACTTCCCACAACACAAAACCAGAAAAATGGTCTTTGCTTCTTTGTATTTTTTTACACACCACCCTTCCAACTTCTTTCTTCCGCAGTCCTCCTCTCTCCCTTTTTCGGTAAACCACTTTTGTCTACCCCAAATGCCACTTCTTCTTGTACTAGTACAACTCCATTAAACCCACTCACCATAAAACCAGAGGAAACCCAGACATGCATTTGCATCTTCCACTATTTCATCTTCCCTTCCAATTTTCATCCACCTCTTCAAGCTTTTTCTTCTCTCTTCTTCTTCTTCTTGTTGGGTTTTTCTCATTTTCTCTTTAATTGAAAGGGAGATGAAGAGGTCACCTAGTTCTTGTTGCTCTTCTTCTTCCTCTTCTTCGTCTTCATATGCAGGGCCTGAAACTCCCCATCTGAACCAGGCAGAGAATCAGAAGCCCAAGGCCAAGCGGATTAGGAAAAACCAGACCAACCCAACAGAGAAATGCCAAAATGGCACCAACCCAAACACAGGAGGAGGCAGAAGAAGCTCCATTTACAGAGGGGTTACCAGGTCCATTAATTTCCCACAATTTTTTAACAGGGAATTTCCCATTTGTTTCCTAATGGGGTTTCTCAATTTTCATTTGCATGTGTGAAATTTTGCTGCATTTTGTGTTTTTGGGTCCACAGGCATAGATGGACTGGAAGATTTGAAGCTCATCTCTGGGATAAGAGCTCATGGAACAACATTCAGAACAAAAAAGGACGACAAGGTAATTAAATTTCTTTTACTGAATCCTGATCGGGTCCAAGGAGATCTGTAAATTTGAATTTTTTTATAAAAAAAATCTGATAATCTTTTTATTTTTATTTTTGTGTGTGTGTGTGTTTCTGACTGTGTTTTTATTCCTGTAAAAACCTCTGTCAATGCAACGTTCCTATGCTCTACGCTTGCCGCTGCTTAATTAGTTTATTTGGGTAAGTCAGTCTCTCTTTCAATCTAATATTTTACTTGTATTTTTATTTTATCCTCCTCTGACTCTCTATTTTTTTAATTTAATTTAATCTAATTTTTCCACTTCTGGAAAAATAAGATATATATAAAAGGTAAAAATAAAAGAATCTTTCTCATAATAATTATGTGGTCATGGGGGCTGACGGGGTGTTATTAAATAAAGTGCCTCTGCCTCTGCCTGCCTTTGACGTTATTTATTAATTTATAGATTAATTTATTTTATTTATGGCATGTAAATAGGGGCCTACGATAGTGAGGAGGCTGCTGCTCATACCTATGATCTTGCTGCCCTTAAGTATTGGGGCCCCGGTACAACCCTGAATTTCCCGGTACATTTATTACTCCAACCTTTATGTCTGTGGAGAAATGTCTTTCTTTCACTCTAATTCCGTCACACACGACCTCTGTCACATGTGTGACGGTTATGGTTAAGTCTGGGAAGACAGGTATTCTTCCCCATTTTTGGGTACTGATTAATGTCCTCTAAACTTGCCACTAATGGTTGAATTTGCGTGCAATGCTGCAGATGGAAACATACACAAAGGAGCTTGAAGAAATGCAGAAGGCTTCCCGGGAAGAATACCTAGCCTCATTGCGTCGGCGGAGCAGCGGATTTTCTAGAGGCGTTTCGAAGTACCGCGGCGTGGCTAGGTAATTAAATGCAATTTACACGCCAAATTGGGAATGCAATGCAGTCCTTTGGGTAAAAAATTTATGCTATTTTTTTTACAGGCATCATCATAACGGAAGATGGGAGGCCAGGATTGGAAGAGTATTTGGAAACAAGTATTTATACCTTGGAACTTATAGTATGTACCTTCTCCTCTCCTCTCTTTTCTTCTCTTTTAATTATTATATTTTTCAAAATTTTCAGATCCAATTTCAATTGCCTCAGTCAGTGGACTTTCATTCACTATGCATGCCTTCACATTTTGTCTAATTTATAACAAAAATTTTAAGGAGTTTTTAGCAGAAATTTTCAGAAAAGTCAGTCGGTTAATTTGAATTTGGAATTTTCTGAAGAACTGGATGCTGCCAATTTCCAACTGCTCTACTGACTATAGATGCCAATTTCTAGCACCTTTGGGTCAGCCAATGCACAGAGGTGGCCAATTTCATAGCACCTTTAGTTTTCCATTCCGGTCCAAACCAATATAATATACATGTCAAAATGAATCTGTTTTCTGTATGAAAATTTTAAATTATCTTCTATTTTTGTGTGTATTAATTTTATTCTATTATGTATATTCCCTTGAGAAAAAAAAAATTACGCAACCCACAAACAAATACAGCCTCGTATGTCATAAGGGGCATGTAGCTCAAGTGATTAACAGTGTTTACTCTGCACCCGACGTCCTAGGTTCAGCCGTTTCGTAATCAATGTTATCAATAAGTGAACTTTAGGTTCAACTAGGAAGTTTGCCAAAAGATGAACTGGTAGAGTTATTACTTATTAGGTTAGCAAATAAAGGTAGTTGGACCACCAAAAATACCAAATATTTTGCCTGAGTAAATGAAAATAAATTATTATTTTTAAAACATAACTGTTTGTTCTGATCTTGTTTTTCATTTTTTTTTGGTTGGTAAAATAAAACTATTTTCATTTGAATTTTTGAAACCAAAAAGGGGATATTAAAAACCATTAAAACACCTTAGAAAAGTACGATTTGGTTTGGGTTTTGGGTTTAGGATGGCAGTAATCAGGTACATGCGGAAGTACAATAGTAGCAGGAGGTAAACGCAGGCAGCCAACGATTGCGTTGACTGGATCTGAGGGTGGGTTGAGAGATTATTTATTTATTTTTTTTATTTTTTTCTTTTGGTCAGATGGGTGGGTTGAGAGTTTTTTAGAAGCAAAAAGAGTGTGATATTTGCTGCAAATTGCCAGCAGTGGGGGCACGTGACACCCAGCCTTTGCCTTTTAGTGGGAGAGAGAGAGTATAAAAGTTGCCTGTCATTCTTCTTCAAAGGGACACAGTGGATCAGATTGATCTTGGTTTTGATTCAAGAAAGCGACGGGCACGGGGGCTCACGTGTCTTATTGCTCTCCTTGTGGCTCTCTCTGGGTGTGCCAAGTCATCCTGGCCTTGTCTTGCTGCTGTATTTTTTTTATGCCAGATCCACACCGTCCAAATCTTGGGTGCGTGCGTGTGCTTTCCATCTCATTTCTGAAAAAAAACCTAGAAAGCTAGTCTCGATTCTCATTTGCGTGTGCATGACTCTCAACCTTTGATGATATAATTCTCATTCTCTCGTTTTTGGATTATAATCGTTAATGGCTGTCAGTCGTTCACGCGCAAATTAGTGATGGACACTAGCTTTCTCTGATTGTTAAGTGAAGAATTAGAGGCAAATGACCCACTAGTATAGTAGTTCGTAGTAATTGCTCCGCCACGCAAGTTCTTGGATTCGAGTCCTAACATCCGTGTAGTGTGTGTAATTTTAGTATATTATCGCACATCTCAATAGAAAAGTCCTAAAAAAAATTAAATAATTAGTTATTGTAGTTGAATAAAATATGCTTCATTTGATCTCAAGCATCAGTACTTTACACAAAAAGTATCTTTATCTAAAAGTATTTATTAAAAAAAAGTTACACAGATTTTTTATTTTATTGTTGGTAACCAAACTCAGCTAATTTTCCATTTCCCACCTGACAAAATACATGATCCATGATTTTGCTCTTCTCAAATTATGATTTTTTTTAATTTTTAATTTTTGTATTTACATTTACAAGTGACCACATTTCGTATCAAATTAAAATTCTGCGACCTATACGACAATGATAGGGACAAAAAAGGTGTTTGGTTTGAAATTCAAGACAATTGCAAGAGAAAAATTAGGGTTTCAAATTCAAGACAACATATTTTAAAGCATGAATTCTGTGCTGTCGGGGGAACATAGATCCACTGCTTCAGGTTCTGTGCATCTTCTTTTCTTATATTTTGCCTTTTTGTTTTCCAAATTTCAATGTTTGTGGTTACAAATGGAGACCCCCCCAAAAAAAAACAGTGGGGGAAGGGAAATTGAAAACAAGCATGTGAAGCAGTGAAGGATACTTGTAGGCCTTCACCTAATTCCTACCTTCTTTTTAGCTTTTTAAATGCTACAAAAATTAGGTGTTGTGGGGCATTGAAATTCTTGTAGATGAATTGTTTGGTGCAATTGTACGAATGCATAATGATCTTCACCTAGTATTGATTTTTTAGTTAAATACTATGAACTATCAATGTCACATGAGTTCTGTATACACATATACTTTTAATCATAATGTTGTTTAAACAGTCGAACCATATTTATCTATCACATTGTAGATCACATTGTAGATCACATCGCTAATAACAAGTAACTGCGTTTACAAGTGAATCCCACGTCTATTAGAGATGTGGTCTACAATGTAGTTCTAGTTATTTTATATTGTTTCATTATTCGTTGTTTTTCTCCTTTTTTTTTTTTTTTTTTTTATAATTTGATTTATTTTGTGTTATTGAAGATACACAAGAGGAGGCAGCAGCAGCGTATGACATGGCAGCAATAGAGTACAGAGGAGCAAATGCAGTGACCAATTTTGATATCAGCAACTACATTGACAAATTGAAGAAAGAATCAGAAGAACCTCCTCCCAAATGCTTCGATGCCGGACTACCGGAAGACAAAAAAGTCGAGCACAAAGTGCACCAACTACAACCACAACAGCAGCAACAAGAAGAAGAACAACAAGAAGAACAAATTGTCTCAACCACCCAACTTCAGTATCCACATCTTCTGCATTGCATAGAAAGTAATACAATGGACCAAGTCATGGATGCTGCAGATGAACACAGGTTCACTTGGAACTTTTTGGACACAGGATTGATGGCTCAACTTCCAGTTGCTGACATCCCTCTGGATAACAAGCCCTTAGAGTTACCAGACTTGTTTGAGGACTTGCGCTTTGAAGAAAATTTTGACTTGATATTTGGGGCAGCAGGTGATGCTGATTTGGGTGGCTTGATGGAATCTGCAGGCTGTGGGGTTGGGGTGGGTGTCCCAAGAAACTTGGAGGATAATGGGTCATCTTCTTCTCCTTCTTCAACAACCACCTCTGTTTCTTTTTAACTTTTCTGTTTCATGGTGTTGATCCATTGGGGAGGGTTGGGATTGTTGGGGTTGGTCTCAGTTTGTTGTGATTTGATGTGGGTGGGTGGGCAAGGAAGATAAGAAAAGAAAAATGGTTTTTTTTTTTTTTTTTTTTTGTAACTTTAGTTTTGGGGAAAAAGGAAGAAGTTTATTTTATGTTAAAGAAATAGAGGATAGAAGGAGACAAGAGGTGGGAATCTTGATAAAGATTTTCTCTCTTTCAATAATAAGACATATTTTTGCCTTTTTTAATGATAGAAATAAAACTTAAAAAACAATAATGGGGAAATTAGAAACCAATATAGATAGAGACATTTGCCATACATATTCTAAACTGTTCTTGGGCGCAGTGTCTTGCACAACTAACTGCTAATATCTTGCAATACGGACAACACATGCAAAGGAGGAGTTTTATTTTCATTCAAAAGACGAATCAAAACTTGAGGACCTCCAACAATGAAACCATACTTTAATCTAGTAGCTTCAATTTAAGAACCGAAGAAAAACCAGCGGATATTGAACTAACACTTTAGCATACCCATTTGAGTTTCTTATAACAAAGCTTATTTATTGATATTCCTCCTGTGTTTTATTGAAAATCTTAGGGGGTGTATTCAATTGAGATTTTAAAAGACTATTTTAGAATAAAAAAGTCTTGTGGTATTCAATTAAGACTTTTAAATAATTCAAACAAGTCTTGTGGTATTCCATGAAGACTATTAGGATTTTTAAACGAGGGTGTCGAAATCACATGGTATTCAATCAAGACTTTAAACAAGTAACAAAAAGTCTTATGGTATTCAAAAACTTACTAACTTCGAAGGATTTTTTAAAATGTGAAATTGTGTGGGACTTTTTAGTGGAAGGTATAAATACCAAACCCTATCTCAAATCCCACCGTAACCCATGAGATTTTTCACGTGGGAATTTTTTTTTTCTCTGGAAAAGATGAACCCCAAGCTCTGCCGAAGGACCTGCCAAAACCCATTGATCCAGATCACAAAACCACCCTCTCCAGCGATCCCCAGGAGCGCACTAATCAAGAGACAAGTAAGGAGGCTACCTAATACGCTAGTACTCCCCTCCCAACTCGGTAGTCAAGAGAGGACGAGTTTGGAGTGCAAAAGCACATAGTAGTGCTTGTGAATCCCTTTAGTCGAGAAATTGATAGTCTGATATACACGCTGGAAAGATTGACTGACATAGAGTACATGCTCACATTAATAAAGTGATAATCATGCTCAATGAAGTTAGTGCAAACATGTAATATAGGATTGGAAGTCAATCCGTAGTTCCTTTGCAATACTGCAGAATGCGCTTAATAGGGCCTAGATGTGGAGTTCGAGGTGCCCATAAGTTGAGCAACATCTTGAATAGTAAAGGCAATGAGTCAACTAGGCGACAGTACTCAATTGCATCTAAAAGTGGATCACGCTCTAGTGAGGAAAGCTGTTATCACTCAAAGGTATTCTGGATGTTTCTTTTCACTCAATCATAGAATTGCGACACAAGAAGTCAACAATATACAAGATTGGAGATGTAAAAGACAGAACTTAGGCAATGCACCTCTAGTCCCAGAAGATAATGAAGAGGGCTAATGTCATTTTCAAACAAGAAAAGGACCATTTATTATGGATGTCAAAACACAAAGTCTGGGTATTGTTGCAGCATCTGTTTAATTCCTCTCAGCTGGTTCCCACCATCTGTTCGACGAAATGCCTTAAAGAGGCTTTGCTGCAGCAGCTGGGAACCAATGTGCGATTGTCCAGGGATGTTAACTTACCTGATAACATGCCTTCTGCTGTGGAAGGAGAGAATTATCCAAATTCTCATCTCACTAGCTCAGGTGGAATATACTCCAGTGGGGTTGCAGCTCAAGACTCTGTTAGTAAAGGAGATAATGTTTCTGACAATTTGATTGCAACTGAAAACAAAATGGTAAATTATCCTGATGATGGGGTAATTAGTGACAATATGACAAGTAGTGATGTAGTCGAGGATCAAAAAGTTGAGATGCGGCAGAACTTGATTGAACTTGAAGGTAGTGTTCAAGCAGCAGGGGACAATGGTTTTACCATTGCTTCTGTCGAATGAGAGGTAGAGAATTCAGCTGAAAATGTAGCAACCCAAATCTAAACTTGTTCAATGTTGAGGAGACTTTATGCGGTTTTCTCTTTCTTAATATGAAGTAGAAATTATTTCAGCTTTTTTTTTTTTGTGGAATTTTGCTCAATGTGCATGGTAGAAAGAATTAACCCAACTTTGTGTTTTTATTATCTTTGATTCTCGCCACCATTCAAGAGGGGCTAAGGGTTTCTAGCATAATTGCAGTTAGCATTGTCAGTTTCATAAAAATAAAACCAAAACTTATTTAGCTGATGTGGTATATTCTAAGCCATTGGATTTTTTAAACTCATAATCCGTTTAATCCATGTGGTCCTTTTAAATCTTACAAGTCTTGATATAAATATTTTAAAATACATAAGTTAAAAATCTTGATTGTAAAAAATCCATAAATAAAATCCCATAAGTCATTACATTCTGCTTAAATTCACTAGACTTTTTTATCCATAAATAGTCTTTTAAAATCCTAATTGAATAATTTACCTATTGACTTTGTAATTCGGTCAATATGCTCTCTGTGCTATTATTTTGTGTATCACGTTGCCCAATTCCGTCAATTTAGTAACACTGTTAACTTGCTGACGTGGCGTGAACATTTTAATAATTTTGTAAGTTAGAACCCGAATAAAAAATATTTATAAAAAAACATTTTTTTTTATCTCTCCAACCACAAATGCCGCAATCATAATGACTACACATGATAGAACACACATCAAGAATATACAAGTGCACATCTTCTCAATCCGATCCCTTCATACACTGATTCTAGATGGGGTGAATTTTTTTTGTGTGGGTTGGCTTGATTGGTTGAGCAGGGGCACTTGTGTTTTATATGCATCTGCCTAGGAGTCTCTCCCATCAAGAAAAACTCTCAAGCAGTCCTTGTTGCATTAGGAAATAAAAACCCTAGTCCATATTAATTAGAAATCCCTTTGGCCCATATATTTAACTTAAACACTTATACAAAGGTAGGCCGAGTAGTAATTGAGTCCTTGATCAATATTGAGCCCAAGACAACCCTATGATGATTAGAAGACCACTTAAGTAGGTAATTAGAATAATCCAACGTCTTACATTCTCCCACTTGGTCAAATAATCATCAAGGCTTCAAAGTTGATCACTGTATGGCCATGTAGAACTCAACATCACTCTATTCCTAAATCTCATTGTCAAAAATGTAAACTTACATGGAACTGTCGGAATACATTGAATTTATAACATCTAAGGTTCTTACAACCACACATATAAGCTTGCAAAATCACATAAGGCTTCCATCAAGACTAGGACTCAGAATGATCATGACAAAACTTAATTTGTGTTGACTTTGTAATTGGGTCAATATGCTCTTTGTGCTATTATTTTGTGTATCACATTGCCCAATTCCGTCAATTTAGTGACAATGTTAACTCGCTGACGTGATGTGAACATTTTAATAATTTTGTAAGTTAAAACCCGAATAAAAAATATTTATAAAAAAAACTTTTTTTTTAAGAACTTGCCATTTTTGAAGTGTTTAAAAAAAGAAACCCATCAACCCCTCCTCCCCCTCCCCCTCTCTCCAACAACCCTGCCACAACCACATTCCCCCCTCCCCTCCTTAACTTACTAATCCAAGACATTGAAGAAGTAGGGAGATGAATTGTGTTTCACAACCCAATCCCACTACCACGACCAACCCAAGCCACACCCACCCTTGTTGTCGTCACCATCATCATCCATATCCCAACCATTTGGAGGCAAATGATTGGTTGAAGTTGGAGAATATCAAGTCCAGATGTGGTTGGGTTTGGGGAGAGAGAGAGAGAGAGAGAGAGAGAGAGAGAGAGAGAGAGAGAGAGAGAGAGAGGTGGAGGGTGGTGGTGGTGGAGGTGGCTTTTTGGGGGAGGGTGAGGGTCGAGGGTATTGGGAAAATGTTTGAGTTGTTGGTGTTTTTAAAAATAAAAAATATATATTTTGATAATGTTATTTTATTTTATTTTGTTGTATTTAAACTAATTTATAAAACTGATAATTGTTTGAATTTTTATAAAAAAATTATAAGTATTTTTTAAAATATTTTAATAGCTAAAATTACTAAAATGCCCATGCCTTGTCAGCAAGATAATGGTTTTATTGAGAAATTTGACGGAATGAGGCAACCTAAGACACATAATAATAGCACAGGGGACATATTGACCCAGTTGTAAATTTAGGGAATAAACTATATATTGGTGGACATTTTCTATTGACGTTAGCCGTATTTGGGATAGAATTAATACGTTGACTAATTTGTAATTAATTACTAATTGTAATTAGGTTTTATTGTATTCTTTACTTGGAAGAGAAGTCTTTGTACCCTATATACTTCCATTTGGAGAAGAATAAACACTCTGAAATTTAACTAAGAACTTTCTTTGTTTAATATTCTTTTCTTCATGGTATCAGAGCGGTTTGATTAACTGGGGCTTTACCCTTACCCCTTACTCAATATGTGGTGTTCATATGTTTTGCTTGAATGTTTACCCTTACCTCTTACCCAATACATGGTGTTTACGTGTTGGGCTCTACTGATTGACTCTAATGTGGACTTGGCCCCACGTGTGACCCACTATATGGTGGTCCCACGTGAGGTGGCGTGTTGAAAAATAAAAATTTCCACATCAGAAACTTGACAAATAAAAATACAACATATAATGAATGGTTTCACTACTAATATCACCGTGGCCTTTTATAATAAAATCTCACACCTACTGAGCTTTGTAGGTGGTTAAGTTGGTGACAATATTGGTGTTATTAGTAGTGAGTTGTTAGCCTGTCTCTCTGAAATTCTTCATTTTCCTTTATCCTGAGCATTATGAATATTTCATAAATTATGTAGTACTTGTTTAATAGTAGTTTGTTGCGTCGATTCAGCTGCACCAAAATGGATTCAGCTGCATCCTCAACTTGTGATACTCACAAGTGCACGAGCCGTTCGGTAGTATAACATATGTAAGTGCGAGGTTGATTCCACAGGGATTGGTGATTGAATAATCCAATTCAGTTTTCCTACACAAAACAGAAAAACAAGAAAGAATATAAATAAAACAAGAAAGAAAGAAAAGAAAATAACTCAAGCAGATAAGTTCCCAAGTTCAATTAGATTAACGGATTGATTCTAGCTAAAGTATGATTAAGCCATGGTGTCTGGTCCTAACCTTGTATTCCTAATTCCCTAATTTGATCATCTGTTGTCTAACCTAAACTAAGCATTAGGAATCCATTAAGCATAGAAGAACATTTTAAACAACCAAGTATGTATCTAATCCCTGTTGTCGAATGTCCATACATACTATTCCTATTCATAGTTCAATTCGAATTAAAGCATGGTGTCTACTCTTAATTCAAACCAAGATAGCTAACATGCAAGCCTAAATGGTGATCAATCATTCAAACTAGCATATTAACTTATAAGCATAATGAATAAGAACAAAAACCATAATTGAAACTTGGAAACTAATCAAACTTGAAATTAAAGAAAAGAATTTACATAACAATGAAAAGTAAAGTGGAACTAAAAAAAACTTAAGGAGAATTTCAGCACAAACATTTCATTACAACAATTGAAAACTAGAAAGAGAAACTAAGAGAATTTGAGGGAGAGAAGGGAGGGGAGCTCTAGAGAAGTGTTTGAGAGCTCCCCCCCTTGGGGGTGTGTTTTGAAGCTTGAAGACTTCTCCATTTATAGGGCTAAGAGGAAGGAACATCATGATGAATTCCAACACCACCATTCCTCTTTTAATACAATCCATAACTCCCACTTCATCTTGTCTATGTTAGTGTGGTTGGAATCAATTCCATCCCATACTTCTTTTGCTGCACCTCAAGCTTTCTTCACATGGGTATTCAAAGGTGTTCAATTGTGGCTGCCTTTTGCTGCCAACCTATGTGGGTTTTCTTTTGGTTGCTGGAAAAATAAGATTCTTTTGAACCAGGCTTGGTGTAGGAAGGCATGAGGTTTCCATATGTATCCAATGAGGCTCAAATTTGGATATGTCATAATAGACACCCATTGGAACAACTTTTATGAAGAATGTATTCCCATCTGAGAAGTAAAAGTGTACGTTTTGGGCCTTGCAAGTTGACTGCCGAAAATAGACTAGAATTGACTTCATTGCAGTCAGCTTGTGGGCTTATTTTGGGCTTGATCTTCCCTCCTACAAAATCTGAAAAAATCTGGATCTTGAAGCTCTTTGAATTATCTTTCCAAGTATATGCAGCCCAGCTCAAGGAAAAATCGGAAAGCCCTTCAAATGTGATATTTGGCCCTGTAACGCAGATGCTGCCTAATTTGACCTTAAATTGCCAAAACTTGTATAACTTTCTCTAGAAGACTCGGAATCATGAACCGTAAAATTCTCCAGAAACTAGACTTCCACATATTTCCAATGATGCATGGCTCGTTATCTGGTTATTCTTGAGCAAATACAGTCCAATCCGTGAAGTTGACTGATCTGCAAACACCGTTTTGAGCTAACTTGTCTCCAAAATGCATTTAATGAGTCTCAAGCTTATTACACTAAAACAAACACAAAATTTATTAAAAACACAAATTTAACTCAAAAACATAATCAAATCATCAGTTAGAAGGGTACAAAATGATATATAAATATGCACCGATCATAGTTACTCCAGCTAACATTAGGGGATTTATCATGAAAAATCATCCTATTACGTTGATATTTGCCAAGAAATTATAACAATCCGTTTCACATATAAAGAAGGTTTTGCACGTAGGGTTAATCGTTTTATTAGTCCCTGAACTTAGACCCGATTCGCATTTGAGTACCGCAATTTCCAAAATGGTTCCCGTGGTTCGTCAACTTCAGTTTCGTTAGGACAAATGGTGCTGCCGTCAATTTTGTTAACTTTTCTATTAAATGCAGAGGCAAAATGGTATTTTTGTATCAAAATTGATTAAAATATGAATAAAAAACTAAATAAATTAATAAATTAAAAATAAACTCTCTCTCTCTCCCCTTCTATCCCGTTTTCTACTACCCCAAACTTGATTGTTTTTTTTTTGGGGGGTTGGTTTTTTATTTGATTTTCTTTTATTGTTATTTTAAAGATATGATTTTTTAATTCATTTCTTTGGTTTTAACATAAAAATACCATTTTGCCCCTGCATTTAACAGAAAAAGTTAACAAAATTGACGGTATGACCATTTGTCCTAACGAAAGTGAAGTTAAAGGACTACGAGAACCATTTTGGAAATTGAGGGACTCAATTGCAAATCGGGTCTAAGTTTAAGGACTAATAAAATGATTAACCCTTTGCACGTATGTGCATCAAGATTACTCTGCATGTGTGCCATCATATCTCCTATGCCTATGCGTTGAGTTCTGCACAAGTGTATTCCCATTTTTATGCATGCGAGAACTCAACACATAGGCATTCGAGATATGATGGCCATATCACGTCCACCTCTCATTCTATAATGTAACAACTCCCACAAATAGTATGTCCACCTCTCATTTTATAACTTGAATCTATAAATTCTCTTCTTTCTTATAGTTTACTCTGGAAAGATCCCTGGTACATTCAACCGTACCGTAAAGTGTTTTTTGGTCGAACACATCTCTCGTCCCCTTAGCGTACAATTTTTCATCAACAGATTCAGAAGTTAATCGAGTGAACAACCCACCAACTTCATATTTAATCAATTTGGATAATAATTGAACTTAGAATTTATCACATAGAAGTCGTTATCTGTATCAATTATACCCAAAAAAAATTCGTATATGACTAGTTTAAAAGGCAACCTTTCATTTTAATTATGGCTCCTTGACTGTGAGGGCAACACTTGCGAAGCTCTAAGCTATAGCTCTATTAAGGCAGCTTTTTCAAGATACCAAGATCTTTAATTGCCGAATAGAAGTCCAACAATGTGCTAGCCCATACGCAGAAGTACTTTGTTCTATTATAGACTTAGATATGCCACTAACTAGTTTACTATGGTATCACAAATGTGGAATTTCTTTAGGTACATAATATTTGTGCCAGTAACATATTCAAGTTTTCCTCAAAAACCCTATTCCTTACAAATTTTACCTGATTTAAACAATTATGTTCCACAACCAAAGGTTTGGGTTGTACAAAGGTATCTTGAAGAAAAAGAAAGAAAGATAAAAGACTCAAGAGAGTTTTAAGTAAAACATGTTCAATAACTTGAACTAGGATTTAATTCTTTAAAAATAAAATAAAAACGCATACAAATATGACAATCACGATTATTGGATTTCTATTTATATGATCTGTGTAATTCACTTTGCGTAGCAGTATTAGTATACACGTTATAAAATAATCATATTCTATTGGCTAATTCGTGAATAAAAGAGCTATGGTTTCTTTGTAAATGCATATATGAGACAAAACTTTAAAATTTATTCTTTTCAAAGTTACAACATTAAATTATTGAAGCTTTGTGTATGGTTGATGGAGTAAGACTTTGTGTTCGGTCCTCTAAAATGACTTTTAAGGATTGTGATGGAGTTTTGCCTTTAGTTTATTCTTTAAAAAATTAAAAAGACAAAAAGGGTGATAGATATATGTGCCATATGCCAAATAAGAAAGTATAAAAAATTGGTATGAAAATGTGGTATGTCTATCATTACTCTCACATTTATTGTACAAATAAAACATATGAATGCAAATATAAATTACTTTATAATTACCATAAGTAATATTTTCTTTTTTTGAATACAATCGATAGTACAAACTACAAGGGAGGGGGATTTCCCTCTCTATGACAATACACACACGCACACACACAACTATGATGCTATGGGAGTTCAAACCTAAGACCTGTGTTATGCAAGTCAATGCCCTTTTCTACCTGGCTAAACTCCGTTGGCCATGAGTAATATTTCCTAAGACTATAGTTTATTACCATTTCTAGTAAGAGCTTAGCACTCTCATTCACAAAGAGTACATTCTCCAAAACAAATGTACTTAAAAATAGTGGTAAAATTTAAATCTAACATAACAACTCCCACAAATAGCACGGCCACCTCTCATTTTATAATTGGAATCTAGAAATTCTCTTATTAGAAAATTAACACAATTCATGCAAATTTACTCTAGAAAGATCCCTACTACATTCAACCGTACCATAAAGTGGTTTTTTTGGTCAAACACATCTCTCGTCCCTAGATCATACAAACGTTCATTGATAATTTTAGAAGTTAATCGAGCGAACAACTCACCAACTTCATATTTAACCAAGTTTGGATGATCATTGAATGTTGAATTTATTTCATAAAAATTGTTATCTGTATCAATTATACCAAAAAAATATGTATAAGAGTATTTTTAAAAGACAACCTTTCATCCAAATTATGGCTCCTCGACTGTGAGGGCAGCGCGTGCGAAGCTCTAAGCTAGCTACACTGAGGCAACTTTTGCAGCAAGCCAAATAGAATTCCAACATTGTGCTAGCCCATATATAGAAGTACTTTGTTCTATTAAAGAATTAAATGTGCCACTAACTAGTTTATTGTGGGTCGCTTCTTTGCCTACCCAACAAACGCCAACTCAGTAGCTTCACCAAGTTACTGTTTGTGCCTAATAAATCACGGCCAGGAATTGGCCGAGGGGGCCCCTCTTCTCGGCCTTATCATATTCTCGAGAAGCTGAAACGCAGCGTTTCGCCAAGGTGCTTTGCCCCCTGAAGATAAGAGAAAAATGCTAAGGCATGTTTATCTCGGCCTCGATTGCAGGCCGAGGCCGAGGCCGAGCAAAATCGCGGCCAGAAGTATTAAAATCAAATCACCACGTGATGGCAGGGTCCCACGCTTCATTTAATGAAGTAGTGCCTTTGTTTAATGCAGCAAACCCACTGGCCAAGAATAAGCATTTAATGCACGAGGGAAGGTGGGAAGTGATTGAAGTCAGGTTTTGGCGACAGAAGACAGAGTGATTAGACGTGGACATTCTCACAAAAATTCTTACAGCTTGAGAGATTGGGTGACCAACTATCAGAGCAATAAATGCGTCTCCACGGCCAGAAGCCCAGAACCCACGATCAGAAGCGGCGCCCGAGATTCACCAGGATTTCAGGGGGTCACAACACCATACTTCACGATCCCAAATGTCGATTAGACTGCCCACTTGCGCTAATCAGGCTCCACTATGCAGATTTTCAGCCTCGATTACTCCTCCAGGAATCCTTCCTATAAATACAAGGCTCAAACTACATTCAAAGGGTTCAAACACCAAACAAAAGCCTCCCACGGAGCAACTTATATTTTCCTATAATGCACTTTCAATATTTTACTTGCTTTTCTAGGAGTAGTGTTAGTTTGTAAGGAAAATCCATTCATCAATATATCATACGACCCTTGATTTTCAAGGCTCCGGAGCACCATCTCTGTTATTCGCTCACTCACCCCATATATCATACGACCGTCGCTCATTGAGCAGCGCGCCGGAACACCGCCTAAAACCCACCAACACCACCACTCAAAGGCCTTGTAGTTCAGGCCGTGAACCTAACAGCCGAGACTAGTTCCTCTCTCGGCTACAATCGTTTGATTAGAAGACGAGTTCAAACAGGCGCACCATTTAAACACTTTCACCCACTTCAAACATCTCGACGCACGGTAGACCGTGCTGGCATGCCCGTGCACAACCGTACCGCACCCAAAAGTAGGAAACCGCGTGTCAACGCATATCCCCTCGGCCCGGAACTCCAGGCCGTGAGATTTGCGCGGCAGACAGTTACCCCATGGTCGACGCAACTTCTAGCTTGCAAACTTAACTGTTTTAACACAAAAAATGCAATTAAATTTCTTAACCATGTTAATTGAAATAATCAACCAACAAACTAATAATAAAAAATATTTGGATAGAACTCTGAAACTCATGGATAAACGGTTCTTTGAACAAAAGGCTGGGAACTTGTTTGGTTGTTTAAATAGAAAATTCAAATCATCACACCAACAATTTCAAACCAACACGCCTTTAATAACTAAAATTAAATAGATTTTAACAGGAACAAACATATAGTTTTCCTTTTCCGTAAAGCCAAACACAAGAATCTTTATATTATAAATAACATATAAAAAAATTGGAAAGCTTTTAAGGTACAACGAAATTGAAGAAAACAAATTAATAGGTAAGTAAAAGCAAAATAGATAATAAATAAGAAGGTGAGTTTGGTACTGTGAAGCACGTTAAAAATGATGTCCTAAATCCTTTGTAGCCTCCCTACGTGCAGGTACTGACAGTCTACAAGACTCCAAGATACAATCCCTTGTACACAAACTCAAGATCCGCTATGAGCACGTTCATATACGGATATAGGTATCCAAGTCACAGAACCGTTGCCAAAAATAATAATATAAGTAGAGAAAATATAAAAGGTATAAGAGGAGAGAATCAGACTGTGGTAGTGATATTCTGATGGTATTGTGGTTGTTCAAATGTGAAGTGTTGGCGAGTCCTTACTTAGTTAGGATTTTGGTTCCTTACTATGTTAGGATTTTAGTTACTTACCTATTTGTCTAGTCCAATTATAATTAATATTTATTTCCTATTGTAATTTAGATTTATTTTCTATTGTAATTTAGATTTATTTCCTATTTTATTTAGGGTTGTACTTATATAAATACCTCCATATTGGAGAAGAATAAAAATATGAGCAAATATGAGCGTATCTGAGCATAACTGAATATTTGCCATACTTTGTTTGACATGAAGGAGGAGTGGCCTTTTATGGGCATCCAAGAACATATAACCTTCACCACATTAAACCATAAAATTAAGGCATTCAATATAGAAATAATACCTGAAAATTAAATATGTATAACCCCCCACAATAAATAAAATAAAACAGCCAAAATAATTAAATAAATAAAAACGGTTAAATTTTTAAAACCTTTTAAAACAACAACATGTATTTCCTAGACTGAACAACATTTCAAAAACGGTGTGACTGTTAATGTCACAGTTAGTGTTACATTAGCGTGCTTGATACATACATATAACATTATGCATGAGTAGGGGCTTTCATTTTTAAACGGATATTTGGAGAAGTGCCATATGCTTGGTTTATTCATATCTGAATTATAAATGTGAGAAGGATTGCTTCTATTGAAATTATTCCTTGTCTGCTTGTATGCCAAAATCTTTTCTTGCCTTGAAAACCCTTTCTCTTGCTTCCTATTGTCTTTTCTTAATATACTCTATTAATTTTTTTGTTTCATAGAAGTCCTTTTTTAAGATAATGTCTATTTGCAATTAACAGGAATTGTATACTTGGTTTATTCATATCTGAATTATTGTTATATATATATATATATATATATATATATATATATATATATATATATATATATATTATATAATGCTCAGACAGCATTCCCAAATAGGAATTTGAAATGTTTCTAAAATTCTATTGTTATTTGCAGGTTTTGAGATGTTTTACTGAGTAGGGAGAATGGTGAATCAAAATCTTCTGGGTACTGGAAATGGATTTCAAATTAGGTTAAAAGTTTAAAGTCAAATCCTAGTGGCGTCAGGTTGTTGTTTTGGGTGGTCCCGCTGGTCTAGATCTTAACTAAACTAGATGTTGTTGGAATTATCCATGAATGGAGTAAATTTTTTTAAAAAAAACGAGGAACAAAAACCAAATTATATGATCCCTTATAAATCCTAAACCAAAATTTGATAGATCTCTATAAAAGGAACATGGATATTGGGTTACTGTTCTAAATACTTCCAGATTTCGACTATGATCGACTGATGTAAGACCGGGAGAAAAATATATAGCAATGTTACTGATTGTTTAACTCACGATTGATGTTTTCTGTAAATTGTAGAGAAGTGAAGAACAAAGCATCACACTAGTAGGATTCTTGGAATTCCCTAGAGACCTTGGGCATCACACTTGGCTGCATTGCATCATAGAATCCCCTAGAGACCTTGTGTATGAGATTACAAAAATACCCCTGCCATGTCATTATAATTAACAAACTTTTGGACGGAGTTGACAACAGGGGCAAATGAGTCACCAAACCACGATCAAGCAAGGTAAGTGGGTCACTCTAAGTTTGGAGAGGCAATGCGAAATTTGACCGTGATTTCAGGGGGCATTGGTGTAAATAAGCGTTATTTCATATGCCAAAATAAGTGAAATAATGAAAGACACTAGAAGACTCTTGGTCTGGTACAGCTGAAATACAGCCCAGAATTGACCCCACCCAATTAGGCAAGGTCCGAAGTTAGTCGAACAAAATCCAGCTTTTGACAAATCAAGACTTGGCATTGTAGACTTCTTATCACACCTCTGGGAGACTTTTGAAGGGTGCTGACTTATATTCATAATTGACAGGGTATTACTGGCAATTTTCGGCTGCTATGTACATTTTTGACAATACACTATGTTATTTGAACTCAAATACGTATTTTTGGTTGTGGATAAGTTACATATAAAACAATAACTAAATTTTGCTATGGACATACTTGGACAATGGGTATTTTTTACTATGACGAAATCGAGCGATGTGTGCTCTTGATTTCTAGTTTTAAGTTAACAAAAACTCTAGATCATCACTTCCCATAATATTATGACATGCAATTAGTTAGGAGGCATAAAATAGTTTCGGATTGAGCTCTGAGTGTGCGTCCTGTTCGTGCCTTGATTTTGCATTTCATAACATCTTCCCATAATCGTGAAACTCCCCAAGTTTCTTTCACCAAGTAGCTATGACCAAGTTTAAATTGGTAGTTATAGACAAGTTATAATAATTGTGAAACTCCCCTTGTTTCCTCTTGCATTGTTATGTAACGCTACCTTTGCTTGCTTGGCACGTCGAAGGCAACCAGTGCCGTGGATTTTGTGCCTACTTTGAATTGAAGTATGCTTGCTCTGAAAATTATATTATGTGCAAGTTAGCCTAGTTGTTTGTTTAATAACTTTATTTTATCTATTTCTTTTAAGTTTCACAGTAACCTCCGTTATTTATTTATTATTTTAAATAAATTAAAAACAGGGAGAAAGAGCGAATATAAAAATCTGCTGATGCTAGGTCCACCAGGGCTGCAATAGTAAAAATGTTAATTGATGCAAGTCCACTTTTCCATGATAAGCTTCAGTTCCCCAACTTCGACAACTCAAGGCCGAGGACACTGCTTATAAGAAGAGGTAATTTGGACAAAACTTATCTATGTAATCTTTGCTATTCATGGGAATGTGAATCTTTTTTGCCATCTGATGTGCTTGTTTCAGTATAAATTGGCAGCATCAACTTTGCAAGAACCCTAGTCCAAACCCTGACATGGAAACCTGTTTTGGGACCATCGTTGTGAACAAGGTCTAAAATATTGAGAGTTTCGAAAATATCAATGGTCCAAAAACATGGATATATCGATGGAAATATCGATATCGATAAAAATTGAATAAAAATCACGAAAATTGTGAGAAAAACTTGGAAATTTTTATTGAAACTTTACAGAATGTTTACTTAGTCAATTGTCTATTATTTTATCACAAAAAATTAGAAGGAAATGCATGACATGGTGGATTTAAGTGATTTAAGTTGATTATGTAGCGACTTGACAAACACTGTGACTTTAGAAAATATGTAGTAATTAGTGAAAGAAAATTAAACACACCATAATTTTTTAGTTATAATAATTTACTACAATATATTACACTTGATACATATGATAAAATATATGAGCTTGACCAAAAACACAAAGATAAAATGTATGAGTAACTTAGTACCACATAAAAAGAATTCCTATTAAAGTTCAAACTTAGTCTCACATATAGTGAACAATATTAAAACTTGAAATGAATAATACAACTCCATAATATATAACACACAAAAATACAACTACATAATAAAGTAATAAATAGCATTAAATATATGCCTAAATTTATCCTTAGGGAATTTTTTTAATATAGAAATTTATCATAGATAATAAATATTAGCTTGCAGACATTTTAAAGACGTTATAAATATTACACACCGAAAACTTAATCACAAAACCATCCGCAGTGTGTTGGATAAGGCGCAGTGGGTCTTGGGAAAGGGAGGGGTTTGAATCCCTCTATGCACAAAAGCGAGACTTTTCAACAATTATATGTATTTTTCGGTTTCATATCGCGATATTATCGATATTGACGATAACTATATCTGGGAAGTAGTTTTCTTTGGAAATTTTTATTCGTATGTTTATTTAATATATTTCATTTTCCGCTAGTTCAGCCTCCGCCGGCACCTTTTACAGCATCTGTTACTAAAGGGATGGCTAACCAGTCTTGTGCTCCACACCAAATAGTTTCTGCTCGACCGATCAGTCTAAAAGTTCTAAAGAATGCTTGTATGGTTTCTTATTATCTGGCTTATGTTTACACCTTAATCAACCGAGTGCATTCGTCAACTGATACCCAAGCAGGCACACCGGCTGCCAAAAGGGAAGAAACACTCGGAAAGACATCCAGACGAGCCCTCAGAATGCAAATGACATTACCTCCTTCTTAACCTACTAAAGGAAGACCCCCTTCCGAAGCGGTAACCACCTGCTGAAGCTCACAACTACAAAACCTAAGACCATGGACATGTCTCGCCTCCATAACAGTTTGCACAAAGTCCCACATCGAAACTTTGTGCAAAGCTCTCACTTTCACTTTCGTATAAATAGGGAACAGTGTCCGAGTAAAAAGGGTAACTATTTCTCATCTTTACTGTTACTCTACCAAAATTACCACACATATACTCGCTGACTTAAGCATCGGAAAGCCTTCGGCAGGTACCACATTGGTGCCCAAAGCTTAACAATTGCTTCTTCCTTGTTTCCTTCTACAGGATCCCTCCATTCCAAAGGTCCACAGCCTTCACCCCCTGCTCAAGATACGACACCCTTTATCTAACTTGACCCTCCTAAAAAGAGGATCAACAGTTTGGCGCCGTCTATGGGAATCGACTTCCGAATCCCATCTCTCCACCAGTTTCGCTAGCTCCATCTCCCATCCGACCTTGTCATCTCTTTTACCCCTCACACTCCACTATGCCAAGTGAAGCTAGCCTTGATACCCATCACCATACCCCTCGCGAGGATTCCTCCGGAAAGAAAGCTTCAGCCGAGGCGCACCTCCAGGTCGAAGTGGACCGTCTTCGTGCCAGTGTCGCAAAGATGACAGAGAACTACGAACACCTTCGTACCAAGAATGCCGAATAAGACCACGACTGCTGAGCCTTGAAGAGTAACTGGGAGAACACTCACCACCAATTCATCCAGCAGGACCTTACCCAACCCAAAAGGGGCTGGGGACTCCAACGAGGGAAGTAGTTTTCTTTGGAAATTTTTATTCGTATGTTTATTTCATATATTTCATTTTCCACTAGTTCAGCCTCCGCCGGCACCTTTTACAACATTTGTTACTGAAGGGATGGCTAACCAGTCTTGTGCTCCACACTAAACAGTTTCTGCTCGACCAATTAGTCTAACAGTTCTAAAGAATGCTTGTATGGTTTCTTATTATCTGGCTTATGTTTACACCATAATCAACCGAGTGCATTCGTCGTTAGACAACTGATACCCAGGCAAGCACGCCGGCTGCCAAAAGGGAAGAAACACTCGGAAGGACATCTAGACGAGCTCTCGGAATGCAAATGACATCACCTCCTTCTTAACCTACTAAAGGAAGACCCCCTTATGAACAATAACCACCTGCTGAAGCTCCCAACTACAGAACCTAAAACCATGGACGTGTGTCACCTCCATAACAGTTTGCACAAAGTCCCACATCGAAACTTTGTGCAAAACTCTCACTTTCACTTCCATATAAATAGGGAACAGTGCCCGAGTAAAAAGGTTAACTATCTCTCATCTTTACTATTACTCTACCAAAATTATCACACATATACTTGCTGACTTAAGCATCAAAAAGCCTTCGGCAAGTACCACACCGGTGCCCAAAGCTTAACGGTTGCTTCTTCCTTTTTTTCCTTCTATAGGATCCCTCCATTCCGAAGGTCCACAGCCTTCACCCCATGTTGAAGGTACGAAACCCTTTATCAAAGTTGACCCTCCTAAAAAGAGGATCAACAGTTTGGTGCCGTCTATGGAAATCGACTTCCGAATCCCACCTCTCCACTAGTTTTGCTGGCTCCATCTCCCATCCGACCCTGTCGTCTCTTCTACCCCTCACACTCCACTATGCCAAGTGAAGCTAGCCTTGATACCTATCACCATTCCCCTTGTGAGGATTCCTCCAAAGAAACCTTCGGTCGAGGCGCACCTCCAGCCCGAAGTGGAGCACTTTCGTGCCAGTGTCGCAAATATGATAGAGAACTACGAACGCCTTCGTACCAAGAATGTTGAATTGGACCACGATTGCTGAGCCTTGAAGCATAATTGTGAGAACACTCATCACCAATTCACCCAGCATGACCTTACCCAATCCCGAAGGGGCTGGGGACTCCAATGAGGGAAGTAGTTTTCTTTGGAAATTTTTATTCGTATGTTTATTTAATATATTTCATTTTCCGCTAGTTTAGCCTCCTCCGGCACCTTTTACAGCATCTATCACTGAAGGGACGGCTAACCAGTCTTGTGCTCCACACCAAACAATTTCTGCTCGACCGATCAATCTAGCACTTCTGAAGAATGCATGTGTGGTTTCTTCTTATCTGGCTTATGTTTACACCATAATCAATCGAGCGCATTTGACATTAGACAATTGTTACCCAGGCAGGCATGCCGGCTGCCAAAAGTGAAGAAACACTCGGAAGGACATCCAGACAAGCCCTCGGAATGCAAATGACATCACCTCTTTTTTAACCTACTAAAGGAAAACCCCCTTCCGAAGCAGTAACCACCTACTGAAGCTCCCAACTACAGAACCTAAGACCATGGACATGTGTCGCCTCCATAATAGTTTGCACAAAGTTCCACATCGAAACTTTGTGTAAAACTCTCACTTTCACTTCCCTATAAATAGGGAACATTGTCCGAGTAAAAAAGGTAACTATTTCTCATCTTTACTGTTACTCTGCCAAAAATTACCACATATATACTCGCTGACTTAAGCATCGGAGAGCCTTTGGCAGGTACAACCCAGCAATGTTCTGTCAGTTAAAGCAAGAGCAAAACAGAACTTAGTTGCAAAAGTGAAATTGAATGAAAAGAACGCAGCCCTCACCCCAGCTCACATTTGTAATTCCACCCACATCTCTCCTTGGATCATTAAGCTTAGCAAGAACGGGCGAAATCCTTTGTTTAACCTACTGTAGGAGGTGCTTCAAATCATGTAAGATGAGAAGTAGAGTCAAATTTAAGTTTCACCAATCATATTGCACAGAGAAAGGGTACACTTAAAAGCTAAGCTAGTTTCAAAACCATATTTCAATACGAAAAAGTGTGAAAAGAAAAGAAAATACAAGAAGTGAACCATAATTTGTAATAGACAGATTGACAAGAGAATGAGTGGAACCATATACGAATAACTAAACAGAAGCAAGGGAGGGAGAAAGGTACCTCATCTGATATCCCCATAGCTCTTGATCCTTTGGACACGTGTTTAGAATATGCAATACGACAGAACATACCAGGGTTATTAGTGGGAGAAGTCCTAGGATGCTTAGCAATGATGCTACAATATCAAATAAATCCAATAGAGAAATAGAACTTAGTTGCAAAAGTGAAAGCACAAACAAATTGAAGCAGGGAAAGCATATCATGTGATTCGGAAAATATCCTTCAAGCAAAAGAAAAGCGATTTATAAGTGTGTGATTAGTGTGAACCTGACAGACCATATTCACTAACGAGCCCACATATAAAAGAAACAGGCAAAGGAACATAAAAATTGTCATACAATATCTTTCTACAAAATCTCAACTAAACATAACTACAATTCACGATCACCAAATCTCACTAACAAACTTAACCCAGCGATGGCCTTCTACTAGTTTCATTCTAATCCCAATCAACATCCGAACCCCCATGGATTCCATTTAAATGATTGCTTGTAAGTAATAGCTCTCCACATCAACCTTACATCCTAATAACACATTCCCCCATCCTCATGCACTAGACGGAACTTCAGAAACCCCAACCAATGTCAATACCACAAAGAGTTTTGAATTTTTCCTATTTGGAAACTAAAATTATTTTACAAACTAGAATTTTAATCATTTAACAGACAGAATTAAGTGTCATGATATTAAGGGAACTCCATCTCGTATTGCCAAATCATTTTTAGTTTCCGTTTAATAATTTAAGACAACATTCTATACGTTTGACATTTGCAACATAACGCCCTATTGTGTATTGACTTGTTCTAATAGAAATACAATGTAAATATCATCTTATGTATCGTTGGAAAACTGGTACTTTTTACTACTCACATGTTATTTGATAATTTCCTAGCAATACAGCACCATTAGTAATAAATACATAAGCATAAAGAAAATAATAAAAGAAATTATATAAGCTGTTGATCCTCTTTTTGGAAGGGTTAACTTAGATAAAGGGTGTCGTATCTTCAGCAAGGAGTGAAGGCTGTGGACCTTCGGAATGGAGGGATCCTGTAGAAGGAAACGAGGAAGAAGCAATTGTTAAGCTTCGGGCACCGGTGTGGTACCTGCTGAAGGCTCTTCGATGATTACGTGAGCCAGTATATGTGTAGTAATTTTGATAGACTAACAGTAAAGATGAGAGATAGTTACCCTTTTTACTCGGGGCACTGTTCCCTATTTATAGGGAAGTGAAAGTGAGAGTTTTGTACAAAGTTTTAATGTGGGACTTTGCGCAAACTATTATGGAGGCGACATGTGTCCATGGTCTTAGGTTCTGTAGTTGGGAGCTTCGGCAGGTGGTTACCGCTTCGGAAGGGGGTCTTCCTTTAGTACATTAAGAAGGAGGTGATGAAATTTGCATTTTGAGGGCTTGTCCGGATGTTCGTCCTAGTGTTTCTTCCCTTTTTGTAGTCGGCATTCCTGCCTATGGTGTAAAAAGTAATCCCCCAAGTTGTTGACCAAGAAGTGGCTTCTGGATTGGGAACTTGTAGAGCGCCAAATAATCAGATTGAGTTTTTCGGCATGACAAGCACCGTAGGTAGTCCCCCAAGTTCAAAACCTAGAAGGCGCTGCGTAGGTATGGGCCAAAGAAGGCGCTAACATTTTTCTCATGATCGGCACGGAGCATGCCGATTGGAAGGAGTGACGTTAATGCTTGTCGCGTGATACTCCTCCGCACGATTGGCACAGAGCATGCCGATCGGAAGAAGTGACGTCAGCTTTTGGCGCGGAGCATGCCGATCGGAAGGAGTGAAGTCATCTTGTCGTGCGAGACTCTTTTGCACGATCGGCAAGGATCATGCTTATCGGAAGGAGTGACGTCAGCGCTTGTGTTGCCACGTGTCAGAAGAATTGAAAGGTTTTTGTGGAAATCGAGGCATCTCGGTGGGAGAAAATGGGGAGTTATTGCGACGGTTCGTGAGTCGAGCATCTGCGTACGTCTTTAAAAAGGCGCCGGTCTCGGTGATGCTAGGTCGACCAGAGCCGCAATCCTCATAGGATTCAGGGGACACTCACTCAACCTGATCTGCAATCCTCGCACCACACGGTTCGGGCGTCCCCGCAACTCGTGGGGCATAAGTCAAGCATGTTGCTGACACATCCGAAGGCAACAATTATTATGTTCCGAAGGCAACCTTAATTCCGAGGCAACATTTTATATCGAAGGCAACCTTGGGTACCTATGGTGGTTTAAAATATATATATATATCTGAAAAAGATTAAAGTTTATAAAACTATTCCTTAAATCCTGCTGTCATTCAATCCGATAATACCTCAATTCTGACTTTCCAAATCCCTTTTATCATGTTCAACTAGGCAACATATAAATAAACAGAAATGTTTAAATCTATCAAGCCATGCTAAGAAAGCCGTATTTAGTAAAACTTATTCAAGATCAAATAATGAAATTAAATTGTATAACTCATTTATAAAAACAAATAGTCTACTCACAGATGATCTGAGCTAGCTGGACCCTTAGAAGGTCCCTCCTGCGGGTCAACTGGTGCCCGGGTGCCTGAATAACCAGCATAATAATTTATTAATAAATCTGCTCAATAATATAATATTTAATTAAAACCCTAACCCCCGGTTACTAAAAAATGCGAGCCTCAATTTTAAGGTCATTCCTATGCCCACTTTAGCTTTTCTCTCTCTTTTGGAATGGTTTAGGAGTAACTTGGGACTCAAAAGCGATAAAGTCCCAAAAAGTCAACCCGGGACCCCGTGGGGTCCACGACCTCAAAATCTCGATCTGAAAGTTCTTAGAGGTTCCCGTAAGCCTAGGACACATGTCCCAAGAGTTTGGTCTTGATCTGATAGTCGGATTGCTCACGATCAGATGGACGAACAATTTTCCCGTAATCATAGCCCTAGGGTTGGCCTTTTCGGAGTATCCGAAACTTCGATTCACAATCCGTCGAATCCTACACGATCTTGAAATTACCTAGATCAACATATTCCAGTTTGACTATGATCCAACGGTACAAACATATTGAACCCGGAAATCGTGCAATAGGCGAGATCCCTTCGGGGTTCAAAAGTTAACCAAATCGAGATCCGCAAAATCCTACGCGCTCGTGAGGACACAAGGATCATTCTAAGACCGAGAGTGGTCCCCAACACCTGGCCCACAGGCCGGCAGTGCATGGGTTTGCATAGCAAATTCTGGCAATCGGAATTTCTCCAAACCGCAGGCCCAAACTCCTACCCTAGGTAAAACACCTAATTTGGAACCACTTTTGTTCTTGGACTATGGCCAAAAAGTGGTCGAAAGTGGCTGAAATTGGCGTCCCAAAACCGGCAAAATTTCAATTCGAAATTTAACCCTTCAAACCTCAAAATCTCGCAAAACCTACCCAACCATCAGCTAGATCATGATAAATACCTAGAAATCCATACTTATTTCGTCCAATTTGGTGGTAGGAGGAGAGAGTTAGAGGGGTTTGAAAATCGGAGAGAAATCCGGCCAAATCCGTGGGTTTTTCGACGAGATCGTAGCAGCTAGACAGCTGGGAAGGCGTCTGACGACTGGGGCGGGGGGGTGATGCCGGTTCGTTCCTGGCCGGTCTGGGTGGTGTGGCGGTGGCTGGGTGGCTTGGGGCTATCGGGAAAACCAGACGGGGAGGGGGTGTCGCGAAGAAGAAGAAGGAGGGAGAGGAGAGAGAAATGAATTGGGTTTTTTTAAAAAATAAATCTGATTTTGCAAATTACCATTTTGCCCCTCAATGTAATTTGCTTGTATTTTCTTCGTTACGAATCAGAATTGAACCCACTACGTGTCCACGGACTCATTTCGTCGCGCTCTACGCAACGATACAAGCGGATTTCCCAAATTCCTTCCTGGTCAAAAAGTCAACTTTAAACCTAAAAAATTATTTCGAGGGTAAAATAATCTTTTTCTCTAATAAATTATTAATTAAATATAAATTAAGGTTTGAGTTATTACATCCTAAGACCGTAGACGCAGTTTTCCTTGGTTATGCGAAAAATAGTAGTGCCATTAGATTCCTGGTGATTAACTCTGAAGTAAAGGAGGTTGCAAACAACACAGTTATGGAAGCCAGAGATGCTACATTCTTTGAAGATATTTTTCCGTACAAGACAAGAATTTCGAAGGAAGTACAAACAAGTGAGAAGCCTTCTAGCTCAACTACGATCGAAAGTTTAGAATCTCAAGAACTCAGAAGAAGCAAAAGAGCAAGAGTTGAGAAGAATTTTGGAGATGATTTCTATACTTTTCTAGTATAAGGAGATCCCACAACTTACAAGGAAGCTGTTATGTCTGTGGATGCACCATTCTGGAAAGAGGCTATAAATGATGAGTTTCAATCTATAATCCAAAATAATACATGGATCTTAATGGATTTGCCTACTGAAAATAAAGCGATAGGGTGCAAGTGGGTGTTTAGGAAAAAGTTGAAACCAGATGGAAGTATTGATAAGTACAAAGAAAAATTGGTGGCTAAGGGTTTTACACAAAAGAAAGGGATAGATTATTTTGATACTTACTCACCCTTTTCTAGGATTACCACCATAAGGACTTTGATAGCTTTAGCATATGTGCATAATTTAGTGATTCATCAAATGGATGTAAAGAAGGCATTTTTAAATGGAGACTTAGATGAAGAGATCTATATGGAACAACCCGAAGGATTCATAGTTAAGGGCCAAGAACACAAGGTGTGCAAGTTGGTTAAATCTCTATATGGCCTAAAGCAAGCTCCTAAGCAATGAAATGAGAAATTTGACAAGGTGATTCTAGATTATGATTTTAAGTTTAATGGTCATATTTATCTAGGAATTTTTGCATGAAAGATATTGAGAAGATACTGAAGAAGTTCAATCACTTTGAGTGTAAGCCCACACCAACACCTTATGATCCCAATGTTCATTTAAAGAAAAATCAAGGTGAACCGTTTTCTCAGCTGAAGTACTCCCAGATGATAGGTTCTTTGTTGTACATTGCAAATAAGACTAGGCCAGACATTGCTTATGCTGTTGGAAGATTAAGTAGGTATACACATAACCCAAGCAAGGAACATTGGATTGCTTTGGAAAGAGTTTTCAAGTACCTAAGAGGAACAATGGATTATTCACTGTGCTATAAAGGATTTCCAAATGTGGTAGAGGGATATAGTGATGCAAATTGGATAACAGACAATGAAGAAGTGAAGTCTACTAGTGGTTACATTTTCTTATTGGATGGAGTTGCAATTTCATGGGGTTCGAAGAAGCAAAGAATTATTTCTAGAAGTACAAATAGGAAAATGAACAGGCACATACATGTGAGACATAAATCTGTGAAGAACCTATTAAGTAAGAACATTGTGTCTTTGGAGTATGTGAATTCGGAGAATAATATTGGTGACCAATTGACTAAAGGTCTTTCTAGGAGCAGAGTCCTAGAATATCGAGAGGGATGGGCTTAAGCCCATAAGGGAGTCGCCTAGGGAGGTAACCCAACTTCTGTGATTGGCGATCCCATGAAGTAAGTTCAATGGGTAGAAATAATCCATACTGCGTGACTCATTGAGCACTGTTTATATCATGTGGAGGCATCCTAGAGATGTCCTCATGCTCATCCCTATGACATTAGTGCTATATAATGTGACATTAGGAAGGGAGATATCCCTGAATGAGTTTTTAGGCGGGCAATCTCCCGCAGGGTAAAGGTCACATGTACTCTTGGAGAACTAACCTAAGTGAGAGACGTCGTGAGGCCGTGATTGTGAGAATTGGGCTATTCTCTAGCAACTCTCATGAGAATCAAGATTAGCGCATGACCATAAATAGCGCTACCCCGCTTCCAAGTCTCAACCAATACTATGTGTGGGATATGTTGTAGTTTGGTCAAAGGTGCCGAGTTCAATACTGTGTACACTCAGGTTCCTCAAATGAAAACTATGAACATCACTAAGTGAAGGTTCAAGCCCGAAAGGCACCTACACCTTTTGCATAGTATTATGTTGCACATATGTATATTTTCTTTATCTTTTGCTATTTTAAAATTTTAAAACCCTTTGTGGGGGATTGTTATTATTTGAAAGGTTTTTTAATTTTAATTGTTTTATTTTCTTTTAATAATTTGGCTGTTTTATTTTATTTATTATGGGAGTTACAAATTGTTCAATTTTCAGTTTTTATTTTCTATTCATTGCCTTAATTTTTCTAGTTAAATGTGTCTGGAGGTTATAAGTGTTGGATGCCTATAAAAGGCCACTCCTCCTTCACATTTGAACACACTACAATCAGATTTCTCTATTATCATACTTTCATATATTCCCCACTTTTCCATATTATTTTTGGGCAACGGTTTTGTGGCTTGGAGATTTCTATCCGACTGTGAACGTGCTCATAGCAGACCTTAAGCTTGTGTATTGGGGTCGTATATTGGAGTCTTGTAGACCGTCATTACTTGCATGTAGGAGGGCTACAAAGGCTTTAGGACAACGTCTTTGACATGCTTTCACTATACCAGGCTTGCTTTCTTAATCTTAACTTATTTTATTTATTTATTTATTTGTCTCTTTATTTTTACTTTATTGCTAAAGCCTTATCTTATATATTATTTATATTTAAAGGGTTTGAATAAGAATTTTTATAAAAAAGGAAAAAACACCACAATTTTTAATAACACTTTGTAGCACCAGCAAAGTGCCTACGGAGTCGAAGGTAATGGACCTTACTAGGACTTACCATAGAATGGTTGTGGTCCTCAACAAACTTCGTCGCAACCCAACTGTTTGCACCCTTTCTCTCTATACGTAGCATGGCATTGCAGCTTTCTACGTTCTTTCTTTTGAATACCTCTCTCGAACATGCAGAGTCCCATGTCACAATTGGTCCATCAGGCTTAGTACGACTGAACTGACCAACGTGGGTGCTAAAACCTACATGCCGGGAATATACATCATGAAGAGTCTTGGCAGCCTCCTCTGATTCGAATTCCATTCCCACATGTGGCTTAGTATTCCCATCATCCTGAATACTTATTTCTCTCCCTGTAAAATTTTGATTTACATTCTGCTTTTCACCTGGTTCAGTGTTTTCTTCCATGTGATGTTCCATGTTTTCCCCCTCAACATCTACCACCACTTCAGTGTCCATGACAATTTTATGAAAAATATAAAATAAACAAATTCTTCAATAAATCTCTCTCTCCTCTCTCCCTCACGCACCTAAACCCATCTTCTGAAAACAAATTCCAACTCATGTACAAAAAATTAAAACACCAAATTATCGTTTTCATTTTCTACCCAATGTATTGGTCCGATTGCTTTCCTTTTTTCTTTTCCTTTTCTGGTTGGTCTAATTTTTCTTTTTCTTTCTATTTTTTTTTTTCATTTGTCTTTTTTGTTTTCAATTTTCAGTTTTTTCGTTCCACTTCATTATTTTATTTTGCTACACTAGTGTATATTAATTTTTGATAAAACAATCATATATTATTCAATTTCATATTTATTTTAAACTAAAGATAATATTATTTTATTATCTAGGTTTTTCTAAAATTAGATTTTTTTTTAAATCTTAATTATACATTATTATTCTCAAAGTATACATTTTTCATTGTTTGTAATAATTTTAGCCTTTAAAATATCAGAATTAAAAAAAAAATAAGGATAGGAATTAGCAAAAAATATAATTTAAAAATAACTCACATATTATTATTCTCAAATTGTCCTACTATTCATGTTTTCACTATTTTCATTTTCTGAATCTATTTTCCAATTAATCTACCATACGCATTTTTGAATCCTGAAAATGCAAAATGTGTTTTCTCGTTTTCTTTCTCAGAAAATATTTTCAAAAAAATTCTCCAAAAATGTTACAGAACGAGCCCTAACATTTCGATTAATTGGAGTTATCAAGAGCTAATTAGTTGCATAACTACAATCCATTCCAAGTTACTGTGGTCCACAAAATTAAAGGCCCAATACCATTTGTCAAACACTGGACACATCCTTCGGGCCAGTATTCAATACAGAAAATTCCAGGCCCAAACATTGGTCCGAATGTGCAATTGTAGGTAAATCTCAAGATGTAAAAATACAATTAACTAATTTGAAATGTTGTCACTTTTGTTTTTATAAACACCAGTTTTACTTCGCAAAGATAAACATCCACTACACATTCACAAACAAATAGCTACTAATTTAACACAGTCAAAAATCCACTTACCTAAATGCCCAAAATAGAAAAAGCTAGTTTGTTCTTTTAATATAATACACACCTCAAATATTCATAGTTCAAAGTAAATTGTGAACAAGGGTTCCAAGAATGTCCTAATGTTGTGAAGCTCCAACTGAGACACTCTTCTCCACTTGCTCTTGTAACCCACTATCTTTGTCCTCTTTTTAGAAAACTATGCAAGATACTGATAAAATTATCTCTTATATCACTACACCAAATTGGAGTTTTCATGTCTTGATATTTAAGGCAAGTTTTTTTGCGTGTCTTTAATAACTAATATTTACAGCATATGACAAAGCACATCTTAAAAATATAGTAAAGCGTGTCGTTAATAACTGATATTTACAACATATAAAAACACGCCTTAAAAAGATATGTGTCTTTTAATTGTATATACACCGTGAATGCAAAAAAATGTATACATATTACGGCGTGCCACTGAATATGCCGTAATTTATAATTCAAATTATTTTTTTCTCAAAACCCCCCAATATATTTGCAAATTGTAATCCTCTAAAAATATGAGTTTTTTATTATTATTTTATTTTATTTTAATTTTCCTCGTTTTATTTTTCACTCAGACTCTCATCACATTATTGTTTTTTAATTGATTCATACTAAGAAGGGAACAAATATCTTTGGCTACCCTTCTGATCATCTTCGTTCTCTCTCCCCTGCCTATCTCTAGGCTTGCTAGCCCTCTCTCTCTATGTCTCTCCATCCTTTTGTCTATTTATGTAGACCAAAAGTTAGCATTAGTTGCTTGTCTTAGCATTTCTTTCTTCTGTTTTTTCTTTTGCTTTTTGCTTGAGTGAAATATACTTGAGTAGCAATGATTGATAAAAACCAAAGTCATTGTAAGTAGCAATGACTGGTTTTTTTGGTCCTTGAGTAGATTTAAACAGGTTAAGTTAACAAGTTGTCCACTAGCAATGGATAAAGAATGGGCATCCTTCCCAAGGTTATATTCTGAACTCTATTGTACTTAGATATTAAGATGTCTTTGTGATCGTCCAAATAAAATTATTAGTTTTCATTTGTAGAAATTCACTAGTGTATCAAAATGGGGTACAGAGTTTTGTCGATACAATTCAAGCTAAGGAGGAGAATCTAGAAAAAATAGAGGTAACCATTATGTTAATTTGTAAAAACAAAATTATGTCGAGCAATTGAAGATATGTGCCTTGTTCTAATTGAATAACGAATTAGCTTAATAAATATAAATGTTCATTCCTGAAAAGTGTATAAGGATTTTCGTATAAGAGCTTATCTCAGTTTTTTAATTCGCTTTTGTTCCCTTTTTTATCTTCTTCATATTATCGTATATACGATTAAATAAAGAGGTATGTAGTGCACCGGTGATTTTTTTTTAAAATTAAACTAATTAATATGCTGGCTGTATTGGTGTAGATAATTGAATTATTGTAGAGTTTATGTCTGTGTTTAGTATACTATTAGTGGATAGATTCCTATTGAGATAGATAGATAGTCTTTTAATTTTGAGTGGATTAAGAATAATAGATTGCTCAGTAAATTGGGATTAATTTACTGATTGCTTAGTATATGATTTAATGGATTTACTCATGTATTTTCTTTTGTTATGGGTGATGTTTCAGCTTATTTGCGGAGAGGAAATGGTCAACTACTTAGGCCCCGTTTGGGATTGCTTTTTTTCGCCAAAAACCTGCTTCACTTTAAAGTTAAGCAGTTTAAAGTGTTTGGTAAAAAGAAAATATCCCGATTATTTTAAAAGCAATGGCCTTTTGATAGCAGCTTTTAAAAGCAGGCTTTGGGTTGCTTTTCAAAGCTGCTTTCAAAAGAAGCTGAGATGAACATTTAATGAATTTTTTTAATTCCCAAAATACCATCATTCATTTTAAAAAATGACACCACCTCCACTTCCACATCCAACTCCACCACTTGCACGGCGTGTAGAATAAGCCGTAATTGCTAATTGATAGTCTTCATTTACGACAATTAGTGCATATTGTAATTGCTTGCATTGAATTACAGCTCACTATGCAAGCCGTTTAAAGTAATTATAATGATGTCATATGCATGCCGTAAACCTTATTACGATGTACATGTTTTTTGTGGGATTATTTCCGACTGGAAAACATGTCGTTATTGAGGAACATTATTTACGACACATGCTTTTATTGCTTGCAGCCTTGCGTCGTGAATGATACTTTACGGCGTGCTTTGTGCGTCGTAAATGCCGTGTTTTGGTGTAGTGTATCCACACTTGCTTCACGTACATCAATAAATTTTTTGTTGGATTTTCTTTTAGTCTATCCAACACACTTGACCATTCTTTTACGTTTCGACCAAAAGGGAACAAACCCAAACCTTTAAGAGCTAATGGAAGACCGTTAACAAATTCTACAACATTCTTTGAGTGAAATAATATGGGTAGAATATTTTCAGGTTATATTTCATTCTCCAAAAGGAGGTATTTGTAATAAAAGGATACAAACCCTAGTAGAGTTATACTAGGAAACAAGATAAAATCCTAATTACATAATATCTGTACAAAATGAAATAAATAGAATCCTTATAGACTAGGAAATAAATCTTCTAATTAAACTTGGATCTCGCTAACACTCCCCCTCAAGTTGGAAAAAAGACGTCACGCATGCCCAACTTGTCAAGCGAGTTGAGGAAGATACTGGTAGAAATGGCTTTCCTAAGAACATCGGCTAACTAATACTTAGAACTTATGAACGGGAAGGAAACAATCACCACATGCTTTGTACGATCATGTTGCACAGAATCGCAATTGCAACCTTATTGTCACAATATAAATCCATGGGTTTCTGTGGCCCAAAAACCAAGATCTCTCAATAATCTCCTCAACCATAGTAACTCGCACACACCTTGAGCCATCCCAAGTAACAAGATTACTACTAACAAACATGAAATACCCAGACGTAGAATGCCTATCAGTGGCTGAACCAGCCCAATCAACATTAGTATACCCTTCCACATCTGTATGATCATACTTGAAAAACATTAACCCCTTGCCAGGAGTTACTTTCATATATCTTAAAATACGCATCATAGCCCCTATATGATCTTCACTAGAAGAATGCATAAACTGACTTACTATACTCACTACATATGCAATGTCAGGACGTGTATGAGCTAAATAAATCAACTTCCCCATAAGCCGTTGATAACGCTCTTTATCAGTAGGGACTTGATCAGGATATAACCTCAACTTATGATTTTGTTCACTAGGGGTATCAATTGGTTTACAATCCAACATTCCAGTTTCTGCAAGTAAATCCAAAATGTACTTCCTTTGGGACTGAAAGATACCATGCTTAGATCTGGCAACTTCAATTCCAAGAAAGTACTTCAAGTCACCTAAGTACTTCAAGTCACTTAATGACTTCATCTTAAACTTGAAAGCCAGATACTTCTGATTTTTCATTTCTGCTTGATCATCTCCAGCCACAATCATATCATCAACATAAATAATTAAAGCTATCAATTTACCCTTATAATGCTTTAGAAACAAAGTATAATTCGAGTTACTCTGTACATACCCAAACTTCTTCATAGATGCAGCAAACCACCTAAACTATGCTTTTGGAGACTGCTTTAATCCATACAAGGATTTCCGCAGCTTACACACAACACCCTCCATGGAGGTCACATGAATATTAGGAAGGATCCATGTATATTTCTTCCTTGAGGTCACCATGTATGAATGCATTCTTGACATCAAATTGCAACAAGGGCTAGTCATGATTAGTAGCTAAGGACAAGAGTACATGCACAATATTGTGCTTTGCTACTGGAGTGAAGGTTTTCATGTAATCCACTTCGTAGGTCTGAGTATATCCATTTGTTACCAATCTAGCCTTCTAACGGTCAATGAAACTGTCAGCCTTATGCTTCAAAGTAAACACTCATCTGCACCCAACAGCTTTCTTCCCTTTCGGTAAAGGAACTAACACCCAAGTGGCATTCTTGTTCAAGGCTTCCATCTCAACATTAATTGCATCCACCCATTTGGATCAGATAAAGTATCCTGCAACTTAGTTGGCACACATACACTAGATAATTGACACAAACATGATGCATATGACTTAGATAAATGATGAGTTGACACATAATGGCTAATGGGATATTTAGACTTGACATGTATATCAGGATAATATTGTACTTTACGCTTCCCACGAGTAGTTCATGGGGGCAATTGATAAGTAGACACATTATCAAAAATTACCTCATTATTATCATGAGTTGATTGAGACAATGGCAGGGAAGAAGGGGGTCTTGCATCGAACTCATCTACACAAGAATCATTATTATCATTTGTTTATTGTAACCTTTGTGTTGTTGTTGTGTCGAATTCAATTGTGCCAAAATTGATTTAGCAGCATCCTCAACTTATGATACTTGCAAGTGCACGAGTTGTTTGTCAGTATAGCATACGTAAGTATGAGGTCGATCCCACGAGGATTGATGATAGATTGATTCAATTTGATTCGTTGCACAAAACAGAAAACAAGAAAGAAAATAACATAAAACAAGAAAGAAAGAAAAGAAACTAACTTAAGCAAATAAGTTAACAAGTTCAATTTAGATTCTCATATTGATTCTAGCTAAAGTATGATTAAGCCATAGTGTCTGGTCCTAACCTTGTATTCCTAATTCCCTAATTAGATCCTTGTTGTTGAACCTAAATTAAGCATTAGAAATCCATTAAGCATAGAAGAATGTTTTAAACAACCAAGCATGTGTCTAATCCCTATTGTCGAATGTCCATACATACTCTTCCTATTCATAGTTCAATTCGAATTAAAGCATATGATGTCTACTCTTAATTCCAACCATGATAGCTAACATACAAGTGTTAATTGTGATAAATCATTCAAACAAGCATATTAACTTATAAGCATAATGAATAAGAATAAGAACCATAATTGAAACTTAGAAACTAATCAAACTTGAAAACTTAAAATAAGAAATTACATGACAATGAAAAATAAATTACAACTAAGAAAAACATAAAGGAAAATTTAGCAAAAGAGTTTTGTTACAACAATTAAGAACTTAAAAGAAAAACTAAGAGAATTTGTGGGAGAGAAGGGAAAGGAGCTCTAGAGAGATGTTTGAGAGCTCCCTCTCCTAGGGTGTGTTTGTAAGCTTGGAGAACTTCACTATTTATAAGCCTAAGGGAAGTAAAAATCTGGTTTAAGTATTGCCTCTACCTATAACACCCACTTTACCAACTTTACCTTACTTCCCTACCAAAAACAATTAGCTCATGCATATGTTATGCATGACAATGCACTGCAGTCTACCTGTAGGCTGATTTTGGGCTCGTTCCTCTTCTCAATAAATTCTGCAAAAATATGGACCTTAAAGCTCTTTGTCTTATCTTTTCAACCATATGTGGCCCATCGCAAGGAAAAATTGGAAAGGCCTTCAAATGTCTTTTTTTGGCACAATAACACAAATGCTTCTGAACAATGAACCGCAAAATGCTTCAGAAACTAGACTCCCACATCTTCCCAATGGTGTAAGGCTCATTAGCTGGTTCTTCCTCAGCATGTCTGTCCAATCCATGAAGTTGACTGATCTGCAGATAATTTTGAGCTAAGTTGACTAAAAAATGCATTAAAATGAGTCTCAAAGATTAAAACACTGAAACAAACATAAAAGAGGGTTAAAAACACAAGTTTAACTCAAAACATAATGAAATCAAATGCTTGAAAGATACAAAATCATATATAATTGTGCAATGATCAGTTATTTGTACCTTCATATGCATTCATCACATGTAGTTAAGCCCACTGAACATATGGCGCGTGAATAGTTTAAGTTGCAAAAAGGTTGTGCCTTTAACCTGTGGTGTTGTTTGGTTCCAGCCAAAAAAAGGTGTTGTCTGGTAGTGCTTTTGAATATAATATGAGTGAAGTATGTGGTAACTTTTCACACCAAAACTAAAAGGATGTTGTCTAGTTATACATATCCAATAGCCATCCTTCATAAATTCACTATTTACCATGAATTTTTCATATATAAGTTGTAAAATATGTTAATGCATTGCTTAGATTAGACTAATCATGTGAATGCATATGTTAAATATGTGCAATTATTGAGATTGATTTTTTTCTTTGCCAGCATGTCCTTCAACCTCCCAAGAGTACCAACAACAATATGAACACCTTCCCTGATAATGTCCAATTGCAAACACATATCCACACCATCAATACAAAGCAAAAGCCTTATCTTTGGATATCCAGCATGTCTCATAGGAACCATATACTCTTCCACTACTTCATAAATCTGCTTTGTGAGCTCTCTCGATAAGCAAATGATCAATCCAAAAGGCCCTTGATGAGGAACAATTGGCATTTGAATTTCCTCTTGCATTGCAACCATAATCAATGGCAGCCCAAAAACCAATGCCTTTACTGAGCCAGTAGACGCAACACCAATGGGGGTCAATTGGACAATACCCTCTTTCAAAGTCTACAAAATCGGTTCAAGAAATCTCATCTCCATGAAATTCTTAATACGTGGTGGAACATCTTTACAACTAACTTTGATATGCCACCGCATTTGAATCAAATCACATTGCTTCATTGGCATCCTTCTTATACGCAATGGGGGCTTCCAACTTGTTAGTATAGGGTCAGTATAAGTGATTACCTTTGCCAGTTAACCAACATTAGCGTTTTGTGATTTGATAAGTTCTCAATAATCTATTTCTCTTGTTGCACCATATGCTGGATTGGAGTAATCTTGGGAGCCTTATGCTTCATCTCTAATGATTTAACAAGGAGACTAGGTCTCCTTGGTTTATCTTCAGCAACAAAATTTGATTTTTTCGGCTCTGCTTTAACAAAGGGACTAGGGTTTGCCTGAGCAGCTAACTTTAACATGTCTAACTCCAATTCAAGCCCGAAAGACGTTACCTTTCGTTGAAGAATCTTCTGAGCTTCCATTGCTCGCCGCTTCGCCACTGTTATATATTCAACATAATCATTTTCTTTTTCCATGGCCTTTTTTTTAATACAACTTCCTATTTTGGAATTGGAAATTTTGATTATGATCTAAATCCTACTAGGAATTAAAAATTAACATACATAAATATTAGGATATATCCTAATCAAAATATTTCCCAACCATATTTGACTTTTTCGAGTTGAAGAGGCTGGAACGTACATCACAACCAGTCTGCCATCCTCGTTGGGTTGTGTGCTCCAAATACAAATTGGGGCAAGTTGATGTATTTTCAATTTAGTTATTACTACTAGTTTCGTAGGGATTTTATTTATTTTGTGGGGTTGGTTTAAATTTGTTCATTGTAACTTTTGTGTTGTTTCTACCTTTATATGCATTCATCATGTGTAGTTAAGTTCACTGAAGATGGTAAATGAATAGTTTAAGCTGCAAAAAGGTTATGCTTTTAACCTGTGGTGTTGTCTGGTTCCATCCAAAAAAGGGTGTTGTTTGGTAATGCTTTAGGAATATAATATGAGTGGAGTATGTTGTAACTTTTCACACACGAAAAAAAGGATGTTGTCTGATTGTACATATACAATGGTCATCCTTCATAAATTCATTATTTACCAACAATTTGTCATATATAAGCTTCAAAATACGTTAATGCATTACTTAGATTATACTAATAGTGTGAATATATATGTTAAATATGTGCAACATGTCCTTCAACCTCCCAGGAGTAGCAACAACTACATTAAAACCCTCCTTCATAATGTCAAATTGCAACCACATATCCACTCTACCAATACAGAGCGAAGGCCTTATCTTGTCTGATCAACAAGCTTTAACTTGTATGACTCCACTTCAAGCCCGAGAGACGTTACCTTGCATTGAAGAATCTTCTGAGCTTCCATTGCTCGCCGCTTCGCCACTGGAACATATTCAACATAATCATTTTCTTTTTCCATGGTTCCTTTTTAAAAAAAAAAAAAAAAAATACAAGTTCCTACTTAGGAATTGGAAATTTTGATTATGATCCAAATCCTACTAGGAATTAAAAATTAACATACAGAAATATTAGGATATATCATAATCAAAATATTTCCCAACCATATTCAACTTTTTCGAGTTGAAGAGGCTGGAACGTACATCACAACTAGTTCTTACTTCAGCCAATGGCCCCAACGCATCGCAGAACGTCCACGGCTCCATGTCCAAAACATGAAACTTTTCTCTGGTTGAAAAAATGAACCAAAAACTACCGTTCACTAATTTCCTTGATTTACATGGCATCCTCTCCTTTCCATAGTTTCGAAAACATTGCAAGAAACCCTTCACCCTTATGCCACTCACTCTAGCTCGCTCTCTCTCTCTCTCTCTCTTTCTCTCTCTCTCCCCACACCGCTCTATTTCTCGTCGTAGGCTTTCCTCTCTCCATGGGTCATTGTCTATATCTCTCACCTATCTGCCATCCTCGTTGGGTTGTTGGCTTCATATACAAATTAGGGTAATTTTATATATTTTCAATTTAGTTTGGTGTTTCATGTCGAATTAAGGTTTCGTTGAAACAAGCGTATGAATTTTGGAAGATTTTGGGTTTGATTTCGTGTGGGTTCAAGGTTTAGTTCGAAGACTGTCAAAGCATGGGTTCGAAACCTGTGAAATCAAAGAAAGGTCCATTTGATTCAGGTGATATATTGGACTAGTTTTTTTGTTGTTGTATGCTCATCTTTGTAGTTTATGAGTTCATATTTCACTATGTTGGGATTGTGAGTCAATGAGCTATGAGTCAATGTTAGTTATTACTACTAGTTTGGTAGGGATTTTATTTGTTTTGTGGGGTTGGTTTAAATTTGTTTATTGTAACTTTTGTGTTGTTTATACCTTTATATGCATTCATCACGTGTAGTTAAGCTCACTGAACATGGTAGATATAAGTTGCAAAAAGGTTGTGCTTTTAACTTGTGGAAAAGAAAACAAAATATTTCCCAACCATATTCGACTTTTTCGAGTTGTAGAGGCTGGAACGTACATCACAACCAGTTCTTACTTTAGCCAATAGCACCAACGCATCCCAAAATGTCCAATGCTCCATGTCCAAAACACGAAACTTTTCTCTGGTTGAAAAAACCTAACAAAAGCTGTCATTCCCCAATTTCCTTGATTTTACATGGCATCACTTCCTATCCATAGTTCCAAAAATATTGCAAGAACCCCTTCACCCTTATGTCGTCCACTCTAGCTCTCTCTCTCTCTCTCTCTCTCTCTCTCTCTCTCTCTCTCTCTCTCTCGTTATGTATCTATTTCTCTCTCCACCCCGTTCTGTTTCTCGTCGTTGGCTCTCTTCTTTCCCTGGGTCGTTGTCTATTTCTCTCACCTGTATTCCATCCTCGCTTGGTTGTTGGCTCCCTATACAAATTGGGGAAAGTTGATATATTTTGAATTAAGTTTGTTGTTTCATGTTGAACTAAGGTTTCGTTGAAACAAGCGTATGAATTCTTGAATATTTTGGGTTTAATTTCGTGTGGGTTCATGGTTTAGTTCGGAGACTGTCAAAGCATCTGTGCGAAACCTGTGAAATCAAAGGATGGTCCATTTGATCCAGGTGATATATTGGACTAGTTCGTGGTTGTTGTATGCTCAGCTTTGTAGTTTATGACTTTATATATCACTATGTTGGGATTGTGAGTCAATGTCCTATGAGTCAGTGTTATTTATTACTACTAGTTTGGTAAGGAATTTATTTGTTTTGTGGGGTTAGTTTAAAGTTGTTTATTGTGACTTTTGTGTTCTTGTTACCTTTATATGCATTCATCACGTGTGGTTAAGCTCACTGAACATGGTAGATGAATAGTTTAAGCTGCAAAAAGGTTGTGCTTTTAAGTTCTGGTGCTGTCTGGTTCCATCCAAAAAAAGGTGTTGTTTGGTAGTGCTTTAGGACTATAATGAGTGGAGTATGTGGTAACTTTTCACACAAAAAAATGTTGTCTGGTTGTACATATATAGTGGTCATCCTTCATAAATTCATTATTTACCAACAATTTTTCATATTTAATTTCAAAATATGTTAATGCGTTGCTTAGATTATACTAATCATGTGAATATATATGTTAAATATGTGCAATTATTGAGATTCATTTTTTTTCTTTGCCAACATGTCCTTCAACCTCCCAGGTTTGGCAACAACATGTCGAATTGCGATCACATATCCACTACACCAATACAGAGCAAAGGCCTTATCTTGTCTGATCAACCAGCTTTAACTTGTCTGACTCCACTTTAAGCCCAAAAGACGTTACCTTGCGTTGAAGAATCTTTTGAGCTTCCATTGCTCGCCGCTTCGTCACTGGAACATACTCAACATAATCATTTTCTTTTTCCATGGTTCTTTTTCTTTTTATATATACAACTTTCTTGAGGAACAACCTAAAACTTGGCCTTTGTATAAGAATCAAATTATAATCCAATTCCTACTTAGGAATTGGAAATCTTGATTAAATTTTGATTATGATCCAAATCTTACTAGGAATTAAACATTTACATGCAGAAATATTAGGATATATCATAATCAACTAGTGAAAACGAAACAAAATATTTCCTGGTCATATTCGACTTTTTCGAGTTGCAGAGGCTGGAACGAACATTACCACCAGTTCTTACTTCAGCCAATAGCACCAATGCATCCCAAAACGTCCACGGCTCCATGTATAAAACACGAAACTTGTCTCTGGTTGAAAAAACATAACAAAAACTGTCATTCACCAATTTCCTTGATTTTACATGGCATCACCTCATATCCATAGTTTCGAAAACATTGCAAGAAACCCTTCAACCCTTATGCTGTTCACTCTAGCTCTCCCTCTCTCTCTCTCTCTCTCCACCCTACTTTGTTTCTCATCTTTGGCTCTGTTCTCTCCTTGGGTGATTGTATATTTCTCTCACATGTCTGCCATCCTCGCTGGGTTGTTGGCTCCCTACAAAAATTGGGGCAAGTTTATATATTTTGAATTTTGTTTGTTGTTTCATGTTGAATTAAGGTTTCGTTGAAACAGTCGTATGAATTCTTGAATATTTTGGGTTTAATTTCGTGTGGGTTCAAGGTTTAGTTCGGAGACTGTCAAAGCATGGGTGCGAAAGCTGTGAAATCAAAGGAAGGTCCATTTGATCTAGGTGATATGTTGGACTAGTTTGTGGTTGTTGTATGCTCAGCTTTGTAGTTTATGAGTTTATATATCACTATGTTGGGATTGTGAGTCAGTGTTAGTTATTACATACTCAACATAATCATTTTTTTTTCCATGGTTCTTTTTTATTTTATTTTTAAATACAACTTCCTTGAGGCACAATCTAAACTTGGCCTTTGTATATGAATCAAATTATAATCCAATTCCTACTTAGGAATGGCAAATTTTGATTATGATCCAAATCCTACTCAGAATTAAAAATTAACATGCAGAAATATTAGAATATATCATAATCAACTAGTGAAAAGGAAACAAAATATTTCCCAACCATATTCGATTTTTTCGAATTGCAGAGTCTGGAACGTACATCACAACCAATTCTTATTCAGCCAATAGCACCAACGCATCCCAAAATGTCCACGGCTCCATGTCCAAAACACGAAATTTTTCTCTGGATTAAAAAAGCACCAAAAACTGCCTTTCACCAATTGCCTTGATTTACATGGCATCCCCTCCTATCCATAGTTCTAAAAACATTGCAAGAAACCCTTCACCCTTATGCCATTCACTCTAACTCTCTCTCTCTCTCTCTCTCTCTCTCTCTCTCTCTCTCTCTCTCTCTCTCTCTCTCTCTCTCTCTCTCTCTCTCCACCCTGCTCTGTTTCTCATCGCTAGCTCCCCTCGCTCCTTAGGTCGTTATCTATCTCTCTTACCAGTCTGCGATTCTCATTGGGTTGTTGGCTCCCTATATAAATTGGGGCAAGTTTATATATTTTGAATTGAGTTTGTTGTATGCTGAATTAATGTTTCGTTGAAACAAGAAACAAGCGTATGAATTTTGGAAGATTTTGAGTTTAATTTCGTGTGGGTTTGAGGTTTAGTTCCGAGACTGTCAAAGCATGGGTGGGAAACCTGTGAAATCAAAGAAACGTCCATTTGATCCAGGTGATATATTGAACTAGTTTATGGTTTTTGTATTCTCAGCTTTGTAGTTTATGAGTTTATATATCACTATGTTGGGCTTGTGAGTCAATGTCCTGTGAGTCAGTGTTATTTATTACTACTAGTTTGGTAGGGATTTTATTTGTTATGTGGGGTTGGTTTAAATTTGTTTATTGTAACTATTGGAAAAGCAAAAAAATTGCAAGCAACGATTGGTCGCCAAGTTGGTGCGATCGATCGCTTTCAGACAGATTGCAAAGCGACCGGTCGCCAGGAAAACATGGGAGAAGCTCGAAGAGATGTTTGCAGGAAAGTCGTTGTCCAACAAACTCTTCCTCAAGGAGGAACTCCTAAATCTTCAAATGGAGGAGGAAGGTAATCGAATGGAGCATTTAAGTAGCTTCAATAGATGTGTTGCTGATTTGAAAAGAATGGAAGTATTGTATGATACGAAGGATAAGGCACTCATGTTTCTGACATCCTTGCCTCCGTTTTATAAGCATTTCCGAACGATGCTTATGTTCGAGAAGAGTACTTTGAATTTTGAAGAGGTGGTGCAAAATGTGATGACGCATTAGATCACAGGATGTCCCAACGTTCTGAGGAGAACTCTCAATATACGGGCTTGTTCGCATGGAGCAGTTCAAGCAAGCGTAAAGGCAAAAGTAGCAACAGGAGGAATGCTAATTCCAAGGACAATGAAGGCTGCTTCGAGTGTGGATCTACGGATTATTGGAGGCGAGATTGTCCAGTATGGAAGGAGAAGCAGAACAAGATGAAGAAAGCCCAAGGTTCAGTCGTAGCCAACGTGTCTAGTGAAGACACAAGTGATGAAATCTTGACGGTTACGGAGGAGAGTAACGGGGAAGTCATGGCAAGTTCTTCGGGTAAAAGTTCTACTTCAAGTTGGACAGGTGTTCCTATCATGTGTGTGTGAAAATAAATTAATGTTTTACACATATGAGGCTAAGAAGGTGTGCAAGATTATGTTGGGAGACAAAACTACATATGAAGTTTTGGGCATAGGGAATGTGAAGATCAAGTTGCAAGATGGTGAAGTTTGGAGTCTTAGTGAGGTAAAGTTTGTACCTACACTAAGAATGAATCTACTCTCTTGGCTCTTTAGATAGAGAAGGGTGCTCTTACAAGGCCGAATGAGGGAAGCTCATAGTCACACAAGGTTTCGTTGTGGTTATGAGGGGGGAGATTCAACCAAACAACACATACATGCTTTTGGGTGGTACATCTGTAGGTGGTGCAGAGAGTTGTACCAAGGAAGAGCAGGCAACATATCTTAATGTCAAGGAGCCGATTCAACATAATGCAGCTGTAGGTTTGCTCAAGACGAATTGGGCAAGGAAAGTTAGTCAAGGTTGTATGACTAACAGTTCATCATCAAAGGTGCTTGATTTCAAAGGTGCAGAAGCTGTGGAGTCAAAGGACAAAATCCACAAAGGTGAAGTCAAGATAAGGGATGATGAGGAGGATGTTGTTGAAGTGAAGCTTCTTGCCAAGGTGGTCATGGAAGAGACTCCATTTGAGGTGGAGCTTGACACAAGGGCTGAAGAAGGAGGGCAACAACAACAAACTCACAAAGGGGTTCTACTTGAGGTGGAGCCATCATCAATTGGAAGGTCCGGGCCCAAGGAATCCATCAAACCGTCCCTAGATTTTGGATGGATGGACCAAGAAGTTCCAGCCACATTTCGGAGTGCTATATGGAGCATGAAGAGGGAAAGTTGGAGAGATGCATTGATGAAAATGGATATGTTCTTAAATCCAATAGCAAGGTTAGCTAAGTGGGGATTTATTGAACAAAGGATATGTATGCGGTTTGCATATCAAGGCATGTCCAAGATTCAAGGTTTTGGGAAGGCAAGGAGCAAGAAATTTGGCATGAGGGATCTCTTTTCTGCAAAAGAGGTCCAGGTTACTCAAGCTTAGACTTGGGTGGAGCACCTTCCACCAAAGGTGCAAGAGGCAAGAGATTTATTGCCATGGTGGAGCTCTTGGCAAGAGGTCAACAATGGTTCATGGGTGATTAATGGTTCGCCAAGGTGGAGATTGTTGGAAATTTGGCTCACATTAAGGATGCAGGCTTCGGAGGAAGCGACGAATCCCAAGGGAGGAGCGACTGGTAGTTTTGAAGCAGATTGGAAAGCTGGAAAAATCGCAGGCAGCGACTGGTCGCTAGGTTGGTGTGACCGGTCGCTTTCAGACAGATTGCAAAGTGACCGGTCGCCAGGAACGTGCAACCGTTCGCCAACAATGCTGTGTTGATTTCTCCACGTGTTTTTAGGTTGTCTTCACCTGAGTTAATTGCCTACCTAACTCCTTGTGCCTCCAAAGACTTTTATGGATTCTATGAAGTCTGGCAAGGTGCTGGAAAAGTTGGAACACCATTTAATGTTGTTTGTTAACTTGTATCAAAAGGTTTTCTAGATAGGGTGGCTAAAGGGTGTAGCCCTTAAATGACTTGCTTTTGGCTTGCCTAACCTATGGTCTAGGTGGGTGGCTGAAAATAAGAACGTGCAAGAGAAGATGGAGCCTTCTCCCAAGTCCAAAGGCCTGTCTATAAAAGAAAGAAGATGCAAGGCAACCAAGGTGTGGTCAAGTAGTTGGAAACTAGTGTGTCCTGGAAAAACCATCAAGGGAGGAAGAGAGAGAGAGCAATGAGCTCAAGTTAGGAGCTGAGTTGGAGTATTGTAAGTCTAGACACCAATGAGGGGAAACACCAAGTGTGAGGGAGTGTTCACAAGTGCATCAAAGTGTTGAGCAAGGGGTGAGAGAGAAAAGAGAGCTTAGGGAGAGAATAGAGTTCAAAGGGGTTTCTTTGTAAACCAAGGTTGTAACTTATTCTTTCATTAGTGAATTTTTCAAGGGGATCACCAAGATGATGTAGGCAATTGCTGAACCTCTATAAATTCTTGTGTCATTTTGTGCTTGGTTATTTTCTGCAAATGTGTAAGTGTGTGATTCATCCATCATTGTGTTTGTCACAAAGTCCATCAACAACAAGATCATTAGGGGAGTGAAAGTCTTATTTCACAACAGTAACTTTTGTGTTGTTTGTACCTTTCTTCACAGGTAGTTAAGCTTACTGAACATGGTAGATGAATAGTTTAAGCTGCAAAAAGGTTGTGCTTTTAACCTATGGTATTGTCTGGCTCCATCCAAAAAAGGGTGTTGTTTAGCAGTGCTTTAATAAAATCATATGAATGGAGTATGTGTTAACTTTTCACACAAAAAAGAAAGGATGTTGTCTGGTTGTGCATAAACAATGGTCATCCTTCATAAATCTATTATTTTCCAACAATTTGTCATATATAAGCTTCAAAATATGTTAATGCGTTGCTTAGATTATACTAATCATGTGAATATATATGTTAAATATGTGCAATTATTAAGATTCATTTTTTTCTTTGCCAACATGTCCGTCAACCTCCCAGGAGTAGCAACAACTATATGAAAAGCTTCCTTTATAATATCGAATTGCGACGACATATCCACTCCACCAATACAAACTAAAGGCCTTATCTCTAGATATCCAGCCTGTCTCATAAGAACCATATACTCTTCCACCACTTCATAAATCTGCTTTGCGAGCTCCCTCGACGAGCAAATGTTCAATCCAAAAGGCCCTTGAGCAGGAACAATTGGCATTCTAATCTCCTATTGCAATGCAACCTTAATCAATGTCAGCACAAAAACCAATGTCTTTCCTGAACGAGTAGACGCAACACCAATCGTATCCTACTAGTATAAAATCACTAGAAAACCTTGCACCTAAATGGGGGTCGGCTGGACAATACCCTTGGCTTTCAGAGTCTTCAAAATCAATTTAGGAAATCTCATCTCCTTGAAATTCTTAATAGGTGGTTGAACATCTTCACCACTAACTTTGATACGCCACTGCTTTCGAATCAAATCACATTGCTTTATTGGCATCCTTCTCATATGCAATGGGTGCTCCAACCTATTGGTATAAGATCGATATAAATGATTTCCTTTGCCAATTCACCAACTAACATTAGTGTTTTGTGATCCGATAAGTTCTCAATAATCTCTTTCTCTTGTTGCACCAACTGCTCGATTGGAGTAATCTTGGGAGCCTCATGCTTCATCTTTAATGATTTAACAAGGAGACTAGGTCTCCTTGATTGTCTTCAGCAACAAAATTTGATTTTTCCAACTCTACTTTAACAAGGAGACTAGGGTTTGCCTGAGCAGCCACCTTTAATTTGTCTGACTCCACTTCAAGCCCGAAAGACGTTACCTTGCATTGAAGAATCTTCTGAGCTTCCATTGCTTCCCGCTTCGCCATAGGAACATACTCAACATAATCATTTTCTTTTTCCGTGGTTCTTTTTTTTTTTTTTTTTTAATTCAACTTCCTTGAGGCACAATCTAAAGCTAGGCCTTTATATAGGAATCAAATTATAATCCAATTCATACTTAGGAATTGCAAATTTTGATTATGATCCAAATCCTACTAGGAATTAAAAATTAACATACATAAATATTATGATATATGCTAATCAACTAGGGAAAATGAGACAAAATATTTCCCAACCATATTCGACTTTTTCGAGTTGCAGAGGCTGGAACGTACATCACAACCAATTCTTACTTTAGCCAATAGCTCCAACGCATCCCAAAACGTCCACGGCTCCATGTCCAAAACACGAAACTTTTCAGTTAGCCATCCCAAACACAACATGTCCCTTGAAAATCCCGAGAATGCAACGCCCAATCACCAGGACGTCATACTCCCAAGTTTTCCCAAGACACGTTAAGCCTTTTTTGTTTAAATTAAAATGGGCTGGAACAGAGTTTTAATGGTAGAGGAAAAATTAAAAACAAATTCTTATGTTGAAACATGTTATTTAAAAACCAACCCACTAGGCTACAAGTAAATTCGATAGTAAAAATACATTTATAAATTGATAAATTAAAATCACAACCCCTACAAAACAAAATAAAACACAAGCTCCAAGAGTTCACAAGTTTAGGCCAACAACGCATACTATAGATTTATCCAACTTATGTGGCACGGTAGTGCAGTGTCAGTTTCATGGCTATACCTCATATATCATCAGCCGCAAAGTATGTAGGACTGGTTGATCAATATAACCCCTTTGGATGTTTAGGGAATCAAAATCCAACGTGGTCACTACACCCCTTCACTCTCATGTCATCTTAATCCGAACACCGTGTCAGACGAACCCAGTGCCCAAGTATCATCAAAACCAAGCAATCATATGGCGATCACAAACTATGCAATTTAATATACAGCAATATCTACTAGTTCATACATACCACAAAAAAAAAAAAAAAAACAAGTCTAGTGTAATACCCGTCCCAAATTTCACCATTTATTTACGTAAATCTACGTTTTTGCTCTTAGGGTTCTGGGGTTCACATCTTGTTCGAGACAAGTTTTGGAGATTTTCTTATGTCGTTGCGTAGTTCTTGCTCTCACGACTGTAAACACTCGGCACCCGTCAATCGGATTTATAACCAAACATTGACGGTCAATAGAAGTTTGGACAATTCTGTAATTTTCAAGAAGTTTGATTTTGACATTTTTTCCCCATGACATTTTTTGAACTCTTTTGACCGCGACAAGTTTCGAGACGTTTGTTTCATCTTTTGCGCAAAATATTCTATATGATCTATCCACCTCATTCAGCTAAGGTTGGGTTGAAGACAGAACCATGCTAAAATCATGCATTTTCTCTGCTTGTGTGTTCCTGCATTATCTTTGTTACCATGCTTGATTGTTTTATGTGGAGTTTGATTCTTCTTTGTTACCATGCTAAAAACTACTTGGAGATGTCACTGAAAAAAGTAATTGAACTCAGCTGGAAAGTAATAGAGGACTTCAGTACCAATGCTGCTTCCAAATTGTTTGAGCAAGAAATATGTGAAATGGTGAGTTTATGGATTAGGAATGGGTGTTCTTGATGAATCTAGTTATGATTTAAAAGTTTTGAGTCTGAAAACATGAATCTAAAACAGATTTATATTTGTTTTCTGTATTTGGTTTGTTTTCCTAATTGGGTATTTTGGCTTCTAGTATGGGTTTCTATGAATTGCATGATTTTCCAAACAGGAATCATATACTATAAAAAGGGAAAGAAAAAAAGAAAAAAGAGGAAGCATATCTTTCTTTCCATCTTGAGGGACATATTAATAGAGGAAGAAAAGTTTGTTGAGATGCATGTGTGTGAGTGTGTGTGTTTTTGATCCCCTGCACAAGTTTGTCATTATTCTTTGTTTTCATTGGTATTTTAAGTAACAAATAAGTAACTGCATTCAACCTAAAATTACTTTTGCAATATCAGACAGCCATATTTACATCTTGCTTATGTGTGTGCACAAATTATCTGTTCCTTCAATTTTTCCTTTGCCCAATAGTTATGCAAATTCAGACAGTCGCCCCAGCCTACTCTTTGTTGGTTGCTTAACTGTCAAAGCTTGCTTAGTGCTAGATTCCCTTTGTACTGAAACAAGGAGCTAAATGTATGGTTCTTTATGAAGCCTATGTATGTATTTATATTATGAAGCTTATATTGAGTGATGAACTAATGATTTATTCATAGGAGAATCAAGAATGAGTTTAGTTAATTTGAATAAGATTCCCGTGAAAAAATTGCACACCTCTATGTTCATATTGCTTCATTAAAAGTTAGTTGTCTTAATATAGTTGATTACCATATGTTTATATATATTTCCCATGGCATCTGATTTTTCATATGATTTGATTATCTATTAGATTATTTCTTGGGGGGTTTTAAAGAACACAAAAATGGACCTGCAGTTTTTAAGCTATCCATGGTCCATCTTGATTCCTTCGTTTCCTCGTTCTATAAAAGGAAATATAATTGAAAAAAATCTATGTTCAAAAGTATCCATGATCTATCTACCTCATATTAGCTCAGGTTGGGTTAAAGACAGAACCATGCTAAAATCATGCCTTTTCTCTACTTGTGTGTTCCTGCATTATCTTTAGTTTGTTTTCTGTGGACTTTGATTCTTCTTTGTTACCATACTAGAAACTACTTGGAGATGTCACCGAAAAAAGTAAACGAACTCAGCTTGAAAGTGATAGAGGGCTTCAGTACCAATTCTGTTTCCAAACTGTTTGAGTAAGAAATACGTGAAGTGGTGAGTTTATGGATTAGGAATGGGTGCTGTAACCTGTTGATGAATCCAGTTATGATTAAAAGGTTTTGAGTCTGAAAACATGAATCTAAAATAGATTTATATTTGTTTTCTAGATTTGAATTCTGTTTCCAAACTGTTTGAGTAAGAAATACGTGAAGTGGTGAGTTTATGGATTAGGAATGGGTGCTGTAACCTGTTGATGAATCCAGTTATGATTAAAAAGTTTTGAGTTTGAAAACATGAATCTAAAATAGATTTATATTTGTTTTCTAGATTTGGTTTGTTTTCCTAATTGGGTATTTCGGCTTCTAGTATGGGTTTCTCTGGTTCTCCTAATTTTTGGTTATTTCGTTTGCTCTCTCCTAGCCCTGTATAGTAAAAATTATTCCTTAGTGCTGCCATTTTCTATGAATTGCATGATTTTCCTAAGAGGAATCATATCCTGTAAAAAGGAAAGAAAAAAAATAAAAAATAAAAAAGAGGAAGCATATCGGTCTTTCCATCGAGAGATAGAGAGATAGAGAGAGGTGCACGTTATATGGTTTATCAAATGTTGTTTTCCTTCCTTTAAATTTGGAAAATTATTAATTTTTGCTCCCTTTATTGTGCTGAAATTTCAATTGATCTGTTTGTCAATTGTTGCCTTTTCTACAGTGTTCTGGGTTTAATATAGGATATTGGAGATTTCAAAATATTTCATTTATTCATCAACTTGAGGTAACCATAGAGCTGTCTGATAAATCTAATGAAATTCAGTTTGCAAAGTATGTCCTTGAGCATGCTCCAAATCCTAAGCAAATTATAGTTTTTCATTCACCTCAGCAGTCTACTGCTATAAGGAAGATAAAGAAAAACATTATGGCTTCCAGTGCTAAAGTTGTATTTCTGGAGGCTCAAAAAAGAGGAACATGGTAGTGAAAGATCTCAAGGGTGGTCATAGACAAAATCTTTGTTTATGAACTCAACTTAATTAGGCATTTGGATTTGTTTGACTTGCCTGCTAGCATTTGGATTTCTTTCCTCTAATTCCTTTAGAAAATCAATGATGGTGCATCTTCTACTGACTTAAATCACAGGTATGGCAATTCCAATGTTTAGAATATCTTTATTAACATTTTTGAGTACATTACATCAACGGAATTGATTTTGCAGTTTAAATGCACGTTCCTCATTCATTAGTGGTTTCGGTTATGGTTATGGTTATGGTTATGGTTATGGTTATGCATTTCCTGCATTACTGGTTTTGTTTATGTCTTATGTTGTTGCTCTTATGCTGTTGTGCTTGGTGATGTTCTAATTGGTTGCTTTTGGTTACCACTCTTGCCTCTCACTGTATCTCAAACCCAATGTCCTAATCATTGATCTTCTCCACACACACACATATATCCTACATATGCATGTAAGAAGTTGGATTGTATTTTTTAACTACAGTTTCTTTAACTAAGTTTGGATCTTTCATTATCCTATTAGTTTCTATCTATATACTCTTGCTCATGATTTCTTTAACAAAGTTTGGATCGTATTTTGGTTTTTTTTTTTTTTTTTTTTGCATTACCTTGCCCTTTTTTTTCGCAGCTCAAAATGAGACCAATTAAAGATGGGAAAACAGAGCTCCTTGAAAATGAATGGCTGATTGAGATGCGAGTGAATTGATAAGCTTTGATCTCAAAGACCTTGCTACTGCTGCTAAAAAGCTTGTGAACCATGTTATTGGTGAGGTGAGAATGAAGACAAGTAGAAGATCCATTAGGTGAGTTGGCAATGCTTATGCAAGCCTAAACGTGAAGGTGGTATGGGTTTTCGAAACTTATATGCGTTCAACATGGCTCTGCTAGCTAATCAAGTTTGGAGGTTTCATAATCAGCCTAACTCCCTTTTTGCTAGAGTCTTGAAAGCGACATACCATAAAGACTGCTCAATTTTGGAAGCTACTGATGGGCACGCTCCGTCCCATATTCGGAGAAGTTTGTGTAATTCACGAGTTATTTTGGCTTAAGGCTCCCGGTGGCAAATTGGCAATGGTAGGTCGGTGAAAATGTGGGGAGATAGATGGATCTCTAAGCCCAGCTTCTTTCAGATTACCTCAACTCGAATGGCAGGGCATGAGGATGCTTTAGTTTGTGAATGGCTTGAGGATTTGATTGACGCTTAAGGATTTGATTGACACTTGGTTTTGTGCTCAAGAGGCTTCTTGTATTCTATGCCTCACATAGCTTTAGAAGTCCAGAAAATCGGCTTGTATGGCACTATGAAAAGAAAGGCAAATTGAGTATTCGCAATGCATACGAAGTAGCTCGCCAGCTTCTCCTTGAGGAGGATGAGGAAGGCACATCAAATCGTGATCTCTTTTATGGTGTTTCAACTTAAGTGTAGACTCGGATCTGGCAATTGTGTGTACCACCCAAAGTTAAGGTCTTTATCTAGAGGGTTTTTCTGAATATTCTCCCAACAAGAGAGCTGCTGATCAATAAGGGCGTCCAGGGGAAATTAGGTGGGTGGGTGTTGTGTGGAGCCATGGTGGAGTCCCTGCACCATGTCTTACTAGCTTGCCCCTTTACGTCTTTAATCTGGCTGAGCTGTCCCTTACGAACTGATTGGCGAAACCGTGAAACCTGGGATCTCAATGGATGCCAAGAACAACTCATGCTGAGTAGGGAAAGTCACAAAGTTGAAGTACTTTTTATGCCGTTGTGGAATCTTTAGAATGAGCAGAATAAGGTCGTATGTGTAACATCCTGACCCAAATTAATTAATTATTTAATTAATTTATGAAATGACAATTTTGCCCTTGGGAGTAAGGTCACTTTGGTCACTTTTTAGTTTGGAAGAATTTTGGGGAATTGAGTGGCACCGTTGCATAGAGCTCGTCGATACGAGTTCGTGAAGGAGCAGCACGCTCAATTTCAAGTTGTAACGAACCCGTAAAGGTCACAAAACCAAGAAGACGTAACGGCAATTTTGAAAATAGTTAAAGTCCTAAATACCCGAGTCTCCTTCTCTCTCGCACATTCTCTCTCCCCCGACCTTTCTCTATCCTCCCTCTCTCTAGTCGCGATCGCAACACAGACCGGCCATTCTAGGCTGGCTTTCTCGCCACACACGAGACGCTAGCTAGCGCCACCACCCAAATTCTCGTCCTCTACCTAACCCAGCGCTTATATGAGCTTGAAAGCCTATGTAACATTGACTGGAAATCCCGGCGGTTTCCAACGACATTCCGGCAACTCCGGCCACCAAACCGGTCATTTGAGGTATGCTTCTTTTTCCATTTTTCGTGTTCTAGTTGTCTGCATAGGTGGTTTGGGTCGATTTGGAGTCTTGAGTGTTCGATTAGAAACCTAGGTTTTGTCCAACTTTGAGTTGATTCTCCGGCTAGCTCCATCCACTTTTTGGCCTGGGTCCAAGACCAAAAGTGACTCCCCTAGTTGTGGTGGTTCTATAGGTATAGGTATTGGTCTGCGATTTGGACTTTTCCAATCGTCGGAAATTACTCAAAACACTCACGTGCTGCCGGCGCGTGGGACCCATTGTTGATACTCTTAAGATTCCAAAATAATCTCCATGTCGTCCCGAGCACGACGGTATGCTCGGATTAGCAATAGGTTATTGTTTGACTACCGAACGAAACTTCACATATTATGCTATATATGGGTTCAACAGGTTCTAACCGTTCGATCGGTCCCATTTTCAAATATGTTGTTCCCCGTGCCTAAAGGATCGTGTAGGAACTAGTTGATCGAGAATCAGAGTCCTGGATACTCTGAATCCTTGATTCTAGGGTTGAGTAACTCGGTTATCGTCCAATCTTGCTATCAAGAGCGATCCGACCGCTCGATCGAGACCAAACTCTCGGGACGTATTTAGTAAACTCTGTTGGACCTATAAATATGTTTGGATTAGAAATCAGAGGTCATGGGCCCTGCAAGCCCGATTGACCAATATGGAAAGTTTGACCGTTCAGTTGACCCCGAGTTTTCCGGGGCTGTTTCGTCCCTCTGGAAGTACTAGAATGATCTTTTAAACAAGTCTTAATCGTTATTTGAGTTATTTTGATTAATTGGTTGTGAAAGCTGTAGGGGCTTTTTCCTTCCGGCAGCAAGTGGGCTGGGCTGATGAAGTTGTCCCCCTTTGTTTGAGTTCGAAATTAAGCCCCAAAATGCTTCGAAAGGGCAGCAAAGCCTTAGGAAGTATTTTGGTTATCTTCTCCAATAGAACAACAGCAATTTTACAGATAATTTCTTCACGTTAATAAATAAATTTTTAGGCTTGGCATGAGGGGCATGTGGCATGAGAGCAAAGTTATCATGGGTTTAGCACTTTGGGAAAGAGAAAGTTTGTGGGTTCCTATGGAGGTCAGAGGTTCTAATGGAAGGGAAGAGAGGTTATAAGGAGGAGAGTTTTGGGTGGTTTTCGTAGCTTCCGGCAACTCAACAGTGACTCTGTCAGAGCTGTAGCAATTTTGCCAAAGCACGGGAGATAGAGGAAATGGGCTAGCAAAGCACGAAAATTTGCTGGGTTTGCAAGAGAGAAAGCTCGCTCTCTGAAGATTGTGGGTTGTTCTGTGTTGGGTAGAAGAGGCCCTATTTATAGTTGCTGGGGTTTGTTCTTCTTCAAGAAACCCTAATGGTTTCTTCCCAACTTAGCTAAGCTTTCTTCTTCCTTTCTTCTCTTCTTTCTTGACTTACCTCATGGTGGCAAGGTCAGCTCTGCCCAATCCCACAAAATCAAAGATTTTGGGTGCTCCAAGCTTCTTCCAGCGGCGGCCTCAGAGGGGAGCTTCCCCTTTTCACCCATCTTCTTTCTCCCGTTTCTTCCTCTTTCCATGGCCAAGCCTGATGAAGGAAAGAAAGTGGGTGTACCCGTTGGTTTAAGGGATGGCATCTTCCCTTGCGTGCCAAAATCCCTTGGTTTCTTGAATTCTTGCACTTGGAATTTGTTCCCAGCAGCCACTCATGTGTAGATTTCCAACGTTCTTTTGTGGTTTTGTCTCCAAACTGAATGCCAGGGCTTGAGCTGGTTTTTATCCTAATTATGTTGGCTTTTGGGACAACCACATGATCTATCCAATGGATGGGATGGCTTTGTCAAATGTTGGGCTTTTTGGTTAGTTTATTCTAATTGGGTTAATGGGCTAAAGTAATGGGTTATTTTGGTTGGGGGAATGGTCCATCTCCTTTCTTGTGCTTACCCATGTTTGGGCCTAAGAAAATGAGCTTGAGTCCCGAGGCCCCCAAGCGACCCGAGACTTCCATTTCTCGACCCATCGATGGGTCCTGTGATAACTTGTTACCATCTATACCACAACCCACTCAAGCAAGCCCCGGGCATTTGAGTGGCTTGGGCCCACTTAAGCTTGCAGTGCAATTGGGTGTGAAATAACGATTTCCCACTTGGCATGGCACGTTGCTTGGCATGCTTTTAATTATGACGCTTGATAAGATAATTAGCATGGGTTTGCAGAGCTAAATGCATTTTTATAATTTTAGTCTCAGTTTCTAGCATGATGGATTTTTTTATTTGGCATGGCATGCGAAGTATAACTCGTGCATGGCAGATTTTGTGTGCTCCGAATCGAGTCTTTTCTCAATAATATATCGCTTTGGGCTAGGAATTTATTCGGGCCCAACCATGGATTTTTTTGGGCCTCAACAAAAGCGAGTCTTGGACTTGGCTAGGATTATTAGGAAGTAAGTGAACATTGTTTTAAATGAGATTTGATTTAGAACTTGGCTTATTTGGTTTATTGAAACTTGATATATGTTTTGAGTGTGATTTTATCGGAATGTAATATGGGTTTTGCAAGGATTGTTATTGTTATTATGGTTATATTTAGAATATAGGGATTGGGTGATATGGGGTTTGATTAAGAAAGTATGTTATGGATTTGTCTTGCATATTTATGTATTTTGGATTTTTTTTATTATTATTGAGACTATGAATTTATAATATGGTTTATTTTGTGACATATGGTCTTTTATGGATTTATTAGGGTTTATTTTGATGTTTGTATGAATATTTTGGGTTGTAGAATTTATGCTTTTGAGAGATTATTTTTCTATACTACGAATAAATATTCGGGTCTTTTGGAATATTGAGAATTTTTTTAAAATTGAATTAAGGGAGGGTATTTTATTTTATATTATATTATATATATATATGGGTTTGTGAATTTCCCTGGTTCGATATGGATGATAACCACACGAGCGTTGAGGTATTTTCCGACGTGTGAGATGTTGATGACTCGACACCCTTGGTGAGGTGTGCCGTAGGCCTTGACTGGCATTCCACATGCGTAAGACTTGTTTCAGCCGCACGTGTATTGAAGATTCTACCGTGCTTGTCTGGGGAGCAATAGTCCCCCGGTTGGACTACTCATTCCCTAGCCACATGAATATTGAGGACTTTGCCACGTGATCTAGTTAAAACAATCCTCCGGTTGGATTGTTCCCCCTGGTACATGATGATGGTGTGGGGTATGTATATATATATATATATATATATATATATATATATATTTATATACATGGGAAAATTTGTGGATTAGTTTCCGAATTGGGTTCTTGAGCAGGTGCATGGTGAGTGCTCTACACAGGTGTGATAATTGTTATGATGTTTGGACAGTGTTGTTTTGCAATATACGCCTTGGATAGGATATGGTCGCGGGAAAGAAATGATTTTGGAACAATAATTTGAGTTTCAGAGTAATTGGTTAGTTTTAAAAGAGTTATGCATAGTACTTGTGAGTTTCTACAGGGAAATGGTTTTGAGTTGAGTCAGGGAAAGAAAGGAGCTTTTAAAATATTTAGTTATATGCCTTGTAGGAATTGAAGTTGAGAATGAATCTAAATTTAATTGTGGGTTTTACTTGGCCAATATTTGTATGTTTCTAAATTGTGATTCTTTTTGTCATAAGAACTACGTGTGGCTTGATCTCTCACCAAGGGGTACGTAGGTAGCCTAGGGTTTCACCTAGGTACAGCCGTGAGAGAGAGAGAGAGAGAGAGAGAGAGAGAGAGAGAGAGAGAAGAATCTTGTGGTTTTAAAAATTCAACTTCGAAATATTTACGATTGTGCACTACACTTCCGTTGATCGTAACTTCTTCGTTAAAACTCCTATTTGAGCCCACTATGTGTCTACGAACTCGTATCGACGCGCTCTACGCAACAGTGCCATTCAATTCCCCAAAATTCTAACGGATTAAAAAGTGACCAAACTAACTCTATCCCAAGGGCAAAATTTTAATTTCATAATTAAATAATTAATTTATATAGATTAAATAAATGGTTAAAATTTGGGTCGGGGTGTTACGGTGAATACCAAAAGCTATTGATTATACAAAAAAGTGGATATGGCACTTGTATCTCCATCTGGAAATGTTGTTCGGCAACATACGCCTTGAATATGGTATGGTTGCGGGAAAGAACTAATAAAAGGAAAGGAACTTATAAAATGTTCAGTGTGTGCCTTGTCGAATTTGAAGTTGTAAATGAATCTAAATTTAATCGTTGGTATTACTTTAAATAATTCTATATTATCTGAATCATGATTGTTGATATAAGAACTATGTGTGGCTTGATCCCTTACAAAGGGGTACGTAGGTAGCCTGGGGTTTAACCTAGGTGCAGCCACAAAATAAACTATTTGAGTTGTGTTTGCATTGTTCTAAGTGTGGAAATGAATTTTGGAAGGAGCAAGGTCTTTTTTTATTACTGTTACGATATTTGTTACGAGTGTAAGGTTTTGCAAAGGAGTTCAAAAGCAATAACATTTTAGAAAATGTTTGGTTATGAGGCCGGAGGCCTGTTCGTTTGCTGTATGTGACGCACTTTGTACATACTGAAGTTTGATGATTTTAAACTGTGTTTTTTTCAGGTTGAAAATTTTGGTAAAGTCTGTTTTTCAGGGGAGACTCTGCCAAAATTTTGGTAGAAGTCTCGACCCTCTTTGAAGGGAAGAGGAGGGTTGTAATTAGTAAGTGGGTCAAACATCAGTTGGATGTCGGAAAAACCATAGGATCCGTCACGAATTTTGAGGAATTTGAGGCGGGTTCTGTCAAAGGTTGAGAAATGATTTTTGGAAAAGTTTATGAGTTTGAAAAGGCTTAAGTAAAGAGGTTTTACTTTGAAGGTTTTCAGTTTATTGTTTTACAATGTTCCCCAATAAATTTAGAGTGTAGTTAATATATAGTTTTAATTATAGTTTGTTAGGATAGGAGTCTATTGAATTGAGGTATTTCAAGTTTTGAATGATATACATATGTACGTTTACCGAAGAAATCTATTGCATGATGTTTTGGCATTATTTTCTAAAACAGATGGGGTTATTTATATTTAATATAAATTATGTTTAAAGCTTTATTTTCATCCACTCCCATTTTCTGTTTTGCGTCCCTTAGGTTCTAGATATCTGAGGTAGAGATCACCACGTCGAGGCATCATCGTTGTCCGCTACGTAAGCTCGGACCGTAGGAACTTTCCTTTATCATTCTCTACTTACATTTTTCCCAAGTTGTAAACTTAATTGTTTAGTCACTTTGCTAGCTTGTTTAAGTTTAGGGTAAAGGGCCTGAGGCCCATTTGATTTGTCTTAACTGTCGTGTGTGTTTTGAATTGTGCATGCTGAAAGTTTGGACTATTTATATACTTGTTTGCAGGTACTGTAATTTGAAAAAATTGTTTCAATATACAGGGGAGACTCTGCTGAAATTTCGGCATAAGTCGAAGTCTTTATTAGTTTAAATTAGGGCTAAAGAACATTTTAGAAAATTGGGCCCGACATCAGTTAGAAGCCGAATGTGAAGCAAGGTTTGTCACCGATTCTGAGGGGGAATCCTATGCGGGTCCTGTCAACAGTGGTTTTCGTGGTCCCCTTCCCCCTCCCCCCACATGGCACCTAGGTTTCAATACTTGGAAGTATGCAATCTTGAGGAACCCAACCTAATGATTTACTCCCCTCCCCCTCCCCTTCCACATAGCTTGGCAAAATCTGCGATTTTATCGAGTTCTTATGAAGGTTGGGTTGGGTTACCAAAATGTCCAAGCAATTTCCCAGTATTTTTTTTATATGGAAATTTGCATAAATACCACCTGAACTTTTAGGCATGTGCGTTGTTACCACCTGAACTTTTAATTTTTATTTTTAACCACATGAACTTTGTAAAGTGTTGCAATCCACCACCTATGTCTAACTCCGTTAAAATTTCCGTTAAGTTTAAGGGTATTTTTGTCTATTCCTTATAACTAAAAAATAAATGTAAAAAACATAATTTTATATATATAAAGTTAACCTAATTATACCACACATTCCCCAACCCCTACTCTACCGTACTATATATTTCTCTGTCTCTTGGCATCTTGATGTGGGTTGTTGAAATTGAATTGCAAATACAACTATAGACCAACCAAGCTCTAGCTTGCTAATGGAATCACAACCCATTTCTTCTGTGACAACCCACACAACAATGAAATGTAGGCTAAGAGGAAAAATATTTGGAGATCATAGAAGGCTTAACTGCTTGATTATTTTTATGTTTTTTAAATTAACTTGGAACTTGTTTGCCAATGGAAGATGTTTATGAACTTTTTGGGATATTTAGCAAGACTTATATGTAATAGGAAGAAAACTGATTCCTTCCCAAAACTACTATGAAGTTATAAAATTCAAGTTCTGGTCTTTGATGTTAAATTTTGTGAATTTGCTGGATATAAGGGAAGGGGACCAAATTGCAATCTGGATTTTTTCTTTCTTTTCTCCCAAAATGAAAACTTTCATTGAATTGAAGGACAAGCCAAGAAACGCAGGAAGGCAACAAATTTAATGATAAGACCATGGCAATTTGATATTAAATGGAAGAGGGGTGTTCTAATTTTCTATCTTATAACTTCTTCAACGTCATACATTGCTTAAGTATATTCCTATTATGTAAATAATAAGAAGGAAAATCATACATTGTGGAATGGGAGGGGGATGAAAAACAAGGGGGCGGCGCTGCTAGTGATGTGTTCCAAACTAAATTTTGGTTGAACACTGATGCATAGGGTGAATTAGGAGTAATGACATCTTTCTTTCCTTTTTTAAAAAAATTCTGTTTATTTTATTTTATTTTATTTTTAGTTATAAGGAATAGACGAAAGTACCCTTTAATTAATGAAAATTTCAACGAAGTTAGACATAAGTGGTGGATTGCAACACTTTACAAAGTTCATGTGATTAAAAATAAAAATTAAAAGTTCAAGGGGTAATGGCGCACTTGCATAAAAGTTCAGGTGATATTTATGCAAATTTCCCTTTTTAAAATATCTTTTTTATACCAACGATAAAAGTAATTCGTTTTGGTTAGCGGATTGAACTTTTTGAGAATAAACCTTCCCATGTCTCCATATTTGGAAACACTGGGAAATAAAGACTAGGAATTGTCATTTTCTTCCATTCCCATGTTTGGTTAGTGCAGTATTAGGAATGAAAAGTTATTCAGTTTTCCAGCAATACCCTTGATTTTTTAGTATTAAAAAGTTATTAATATGAATAGTTTCTTAAAGGTCAAAAGTGGTATATTCAAAAATAATAACAAGGGTAATTTAGTTCAAAAAAAATTTGTATTAAATGTTTTTCCAAGTGGGGGGAAAAACTTTCCCAATGTAAGCCAAGGGTATGAAATTCCCCATATATGAGAAGTTTATACCCATGAGTCCATAATTGCATTCCCAATAGCGCTCTTACCCCCTTCGACGAATGCCCTTACCAAACAAGAGAATACAATTTGAAACCCATTCCCAAGCTTCAAAACCTCGAACCAAATGGGGAGGGAGAAATATTTGAACTCGGGTGTGTTTATAACTAAAATATAACGTAGTCCATGAATTTTCAATTTCATCAATTTAGTCGTGTTGCCAAATGTTAACAATTTATTCGTTAATTTATGTAAAAATTATTTTAAAAATTCATTAAAAAATTAAACTTAGTACATAATATATAATTAAAGAATTATATTTTAAAATAAAAAAATAAAAAACGAAGGTGAGAGATTGGGGCATCGGGAAATTGTACTTGGGGTTTATGTAAAAGAGATTTTCTATTTAAACCCCACAAGCTACCTTTATAGGAGGAAGTACGTTCTGGGCATGAGAAATAGTAAGTAATTAAATTAATTTTTTGATGATATTTCAGAGTCTTATTCATTGTCTGCTTTCCCAGGATCACTACGTCATTATCAAGAGGACATTCTTCACCGTCGCCATAACTTAGAGGAGGAAATTTTACAGTTATCTGCATAGTCCTATTCAGTGGCATAATCTGATAGTAATACCAGCTGCAGTGAAGATGATTATAGTGAATCTAAGCAGTCAGCTCCTGAAGTTCTTCACTTACTGAATGAGAATTGGTTGAATAAGAATTCTGAAGAACACCCATATTGAGATCGTTTTAAGTGTTATGGCATAAAACATGAGGTTTCTCATGTAAGAGCAAATGACACCAAACATCCAGTTTGGTGTAGTTATAATGATGGTATGAGTCTAAATAGTTCCGTCTGGTCTTTAGTTTTTACTTTTTAATAGTCAACGATAGTAATCATGTCATGACTTGAAATACATAGAAAGGGAATGCATAATAAGCATTTTGTGGGATTAAGAGATTGCAAAGGGAAGTTTCATATTTGGCAATGAGATGTAGAAGAGTTTGTATTTTTCTAAAACTTAATTTGAAGAGTGGTGGGGGTGTGTGGGGTGTGTGTATAAATGTACTAGGGTTAAGTATTAAGTTGGATGACCTTTTTTATCTTTTTACACAATAATAAAACTTACAGCTTAATGATTTAAGTATTGGGCTGAACAAAGAAAAATTCGGGATTTAAATAGAAAATCTCAAAAAGTTTCCCAATGTAAGCCAAGGGTATGAAATTCCCCATATATGAGAAGTTTATACCCATGAGTCCATAATTGCATTCCCAATAGCGCTCTTACCCCCTTCGACGAGTGCCCTTACCAAACACGAGAATACAATTTGAAACCCATTCCCAAGCTTCAAAACCTCAAACCAAATGGGGAGGGAGAAATATTTGAACTCGGGTGTGTTTATAACTAAAATATAACGTAGTCCATGAATTTTCAATTTCATCAATTTAGTCATGTGTTGCCAAATGTTAACAATTTATTCGTTAATTTATGTAAAAATTATTTTAAAAATTCATTAAAAAATTAAACTTAGTACATAATATATAATTAAAGAATTATATTTTAAAATAAAAAAATAAAAAACGAAGGTGAGAGATTGGGGCATCGGGAAATTGTACTTGGGGTTTACGTAATTCGGGTATTTTCTCAATATTTTATTTTATATATTTTCTTGATATTTCTGAAAAGTCCAGTGTTTACATGCAGGTAAAAAGAGTCATTTTTTGTTCTTGTAATTTACTAGTTGTTTGTTTAATTCTCTCGGCGAAATTGCTAATTATGACATTACAATGACAAATTGACAAACTTGAAAATATATGGACGCCCAAACACCTTTTTGGTAATCCCATTTTCCATTCCTTCTTCTTCAATGGCCGCCCAAACTGCCTCTTATAACTCTTCTTCTTCTTTTCTTGGATCCCTAAATGGACATACGATGTATACCTCAGTTTCAGAGGTGTAGGCACTCGCAAGAATTTTGTCGACCATTTACGTACTGCCTTGGATCAGAAAGGTATTTTCGCATTCTTTTTTTATTATTTAAACCCCGCATTTCTCTTTGTTCACCCCAATACTTAAATCATTAAGCTGTAAGTTTTATTATTGTGTAAAAAGACAAAAAAGGTCATTCAACTTAATAATTAACCCTAGTACATCTATACACACACCCCACACACCCCACCACTCTTCATATCAAGTTTTAGAAAAATACAAACTCCTCTACATCCTATTCCCAGATTACTCTTCTCTTTTAAAGACATAGAAAATTGATGAACCTACCTCTTTAAATATGTGTGGGAGTTGATGGAAAGGCTTGTTGATTATCAACTCAACAATACCCAAGTGTTGGAATTCCAATTACAGTTCTTGGAGAGAGGTAAAATTGTTCTCTTTCTCTAGAAAGTATTAAATTTCGGGTTTAGGGTTCTATTTGTTTGTGTTTTTTTTGCTGGGAACAAAGAAAATTGTGGGGTTTAATAAATAGAAAATCTCTTTTATTTCTTACTTTTTTAGTTTGGGGTGTATTTAAGGGTAGTTTGGAAAAATAGTGGGGTTTTCTTAGAAATTGTGAAAATTTAAATTAAAAGATGGGTGAACCTAGAACGTGGGTGAACTAAGATAAGTGTGGGGTTTAAATAGAAAATCTCTTTCGCATTTAGGGAGCTAGAATTTAACTGGGGAAAAAGCGTCTCGGTAGAAAGCTTGGAAGCAATTGAAGGATCAAGATGTGTTGTCGTCATTCTTTCCAGAAATTACACCAATTCGATATGGTGCTTAGATGATCTTGTACATACTGTAAAATGTAAGGAAGAGAGGGGACAGATGATACTCCCAGTATTTTATGATGTGGATCCATCGGACGTACGCAAACAAACAGCAAGTTTCAAGGAGGATTTCGATAAGCATGATCAACGCTTTAGAGACGTTCCAGAGAAGGTGCGAAGGTGTTGAGAGTGTTGAGATGCACTTACTCAAGTGGCTATTCTCGCCGGATGGAATTTGCGAGATGGGTAAACTTACTATTCTGGATCTCTTTTGCTTTCTTTTTGTTATTTATTTATTCTTTTTTTACAAAAATTAAAAGGACCTCTCAGCGGGCGACTGAAATAGTTCAACTAACCATAACTACTAACTAGACACACCTTTAGCTAATGAAATCGTCAATGATCTAACTATGTCATACTTCGTACTAAGTCATTCTCTTCTCTCTTTTTTTTTCTGAAAAGAAAAATTGAATTTGTTCGAAGAGGCTCTAAGTTTGATAACCCCTCTCTCGTTGATCATGAAAAAAAAACCAACTAGGATCAACTTTAGGGGTCATTTTAAATTGATACCCGAACTTTGAAGACCCTACAAACTCATCTCATACCAAAACACACAACCACCCTACACCCAACATCCTCCGTTATCAAGACCGTTAAGCATTGTGATCCCCTCCCAAACATGGCAAACTTGTGTCTTGATCAGTTTCCTTCTCTTTTTTAATTTTTAATTTGTAGTTTTAATAAATAAAATAAAAAAACACAGGCCAGCATTCAGGTGATCTCTTGTCCATGACAGATAGGCAGATCACAATTCCTCTCATTTCTCTTCTTTTCTTCTTCTTTTCTATATATATATATATAAAGTCTGATTCTGAAAAAGAACCCACTAATTCAATGTCTCAGCCTCCATTAACAGAACCTTGTAGAACAGATTACTCATATGATTCTAGCTAACTTGCAGACCATGTTTATAAGATCGTTATGTATTTTTCTTTGCCGATATGACCCCAAAGTTATTCAATATATTGTAGGAAGTATCTCCAAACTTAATCAAACAACCGTTGATGTATCCAAGGTTTTAGTTGTAATGAAATCTCGCATGGAAAAAATGCTTTCCTACTTGGACATGGGATTGCATAAAGATTTTCGTATCATAGGGATATGGGGAATGGGAGGAATAGGCAAGACAACTTTTGCACAAGTGGTGTTTGAAATAATACGTGATCAGTTTGAAGCTTGCAGCTCTATTGACAATGTTAGAGAGGTAACTGAGAAGCAAGGTGTAGTACGTTTACAAGAAAAACTTCTTTTGGACTTGGTGCAAAGTAATGTAAATGTACGGAACACTGATACGGGAATAAAAGTAATAAGGCATAGACTACGTGCTAAAATGGTTCTTATCATTCTTGATGACGTGGATCGGTTAGAAGAATTGGAAGCGTTGTGTGATGATAGTTGGTTTGGTTTGGGGAGTAGAATCTGTGACAATTGTATAGCCAATATTAATATATATTTGAGTTCGTGTCTTATAAGGGTAGTTAGGTCTTTTACTTATCTAGGGCATCTTTATATGCCTATATATTGTAAGCTTACAGCAGATTATTATTCGATTGTTTTGTGAATATATTGGCATTCTCTACTTCTGCTTGGATTGTTCACATGGTATCAGAGCAATCCTCCTGGGGTGCTGCTGGTTTTTTGTTCTTCCCCCCCTTATACCATCTTGATTCATGTTGCTGTGTTTCCTTGTTGATTTGCTGCTGCGTTTTCTGGTGTTGGCTGCTTTTGTATTCTTCTAATGATTTTAGTTATTCTTGTTATTCTCATGATTTCTCTTCTTTCTTATCCTCTATACATACTCTCTCTGAACCCAACTCCTACAAGGAGGCTATATGTAATCCTCTTTGGCAACAGGCTATGAATGAAGAACTTTCTGCTCTGCATAAAACTGGCACTTGGGATTTGGTTCCTCTTCCTCCCAGTAAACATGCGGTTGGATGTCGATGGGTCTATAAAATTAAGACTAAGTCTGATGGTTCTCTTGAGAGATATAAGGCTCGTTTGGTTGCTAAGGGATTTACACAGGAATATGGCCTTGATTATGAAGAGACCTTTGCTCCAGTGGCCAAGATGACTTCTGTTCGTACCTCACTTGCTGTTGCATCAGGTCATCAATGGAGTTTATCACAGATGGATGTTAAAAATGCTTTTTTGAATGGGGATCTTTTTGAGGAGGTGTATATGGTTCCCCCTCCAGGTGTTCTTCATAATCCCGGGGAGGTGTGTCGTTTACGAAAAGCTTTGTATGGTCTTAAACAAGCTCCTCGTGCTTGGTTTGAGAAATTCTCTTCTGTTATTGGTTCCCTTGGTTTTCAATCAAGTGCTCATGATCCTGCCTTGTTTGTTCGTTCTACCTCTGCTGGTCGTATCCTTCTCCTCCTTTATGTTGATGACATGATTCTTACAGGTGATGATTTGGATGGCATCACCCAATTAAAATTGGCTTTACATGATAAATTTGAAATGAAGGATTTAGGTCCCTTACGTTATTTCCTTGGCATTGAAGTTGCATCTTCCCCTAAAGGTTATCTTCTTTCTCAGTCTAAGTATGCCGCTGACGTTCTTCAAAAAGCTCGTATTACAGATACTAGAGTGGCTGATACGCCTCTTGAGCTCAATGTGCGTTATACTCCGTCTGATGGTACCCCTTTGGATGACCCTACTCTTTATCGCACTATTGTTGGGAGCTTGGTTTATCTCACTATTACTCGCCCTGATATTGCCTATGCCGTTCGTATTGTTAGTCAATTTGTGTCTTCTCCCACTACTCTTCACTGGGCTGCTGTGATTCGTATTTTACGCTATCTTCGAGGGACGTTGTTTCAAATTCCTTCCACCTCAACTTTGGAGCTTCGAGGCTTTTCTGATGCTAGTTGGGCTGGCGATCCTTTTGTTCGGAAATCTACTACTGGTTATTGCATTTTTCTTGGTGATTCCCTCATCTCCTGGAAGAGTAAGAAGCAATCAGTTGTTTCTCGTTCTTCTGCTGAGGCTGAGTATCGTGCTATGGCCTCTATTGCTGCTGAAATTGTTTGGCTCCGGTGGTTGCTTCAAGATATGGGTGTTTCTCTCTCTATGTCTACTCCTATGTATTGTGATAATAAAAGTGCCATTCAAATTGCTCACAACTCTGTCTTTCATGAGCGCACAAAGCACATCGAGTTAGACTGTCACTTTGTTCGTCATCATTTCCAGCAAGGCACTATCTCTCTTCCCTTTGTCTCCTCCACCATGCAATTGGCCGACTTCTTCACCAAGTCTCACTACTCTTGCTCGCTTCCGCTTTCTTCTTAGCAAACTCTCGATGCTTAATGCTGTAACATCGTGAGTTTGACAGGGGGTGTGACAATTGTATAGCCAATATTAATATATATTTGAGTTCGTGTCTTATAAGGGTAGTTAGGTCTTTTACTTATCTAGGGCATCTTTATATGCCTATATATTGTAAGCTTACAGCAGATTATTATTCGATTGTTTTGTGAATATATTGGCATTCTCTACTTCTGCTTGGATTGTTCACAGAATCATCATAACATCACGATATAAGCATTTGCTATAAGAACATTTGGAGTGGACAAAATACATGACATTGAGATTGAGGTATTAACTGATGATGAAGCTCTTAAGCTCTTTATCTGGAAAGCATTCAAGAATTACCAGGTTAAAGAAGCGTATCTCGAACTATCTAAGAATGTTCTAAAGTATGCCAATTGCCTTCCATTAGCTCTTGAGATTTTGGGTTCGTTCCTTTGTATGAAAAGTGCACATGAATGAACAACTGTATTGGATAAGCTGATTAAAGAAAGAGATCCTGACAGAAGAATTGTTGCTGTGATTAAAATCAGTTTTGATGGTTGTCATCGTGTTCCAATTATATTAATTGCTTCGAATTGGTTAAAAATCAAGGCTGCAACAATATAACAATTGCACTGTTAAGCAGATTCACATCAGAGGGGGCCTTTTATAAACCTTGTATTTTTTTTAAATTCTGATATTTTAAAGGCTAAAATTATTACAAACAATGAAAAATGTATACTTTGAGAATAATAATGTATAATTAAGATTTAAAAAAAATCTAATTTTAGAAAAACCTAGATAATAAAATAATATTATCTTTAGTTTAAAATAAATATGAAATTGAATAATATATGATTGTTTTATCAAAAATTAATATACACTAGTGTAGCAAAATAAAATAATGAAGTGGAACGAAAAAACTGAAAATTGAAAACAAAAAAGACAAATGAAAAAAAAAATAGAAAGAAAAAGAAAAATTAGACCAACCAGAAAAGGAAAAGAAAAAAGGAAAGCAATCGGACCAATACATTGGGTAGAAAATGAAAACGATAATTTGGTGTTTTAATTTTTTGTACATGAGTTGGAATTTGTTTTCAGAAGATGGGTTTAGGTGCGTGAGGTAGAGAGGAGAGAGAGATTTATTGAAGAATTTGTTTATTTTATATTTTTCATAAAATTGTCATGGACACTGAAGTGGTGGTAGATGTTGAGGGGGAAAACATGGAACATCACATGGAAGAAAACACTGAACCAGGTGAAAAGCAGAATGTAAATCAAAATTTTACAGGGAGAGAAATAAGTATTCAGGATGATGGGAATACTAAGCCACATGTGGGAATGGAATTCGAATCAGAGGAGGCTGCCAAGACTCTTCATGATGTATATTCCCGGCATGTAGGTTTTAGCACCCACGTTGGTCAGTTCAGTCGTACTAAGCCTGATGGACCAATTGTGACATGGGACTCTGCATGTTCGAGAGAGGTATTCAAAAGAAAGAACGTAGAAAGCTGCAATGCCATGCTACGTATAGAGAGAAAGGGTGCAAACAGTTGGGTTGCGACGAAGTTTGTTGAGGACCACAACCATTCTATGGTAAGTCCTAGTAAGGTCCATTACCTTCGACCCCGTAGGCACTTTGCTGGTGCTACAAAGAATGCAGCCGAGAGACTTTGGATGCCACTACTGATGTTTACTTTGCCACAGAGGGTAATCATGTCTCTTATGAACCCAATCGTGGAGGTAGGAGTGTCTCACCTGTAGAACCAAATCACCCAGCACGGAATCTTGGGCCTGTTAACTATACAAGGCCGTCTAGGCGAAAGAGAACACTTGGACGAGATGCTCAGAATCTTCTTAAGTATTTCAAGAAGATGCATGCTGAAAACCCTGGCTTCTATTATGCTATCGAACTTGATTATGAGAACTAATGTCTTTTGGACCGATGCAAGATCTAGGACAGCTTATAATTACTTTGGTGATGCTGTAATTTTTGATACAATGTATCGACCAAATCAGTACCAAGTCCCATTTGCTCCTTTCACTGGTGTAAATCATCATGGTCAGATGGTATTGTTTGGTTGTGCATTACTTCTAGATGAGTCCGAGTCTTCCTTTACTTGGCTGTTTAGGACATGGCTTTCTGCCATGAATGATAAGCCTCCTGTGTCTATAACTACAGACCAAGACAGAGCCATACAAGTAGCAGTTGCTCAGGTATTTCCAGAAACGCTGCACTGCATATGCAAGTGGCATATTTTAAGAAGGACAAGAACGACTGGTTCATATATATCTTGCTCATCCTTCCTTATACGGAGAGCTATATATAGCTGCATCAACTTTTCAGAGACAATGGAGGATTTCGAATCATCATGGGCGTCCCTTCTTGAGAGATACGATCTTCTGAGGAATGACTGGCTGCAGGCAGTGTATAATGCTCGAAAGCAATGGGCCCCAGTCTATTTTCGTGGCACTTTCTTTGCTGCAATTTTCTCTAACCAAGGTGTTGGTTCTTTCTTTCATGGCTATGTGAATCAACAGACAAGTATACCTCTGTTTTTTAAGCAGTACGAAAGGGCTCTAGAACTTTCAATAGAAAAAGAAATAGAAGCAGATTATGATACAACGTCAACAACACCAGTACTGAAGACACGGTCACCAATGGAACAACAGGCAGCTAACCTGTATACCAAAAAAGTTTTCGCAAAGTTTCAAGAGGAATTGGTAGAAACTTTTGTTTATACTGCAAATAAAATTGAAGGTGATGGACTGGTCAGTAAATACCGGGTTGCAAAATATGAACATGATGACAAGGCGTATATAGTCACATTAAATGTCTCTGAGATGAAAGCAAGCTGCAGCTGTCAGATGTTTGAATATTCGGGTATCCTCTGTAGACATATTTTGACTGTTTTCACGGTGACAAATGTTCTCACCCTTCCACCACATTACATATTGAAGCAATAGACAAGAAATGCCAAATCTGGGGTTGGACTAGATGAACAGAGTTCAGAGAACCAAGGTATTGAAAAAGATGCAGCAATAAGTGCTCTACGAGAGGGTGGGAAAAAGATTGCTGTTGTGAAGAAAAATGTTGCTAAAGTCACACCTCCTAGCTCTCATGCTAGTGGAAATATACAAGAAGACAATATGAAGAAATCCCCACTGCCTCTTGGCGAAATGGCACCCTCGTTGTGGCCTTGGCAAGAAGCATTGCCACATCGCTTTAATCTTAATGATGGAGGAGTTCCTGTTGCTGATTTGAATCAGCCCAGCATGGCCCCCGTCTCTATTCACCCTGATGGTGCCCATCCTGATAACACTGTATGAATCTAAGGGACGTTTTATAGTTGTTTCGTTTGTTTCTGTTTATACCTCTTTTGTGGCTATGTGTTTCCAACTTTCCATTATACCTGAGATCTCTAGATTTTTATTTTGGAATTAATACCTTCTCTAATGATATAGGGTTGACTTATTATAGTTTCTATTATTGATGTAGGTTGTCCTTACTTGTTTCAAGTCCATGGCATGGATCATAGAAAATAAGAATTCAACATCAGCTGGGAAAGTGGCCGTTATCAACTTGAAGGTATGCATGTCTCTTCTGTATATGTTTAGAATTTTTCAACTTTCCTATCCTGTATGTTTGAGTTATCTTTAATCAAGGCTGCAACAATATAACAATTGCACTGTTAAGCAGATTCACATTAGAGGGGGCCTTTTATAAACCTTGTATTTTCTTCATAATTATCATGAATTTCATATTTTAAAGTGGTTAAATACTTCAAATTTGATAATTTATATACAAATTTAGTTATATACCCAATCTTAGACATAGTCTAATAAAGAAACTCTATATCATTTAAAAACTCTATAATCTTAGACACAGTCCAATTTAGCATTTACATAATTTCATTCTTATGTATTTCTTCTGTATGCTAACTGCTCGTCAATTCTGTAATGAACTTTTTGGGAGAAATCTTTTTTTTTTTTCGTATTTAAATCAAATATATATGGTCCTCAAATAAGTTATGATTGCTGATTGTATCATGATTCTATGTTGAACACAGGGAGCTTCATTCTGATATGAAGTCTGTAAAGAAGACTTATTCATCTGCTTTGAAGTTACCTTGCCAACCTCCAAAACAAATAATCGAATCTAGACTATCTCTGTATAAAAGGCGCTAGCAATAGAGAAGTGAAGATCTATTAGCCTATGGCCGTCGGTGTACGATACCAGTGTTCCATGAAGAAATTTAGTTTAGTTGCAGTTAGTTATTCTATTCCTTGGACCACATCTAGTTTAATTGTAGCTAAGTTATATAGATGGTTTTCATGTAACCTTGGTCTGGAATGCTTTGTATGTACATGCTAGTTGTGAATGCCTACATGCAATGAGCCTTGCCTTGCATATATTTTGTATCTGAAATCCAAATGGTGCTTCAATTTCATAATGCACTAATTCATAGTACCAGGTGTCTTGCATGTATTTTCTTGGGGATGTTGAAACTAAATCAACTCCAAACTATAAGTGTTAAAATAGAATGAGGTCAAAACTCTAATGACTTTCATAGAATCAAGTCTTGTATTTATAATAACTTGGGAGGGATATACGTCTAATAGGAATATTGTAAACCTACTTGTTTGTAATCTCAAAGATAAAAAGAAGCTAATGACTATCTTGCTCTCACCTACATAGAAATGATAAGGAAATTGAGCCAACATATAATGCAAGCACTGTTGAAGTCAATGGTTCTTTTTTTCCTCAAAACAGTAATTTTTAAATACAAAACAGAGTTTTAATGAGATTTTGTTCTTCCAAAGTAAAATAAATTTTTAAAGCTATTAAATTGAAAAAATCGACAGCTGTCTATTTTTTGGTGTGTTTATAGTTTTTAAATGGTATAGAGTTTCTTTATTAGACTATGTCTAAGATTGGGTATATAACTAAATTTGTATATAAATTATCAAATTTGAAGTATTTAAGCAATTTAAAATATGAAATTCATGATAATTATGAAGAGAATACAAAAAACCAAATCTGATTCATTTTCTCCTTTCTCGTTGGTGCTTTCTCGGTGTTGGAGCAAGAGGAGCTTCCATTGAAGCTCAGTCTCAAGTCCAACTATATTATTCATCCCTAATCTACAATTTTCAATATTTCACCTTCGATTTCTTGTTCTAAAATCGTGCTTCTATTCTTTCTTTTTCTTTTCTTTTTTCGGATTGTTCGAAACCTCGAACGAACCTCGATAAGATGCTCTTAGCTCTACTTCTCATCTTCGAGCTCTACTCCTCTTTCGCCACGTCGTCATCGCCATCGTTGTCATCATCGTCGTCATTGTCGTCGTTTGGTTTGGATTTGAGATTTTTTATCTTTTGCTTCAATTATGTGATGTGTTTATCTTTGGATTTTAGTTGATTTTCGGAATGTATTTTAAGTTTTGATGATCGATTTATTTTTTGTTACTATTTCGGTTATGGATCTCATTTTTGTTTAACAATGTACTTCTATAATAGAGTATTAACAATGTACTTCTATGACATAATAGTATTAACAATCTGGGCTCGGCTTGTTTTAAGTTTGTCTGGTTTGTTATTTCTTCATCTTTTCTTTGGTGGACATGTATTAGAAATAGCAACATGACAAGTATTAATCAACACGACAGTAAACTAGTAGTGTTATTACCCTAGACTGGAACATTTATCGATTTATAAATGTATTTTTACTATTGAATTTTCTTGTGGCCTTATGGGTTGGTTTTAAATAACATGTTTCAACTTAAGAATTTGTTTTTAATTTTTCCTCTGCCATTAAAACGCTGATCCAACCCATTTTAATTTAAACAAAAAGGGCTTAACGTGTCTTGGGAATACTTGGGAGTATGACGTCTTGGTGATTGGACGTTGTATTCTCGGGATTTTCAAGGCACGTGTCGTTGTCACATTACGGGTGTTTCGTGGCATGACATATGGAGCCGGAACACCCATTTCAATGAGTTGCAATACATATGAAGCCAAAACGCTAGTTTGATAAAAGTTTTATTTACATAAGGTGCTAGAATGCACGTTTTGTTCACTTTTCTGTACATATGAAGCTAGAACACCAGTTTCATTGATTTTCTTTTCCCCAAAAATTTCCCAAAAATTCCAAATTACCTCCACTTTGTGCCCAAAATTTATTATTCACACAGATGGCACCAACAAAAAATATAGAAAATTTCAAAGGCTCACCAAGCGTTCGTTTTGTTAATAAAAAATTTAATTAAATGGCATTCCGGCCCTTGTTCCATAGAAAAATTAATTTGTCCGGCCCCTATTCATAAATGGATTAGATTATAGAAACTTTGGGAATTAAAGAAAAATGGCAACACACACATCATACGCACACACATTATGCCACGATGGTTTTAGAAATTTGGGAAATAAAAATAGAAGCCGAAAATATAGAAAAAGAGCGGTAAAGACAAAACAAAAAGAAAATTAGAAACCTCCTTTCAAAAAGAAAAAAGAAAATTAGAAACCAAGAAAACCCATAGAAACGTAGATCCTTCCTTTCTTGTACTTCGTTCTTCAACTCTCACACACTCTCTCTCACTCTAACTCACACACACCCTCTCTCTCTCTGACTCTCACGCTCACACTCGCTCTCTCTGTGTTGGACGCCTTGAAGATCTGAAACAGGTTCGTAATTTTTGGTGCTCACGCAGAAGTGTATATATATATATATGGCTGTGGCGGTTGTTTATGTTTTGTGGCGTGTGGATTACGGAATTGAGAAATCAAGGAATTGGGATGGAGCGAGTGAAATTTGTGGGAACATTGGAACTTAGAACCCTAATTTGGCTTGTTTTGGTGGTTAATTAGGTGACGAGAGGAGGAACGCGAACCATGACGGAGCACCGGAACAGAGAGCTCGTCTTTCTCATACTCCGGTTCTTGGAGGAACAGAAATACGACGACGCTGTTCACAGGTGAGAGTGAGTTTGTTTTCCTTCCTTTCGTCTTCTTTACGTTCTTAGGGCTTGTTTATTTGTTCATTTGGCGGTTGTTTTGGGTTTGCTTGGTTGCCAAGAAAATTGAGAAAATTGAAAGGAAGACGTTTTGGCACTTTTTTTTTCGTTAATTTTTTTGGAAAAAAAAAAAACAGAGCAAATTAATGGAACTTATGTTGTTTGTTTGGTTTATATAATGAGTGATTCTTTTCGGTTCTTGTGTCTGTGCGTGTGAATCAAGGTTGGAGAAAGATTCAGGGTATTTCTTCAATATGAGGTATTTTGAGGATTGCGTGATCCATGGTGAATGGGATGAGGTGGAGCACTACCTGGCTGGATTTACTAAGGTTGATGAAAACAGCGACTCTACGAAGATTTTATTTGCGATTCGGAAACAGAAATTCCTCGAGGCCCTTGACAGGTGAGCCCGAATCTCAATCTTTGTTTTGATTTGGATGCCGGCCTGCATGCATTATACACTCACTGGAAACTCAAGTGTCTTTGGTAGTAGTAATAGCTTTTTCTGTAATGCAGACATGACCACGCTAAAGCTGTCCAGATTCTTCAAAGGGATTTGGAACCGCTCTTGACATTCGGTGACGAGTTTTATGATGAAGTATCATCACTTTTTCTGCCCGTGGTCATTTGCAGGTGTGTTCAGCATATTTATTTTCTGATTAGTTAGGCTTTTCATGACCCTGCATCACACATGCTATTGTAAAGCAAGCCATGATCGTGCAATGATGCCAGTGTTGGGATTAATTCGGTTGTGGCGTCTTAATTGTTGTTCTTGTTAAATTAGTCATCCTTGATTTGGTTGCAAGTGTTCGGGTTAATTCGGTTGTGACCTATGTTTGTTTAATATCTTTATTTTATCTATCTTTTTTAAGTTTCACATTAACCTCATTTATTTATTTATTATTTTAAATAAATAAAAAAAACAGGGAGAAAGAGCGAATATCAAAATGTGCTGATGCTAGGTCCACCAGGGCTGCACTGCTTTCTAAAATAAAAATGTTAATTGATGCAAGTCCACTTTTCCATGATAAGCTTCAGTTCCCCAACTTCGACCACTCAAGGCTGAGGACACTGCTTAAGCAGAGGTAATTTGTGTTGGCAATATTGGAATCTTGTGTGATTGTCACCTTGTGACATGAAACACAAGACAAGGGTCCTTGTTTTAGGGAATACTTTTCTTGAGCAATGTAATCCTTGTCTTAGGGAATGTTTCATGGAATGTCTTAGGGAATGTTTCATGGAATGTTTTAGGGTTATTACATGTATATATGTTTTGATGTGTAATAGAATGAACATAAGTTGAAATCAGAAAATATGCATAGCTTCCAAATTCTCTACACTCTCCACTATCTCTACTCAACCTTCAATATCTCTTCCTAATTTGACATGGTATCAGAGCAGCGATCTTGCTGACTCTAGTCTCGAATCGTTGCTGCAATCATGGGAGAAAACGATTTCTTTCCCACTGAAAGTAGCACCACCGATCCGGCTACTCCTTATCAACCTACCTTCACAGAATTTGCTACTCAAATGGCTGAGTTGATGAAGACACAAGCATCAACTTCGACTCCGACTCCGACTCCGACAATTACCTATGAAACCTCCTCTGCACAAATTGGCATTAAATTGGATGGCTCCAACTATGCCTTATGGTCTCAAGTTATTGAGATGTATGTTGCTGGCAAAGACAAGCTGGGATATCTCACGGGTGAACTCCCAGCACCTTCTTCGACAGACTCTACATTCAACCGATGGCGGACAGAAAATGCAATTGTGAAAGGGTGGCTAATCAACTCCATGGAGCCAAGGTTGATTGGCAACTTCATTAGATTCCCGACGGCCAAAGGAGTATGGGATGCAATAGCCACAACTTACTTTGATGGCACTGACACCTCCCAGGTGTATGATCTTAAAAGGCGAATCTCCCGTATGCGACAAGGGGGAGGCTCGATTGAAACTTACTACAATGATCTCCAAGGATTATGGAGAGAAATCGATTTTCGTCGTCCAAATGAAATGAAGTGTGAGCTGGATATCAAGAAATACTATGATATCATCCAAGAAGATCGAGTTTATATTTTCTTGGATGGTTTGGATGACAGACTTGACAAAGCCCGAAGTGATGTGCTCCAAATGAGTCCATTCCCTACAGTAGAGCAAGCCTATGCTCATGTTCGACGAGAAGATATTCGACAAGCTGTAATGTTAGGAGCTCCAACACCAACCGGAGTAGGATTGGCAACAAAAGGAACATACCGACCCTCTCGCCCAACTACAACCCCAGTTGCTGCTTCTCTCCAACTACAGACCACTACCAACAAGACGACTACTCCACCACCTTCTCGACACAAGGCTCCCACAGATGGGAATGGTTGCACTCACTGCGGGAATCCAAAGCACACTCGAGAAACCTGTTTTAAATTACATGGCTATCCAGATTGGTGGGAGGGTCTCAAGGCTCGTAAACTTGCTGCTGGAGGAACGGGTCGTGCTGCCCTTGTCACGATGGACTCTCCGATAACATTCATTCCTCATGAAGAATCTACCTCAGCACCAGAAAAGAACTCCTCATCTTTTAGTGACTCAGGTAACTGTGGATATGTATTTCATACATCATATACAAGTGACTCCACATGTTGGATTATTGATTCAGGAGCCACAGATCATATGACGTTCGATCCAACTGATTTTCTAAGTACAACTACACCACAACGAACAAGTATTGCCAACGCAAATGGTGTTACCTCTCCCGTGGTCGGTGCTGGAACCATTGGCCTCTCTCCATCCCTTACTCTTCAAAATACTTTGCTGGTCCCATCGTTGTCTAATAAATTGATGTCTGTTGGCCAAGCTACTGAGCAACTAAATTGTTGTGTACTCATGTATCCCGATTTTTGTTTATTTCAGGATATTCTCACCAAGGAGATCATTGGTCGTGGTACTAAGAGAGGGGGGTTGTACTATGTGGATGATTTCAGTATGGGAAAGGCACATAGTGTGAAGCACTCATCGACTTGGAAGGATCGACAACTTTGGTTATGGCATCGACGTTTGGGGCATCCGTCTTTTGGCTACATGAGACATCTATTTCCAGAATTGTTTTCAAATTCCTGTACCACTGATATCCAATGTGATACTTGTATCTTGGCCAAGAGCCACAGAGCCTCTTATCCATTAAGTACAAATAAAAGTGTTGCTCCATTTGCTTTGATACATTCTGATGTTTGGGGTCCTTCACCTATCTCTACAACTTCTGGCTTCCGGTGGTTTCTTACCTTTGTGGATGATTGTACCCGCATGACTTGGCTCTTCATGATGAAAAATAAAACTGATGTGTTCCCTATATTTCAGTCATTTCACAAGCAAATTGAAACTCAATTCTCTACCAAGATTCAAGTCCTTCGTTCTGACAATGGGGGTGAATATATCAACCATGATTTTCAGACCTACTTCCAAATGCATGGCATCATCCATGAGACCACTTGTCCTCAAACTCCTCAACAGAATGGTGTTGCGGAAAGGAAAAATCGACACCTTCTTGAAACAGCACGAGCTCTTTTGATTGGAGCTCATGTTCCTCGCCACCATTGGGATGATGCTGTAGTCACTGCGGTCTACCTCATCAACCGAATGCCTTCCAAAGTGTTAGACTTCCGGACTCCATTACAAGCACTTGCCCAACATGGGCCCTTGCCCTCTGTTCAGATGCTTCCGCCCCGAGTCTTTGGTTGTGTGGCATTCGTACACCTCCATAAGAATCAACGTGGCAAACTTGATCCATGTGCTATCAGATGTGTTTTTGTAGGCTATGCTGCTCATCAGAAGGGATATCGATGCTATCACCCTTCCAGTCGTCGTACATATGTCACTTTGGATGTCACTTTTATGGAGTCGGAAATGTTTTTTCATGATCCGATGTCCAACTCTCCGCCTCACAGAGACATACAAAGAGAACCACTGGGCAAGGAGGCCCTGGAAACTCAAGAAATTGAAGATTGGAGCAAAACGGATCCCAAAAGTCCAGAAGAAAATGTCACATGCCCAATAGCGACCGGTCGCCAGGAGCCTAGCTACCGGTCGCTTCGAAATCCTGAAGATGAAAATCGATTCTGCCCAAAAACGACCGGTCGCGAGGAGCCCAGCGACCGGTCGCTTCGAAATCCTGAAGGTGAAAATCGATTCTGTCCAAAAACGACCGGTCGCGAGGAGCCCAGCGACCGGTCGCTTAGAAGTACTGAAGCTGAAAATCAATTCTGTCCGAAAACGACCGGTCGCCAGGAGCCCAGCGACCGGTCGCTTCCAAGCACTGAAGCTGAAATTCGTTTCTGTCCAGAAACGACCGGTCGCCATGAGTCTAGCGACCGGTCGCTCCACAGCAGAGACCACAATGTTTTTTCATTCTTCAACGACGAGGATGATGAAGACCCCCCTCACATCTCAGTACCAGCTGATCAATCTCCTGAGAATACTCCTGAGGTACGTGATTCTACTACATCTCCTGTTTTAGTTGATGAAACTGTTAGATATCACTTACCCAACAGACAGAACCGTGGAAAACCACCAATTCGGTATTCACCGGATAATGGCAAAGCATCGAAGTATCCAATTGCACACTATGTTTCTGCGGAAAAATTATCTGCACCCCTCCAAGGCTTTGTACATCAGTTATCTGCAATTCATATTCCGACCAAAGTGAGTGAGGCATTGAAGGATCCGAAATGGGTTCATGCAATGAAGGAAGAGATGCATGCTCTAGAGAAAAATCACACATGGACACTGGAGAATTTACCTCGAGGAAAAAGGACTGTCGGATGCAGATGGGTTTACACCTTGAAATACAATGCTGATGGGTCAATTGAACGTTACAAAGCACGACTTGTGGCAAAGGGATACACGCAAACATATGGTATTGACTATGAAGAAACCTTTGCCCCGGTTGCAAAACTTAACACTGTTCGAGTGCTATTGTCCCTTGCCGCAAATCTTGATTGGCCTCTCCACCAATTTGATGTGAAGAATGCTTTTCTCCATGGAGAACTCATGGAAGAAGTCTACATGGATATCCCACCAGGATATGTTACATCTACTCCTGCTAATGTGGTGTGCAGATTACGGAAGGCATTATATGGATTGAAGCAGTCTCCCCGGGCATGGTTTGGGCGTTTTACCTTGGCAATGAAGAATTATGGTTTTAAGCAGAGTAATTCTGACCATACTCTGTTCCTAAAACACAAGGGAGGAAAGGTAACAGCTCTTATCATTTATGTCGATGATATGATTATTACTGGGAATGATAAGCAGGAAATTTCTCAACTCCAACAATGTCTGGCAAAGGAGTTTGAAATGAAAAATCTTGGTGGACTCAAGTACTTCTTGGGAATTGAAGTTGCTCGATCAAAGCACGGCATTTTTCTCTCACAAAGGAAGTATGTTCTCGATTTATTGGCAGAAACGGGAATGTTAGATTGCAAACCGGTGGACACTCCAATTGTTCAGAATCACCGCCTTGGGGAATATCCCAATCAAGTACCCACTAACAAAGAAAGATATCAGAGATTGGTAGGACGACTAATCTACCTATCCCATACCCGACCCGACATTGCGTATGCTGTAAGTGTTGCTAGTCAGTTTATGCATTGTCCAAGTGAAGATCATATGGATGCAGTTCTTCGAATTCTTAAATATTTGAAGTCCGCACCAGGTAAAGGACTTATGTTCTCTAACAATGGTCATCTGAATATCAGTGGCTATACAGATGCAGATTGGGCAGGGAATGTCACTGATAGACGATCAACATCAGGGTACTTCACATTTGTTGGTGGTAACTTGGTTACTTGGAGAAGCAAGAAACAGAATGTTGTTGCTTTGTCTAGTGCAGAAGCTGAATTCAGAGGAATGACCAAAGGAATTTGCGAACTCCTTTGGTTAAAGAAGTTGCTTACGGAAATTGGATATGCACCTACATTAGGAATGCATCTACAGTGTGATAACAAGGCTTCCATATCCATTGCACACAATCCAGTCCAACATGATCGCACTAAACATGTTGAAGTGGATCGACACTTCATTAAAGAAAAACTTGACAATAAAGAAATTCAGCTTCCGTTTGTCAAGTCCGAAGACCAGCTGGCAGATATTTTGACAAAAGCAGTTTCTAGCAGAGTATTCCACAACTCACTGATCAAGTTGGGCATTGGTGATATCTATGCACCAACTTGAGGGGGAGTGTTGGCAATATTGGAATCTTGTGTGATTGTCACCTTGTGACATGAAACACAAGACAAGGGTCCTTGTTTTAGGGAATACTTTTCTTGAGCAATGTAATCCTTGTCTTAGGGAATGTTTCATGGAATGTCTTAGGGAATGTTTCATGGAATGTTTTAGGGTTATTACATGTATATATGTTTTGATGTGTAATAGAATGAACATAAGTTGAAATCAGAAAATATGCATAGCTTCCAAATTCTCTACACTCTCCACTATCTCTACTCAACCTTCAATATCTCTTCCTAATTTGACAATTTGGACAAAACTTATCTATGTAATCTTTGCTATTAAATTAATATGTCCATTAATGTCTTTCCGCAAACATATCCTGGCCGCAGCTATTCCGATACTAGTATATATGAAACAGTTCGATCTGAAGTGGGACGTGCTATCTCTGAGATTCAAAATGACCTTGAAAGTGTAAGTTCTTATGGATTTATTTATTTATGCTTACAATTTTAGAAGAAATTAGCAGCAGGTTGTTGGTTGTTGACATTTTATTACTTACTAAAGAAAGGATTCTTATAGGACTCTTATATTGAATACCTATACCTAATATTTTGGTATTACTCCTACCTCTAGTAAGAATGCTTGCTAGCTGAACTGCAGTTGTCTTTTCTACTTCATTAAGATGAATTAAATTACTAGGAGTTGTCGGACTTAAAGAAAGGAACACTATTAAAAGTGTTGCAAATTTTTTTTTGTAGTACAGTATCTCTGGTAAGTACGCATGCTCAGAGAAGAAGTTAGGAATTTGAGCTACTAATTTGAGTATATGTTATGCTGCATTGTGCAAATAATAGATTCTGTGGCCTCTTAATTAAAGTTTGCATTGTGTATGAGAACGCCAGAATGTTAAGCAGAATTAGAAGTTTATGCTACAATTGACCATCAAGTGATACATTAAAATGAAGGTAGTTAAGAATATAGGTTAGATGATGGGGATTGATGCATAACTGTAAAGCTTCGTTAACCTTGGCAGTCATTTTAGGAATGAATACAGTACAAATCACCATTTGATGAAAGTAACTAATAAAATAGGCGCATAGCAAAGTATACCAAGAAGAATGTAACATAAGTACGTAGGTTATTTAGTTTCTGTAACCCTTATTAAATTAGTTCTCTTGCTTGTGCTCCCTTGATTTTATTTTGATTAATGATGACAATGCTTCAATTCTGACATATATTTATTCTTTGCTTATTTGCTTGCAAAGTGCGGTCACTGCTATTTGATAATATGCTCTTTCTTTCTTACAAGCTCAGGCTATGCGAAGGAGTATTACTCCAGCACTTGCAACTACCGACATTGCTGATACCCCTCCTGACCTGGTAAATCCAAGTGCAGTTGAATTAGTTTTGGATATCAGAAGAGAATATGCCAAAAAGCTTGAGCAGGTAAATTTCCATTTCTCTAACCATACTTGGTGTGAGGTTGGCCTGAGTTTTGTCAGTTGAGTAGTCGGATGTGGCTTAATTGACAATGCCATTGTTGTGGAGTCCATTTATTTTATTGTGATGATTATTGATGTCTTTAACAGAGTGTATGAGTTACTTTTATGGTAAATCCCGTCATCTTCATATTGCTACTGCGTGGGTGGTTTCTTCATGAAACGATGTTAGATGTGTTTCAAGGAATTGCTACTAGTGACAATAATGTGTAATCCAACTCCACTCAAGGCTTCACAATTGGAAATAAATTCAAGGCTGCATTTACTGCCTAACAAAATTTTGTGCAGTTGGTAAGGGACTCGACATAAATCCACTCTCTCACCTTAAGTAAAATGGATTGCTCCTTAACATATCAAATAGTTCTTATAAGAGAGACCCCAATGAACCTGTTGTCTCTTGAATGGACAGATCACCTCCAGATGTTGGATTAGTTGGTGGAGGCTTGATCTTTGGATTTTGGCTTTTGTGGAATATGGGTTGTGGCATTATCAATATTACCAAGTGACCACTACACGACAGCCACTTTATTCAGTTGACTTGTAATTTAAAGATTTTGTTTATTGAATGAAGTATACCAAGAAGAATATAACATAAGTACGTAGGTTATTTAGTTTCTGTAACCCTTATTAAATTAGTTCTCTTGCTTGTGCTCCCTTGCTTTTATTTTGATTAATGATGACAATGCTTCAATTCTGACATATATTTATTCTTTGCTTATTTGCTTGCAAAGTGCGGTCACTGCTATTTGATAATATGCTCTTTCTTTCTTACAAGCTCAGGCTACGCGAAGGAGTATTACTCCAGCACTTGCAACTACCGACATTGCTGATATCCCTCCTGACCTGGTAAATCCAAGTGCAGTTGAATTTGGTTTGGACATCAGAAGAGAATATGCCAAAAAGCTTGAGCAGGTAAATTTCCATTTCTCTAACCATACTTGGTGTGAGATTGGCCTGAGTTTTGTCAGTTGAGTAGTCGGATGTGGCTTAATTGACAATGCCATTGTTGTGGAACTTACTAGATGTTAGCATTTGAGCAGATGAAGATGCATGCATTGATTAACTAACATGAATAATTGCAAATACTTGCTTCTAGGTCAGAGTAAACAGACAGGAGAATGTGTCTCATCTGGGACACAATTGGCTTCTTGTTATGGTATTGGTTAATGCAGATTGTCCTTTCATTGTTGGATGGATTATGCAATTTGGGTGGAAGTACTTGTGGAGTCCATTTATTTTATTGTGATGATTATTGATGTCTTTAACAGAGTGTATGAGTTACTTTTATGGTAAATCCCGTCATGCTCATATTGCTACTGCGTGGGTTGAAAACTTTAAAGTGGTTGCTTCATGAAACGATGTTAAGGGTGTAAACATATTTACCGTGTTTTGACAGGACTTTAGGTGATGGTATATTTCGTTAATTGCAGTGACATATATATTCAGCTTGATCTGAAGTTTTGTTTTATTTATTTGTTATTTTTTCTGTTGACATGATATAAAAGAGAGGTTGATCCCCTTTGTGCTACTCTCAGCTGTGACATAAAGGAAACATTTTTATTCTAGGCATGCTACGTGGACTTCTGTGACACTTAAAATCCTATAATCTTTTTCTTTTCTGTTACTTTTTCTCCTTTGTGTTCACGTTTTATGTGGGGAACTTAAGTGGACCCTTGCCTTAAACTTGCAGTCCCGGGAACGCTCTAGAAAACTTCAATCAGACCTGGCTGTTGAGGAGCACCGTGGACAAGAGCTCAGCAGGATCCTGAAGGAACTGCTTCCAGATCCCAAGACCTCTAATGTGACAAACAACGAAGTCCTCAAACTTGAGGTTTTGGTAATAGGGGAGCATGACACCTTTCGTTTCGTAAGGGAAGCTATTTCGAGAGCCGTGTTGGACATGGGTTCTTTGGAAACCAGCCTAGACTTTCATTATTCATACGAAGACACCCCTGTCATGGTATCTTGCGATGCGCTGGAGCGTCCTAACATTATTGTTATGGACCACAGATTTGTTATTCAGTTGGGGAGAGCGAAAATGAAGATACTTGTGGACGGATGGCGTGGGAAGAAGTGGGGACCGGGGGTTGATTTGATGGTGGTTACAGTGGTGTGGGCCGGTCACGTGGACGATGAAGAATTGAATGCTTGGAGGGAACAACGGAAACAAGGCTTCAAAATAGCTTCTCCTTTTCCTGGGCTGATTGATGCTGTGTTCCTAGGAGAGCATCTCGATGATATAGAAGAGATTACCCCTCTGCTTTGGAGCTGCTTTGACTTTGCAAGAGAGAGGAAGGACAAAGAGTCTTGTTAGCATAACTAGTGATTAGTGGAGTGGACTACTTTAGTTAAAGGCATAATTGTAGGCTAGATTTATGCTAATTGATTGTTGTAAGATGTGCATATAAAAACCTCTTAAGTAATACATCAGATATTATGCATTCCCGTATATTGTGGTCTTTTTCATCAAGAGAGAGGAAGGACAAAGAGTCATGTCACTTTGTTATTGCTCCATCACTCTGTTTGAAACTTGGAAGTAAGAACTGTTGTTGTTGCTACTTTGAAACTTGGAAGTAAGAACTGTTATTGTTGCTACTTGGAATTTTGATATTTTTGATAAACATATAAATTGAACTTTCTATATGTCCTTTATCCAGCTTAGTCTACTATATGCCACCAGCCCTAGTAAAACATTCATATTCTATGTTTTTGCATTTTAATTTCATTCATTTGTGAATTCTCTATGAATTGGGATCTGATGGAACAATTAGCTGCAGTAACTATGAGATCTTTCTAACGAGAGATTGCTTAGCCTATTCCAAAGCGAAGCCTGCTGTGAATCAGATTGATTCTCTTGTCAAATTCTGTCAGAAGCATGGCATCTGTGTCACTGCCCACGCTCCACTTGGAGGTGCTGCGGAAAACAGCGAATTGTTTGGTTCAGTTTCATGTCTGGATGATCCAGTTCTTAAGGTAAGCTAGATCCCTTTCTATCACTTGAATTGTTTTTCTCTTGGTTTAGCAACCATCAAGGGGTAGGGTGGTTTAATGTCTGAATTGTGTTGCTCAACAGGAGATTGACAACCCACTGCATGGAAAGGACAACTAAGGATGATCAGATACTTGTGCATCTGTGCCCCCTTTTTTGGTCAGAAGAGGCTAGCAAAGTATATTATCTAATGGGTTGATGCCTGCTTAATTCCTCCTTTACTACTCTACCTCTTCATTGTCATTGATCAATATAGCAAAACTGGTTTAAGCCCATTAATTCAAAGCAATTTCACTTTTTTTAAGGACTCTTTTTCTAAAGAAACTCGGGATTTTTCGTACCTGCATCATTTTTCAAAGCAAAATTGATTTGCCATATCTTTTTTCAACCCTTTTTGTTTTGGGAGAAAGTAGGAAAAACCAAGGCACCGATGCACCTGAGTACCTGTGAGCAACTATTCATTTTTAACCGTAAGATTATGCTTGGCCAGATCTAACGGCTTCAAATATGTGATAAAAAAAAACCCCATTTTCAACTTCTTGACCCGTTTTTTGAGTGGACAATTTGTTTGTTTTCTTTTGCTCTACACGTTCACTTCATCTCTGCATATTCCTTCGAAATGCTTTTTATTTTTATTTTTATCCTTTAAAATGCTCTTAGAAAGTCACGTGCGGCGCTTCCAAATCCAAAAACCCGCACACATCTTGGCGCGCAAGAGGCCTCGAAATTCCAAAGGCAATCGCAAAGCCAGGGTTTTAGATTGTAGCTGAACCCCAAAACCCCAAAATGGCGCCTTCAGCCCTAATCTCTATGAAACCCTCAGTTTCCCCCCAAACCCCTACCATGGACGACCCCCCCAAAAGGAGGACCCAGGCGAGGGGCAGAATGGGAATGGAAGTGTGCTGGTCAAGGACACAAGTGAGAACAGCGAAGAAAGAATCGTTCGTGTTGAGCTCCACAAGGAGGCCACTGAAGCGTACATGGCCTACACTACGTCTGTCCAGCTCGGCCGCGCCCTGCCGGATGTTCGCTACGGTTTGAAGCCTGTGCACCGTCGTATTTTGTGAGTGATGTTTGCTTAGTAGATTGTTTGGTTCCTGAGAAAATTTGCTGGGAAGAAAAGAATTTCTGTGAGTGATGTTTAATTTGTTCTGTATTGTTCTCAAACTACAGGTATGCAATGCATGAATTGGGGCTTGCATCTTGAAAACCGTTCAAGAAATGCGCTAGAGTTGTTGGAGAGGTTAGTAACCAGAGGCTTTCTGTTTCTTTTGTATGAATCCACAATATTTATATTTACGATTAAGATAGAAAATGCTTTGATGCAGGTTCTAGGAAAATTTCATCCCCATGGTGACACTGCTGTCTATGATTCCTTGGTGCGAATGGCTCAGGTAACAATAAGTTTTTCTATTAACCAATATGTGAATTCATTACACAGAAGTAAAAACGGATAAGCTAGTAGCAAATACAAAAAATACTTCAACCTCTGCAATCTCTTTTTTTCCGGATGGCCTCCTTGTAGTGTTCCATTCTCATTTGTTACATTATTTTAGTTTTCCCAGCTGTAGGAGTTAGTTTCTTTAGAATAAATCTGAAACAGTGCGATATATTCTTTCCTTGTTTGCGGATATTTCAATGCTGTCATCTTGTGCTAACCATGTCTTCTCTGGATGACGTAGGTTTTTTGAAAAGTGTAATTATAATGGTTATAGATAAATACTCTCTGCAACTTTTTGTAATTTGGCTGGAGAGGAGTAATAAGATTTTTGTGAATTATAGTGGTGTGGGGATGGAGGTATTATGGGGTAAAGTATGATTTTTGTCTTAACTCTGGGCTTCTGTGTCTTCGAGTTTTGGAAAGCACCTGTACAGTCTAATCTGTTTTTGGTGTTCCAATTGTGAGAGAAATTCAATTAATCTTGTTTTGCTCGTCCCGTTATGTTGATGTATTGTTTTGGTGGACAATCTATCCAGTGGATATACTTTATTTTGTTTTTCAATAGATTTTTTCTTACCATAGAAAAATAAAAATAAATTGTGCATCTTTAGGCATCCATGGCTGGAAATTAAGTACCAAAGAGCTTTTGAGGGATGGAACAATCAATTGGGAGAATGGAAGCTCAACATCATTGATAATTCTTTGAATGGACAAGCACCATCAGTTGCTGCCTCTTTTCATGTTCTATCTCTATGTTTATTTGCTGTATATACTAGGCGATGCCCCTAAATGTCTTTAATAAAATTTCATTACTTCTTTTTTGGAAAAAAAAATCCTCGTATCAAATAATTCCAGCTTTCTGGATTCTAGTCCATTTGTTTTTGAACCTTTTGTCTTTGTAAATATTGATTTTGATGACATTATAATTAGTTATTTAGTTCACGTGGTCTCCTGATTGCTTTGAAACTTAATTTGCCAGGATTTCTCCCTACGATTCCCACTAATTCAAGGGCATGGGAATTTCGGGTCGATTGATGCTGATCCTGCAGCTGCCATGAGTTACTCAGAGTGCAGATTGGAGGTATGTTCAGATATTTTAGTTACTTTGAACACCGTATGGGTTGTTAATAATCATGATAACGAGATGAATATTAAGATCTTTAGGTTATATGCTATTCCAGAAACGGGGCAACCTCTCTCTCTCTCTCTCTCTCTCTCTCTCTCTCTCTCTCTCTCTCTCTCTCTCTCTCTCACATCCCCTCCTTTTCATTTGGCGCGGGTTAATTTTACTCCAAATTTTGATAATTCACAAAAAGAGCCATCAGTTTTACCTGCTCGACTACCAACTTTATTACTGAATGGTGCTTCTGGGATTGCGGTATTTTTCTTAGGTTTCATTGTCCTTCATGATCAAAAGCTGCTGCTTGTGTTTTGTTCTTGTTCTTCCTCAATAATTGTATATCTTCAATTCACATATGGCTAAATTAATTTTCAGGTTAGCATGGCAACCAACATTCCTCCGCATAATCTTGGAGAGTTGGTACATGTTCTTAGTGTGTTAATTCACAATCCAGAAGCTACGGTAAGTGGCGAGACCTTCTATTTATTTATTTCATTTTTCATATTAATTAGGGTATGTTTCAATTAGTTTCTTTTTAAAAATTGAAGTTCTGCTGTACTTTATTATGGGTGTTGATAATAATTACAACAACGTGCTGTATCCTTCAAAGGACTGTCTCCCTCTTTTTTTTTGGGTTGAAAAGAAACAAATTTTATTAAAAGATAATCTAACATGGACAAGGGATAGTGAACAAGGAGTCCACCAAAAACAAACTACAAATGATTACAAAAAAAACAACGAAACCTACAAAACCACAATATCCTATAGATGACTCCCAATTTAGCAAAATAGAAAGGAAAAGATCCCCGAAATCTGATGTAAGTGAAGCCCAAAGGGACGACAAAAACATCACCCTCTCCCACAGCTCTTCTATCCCCATCCCCTCATTCCTCTTCATCCAGATCACCCACAAAACAGCCATCTTGCAACAACCCTATAGGACCCGAGCCTTATTTCCTGAAAAACGTGATGTCACTGAAAATATTGCTGGAAATATTTAAATTAATGAAAATGAAAATTTTTTCTAAAAAAGAATGGTTGGGTGAGTGATATTATTATCGACCCTTTAAGTTAACTAAAAAGAACTTCTCTTTCTATCGACCCATTTTTGTTTTTGTGTTTTCTTTATTTTCCGTTTCATTTTTCCTTTCGAGTATTTGACAATTGGTTTTCCCTGTGACAGTTGCAAGAATTACTGGAATACGTGCCAGGGCCTGATTTTCCAACTGGAGGACTGATTATGGGAAACCTTGTGTAAGTTGGAACCATTCCTTCGCTATCTGAAGCATGGTTCATTCTAGTAAGCTTTGACGAAAAAGGGGTAGCCTCCTCCTCGTAGTAGTTCTTTCCTTGGTTTTTTCCAGTTTCTGTATAACGTTTGAATAGGTAGTACTAAAGGGATGCCTTCAAAATGAATGTGATGATGGGCAGTGGTGATATGTCTTATGTTGCATACTTGCTGCTAAATTCATGGAGTATACTACTCTGTTCGCACAAACAGTTTTGTTTCATTTTTCTGAATAAGTAAAATTGCCTAGAAACTTGAGCTTAAGGTGAAGATAGGGTAAAATTGTATATACTAGTGTTATTGAAGATGTAATATAATACAAATGATGAGAGTAATAAAGGATTATCATAGTGGCAGAATTATCCCTTTTGCTTATGCTGGCGGTATCTTCCTTATATACGTATTTGTTCTTGTGCATATGTGTAAGAACATTCATGGACATTCATGTTTGTGCAATCAATAATTTTTGGATAAATGTTCATTTTGTGAAGCATTTCGGAGGCATATCGAACTGGGAAAGGACGCATTGTGGTCAGAGGGAAAACTGATGTTGAATTGCTTGATTCTAGAACAAAGAGAAGTGCAAGTATCATAAAGGAGGTTTGCCTTGGTCTTCTTGTCTGGTTTGCATTAAATATGCATGTAGTCTTAGATTCTCATGAAAGAGTTTATTTTTTTAGTGATTTTATATTTTTTGAATGAGTCAGATCCCTCACCAAACCAACAAATCAGCCCACGTGTTGAAGATAGCCGAACTTGTGGAAAATAAGGTGACATTCTTGCAAGTAGCAAATGATCCTTTAAAAGTGCTGGATTGTAATTTTTCTTTAAAAAGTAGTTTTGTGATTGGTTTTTATATATGTTATTTGATTGTAATCTGAAAGGTTCCAGTGTTTAGGGTCCAAATTCATTTGTTTGTATTATAATTCTTATTTAATATGTGACTATATTAAATCCAATAAGTACCGTTATATTCATTTAAGTTATTTTGTTGATATCATGTTGACCTCATATAATAATACTGATTGTCTCTGTTTATCATCTTCCCAAGAATTCTCTAGTTACACGTATTATCTCTTTGTTCCAAATTTCACCATTTTTGTGTTGATGCATTGCACTTCTAACTGCTGTATCACTCACATGAAACTATTAAAGTAATAAGGTCATACATTGTTGTTAATTCTTATCTCGTTTTAGTTCTTTTCTTTTTCCCCTTTTCTTTATACTTTTTTCCTTTCTTCTACGGAGTTTAGAAGGAATAAGCGATATTAGGGATGAAAGTGATCGTTCTGGAATGCGTGTTGTCATTGAGGTGTGCAATTTATTTATTTATTTTTAATTCTGTTCTCCTCTGTACTTTGTAGCTTTTAAATACAAACATTCTGAAGAATTCACAATACTATGGGAGATTTAACTAGTAAAATGGTTTTGCTATTCTTCTCAAATAAAAAACGGGTTCTGCAATTGGATTATGATCTGTTTTCATCCTCTTTTCAGCTCAGGCAAGGATCTGACCCATGAATTCTTCTGAATAATCTTTATCGCCTCACATCTCTTCAATGCAGCTTTAGTTGTAACATGGTTGGGTGAGTGATATCTTTATCATCATTCAAGAACAGCGGTAGAGACTTAAGATTCTGGCTTTTGGTTCTTCATTGGTGTATGCAATTTCTCTCCCTATACTAATCTAGTTGATTTTTAGGGCTAAAAATTGAAACTTGCATTTTGGCCTTGAAAGTTATTACTTTGATTGAATATTATAACTTCAAGGAACCAAGATATTTTGGTTTGGAAACTAATTTTATAAAGAAAATTAAATTAGTCTATTGTCGTTGAATTAAATAATTTTAGTCAAAAGCTGAGCTGTAATAAAAATATCCCAAATATTGGTAGAGGTGTACCTAAGCAGATGGGTCTAAAGGAGTTGCTGCAGGTGACTACCTAAGTTTAGTCTCTTTAGTATAAATGCCCGCCCACTGACCCACTTGCTCACTCATGCGTATATGCTATTTTAATATATTTGTAGGTAAGCTATTTCAAGAAAATGTTTTTCTTGCTGGAATTTGTTTTCCCTCAAGAAATCATTTTGTAATTCCCGCTACTTGGGCTGCTGCTTTCATCAGTTCTTACTTGACTTTATATGGTTTTTTATGTGTTTTTTTTTTTACTACACTGCTTCGTCTCCTTTAATGTAAGTATTATTTGTAGAGGAACCACATGAGGCACTTTTAGGTACTGACAGTTTGACTAGTATCGTAGTGTCTTTGAAAAAATTGACGAGGTGATGCGTTGAAATCAACTACAATTTGGGAAACGTTCATGGATAGTGAAATTCTTATGATTTATTTGAACGCATTCAAAATTTAAAAGCAGAAAGGTATTGTCCAAACTTTGAAGAGACCTCAATGTTGAAAGAAAAAGATAAACTGTCAAGAGGCCATCATCTGAAGATATATGCCTTATTAAATTGCCATTTGAGTAATTCAAAAATATTTTGTTGATCTAGTGTGGCAAACTTTTTGGTAATTCAAAAATACTTCACTTCCACGGGTTGGTTAGTTCAAATTCTTGAGTTCCCCTGCTCCTATTAACTGTGTAATTCTATTCAGCAAAACGTTCATTGGAAAATATAGATTCTGATTTCAGGGATAATGTTTTTGCTCTGCTTTCATATTACTCTGTTGGGACATTTAATGGCTTCAAATCTTGGATAGTTTGTCTTACCTCATACCTACCTGGTTACTGTTTTTTATTTAATTTTACTCTTTTGGTTTTAAAGCATGCAGGGAACGGTTAATATTTGGTTCTTCACTCCTAAGTATTGATGCTTAACTCATTCATTGTTGTATTGAGATTATGATATTCTAGCATTAAGATATTGGTAGCTTGTCTTTGTGTACTGCTGTGTTATTGTAACTATTTTACTGGATTTATATTTATGTCAGCACACTACAACTCATAGTTCATATGTGTTTTCTTGTTGAAATAGGCATTGTTGTGGGCCTGGATAATTTGGATGCAGTAATTCGTATACTAAGAGAATCTTCTAGCAATGCAATTGCATCATCTGGTCTAAGGAGCGGTGAGCTCCCCTATGTTTTTGAGTTTTTTCATTTTCTTCAGCTTGAGTAGAAGTGGTGGTTCAAAAGCACTGAGACATGATTTTCTGGCTTTGTCATTAAACTTCTATTCTACATGCGTTGTTTTTCTGTTTTTTTGCTTTCTAGCTTCTGCTGCGAAGAACTTTTTTTGGTGCAGTAGATTTTTTGTCATGAGCTTTGTGTTTGCTTCTTTTGATCAATGAAATTTCTTTCCTACAACATGTGAAATTTTATTTGGCACCTGGGGTCTAGTGCAACAGAAGTTTAAGGATGCTTATGGTTTAACTAATCAGAACCTTCCAATATTCTGTTATTTTTTTCGAACTTGGTTCTTAGGGGTAGGGTTCATTTAATGCCTTACTTAGCGAGGCTTTTTTGGGAGTAGATGAGAGTTCCAGTTCAGTAACAGAATGTACTCATGTTTTCCAATTTTGTTATTCAAATTTCCTTGATGTCTAGGGTTTGGTTTTCTTTGAAATCAGCTCTGGAATGCAGACTTTTTTATCTGTATTCTGTCCATACCCTGGTGTTTTGATTTCCTTTTTCTTAAATGTATTCCTTAGCGAATCAACTGTGTTCAAAGATCTGTTTCCCAAGCTGAAGCCGTGAAATATGGGCCTCCTATTGCCAATTGATTTTGGGTTGAATGCTCTAATTTGAAAACTTAACAATAACTTGTGAAGCCATATATAACTCTAGTTGCAAGATTCCCCAGCTTACACCTTACCCAGTTTCGTGTCTGAATTTTTCATTACACATTATGTTTAGACATACGTATCGATTCCCGTATTTCTATATATGTGTGCATAGGCTGTCTTTGTATCATCATTTTCACCTTTTTTCATCTACCCTTAAATGTTCTTAAGATGACTATCATACTGTTTATAGGGAAGATACTTTAATTGCCTCCATATGGTTCAAAGTGAATTACAATTCTGTTTTTATATTTTTTTTTATTTCAATCAGTTGATTGAACAAGAAGCAAATGAGTTAAAAAGCAAGTTTTCCAGTCCAAGGCGTTCAATGCTGGAGGAAATGCTTTTCCAGATGATAGTGGCCACCTTGATGACATAGATGTTATTCCAGATGATAGGCGTTCAATGCTGTTTAATTTTTTATTAATTAATTTAATGTTTTGTTTATTCAATGCTTTTCAAGATTTTGTTTGTATTTATTTTTCATTATATATGTCATGGAAGAGAAATATTGGAATATCTATTATATTGGTTTGTTTATTTTCCTTGGTTTTATTGTTTGGTTACAGTGTAAAATTGTTTTATTTTGTTATACTGACTGGGTATCCTTATTTTCCCTTTAAAATAGGGAAAGTAGCTTTGGTTTCAGAAAGACTGCAAGCTTCTTATATAAAAAAATATACTTGGTCTCAATTAGTATACGTATTACCGGATGAACTATAAAAAAATTGGGTGTTAAAGTTAGAGTAGAAAGAAAACTTTCATCACCTTTTCAGCTTATATATATAGTTGCATACATATAAAAAATATCATATTTCTCCTCTGTAACCACCAGAACCAAAGTAATCCCTTCTAGAGCTGGAAATTGCCATTCTTTTATGATGCTCTAGTTTGGGGCAGTCATGGATACGATGACCAAGCCCGCCACAATAAAAGCAGCCCTTAACCCCGCTCGCATTTGTAATTGCACTCGCATCTAATTCCATTGGATCATTAAGCTCAGCCAACACGGGTGGAATCCTTTGTTTTGCCTCTTGCAGGAGGTGCTTCAAATCAAGAAGCGTCGTCTCACTTTGATTTTTGTTTATAAACGTTGTTGCTATTCCAGTCTTGCCACATCTTCCTGCTCGTCCAATCCTGTGGACATAGTCTTCAATCTGTGCTGGCATGTCATAATTGATGACATGTTGAATATCTGGAAAATCCAAACCCTTTGAGACAACACCAGTGGCAACCAAGACATCTTTCTTCTCTTTCTTGAAGGAAGAAATGGCATCCTCTCTCTCTTTCTGATCCATCCCCGCATGAAGGCCCACTGCATCCACTCCTTTTATCATAAGATATATATGAATGTCATCGACATCAGCTTTGTTTTCACAGAATATTATAACAGGTGGTGCGGTCTTTTGTAGACATTCAAGAAGGTAAACAAACTTGGCCTCTTGCTTCGCATACTCAACCTCCTGAATTACACCAAAATTTGCAGCTCCAGGTCTTCCCACATTCACGGTGGCAGGTTTTACCAAAGCGCTTTTAGCAAAGTTGAGAACTTTTGTGGGCATGGTGGCTGAGAATAAGAGAGTTTGTCTTTGAGATTTAAAGTGGTCAAAAACGTGTCTTATGTCATCCTCAAAGCCCGAATCTACCAATCTATCAGCCTCATCCAAAGTTAAATATGTGCAATTATTGAGATTCATTTTTTTCTTAGCCAGCATGTCCTTCAATCTCCCAGGAGTAGCAACAACTATATGAACACCTTCCTTGATAATGTCCAATTGCGAACGCATATCCACTCCACCAATACAGAGCAAAGGCCTTATCTTTGGATATCCAGCCTGTCTCATAGGAACCAGATACTCTTCCACCACTTCATAAATCTGCTTTGCGAGCTCCCTAGATGGGCAAATGATCAATCCAAAAGGCCCTTGACCAGGAACAATTGGCATCCTAATTTCCTCTTGCAATGCAATCATAATCAATGGCAGCACAAAAACCAATGTCTTTCCTGAGCCAGTAGATGCAACACCAATCATATCCCTCCCGGATAAAATCACTGGAAGACCTTGCACCTGAATAGGGGTCGGCTGGACAATACCCTTGGCTTTTAGAGTCTTCAAAATCGGTTCAGGAAATTTCATGTCCTTGAAATTCTTAATGGGTGGTGGAACATCTTCACCACTAACTTCGATATGCCACTGCTTTCGAATCAAATCACATTGCTTCATTGGCATCCTTCTTATATGCAATGGGGGCTTCCAACCTGTTGGTATAGGGTCGGTATAAGTGATTCCCTTTGCCAATTCACCAACTGACATTAGTGTTTTGCGATCCGATAAGTTGTCAATAATCTCTTTCTCCTGTTGCACCATCTGTTGGATTGGAGTAATCTTGGGAACCTCATGCTTCATCTCTAATGATTTAACAAGGAGACTAGGTCTGCTTGGTTTGTCTTCAGCAACAAAATTTGATTTTTCCGACTGTGGGTTTGCCTGAGCAGCTAGCTTTAACTCTTCTTCTGACTTCTCTTCAAGCCCGAAAGACTTTACCTTGCGTTGAAGAATCTTATGAGTTTCCATTGCTCGCCGCTTCGCCACTGGAACATACTCAACATAATCATCTATTTTTTCCATGGTTCTTTTTATTTGTTTTGATACAACTTCCCTTATGCACAATCTAAAACTAGGCCTTTATATAGGAATTGGAAATTTTGATTATGATCCAAATCCTACTAGGAATTAAAAATTAACATACATAAATATAAGGATAAATCCTAATCAACTAGGGAAAAGGAAACAAAATATTTCCTTATGGCAAAGGGTGTGAATATTTCCTAATAAACTAGGGAATGTCATCTTGTGTTCCCGTTATGTTGATAATTCTTTGACTGGACAAGCACCATCAGTTGCTGCCTCTTTTCATGTTTTATCTCTATGTTTATTTGCTGTATATACTAGGCGATGCCCCTTAATGTCTTTAATAAAATTTCATTACTTCTTTTTCGGGAAAAAAAATCCTTAATAATCATGATATCGAGATGAATATTAAGATCTTTAGGTTATACGCTATTCCAGAAACGGGGCAACCTCTCTCTCTCTCTCTCTCTCTCTCTCTCTCTCTCTCTCTCTCTCACATCCCCTCCTTTTCATTTGGCACAGGTTAATTTTACTCCGAATTTTGATAATTCACAAAAAGAGCCATCAGTTTTACCTGCTCGACTTCCAACTTTATTACTGAATGGTGCTTCTGGGATTGCGGTATTTTTCTTAGGTTTCATTGTCCTTCATGATCAAAAGCTGCTGCTTGTGTTTTGTTCTTGTTCTTCCTCAATAATTGTATATCTTCAATTCACATATGGCTAAATTAATTTTCAGGTTAGCATGGCAACCAACATTCCTCCGCATAATCTTTGGAGAGTTGGTACATGTTCTTAGTGTGTTAATTCACAATCCAGAAGCTACGGTAAGTGGCGAGACCTTTTATTTATTTATTTCATTTTTCATATTAATTAGGGTATGTTTCAATTAGTTTCCTTTTAAAAATTGAAGTTCTGCTGTATTTTATTATGGGTGTTGATAATAATTACAACAACGTGCTGTATCCTTCAAAGGACTGTCCCCCCCCCCCCCCCTTTTTTTTTTTTGGGTTGAAAAGAAACAAATTTTATTAAAAGATAATCTAACATAGACAAGGGATAATGAACAAGGAGTCCACCAAAAACAAACTACAAATGATTACCACAAAAACAACTAAACCTACAAAACCACATTATCCTATAGATGACTCCCAATTTAGCAAAATAGAAAGGAAAAGATCCCTGAAATCTTGATGTAAGTGAAGCCCAAAGGGACGACAAAAACATCACCCTCTCCCACAGCTCTTCTATCCCCATCCCCTCATTCCTCTTCATCCAGATCACCCACAAAACAGCCATCTTGCAACAACCCTATACGACCCGAGCCTTATTTCCTCTACCAAAAGCAGCAAGACTTTCACTAATTAATGAAGGGTACCCTTGTGGAATTACCCAACTGACTCCAGCCTCCTTGAATAGTAAACACCACAAGTTTAAAGCTACCTGATTATGGACAAACAATGATCTTCATCCTATCCTTACATTTTACACATTATGTACTAACTTGGAGAAAAGACAGCATTATGTATCCCTCACTGAACTATCACAACATATTGTTGGGGAAGAGACTTTGACGTAAACTTGAGTCTTTGTCTATGTGGAAAAATTGCTTCTTTTCTATCAACTTATAAGATAGTTGAAATGAATCTAGTGTATCATTCCCTTTGTTATATCCAAGGATGAAAATCGTGATGTCACTGAAAATATTGCTGGAAATATTTAAATTAATGAAAATGACAAAATTTTCTAAAAAAGAATGGAATTTTTGAATGACACTTTAGGAAATACAAAACTAATCAATTGTGCATCAATTTTACATAGAAACTTCATAAAACAGTGTATCCATGATTAGTATTAACAATATGGGTTTAATGGCAACCAAATATGTTTGGGCAACAGTTACAAGTCTTTAATGTAGCATCATATACAATTATCTTCCGTAAATTCCTTTAAAGCCAATCAGAGAATTCCTTTTTGCATGTAGCGGTGCTGAATAACTTTTTTGGAAGTGGTTAGTCTTTGAGAAATTTTGTGTTTCTCCTGTAGTTGAGTTATTCGTTAAGATGATTTGAAACTTTGATGTTAAAGAATCTCAATTATTGGCTATACAGTTATGTTTAAGTATGACTTTACCATTGCCATCACTGTTCTCCACAGAAGTTAGAACTATTGGGCATAATTTGAACCCTTTAAGTGAACTAAAAAGAAATTCGCTTTCTATCGACCCATTTTTGTTTTTGTGTTTTCTTTATTTTCCATTTCGTTTTCCCTTTCGAGTATTTGACATTTGGTTTTCCCTGTGACAGTTGCAAGAATTACTGGAATACGTGCCAGGGCCTGATTTTCCAACTGGAGAACTGATTATGGGAAACCTTGGGTAAGTTGGAACCATTCATTCGCTATCTGAAGCATGGTTCATTCTAGTAAGCTTGGACGAAAAAGGGATAACCTCCTCCTTGTAGTAGTTCTTTCCTTGGTTTTTACCAGTTTCTGTATAACGTTTGAATAGGTTGTACTAAAGGGATGCCTTCAAATTGAATGTGATGATGGGCAGTGGTGATATGTCTTATGTTGCATACTTGCTGCTAAATTCATGGGGTATACTACTATGTTCGCACAAACAGTTTTGTTTCATTTTTCTGAATAAGTAAAATTGTCAAGAAACTTGAGCTTAAGGTGAAGATAGAGTAAAATAGTATATACTAGTGTAATTGAAGATGTAATATAATACAAATGATTAGAGTAATAAAGGATTGCCATAGTGGCAGAATTATCCCTTTTGCTTACGCTGGCAGCATCTTCCTTATATACGTGTTTGTTCTTGTGCATATGGGTAAGAACATTCATGGACATTCATGTTTGTGCAATCAATAATTTTTGGATAAATGTTCATTTTGTGAAGCATCTTGGAGGCATATCGAACTGGGAAAGGACGCATTGTGGTCAGAGGGAAAACTGATGTTGAATTGCTTGATTCTAGAACAAAGAGAAGTGCAAGTATCATAAAGGAGGTTTGCCTTGGTCTTCTTGTCTGGTTTGCATTAAATATGCATGTAGTCTTAGATTCTCATGAAAGAGTTTAATTTTTTAGTGATTTTATACTTTGGGAATGAGTCAGATCCCTCACCAAACCAACAAATCAGCCCTCGTGGAGAAGATAGCCGAACTTGTGGAAAATAAGGTGACATTCTTGCAAGTAGCAAATGATCCTTTAAAAGTGCTGGATTGTAATTTTTCTTTAAAAAGTAGTTTTGTGATTGGTTTTTATATATGTTATTTGATTGTAATCTGAAAGGTTCCAGTGTTTAGGGTCCAAATTCATTTGTTAGTATTATAATTCTTATTTAATATGTGACTATATTAAATCCAATAAGTACCGTTATATTCATCTAAGTTATTTTGTTGATATCATGTTGACCTCATATAATAATACTGATTGTCTCTGTTTATCATCTTCCCAAGAATTCTCTAGTTACACGTATTATCTCTTTGTTCCAAATTTGTCACCATTTTTGTGTTGATGCTGCTGTATCACTCACATGAAATTATTAAAGTAATAAGGTCATACATTGTTGTTAATTCTTATCTCGTTTTAGTTCTTTTCTTTTTCCCCTTTTCTTTATACTTTTTTCCTTTTTTCTACAGAGTTTAGAAGGAATAAGCGATATTAGGGATGAAAGTGATCGTTCTGGAATGTGTGTTGTCATTGAGGTGTGCAATTTATTTATTTATTTTTAATTCTGTTCTCCTCTGTACTTTGTAGCTTTTAAATACCAACATTCTGAAGAATTCACAATACTATGGGAGATTTAACTAGTAAAACGGTTTTGCTATTCTTCTCAAATAAAAAACGGGTTCTGCAATTGGATTATGACCCATCAATTTTTCTGAATAATCTTTATCGCCTCACATCTCTTCAATGCAGCTTAAGTTGTAACATGGTTGGGTGAGTGATATCTTTATCATCATTCAAGAACATTGGTAGAGACTTAAGATTCTGGCTTTTGGTTCTTCACTGGTGTATGCAATTTCTCTCCCTGTACTTCTCTAGTTGATTTTTAGGGCTAAAAATTGAAACTTGCATTTTGGCCTTGAAAGTTATGACTTTGATTGAATATTATAACTTCAAGGAACCGAGATATTTTGGTTTGGAAACTAATTTTATAAAGAAAATTAAATTAGTCTATTGTCGTTGAATTAAATAATTTTAGTCAAAAGCTGAGCTGTAACAAAAATACCCCAAATATTGGTAGAGGTGTACAAGGATTGTATGATAAAACTAAACACAAAGCCGTCGTTTTGAAGGCTCTGGTCCTGTTGGTTTTTCATTTGATTTGTTTCAACATTGTTGGGAATTGGGATATTGTGGAGGCAAATTCAATGAAAGCCTTTGAAATGTTCCAAAAGGATGGGTGATAAATGCAATAACCTATTAGACATACATATGCCTTATTGCAAAGGCAAAAGGTTCAATGGGAAATAATAAATTTACGTCACTGAGTTTGGTTTCCAGCTTGTATGAAGTACTTTATACGGTGTTGTTTTTGAGATTGGAGTAGGTTTTGGGAGTAACTTGTCTGACTTCTCTTCAAGCCCGAAAAGAATCTTATGAGCTTCCATTGCTCGCCGCTTCGCCACTGGAACATACTCAACATAATCACCTTCTTTTTCCATGGTTCTTTTTATTTGTTTTGATACAATTTCCCTGAGGCACAATCTAAAACTAGGCCTTTATATAGGAATCAAATTATAATCCAATTCCTAATAAGAATAGGAAATTTTGATTATGATCCAAATCCTACTAGGAATTAAAAATTAACATGCAGAAATATAAGGATAAATCCTAATCAACTAGGGAAAAGGAAACAAAATATTTCCTTTTGGCACAAACCAACTGTCAACTAGACTAAGCTTCTGCCAAGCAAACGCGTTAAACAGTCAACATTAAATCCAGTTTTTTATTTCTCTCTGTTATACATGTAAATGTTATATTGTTAGATTATCAATCTAAAGCGACGAATCAAGTTATACATATGTATACCTTGCGACGACGCATTGTGAGGACGGATTTTCCAGAGGCATCCATGAGAATGACTTCCTCAGGATGCCCGACGTGGTTGTCGACCCGATAAACGAGATCTCCGTTCTAATCGATCACCTTGAACCCTTCGCAGAAACTGCTTTTAGAGGGACAACCTGGTTTTGGAGGGAATCAGGTAATAGCTTTTATGATAGTTATTCCTCACCCATTCATTAACAACCAATATAAGCCATCACCTGATTCTAATATTAAGTAGAAAACAACTCAGCAAGGTAGACGTTGGGACAAAACAATTGAACATACACACTAAATCTGCTTCTTCCAAATCCAAACCAAACATTTAAACATTTTAATAAATAGAATATTGAAACATACCTGAAGGGTTATAGACAAGGGCGGATCTATTACTAGGCTGGAGTGGGCTCCAGCCTAGGGAAAGATTTTTAAATATTAAATATAGTTAAGTTTATATAGTTAATCCAATAAATATTAGCTCACTACACCAAATAAAAATAATAAACTAATAATAGTCCAATTTAAGTAAAATAAATAATAGCTTTATTTAAAATAAGCCCATTCCTAAAGCATATAGGAAATAATAGTCCAATTTAGTAGAACTCATGCTAAGGCTCTACCAACTTGACCTATTCTAATCGTACTGATATTGGGCTACACCCTCAGAGAGCAAACATCAAAAAAATTCTTCTAGCCACCCAAAACGCCATATTTGAACCTATATAAATTTTATTTACATTTTTGTTTCATGAGAAAAAAAAAAAACTTATAATATATCTCTTCTCAAAAAAAAATTATTTAGCCTAACCCTATAAAAATTCCTGAGTCTGCCATTGGTTACAGATGATGTGATAAAACCGAATGCATATTCACCAAGCTGAGGATGACGGATAATTGCAACCTCTTTAAATGCAGTGGTATTTTGGTCTGTCACAAAGAGAGAGAATTATTTCTGGCTACTAAATCTAAAATGGAGAAAACAGAGAGAGGTAAAAATTGTAAAAGCTTTCTTCTTTAGCTTTTTTTTTTCTTCTAGGTACTTGTTGTAGAAAAACGAAAGGAAGAGACAAAGTGTGTGAATAGTTTCGTGATGCCGCCAAAAAATTCTCGAATGGCTGATGCCTGTAGGGCAATGAATCCTTTTGGCATTTCCGAAGGTCAGACAAAGGCAGCAGTCAAAGAGCTTCTGAAAGTCTATGCAAACAGCTGGGAGTTTATTATTGATGAAAATTACAGACTTTTGCTGGACTTTGTTCTGGACCACAAGCCAGAGGAGGAAAAGGTTTGTTTTTACCTTCTTTTTTTCTTCTTCATATTTTAATAAGATTTTGCTTTTTAATTTTTTATTAATTATTTTTGTTTTTTGTTTATTCAATGCTTTTCAAGATTTTGTTTTTATTTATTTTTCATCTATTATATATGTCATAGAAGAAAAATATTGGAATATCTGTTTAAATAGTTTTTTATTTTGTTATATTTACTGGGCTACCTTATTTTCCCCTTAAAATGGAAAAGGAGCTTTGATCCATGAATCAAAGGTGAGCATTTCTTGCTGCATTATGTATAATAATATTCTCTATGCCCTATATTTCTGTTTACTATTATTACAAATTATGGGTGGGTTGTTTGTTCTATGTCTTGGAGCTCTCATCAACCATGCAGAGAGCATGATGTCTTTTTTCATATTATGATAAAACTGAAGTTTAAGTGTTTTAGCATTTCATATATTTTCGTGCCAGGGAGTAAGATCGAGGAACAAAGAAGCTCATGTTGTAATTACTTATTATCTATCTTTTGCCCAAGAAGCATGTGTACATTGTTGTAGCCTTCATTGCAATGCCACACATAATGATATTAATTAACGATCCGATTGGATCAATTTCTTCGTTCAAAATGATTCTGGTGTTACTAAATTATGGCTTTCCGTTGTTCTAGAAGTACACTATATTTTCTTGATTGAACTTTCTTGCTCAAATGATTCATCACAATACTTGGATTTTCATATGGTATTTTGTTTATTCACAATATTCATAATGGGAAACCTAAGAAGATGGGTCTAAAGGAGTTGCTGCAGGTGACTACCTAAGTTTAATCTCTTTAGTAAAAATGCCCACCCGCTGACCCACTTGCTCACTCATGCATATATGTTATTTTAATATATTTGTAGGTAAGCTATTTCAAGAGAATGGTCATATATAAAAGTGATGAAATAACGATTTCCATCAATTGTTTGATGAGGGAATAGTCCACAAATATCTGTGTGGATGATTTCTAAGAGATCATTACTGCGAGTTGCACCTTTCTTCTTAGTCTTAGTGAGCTTTCCTTTAACACATTCAATACAACAAGAATTTTCATTCTTTCTTTTGAAATGTGCCCTAAACGTCTATGTCATAACCTAGTGGATGTTCCTTCACGTCTAATCCTTTTCTTACTCAATTCAGCTATTTAAAACTTCACATTCTTTATTGTAATCGAGACAATATAATCCATCTTTATTGTCTTGAATTCTGAGATACAAAACATCTTTATTGAAACCAAAATAAAACCAAGTCTAATAATCTTGAAACATAAATTAAATTTCTCTTTATTTAGGGTATTAAAATTACATCATCCAACTCTAAATAAATCCTGAATCCAACTTGAAACAACTACTCTAATAATATTTAACGAAAACAACATGTAGCTATCTAATCCTTCTCGTCACAACGTGCTACCATGAAAATGTTGTTCTCCCTAGCAGGGAACGGGTCAAGTACCACTATTTCCCTATTAGTGGTGGTATAGAAAATCTCAACAAGTGATTCAGGTTCGAGCGTCGGTTTCACAGACTGCACTAGGAGATTCTTGTATCGAAGTAGCTTATTGATGTTTCGTCCTCTCCCATAAGCGCATACACCTAGCTTTACAGCGATCCTGAGATCTCTGAGACTGTTCTTTGTAGCCATGTATATCATTATGGGCCCTCCATAAGGTCAATGCCGTCGCTGCGCCTTAACCCTTTTCTGCTCCAGCTCATCTTTGTGCCGCTTCTTAATTAGCTTTACTATGTTCTTTACTAGAATGCCATTCGTGACAAGTTGACACGAGTGACACCTATTAAAAGCCAAATGCTTCTCCTTTTTCCCAAACTTTTGGGGTTGTTCTACAAGATACATAAACGAACAAAAACATGAGTGAAATCATAATTGATCTCATTCATTCCGAGCACATCCTTAAAATCAAACTTCCATCTTTTGAAGTTTGACTAGTGAGTGTTTCAATTTGCGAGAAATTGATTGAGGGAGTGTTCATAACTGTAAGGATTTGCAAACGAAAGCATATTACATATTACTATCCTAGAAACCGATTCTCAATTTATTAAGAGAAAACAATTTAACTTCATTCACAATACTAACAAATAATACATGCAAGCGTCCTTAATAAGTATCACACCTTTGTGGCAAGAGATTACTTATAGCTTACACATAATTACATGTTATCTTGTACCATCAAAAAAAAAATTACTGGATAGATTCTATTTGTTGAAGAAACTTACCAAGCAATTTATGTATAATGCAATTTCCGGTTATTTCTTTAGGGCTTGAGTTTTTAGGTTTGGTTTTGTTATGAAAAGTTTGTTGATTCTCATAACAAAAGCAAACATCTATCTAGCTCAGAAAAATAACCAAACAAAACACAGTTCAAGAAGGAAAACCCTAAAATTTGCAGTGAATAGTAAAACTACCGTGAACAGTGTTTTAGGGGTTTTTGGTGTCCGTTTTTGATGCAAAATACCTTTCTGAATAGGGAACGACCTAACTTACGCAACTCACTACTATGCTATGACATATAGGCATTTGTGGGCTTTTAAGGTGATCTGCTAGGTCAAAAATGCGTTTAAAGTTTTGAAAATATGAAAAACGAATCAAAACATGTTTTTTCCAGCTTCTTTCAAACTCTTGATATTGGATCAATTTCTTCGTTCAAAATGATTCTGGTGTTACTAAATTATGGCTTTCCATTGTTCTAGAAGTACACTATATTTTCTTGATTGAACTTTCTTGCTCAAATGATTTATCACAATGCTTGAATTTTCATATGGTATTTTGTCTATTCACAATATTCATAATGGGCAACCTAAGCAGATGGGTCTAAAGGAGTTGTTGCAGGTGACTACCTAAGTTTAATCTCTTTAGTATAAATGCCCACCCGCGGACCCACTTGCTCACTCATGCATATATGTTATTTTAATATATTTGTAGGTAAGCTATTACAAGAAAATGTTTTCACTTCCACGGGTTGGTTAGTTCAAATTCTTGAGGCCCCCGACTTATAGTTATTGGCTTTTGAGTCCCTGCTTCTATTAACTACGTAAGTCTATTCAGCAAAACGTTCATTGGAAAATTTAGATTCTGATTTCATGGATAATGTTTTTGCTCTGCTTTCATATTACTCCGTTGAGACATTTAATGGCTTCAAATCTTGGATAGTTTGTCTTACCTCATACCTACTGTGTTTTATTTTATTTTGCACTTTTGGTTTTAAAGCATGCAGTGAACGGTTAATATTTGGTTCTTCATTCCTAAGTATTGATGCTTGACTCATTCATTGTTGTATTGAGATTATAATATTCTAGCATTAAGATATTGGTAGCTTGTCTTTGTGTACTTCTGTGTTATTGTGACTATTTTACTGGATTTATTTTTATGTCACCATATTACAACTCATAGTTCATATGTATTTTCTTGTTGAAATAGGGCATTGTTGTGGGCCTGGATAATTTGGATTCAGTAATTCGTATACTGAGAGAATCTTCTAGCAATGCTTATGGTTTAACTAATCAAAACCTTCCAATAATCTGTTATTTTTTTCGAACTTGGTTCTTAGGGGTAGGGTTTATTTAATGCCTTACTTAGCGAGGCTTTTTTGGGAGTAGATGAGAGTTCCAATTCTGTAACAGAATGTAGTCATGTTTTTCAAATTTTGTTATTTAAATTTCCTTGATGTCTAGGGTTTGGTCTTCTTTGAAATTAGCTCTGGAATGCATACTTTTTTATCTGTATTCTGTCCATACCCTGGTGTTTTGATTTCCTTTTTCTTAAATGTATTCCTTAGCGAATCAACTGTGTTCAAAGATCTATTTCCCAAGCTGAAGACATGAAATATGGGCCTCCTATTGCCAATTGATTTTGGGTTGAATGCTCTAATTTGAAAACTTAATAATAACTTGTGAATCCATATATAACTCTAGTTGCAAGATTCCCTAGCTTACTTGTTGTTAATATTATGTTAACTCGCAATTGTACGGGGCAATTAGTAGTATAGCAAGACAAGTACGAGGTCGTACCCACGAAGACTGAGAAGTTCAAATTAGTTATGTACGTAGATTACCGAATTCAAGAAGTTAGGAAGTTAAGTCTAAAACAGAAATTAAAGTGAGAGTGATTGTGATTGTGAAAGGAAGTGAGCAAACTGAAATTGCAAATGAAAGCAAATAAACAAGTGTAACAAAGAGTGATTTTGAAGGACTGGAAAACGGATTTGGAGACTAGGGCATTCGAATCACCATAACAATTCAACTCTGGGTTATAAGGAGTCAAGTAACAAGTCTAATTCAGATTCAAAGATTGATTCTAGCTAAAGTATGATTAGGCTATGGTGTTTGGTCCTAACCTTGTGTTCCTAATTCCCTAATTTGATCATTTGTTGTCTAACCTAAAATTAAGCATTAGGAACCCAATAAGCATAGAAGAACAATTTAAACAACCAAGCATGTATCTAATCCCTGTTGTCGAATGTCCATACATACTCTTCCTATTCATAGTTCAATTCGAATTAAAGCATGGTGTCTACTCTTAATTCAAACGAAGATAGTTAACAAACAAGTTCTAATGGTGATCAATCATTCAAACAAGCATGTTAACTTATAAGCATAATGAATAAGAACATGAATCATGAATCAAACTTGAAACTCCAAACTTATAAACCCAGAATATTCATGTTAGGTTACATCGAAGCCCTAGTTATGGATTTAGCTACTCATAATGGAAAAGAAACTAAAACAGAAATGGGAAAACATAATGAAAGCCATAAGAGTAAAAGAAACCCTTTTCTGAAGTTCTTGTGGTGTCCAATGCTTCTTCAAGAGCTTCTCCACGTCTAGAAGGATGTACGAAGGATATGGAGGTGATTTGGGATGAGTTTGGGTGAGTGATGATGGCTGAGAAAGAGGAAATTCGTAGGGAAATGGAAGGGAGGCTTTCTGGAGCTATTTTGGGGATTTGGGGCAGTTTAGAGTCTTGGGTTGATTTCTGGAGTGTTTGGGGTTGTGGGAATGTTTGGGGATGATTTCTGGATGTGTTGATGGAATGATGGAAGTGTGGAGGATGGCTGGAGTGAATTGTGTTGGGGTTGTGGACTTCTCTATTTATAGGGCTAAGAGGGAGGAACATCATGATGAATTCCAACACCACCATTCCTCCTTTAATACAACCCATAACTCTCACTTCATCTTGTCTATGGTAGTGTGGTTGGAATCACTTTCATCCCATACTTCTTTTGCTGCTGCACCTACAGCTTTCTTCACATGGGTTTTCTTTTGGTTGCTGGAAAACAGTTGGCAGCTGCAAACCTGAGCATGGTGTGCAATTTGATGGGCTCACGGATTGGGCTTGGCTTCATCAATTGATATGTTTGAGTAGTCCATCCTGCAGTTCAGAATCTCCTCTTTCCAACCACAAGTGATTTGGCCCAATCCAAGCTCAGATGAAAAAGATAAGTCCGAAATGAATTGCTAACTCAGTCTGCTCGTTTTTGCACCCCTGTGCAACTCTTCTTATCCAAAGCCACCATTGCTACCTAAGGCCCAATGAACTGAATGACAAACAGAAAAGGGATTAAAAGCACAAGTTTAACTCAATAACATAACCAAATCATAAGCTAGAGAGGTACAAAATGATATACAATTATGAACTGATCATTACTCCTTACCCAGTTTCGTGTCTGAATTTTTCATCACACATTATGATTAGACATACGTATCAATTCCCGTATTTCTATGTATCTGTCTGAATTCTTCGCCAAGTTTTGAAACAAATCTACTGAAATAAAATAGTTTTTCTATTTAAACCTCACGATCTTCCTACTACAAACTATAGAAAAAAGCACATATCTAAACTGAATAGTGGGGGGAAAAGATGAAGAAGGCCCCTATTTTTTGAGAAGAAGATGAAGGTCCTTGTGCTTGCCGCAAGACAGACAAACTCGCTAACTATTACAGTATATCGTTTACTGTCAATGGAAAGAGTTCCTAGACCAAATAAAGATTTTTAAAGAGATAGGCTCCTCAATGTTTTATGTCTTTAAGGAGGAGTAATCTGGCAATAGGATGTAGAGGAGTTTGTACTTTTCTAAAACTTAATATGAGGAGTGGTGGGGTGTGTGTGGTGTGTGAGGTGTGTGAGGTGTGTGAGGTTTGTGTATAGATGTACTAGGGTTAAACATAAAGTTGGATGACCTTTTTTGTCTTTTTACATAATAATAAAACTTACAGCTTAATGATTTAAGTATTGGGGTGAACAAAGAGAAGTGCGGGGTTTAAATAAAAAATCTCTTAAGTATTTGGGTAATTTAGCGGAAGCGAAAACAATGGAAAAACAGGAAATATGTGGTAAAAGACGCATTGGCTTCATACCAAAAGACTTTTTGGCTTCACACCAAGGAGTCTCCAATCTCTGGAAAGTAAACTTTTCTTAATATCTTAAATCTCAACTTGACCAATCCTCCCAGAGTGTATGCAAACTGACCCCCCCAGTTTCAGCCGCACATACGCAAGGTAACTTCAAAGCAGATGAATAAGTCTTCTTTACAGACTTCATATCAGAAAGAAAAACTTTCATTACCTTTTCAACTTATATATAGTTACATACATATCGAAAATATCATATTTCCCCTCTGTAACCACCAGATCCAAAATAATCCCTTCTAGAGCTGGAAATTGCCATTCTTTTCTAATGCTCCAGTTTGGGGCAGTCATGGATACGACGACCAAGGCCACCACAATAAACGCAGCCCTTTACCCCGCTTGCATTTGTAATTGCATCCGCATTTAATTCCATTGGATCATTAAGCTCAGCCAACACGGGTGGAATCCTCTGTTTTGCCTCTTGCAGGAGGTGCTTCAAATCAAGAAGTGTCGTCTCACTTTGATTTTTGTTTATAAACATTGTTATTGTTCCAGTCTTGCCACATCTTCCCTCTCGTCCAATCATGTGGACATAGTCTTCAATCTGTGCTGGCATGTCATAATTGATGACATGTTGAATATCCAGAAAATCCAAACCCTTTGAGACAACACCAGTGGCAACCAAGACATCTTCTTCCCTCTCTTGAAGGAAGAAACGGCATCCTCTCTCTCTCATTCTGATCCATCCTCGCATGAATGCCCACTACATCCACTCCTTTTATCAGAAGATATTTATGAATGTCATCCACATCAGCTTTGTTTTCACAAAATATTATAACAGGTGATGCGGTCTTTTGTAAACATTCAAAAAGGTAAACAAACTTGGCCTCTTGCTTCACATACTCAACCTCCTGAATTACGCCCAAATTTGTAGCTCCAGGTCTTCCCACGTTCACGGTGGCGGGTTTTACCAAAGCGTTTTTAGCAAAGTCGAGAACTTTTGTGGGCATGGTGGCTGAAAATAAGAGAGTTTGTCTTTGAGATTTAACGTGGTAAAAAACGTGACTTATGTCATCCTCAAAGCCCATATCTACCAATCTATCAGTCTCATCCAAAGTTAAATATGTGCAATTGTTGAGATTCATTTTTTTCTTTGCCAGCATGTCCCTCAATCTCCCAAGAGTAGCAACACCTATATGAACACCTAACTTGGATATGCCACTGCTTTCGAATCAAATCACATTGCTTCATTGACATCCTTCTTATATGCAATGGGGGCTTCCAACCTGTTGGTATAGGGTCGGTATAAGTGATTCCCTTTGCCAATTCACCAACTGACATTAGTGTTTTGCGATCCGATAAGTTGTCAATAATCTCTTTCTCTTGTTGCACCGTCTGCTGGATTGGAGTAATCTTGGGAGCCTCATGCTTCATCTCTAATGGTTTAACATGGAGGCTAGGTCTGCTTGGTTTGTCTTCAGGAACAAAATTTGATTTTTCAAATTGTGCTTTAACAAGGAGACTAGGGTTTACCTGAGCAGCGAGCTTTAACTTGTCTGACTTCTCTTCTAGCCCGAAAGACTTTCCCTTGCGTTGAAGAATCTTATGAGCTTCCATTGCTCACCGCTTCACCACTGGAACATACTCAACATAATCATCTTGTTTTTCCATGGTTCTTTTTATTTGTTTTGATACAACTTCCCTGAGGCACAATCTAAAACTAGGCCTTTATATAGGAATCAAATTATAATCCAATTAATTTTGATTATGATCCAAATCCTACTAGGAATTAAATATTAACATGTAGAAATATAAAGACAAATCCAAATCAACTAAGGGAAAAGGAAACAAAATATTTCCTTTTAGCAAAGGGTGTGAATGGTTTAGTATGCCGCCAAAAAATCTGAATATCGCAGTCAATGTCAAGTGTGCTCAGTTTAAGAGCAGTTTCTTCAGGTGTCAGAGGACACAAACCATCTTTCCTTTTCAAGTCAGAATTGATTATTTTCTCTTTCCACTAGGGATAAGCATATCTCGTTCTTGTCAATTCTTCCACCTCCTCAGTGTTACAACCTTGAGTACAACAAGAAAATGCAAACGTGTCCATTTCATATCTAAGATGAAGCCCTAGGAAAGGACCATTTTTCCTTAGAAGCCTGATAACCCTTTTACCCAACTCCTTTATTAGAGAATCTATTATATATGTCATAGAAGAGAAATATTGGAATATCCATTTAAGTAGTTATTATTATTATTTTTTTGGTTTGGTTCCAATCTAATTGTTTTTTGATCTAGTTGTGAAGAATTAAGAACAGAGAAAAGAAAAAGGTTGGAATTGTATTTCTCATTCATACTTGTACAGTGAAAATAACACTGTTTATATACAATTGAAAAGAATAATCTAGAATAGAATTGGTTACAAAGAATACGAAGATGATGACAGGTGTATGGTGGATATATGACTAGTCGGTTCCTTCTCTTCTAGAATATTGATGAGTTGGAGATTGTATGCATTGGATTCCATTGCTCTGTATTTACTCTTGACTGCACATGTTATTGTATACTCTGTTTATCACCCCCCCCCCCCCCGTAAGCTCATAGTGGGTAACCCAGTAATGAGCTTGTTGCTGAGAGTGTGAAAGCAATCAATTGAAAGGCTTTCGGTAAAGATGCCAGCTAGTTGAGAGTGTGAAGGAACATGATGAATGAAAATGGCCTTGGCGATGACTAAATCCCGGATGAAGTGATAGTCAACTTCAATGTGTTTCATTCGAGCGTGGAAAATAGGATTGGTAGCAAGAGAAATTGCGCTAATATTGTCACAATAGAGCAATGGTGGTGTAGGCAAAGATATGTGCAATTCTCTCAAAATGGTGCATAGCCAGAGAACTTCAGCAGTAGTTGTGGCTAGGGCTCTATATTCGGCTTCTGTCGAAGAACGAGCAACTGTTGGTTGCTTTTTGGAGGACCAAGATATTAGATTATTGCCAAGGAAGATGCAAAACCCAGTGGTCAAACGACAATTATTAGGACATCCCGCCCAATCGGCATCACAATAAGCGATGAGTTGAGGGGATCCTTTGCTGAGATGAATTCCATAAGTGGGGGTGGATTTGAGATAACGAAGAATTCTCTTAACAGCTGTGAGATGAACTGTAGTAGAAGCATGAAGGTATTGGCAAACTTGGTTGACAGCATAAGTGATGTCTAGCTGAGTCCAGGTCAAGTATTGTAGGGCACCTACAATAGAGCGGTAAGTGGTTGGATCAAACAGTGGAGAACCTGTTTGGGAGTCTAATTTGGAGATGGTGGCTGGAGATGGGTATGGTTTTGCATCAATCATGTCAGTCTTTTTGAGGAGATCAACAGTGTATTTTGTTTGGCTAAGAAAAAGCCCTGAGAAATCACGGTGCACTTCGAAGCCCAAGAAGTAGTGAAGGGGTCCTAAATCCTTTATTGCAAATTGTGTACTGAGTTGGGAAATAAGAGTGGTGTAGTAGGTGGAGTCACTGCCAATGATGACAATGTCATCAACATAAACATGGAGAAAGGTGGCAGTGGTATCTATTTCGATAAAAAGGGATGTGTCTACAGTGGATGTCTTGAAGCCCAAGGAGAGAAGAGCATCTTGTAGTTCCTCATACCAAGCTCGAGGAGCTTGTTTAAGACCATATAAGGAACGATGCAACTGACAAATATAGTGTGGATAGTGAGGATCTGTAAAACCTAGAGGCTGCATCATAAACACTTGTTCTTGAAGATAGCCATGGAGAAATGCATTGGACACATCAAGTTCGGAGATTGGCCAATTGTTCTGGACAGCCAATGACAGCAGGATTCGAATGGTTGTCAGTTTGGCAACGGGGCTGAAGGTTTCAGAATAGTCAATGCCCTCAAGTTGATTAAATCGCTTTGCGACAAGCCGGGCTTTATAGCGCTCAACGGAACCATCAGCATGCTGCTTGATCCGGAAGACCCATTTACAGCCAACAAGGTTGTGAGTATTACTAGGAGGGACAAGGGTCCATGTGTTTGTCTTATGAAGGGCAGCAATTTCATCTTGCATGGCCTGTAGCCATTTGGGGTCCTAGGCTGCTTGTTTTTATGTAGAAGGGATTTTGGGAGATGAGGAAGTGGTAAGTTAAACCTGTGGAAATGGATGACGAGTGAGAAAGGTCTTTGGTTTGGTAATACCGGATTTTGATCGAGTTTGCATTGGATGTGTGTTGGAAGGAGGAAGCAGAGGAGCAGGGAAAGGGGGAGGTGAGGGTGGGATTGGGTAGATGATGTTGGAGACAGAGGTGGGGAATGAGGCTGAGGAGATGCAGGGCAAGGGGGTTGGGGATTTAAATAAGCAGATTGTGGAAGAGGAATGGGAAGATATGGAGATGAGTGAGGATGGGCAGAAGCTTGGGAAGCTGAAGGGGAAGGGCTTGGGTCAGTAAAGGGAAAATGATGTTCGTCAAATACCACATGATGAGAAACATATACGCGGCCAGAACTTGGATCAAGGCATCTGTAGCCTTTTGGATGGACACCATATCCAATGAAGATGCATAGTTTGCTCCAAAATTCAAGCTTGTTAGAGGAATACAGGCGGAGCCAGGGATAGCAAGCACAACCATACGCTTGAGAAATTGGTAGTCAGGAGTACAGTTGAACAGTTTCTGCAATGGACTGGTTTTCTGCAAAGAAAGCGAAGGCAAATGATTGATTAGATACACTGATGTCTGAGCGATCTCAACCCAATATTTGATTGGCAGATGAGACTGCGCAAATAGGGTGCGAGTAAGCTCAATTATATGTTGGTGTTTACGTTCAGACATGCCGTTTTGTTCAGGGGTGTGAGGGCATGTAAGTTGCTGAATTATGCCATGAGAGGCTAGAAATTGGCGAAAGTGTGTGCTAGTAAATTCACAACTGTTATCACAACAAACTGTCTTAATTTTCATATTAAATTGATTTTCAACCAGAGACTTAAACTGTTGAAAAATTGAAAAAACATTAGATTTAGCATGAAGGGGGTAAAGCCAAGTAAATCTCGAGAAATCATCTATGAAAATTATGTAAAATCGATATCCAGATACAGAGGGGACAGGGGAAGGCCCCCAAACATCGATGTGTATTAATTCTAAAGGAGATGAAGTAGTGGTGCTAGATGTGCCAAAAGGTAACTTGGAACTTTTGCCTAATTGACATTCTTGACAAATGGATGGAGAAGAGGAAGAGCCTTGGAGAGGAAGACGATAGTGAGAGATGATGTGTTGAACAGTGACAGAGGAGGGGTAACCCATTCGCTTGTGCCATAGGGAAGAAGGAGCCTTGGTACTGAGAAGAGCAGCAGGTGGGGACTTGTGAAAAATTGAGAAGTTGATAGGATATAGGTGACCATCAGTGGGGCCACGATAAAGAAGGTGCCTTGAAGCTAGATCCTTCACAAGACATTCAAAAGGAGTGAACATTAGTATGCAATGATTATCACAAACAAAGCGATGCACAGATAACAGATTCTGAGTAATGCAAGGGACATGTAAAATATTGTTTAATTTAAAAGAGGAATTAGAGGCAGAGGCTATGGAGGAACCAGTATTAGCAATTGGTAAACCTTCACCGCTACCAACGAGGACTTTGTCATGGCCTTGATATGGGAGCTGGTGAGAGAGATTATGAAGGTCAGGAGTGACATGGTTGGTTGCACTAGTATCGGCATACCAGAGGGAGCTAAAGGGTGGAGGAGAGTGGGTAGCAGTCATGGCAGTGAAGCGAGGAGGAGGGGAGCGCCCTTGATAGGCAAAGTTGGAGCGATGGCGACACTCGATAGCGGTATGGTTGAGTTTGTTGCAAATTTGACATTTGATTTTGGGGGTTTGACGGAAGCGATTTTGGGATGAGTAGGGAAAGGTATTGGGCTGAAGGAGATATGGTGGAGTGGATGGGGTGGGTAGGAAAGGTGGGCTGGACGTGTATTTGAGAGGATTTGGGCCATGAGAAGGTCGAGAAGAGGTGGGCCTGAAATTGGTATGAAAGGCTTGAAAGGGGGCATGTGGGTTAGGAATGGGGGTTAGGGATTCGCGCTGCAGAATTTCAATCTCCTCACTAATCAGGAGGCCATGGAGAGCATCAGGGTCGATGGGGTCAGAGCGGACTCTAATCGAAGTACCAAAAGAGTCATACTCGGGTGGTAGGCCACGAAGAATGTGAGCAATGAAGTCAAGATCGTCAAGGGGTGCTCCGGCGGCGGCGAGACTATCGGCAAGGGCCTTGATTTTATCAAGATAGTGCATCATTGGGTCTGAACCCTTCTTTAGGGTTTGGAGCTGACCCTTAAGCTGAAGGATATGGGAGCGAGTGATGGCAGCGAAGCATTTTTCCAAGTTGTCCCAGAGAGACTTTGCAGAGGAGCAACCCACTGTATAAGGGAGAACAGACTCAAAGATGGCAGCATGAAGCCAAATTTTGCAGGTACGATCTCGGGCAACCCATGTAGGATAAGCAGGATTAGATTGAAGGGTAGGAAGAAGTCTGAGGGGCATGGGTCAGAACCATCAAGAAGGCCAAAGAGATCAGCATTTTGCAGAATGGGAGTAAAGAGGGATTTCCAGAGAAGATAGTTATCCCTGTTGAGTTTGATAGGGATAAGAGTGGCGATGTGGTGGGAGGGAATGGCAGAAGCTGAAACTAGGGAGAGAGAGGACGAGGAGGAAGAAGGGAGAGGAGGAGGTTGAGAGTCAGAGGAGGCCATAGGAGGATAGTACCGTAGGGTTTTAGCCTGCTGATACCATGTGAAGAATTAAGAACAGAGAAAAGAAAAAGGTTGGAATTGTATTTCTCATTCATACTTGTACAGTGAAAATAACACTGTTTATATACAATTGAAAAGAATAATCTAAAATAGATTTGGTTACAAAGAATACGGAGATGATGACAGGTGTATGGTGAATATATGGCTAGTCGGTTCCTTCTCTTCTAGAATATTGATGAGCTGGAGAATGTATGCATTGGATTCCATTGCTCTGTATTTACTCTTGACTACACCTGTTATTATATACTCTATTTATCACTAGTAATGTATGGTTTTGCAGTATAATCTCAAATATTACTGTGTGATTGGAATTGAGCACATTGAGAGGCAGTTCTTGGTCTGTATGTAACTCTGTAAGTACAGATTTGCCAATGGTTCCTCGATTTTGTAGATTGAAAGTGTTGGGTTTCATCCGCTTAACATACCCCTTTTTATTGAATGCCTGACCAATTATATGCAAAGAAAACTTTAAGGAAAAAAAAAACATGAAATGCTAATGGTTTCTTTTCTTTTATATTTTCCTTATTCAGAAATAAAGGAGTAAAATATAACTTCATGAAAAAGAAGGTATTAGCGTATACCAAAAGCATTTCATCATTTGGAATAACATCTATGTCATCAAGGTGTCCTCCAGCATTGAACGCCTTGGACTGGAAAACTTGCTTTTTAACTCATTTGCTTCTTTTTCAATTTGAACCAAACGGAGGCAATTAAAGTATCTTCCCTAGAAACGATAGGTATGTCTAAACATAATGTGTAATGAAAAATTCAGACACGAAACTGGGTAAGGTGTAACCCCGGGAATCTTGCAACTAGAGTTATATATATGGCTTCACAAGTTATTATTAAGTTTTCAAATTAGGGCATTCAACCCAAAATCAATTGGCAATAGGAGGCCCATATTTCATGACTTCAGCTTGGGAAGCAGATCTGTGAACACAGTTGATTCGCTAAGGAATACATTTAAGAAAAAGTAAATCAAAACACCGGGATACGGACAGAATACAGATCAAAAAGTCTGCATTACAGAGCTCATTTCAAAGAAAACCAAACCCTAGACATCAAGGAAATTGGAATAACAAAATTGGAAAACATTATTACATTCTGTTACTAACTGGAACTCTCATCTACTCCCAATAAAGCCTCGCTGAGTAAGGCATTTAATAAACCCTACCCCTAAGAACCAAGTTCGAAAAAAATAACAGATTATTGGAAGGTTCTGATTAGTTAAACCATAAGCATCCTACTTCTGTCGCACTAGACCACAGGTGCCAAAAAAAATTTCACATGTTATAGGAAAGAGATTTCAATGATCAAAAGAAGCAAACACAAAGCACATGACAAAAAATCTACTGCACCAAAAAATGTTCCTTGCAGCAGAAGCTAGAAAGCAAAAAAAAAAAAAAAAAAAACTGAAAAACAACGCATGCAGAACAACAGATGTTTAATGACAAAGCCAGAAAATCATGTCTCACTGCTTTTGAACCACCACTTCTACTCAAGTTGAAGAAAATGAAAAACTCAAAAACTTAGGGGAGCTCACCGCTCCTTAGACCAGATGATGCAATTGCATTGCTAGAAGATTCTCTTAGTATACGAATTACTGCATCCAAATTATCCAGGCCCACAACAATGCCCTATTTCAACAAGAAAATACATATGAACTATGAGTTGTAGTGTGGTGACATAAATATAAATCCAGTAAAATAGTCACAATCACACAGCAGTACACAAAGACAAGCTACCAATATCTTAATGCTAGAATATTATAATCTCAATACAACAATGGATGAGTCAGGCATCAACACTTAGGAGTGAAGAACCAAATATTAACCGCTCACTGTATGCTTTAAAACCAAAAGTGCAAAATTAAATAAAAAACAGTAACCAGGTAGGTATGAGGTAAGACAAACTATCCATGATTTGAAGCCATTAAATGTCCCAACAGAGTAATATGAAAGCAGAGCAAAAACATTATCCATGAAATCAGAATCTAAATTTTCCAATAAACATTTTGCTGAATAGACTTACATAGTTAATAGAAGCAGGGACTCAAAAGCCAATAAGTATAAGCCAGGGGCCTCAAGAATTTGAACTAACCAACCCGTGGAAGTGAAATATTTTTGAATTACAAAAAAGTTTGCCACACTAGATCAACAACATATTTTTGAATTACTCAAATGGCAATTTAATAAGGCATATATCTTCAGATGATGGCCTCTTGACAGTTTATCTTTTTCTTTCGACATGGAGGTCTCTTCAAAGTTTGGACAATACCTTTCTGCTTTTAAGTTTTGAATGCGTTCAAAGAAATCATAAGAATTTCACTATCCAAGAACACTTTCCAAATTGTAGTTGATTTCAATGCATCACCTCTTGTCAATTTTTTCAAAGACACTACAATACTGGTCAAACTGTCAGTACCTAAAAGTGCCTCATGTGGTTCCTCTACAAATAATACTTACATTAAAGGAGACAAAGCAGTGTAGTAAAAACAAAAACACATAAAAAACCATATAAAGTCAAGTAAGAACTGATGAAAACAGCAGCCCAAGTAGCGTGAATTACAAAATGATTTCTTAAGGGAAAACAAATTCCAGCAAGAAAAACAGTTTCTTGAAATAGCTTACCTACAAATATATTAAAATAGCATATACGCATGAGTGAGCAAGTGGGTCAGTGGGTGGGCATTTATACTAAAGAGATTAAACTTAGGTAGTCACCTGCAGCAACTCCTTTAGACCCATCTGCTTAGGTTGCCCATTATGAATACTGTGAATAGACAAAATACCAAATGAAAATCCAAGCATTGTGATGAATCATTTGAGCAAGAAAGTTCAATCAAGAAAATATGGTGTTCTTCTAGAAAAATGGAAAGCCATAATTTAGTAACACCAGAATCATTTTGAAAGAAGAAATTGATCCAATCGGATCGTTAATAAATATCATTATGTGTGGCATTGCAATGAAGGCTACAATGTACACATGCTTCTTGGTTGCACCACTATGTGGATCATATCTAAACAAATTTCTAATACTAAAAATTTCTAAGGCTACGTTCTAGTGATATTCGCAATATTTCACTGACATTTCTGTTTTCTTCAATGAAAAAAATGGCAGCTTACTGCCATGGACAGGTATTCCACACCTTCACAAAATTACCTTATGTTTGTCCACTTGTATCTCCCAAAACCTACTCCAATCTCAAAAACAACACCTTATAAAGTACTTCATACAAGCTGGAAACCAAACTCAGTAGCGTAAATTTATTCTTTCCCATTGAACCTTTTGCCTTTGCAATAAGGCATGTGTATGTCTAATAGGTTATTGCATTTATCACCCATCCTTTTGGAACATTTCAAAGGCTTTCATCGAGTTTGCCTCCAAAATATACCAATTCCCAACAATGTTGAAACAAATCAAATGAAAAACCAACAGGCCCGGAGCCTTCAAACGACGGCTTTGTGTTTAGTTTTATCATACAATCCTTGTAAACCTCTACCAATATTTGGGATATTTTTATTACAGCTCAGCTTTTGACTAAAATTATTTAATTCAATGACAATAGACTAATTTAATTTTCTTTATAAAATAAGTTTCCAAACCAAAATATCTTGGTTCCTTGAAGTTATAATATTCAATCAAAGTCATAACTTTCAAGGACAAAATGAAAGTTTCAATTTTTAGCCCTAAAAAACAACTAGAGAAGTATAGGGAGAGAAATTGCATACACCAGTGAGGAACCAAAAGCCAGAATCTTAAGTCTCTACCAATGTTCTTGAATGATGATAAAGATATCACTCACCCAACCATGTTACAACTTAAGCTGCATTGAAGAGATGTGAGGCGATAAAGATTATTCAGAAAAATTGATGGGTCATAATCCAATTGCAGAACCCGTTTTTTATTAGAGAAGAATAGCAAAACCGTTTTACTAGTTAAATCTCCCATAGTATTGTGAATTCTTCAGAATGTTGGTATTTAAAAGCTACAAAGTACAGAGGAGAACAGAATTTAAAATAAATAAATAAATTGCACACCTCAATGACAACACACATTCCAGAACGATCACTTTCATCCCTCATATCGCTTATTCCTTCTAAACTCTGTAGAAAAAAGGAAAAAAGTATAAAGAAAAGGGGAAAAAGAAAAGAACTAAAACGAGATAAGAATTAACAACAATGTATGACCTTATTACTTTAATAATTTCATGTGAGTGATACAGCAGCATCAACACAAAAATGGTGACAAATTTGGAACAAAGAGATAATACGTGTAACTAGAGAATTCTTGGGAAGATGATAAACAGAGACAATCAGTATTATTATATGAGGTCAACATGATATCAACAAAATAACTTAGATGAATATAACGGTACTTATTGGATTTAATATAGTCACATATTAAATAAGAATTATAATACAAACAAATGAATTTGGACCCTAAACACTGGAACCTTTCAGATTACAATCAAATAACATATATAAAAACCAATCACAAAACTACTTTTTAAAGAAAAATTACAATCCAGCACTTTTAAAGGATCATTTGCTACTTGCAAGAATGTCACCTTATTTTCCACAAGTTCGGCTATCTTCTCCACGAGGGCTGATTTGTTGGTTTGGTGAGGGATCTGACTCATTCCCAAAGTATAAAATCACTAAAAAATTAAACTCTTTCATGAGAATCTAAGACTACATGCATATTTAATGCAAACCAGACAAGAAGACCAAGGCAAACCTCCTTTATGATACTTGCACTTCTCCTTGTTCTAGAATCAAGCAATTCAACATCAGTTTTCCCTCTGACCACAATGCGTCCTTTCCCAGTTCGATATGCCTCCAAGATGCTTCACAAAATGAACATTTATCCAAAAATTATTGATTGCACAAACATGAATGTCCATGAATGTTCTTACCCATATGCACAAGAACAAACACGTATATAAGGAAGATGCCGCCAGCGTAAGCAAAAGGGATAATTCTGCCACTATGGCAATCCTTTATTACTCTAATCATTTGTATTATATTACATCTTCAATTACACTAGTATATACTATTTTACTCTATCTTCACCTTAAGCTCAAGTTTCTTGACAATTTTACTTATTCAGAAAAATGAAACAAAACTGTTTGTGCGAACATAGTAGTATACCCCATGAATTTAGCAGCAAGTATGCAACATAAGACATATCACCACTGCCCATCATCACATTCAATTTGAAGGCATCCCTTTAGTACAACCTATTCAAACGTTATACAGAAACTGGTAAAAACCAAGGAAAGAACTACTACAAGGAGGAGGTTATCCCTTTTTCGTCCAAGCTTACTAGAATGAACCATGCTTCAGATAGCGAATGAATGGTTCCAACTTACCCAAGGTTTCCCATAATCAGTTCTCCAGTTGGAAAATCAGGCCCTGGCACGTATTCCAGTAATTCTTGCAACTGTCACAGGGAAAACCAAATGTCAAATACTCGAAAGGGAAAACGAAATGGAAAATAAAGAAAACACAAAAACAAAAATGGGTCGATAGAAAGCGAATTTCTTTTTAGTTCACTTAAAGGGTTCAAATTATGCCCAATAGTTCTAACTTCTGTGGAGAACAGTGATGGCAATGGTAAAGTCATACTTAAACATAACTGTATAGCCAATAATTGAGATTCTTTAACATCAAAGTTTCAAATCATCTTAACGAATAACTCAACTACAGGAGAAACACAAAATTTCTCAAAGACTAACCACTTCCAAAAAAGTTATTCAGCACCGCTACATGCAAAAAGGAATTCTCTGATTGGCTTTAAAGGAATTTACGGAAGATAATTGTATATGATGCTACATTAAAGACTTGTAACTGTTGCCCAAACATATTTGGTTGCCATTAAACCCATATTGTTAATACTAATCATGGATACACTGTTTTATGAAGTTTCTATGTAAAATTGATGCACAATTGATTAGTTTTGTATTTCCTAAAGTGTCATTCAAAAATTCCATTCTTTTTTAGAAAATTTTGTCATTTTCATTAATTTAAATATTTCCAGCAATATTTTCAGTGACATCACGATTTTCATCCTTGGATATAACAAAGGGAATGATACACTAGATTCATTTCAACTATCTTATAAGTTGATAGAAAAGAAGCAATTTTTCCACATAGACAAAGACTCAAGTTTACGTCAAAGTCTCTTCCCCAACAATATGTTGTGATAGTTCAGTGAGGGATACATAATGCTGTCTTTTCTCCAAGTTAGTACATAATGTGTAAAATGTAAGGATAGGATGAAGATCATTGTTTGTCCATAGTCAGGTAGCTTTAAACTTGTGGTGTTTACTATTCAAGGAGGCTGGAGTCAGTTGGGTAATTCCACAAGGGTACCCTTCATTAATTAGTGAAAGTCTTGCTGCTTTTGGTAGAGGAAATAAGGCTCGGGTCGTATAGGGTTGTTGCAAGATGGCTGTTTTGTGGGTGATCTGGATGAAGAGGAATGAGGGGATGGGGATAGAAGAGCTGTGGGAGAGGGTGATGTTTTTGTCGTCCCTTTGGGCTTCACTTACATCAAGATTTCAGGGATCTTTTCCTTTCTATTTTGCTAAATTGGGAGTCATCTATAGGATAATGTGGTTTTGTAGGTTTAGTTGTTTTTGTGGTAATCATTTGTAGTTTGTTTTTGGTGGACTCCTTGTTCATTATCCCTTGTCTATGTTAGATTATCTTTTAATAAAATTTGTTTCTTTTCAACCCAAAAAAAAAAAAGGGGGGGGGGGGGGGACAGTCCTTTGAAGGATACAGCACGTTGTTGTAATTATTATCAACACCCATAATAAAATACAGCAGAACTTCAATTTTTAAAAGGAAACTAATTGAAACATACCCTAATTAATATGAAAAATGAAATAAATAAATAAAAGGTCTCGCCACTTACCGTAGCTTCTGGATTGTGAATTAACACACTAAGAACATGTACCAACTCTCCAAAGATTATGCGGAGGAATGTTGGTTGCCATGCTAACCTGAAAATTAATTTAGCCATATGTGAATTGAAGATATACAATTATTGAGGAAGAACAAGAACAAAACACAAGCAGCAGCTTTTGATCATGAAGGACAATGAAACCTAAGAAAAATACCGCAATCCCAGAAGCACCATTCAGTAATAAAGTTGGAAGTCGAGCAGGTAAAACTGATGGCTCTTTTTGTGAATTATCAAAATTCGGAGTAAAATTAACCTGTGCCAAATGAAAAGGAGGGGATGTGAGAGAGAGAGAGAGAGAGAGAGAGAGAGAGAGAGAGAGAGGTTGCCCCGTTTCTGGAATAGCGTATAACCTAAAGATCTTAATATTCATCTCGATATCATGATTATTAAGGATTTTTTTTCCCGAAAAAGAAGTAATGAAATTTTATTAAAGACATTAAGGGGCATCGCCTAGTATATACAGCAAATAAACATAGAGATAAAACATGAAAAGAGGCAGCAACTGATGGTGCTTGTCCAGTCAAAGAATTATCAACATAACGGGAACACAAGATGACATTCCCTAGTTTATTAGGAAATATTCACACCCTTTGCCATAAGGAAATATTTTGTTTCCTTTTCCCTAGTTGATTAGGATTTATCCTTATATTTATGTATGTTAATTTTTAATTCCTAGTAGGATTTGGATCATAATCAAAATTTCCAATTCCTATATAAAGGCCTAGTTTTAGATTGTGCATAAGGGAAGTTGTATCAAAACAAATAAAAAGAACCATGGAAAAAATAGATGATTATGTTGAGTATGTTCCAGTGGCGAAGCGGCGAGCAATGGAAACTCATAAGATTCTTCAACGCAAGGTAAAGTCTTTCGGGCTTGAAGAGAAGTCAGAAGAAGAGTTAAAGCTAGCTGCTCAGGCAAACCCACAGTCGGAAAAATCAAATTTTGTTGCTGAAGACAAACCAAGCAGACCTAGTCTCCTTGTTAAATCATTAGAGATGAAGCATGAGGTTCCCAAGATTACTCCAATCCAACAGATGGTGCAACAGGAGAAAGAGATTATTGACAACTTATCGGATCGCAAAACACTAATGTCAGTTGGTGAATTGGCAAAGGGAATCACTTATACCGACCCTATACCAACAGGTTGGAAGCCCCCATTGCATATAAGAAGGATGCCAATGAAGCAATGTGATTTGATTCGAAAGCAGTGGCATATCGAAGTTAGTGGTGAAGATGTTCCACCACCCATTAAGAATTTCAAGGACATGAAATTTCCTGAACCGATTTTGAAGACTCTAAAAGCCAAGGGTATTGTCCAGCCGACCCCTATTCAGGTGCAAGGTCTTCCAGTGATTTTATCCGGGAGGGATATGATTGGTGTTGCATCTACTGGCTCAGGAAAGACATTGGTTTTTGTGCTGCCATTGATTATGATTGCATTGCAAGAGGAAATTAGGATGCCAATTGTTCCTGGTCAAGGGCCTTTTGGATTGATCATTTGCCCATCTAGGGAGCTCGCAAAGCAGATTTATGAAGTGGTGGAAGAGTATCTGGTTCCTATGAGACAGGCTGGATATCCAAAGATAAGGCCTTTGCTCTGTATTGGTGGAGTGGATATGCGTTCGCAATTGGACATTATCAAGGAAGGTGTTCATATAGTTGTTGCTACTCCTGGGAGATTGAAGGACATGCTGGCAAAGAAAAAAATGAATCTTAATAATTGCACATATTTAACTTTGGATGAGGCTGATAGATTGGTAGATTCGGGCTTTGAGGATGACATAAGACACGTTTTTGACCACTTTAAATCTCAAAGACAAACTCTCTTATTCTCAGCCACCATGCCCACAAAAGTTCTCAACTTTGCTAAAAGCGCTTTGGTAAAACCTGCCACCGTGAATGTGGGAAGACCTGGAGCTGCAAATTTTGGTGTAATTCAGGAGGTTGAGTATGCGAAGCAAGAGGCCAAGTTTGTTTACCTTCTTGAATGTCTACAAAAGACCGCACCACCTGTTATAATATTCTGTGAAAACAAAGCTGATGTCGATGACATTCATATATATCTTATGATAAAAGGAGTGGATGCAGTGGGCCTTCATGCGGGGATGGATCAGAAAGAGAGAGAGGATGCCATTTCTTCCTTCAAGAAAGAGAAGAAAGATGTCTTGGTTGCCACTGGTGTTGTCTCAAAGGGTTTGGATTTTCCAGATATTCAACATGTCATCAATTATGACATGCCAGCACAGATTGAAGACTATGTCCACAGGATTGGACGAGCAGGAAGATGTGGCAAGACTGGAATAGCAACAACGTTTATAAACAAAAATCAAAGTGAGACGACGCTTCTTGATTTGAAGCACCTCCTGCAAGAGGCAAAACAAAGGATTCCACCCGTGTTGGCTGAGCTTAATGATCCAATGGAATTAGATGCGAGTGCAATTACAAATGCGAGCGGGGTTAAGGGCTGCTTTTATTGTGGCGGGCTTGGTCATCGTATCCATGACTGCCCCAAACTAGAGCATCATAAAAGAATGGCAATTTCCAGCTCTAGAAGGGATTACTTTGGTTCTGGTGGTTACAGAGGAGAAATATGATATTTTTTATATGTATGCAACTATATATATAAGCTGAAAAGGTGATGAAAGTTTTCTTTCTACTCTAACTTTAACACCCAATTTTTTTATAGTTCATCCGGTAATACGTATACTAATTGAGACCAAGTATATTTTTTTATATAAGAAGCTTGCAGTCTTTCTGAAACCAAAGCTACTTTCCCTATTTTAAAGGGAAAATAAGGATACCCAGTCAGTATAACAAAATAAAACAATTTTACACTGTAACCAAACAATAAAACCAAGGAAAATAAACAAACCAATATAATAGATATTCCAATATTTCTCTTCCATGACATATATAATGAAAAATAAATACAAACAAAATCTTGAAAAGCATTGAATAAACAAAACATTAAATTAATTAATAAAAAATTAAACAGCATTGAACGCCTATCATCTGGAATAACATCTATGTCATCAAGGTGGCCACTATCATCTGGAAAAGCATTTCCTCCAGCATTGAACGCCTTGGACTGGAAAACTTGCTTTTTAACTCATTTGCTTCTTGTTCAATCAACTGATTGAAATAAAAAAAAATATAAAAACAGAATTGTAATTCACTTTGAACCATATGGAGGCAATTAAAGTATCTTCCCTATAAACAGTATGATAGTCATCTTAAGAACATTTAAGGGTAGATGAAAAAAGGTGAAAATGATGATACAAAGACAGCCTATGCACACATATATAGAAATACGGGAATCGATACGTATGTCTAAACATAATGTGTAATGAAAAATTCAGACACGAAACTGGGTAAGGTGTAAGCTGGGGAATCTTGCAACTAGAGTTATATATGGCTTCACAAGTTATTGTTAAGTTTTCAAATTAGAGCATTCAACCCAAAATCAATTGGCAATAGGAGGCCCATATTTCACGGCTTCAGCTTGGGAAACAGATCTTTGAACACAGTTGATTCGCTAAGGAATACATTTAAGAAAAAGGAAATCAAAACACCAGGGTATGGACAGAATACAGATAAAAAAGTCTGCATTCCAGAGCTGATTTCAAAGAAAACCAAACCCTAGACATCAAGGAAATTTGAATAACAAAATTGGAAAACATGAGTACATTCTGTTACTGAACTGGAACTCTCATCTACTCCCAAAAAAGCCTCGCTAAGTAAGGCATTAAATGAACCCTACCCCTAAGAACCAAGTTCGAAAAAAATAACAGAATATTGGAAGGTTCTGATTAGTTAAACCATAAGCATCCTTAAACTTCTGTTGCACTAGACCCCAGGTGCCAAATAAAATTTCACATGTTGTAGGAAAGAAATTTCATTGATCAAAAGAAGCAAACACAAAGCTCATGACAAAAAATCTACTGCACCAAAAAAAGTTCTTCGCAGCAGAAGCTAGAAAGCAAAAAAACAGAAAAACAACGCATGTAGAATAGAAGTTTAATGACAAAGCCAGAAAATCATGTCTCAGTGCTTTTGAACCACCACTTCTACTCAAGCTGAAGAAAATGAAAAAACTCAAAAACATAGGGGAGCTCACCGCTCCTTAGACCAGATGATGCAATTGCATTGCTAGAAGATTCTCTTAGTATACGAATTACTGCATCCAAATTATCCAGGCCCACAACAATGCCTATTTCAACAAGAAAACACATATGAACTATGAGTTGTAGTGTGCTGACATAAATATAAATCCAGTAAAATAGTTACAATAACACAGCAGTACACAAAGACAAGCTACCAATATCTTAATGCTAGAATATCATAATCTCAATACAACAATGAATGAGTTAAGCATCAATACTTAGGAGTGAAGAACCAAATATTAACCGTTCCCTGCATGCTTTAAAACCAAAAGAGTAAAATTAAATAAAAAACAGTAACCAGGTAGGTATGAGGTAAGACAAACTATCCAAGATTTGAAGCCATTAAATGTCCCAACAGAGTAATATGAAAGCAGAGCAAAAACATTATCCCTGAAATCAGAATCTATATTTTCCAATGAACGTTTTGCTGAATAGAATTACACAGTTAATAGGAGCAGGGGAACTCAAGAATTTGAACTAACCAACCCGTGGAAGTGAAGTATTTTTGAATTACCAAAAAGTTTGCCACACTAGATCAACAAAATATTTTTGAATTACTCAAATGGCAATTTAATAAGGCATATATCTTCAGATGATGGCCTCTTGACAGTTTATCTTTTTCTTTCAACATTGAGGTCTCTTCAAAGTTTGGACAATACCTTTCTGCTTTTAAATTTTGAATGCGTTCAAATAAATCATAAGAATTTCACTATCCATGAACGTTTCCCAAATTGTAGTTGATTTCAACGCATCACCTCGTCAATTTTTTCAAAGACACTACGATACTAGTCAAACTGTCAGTACCTAAAAGTGCCTCATGTGGTTCCTCTACAAATAATACTTACATTAAAGGAGACGAAGCAGTGTAGTAAAAAAAAAAACACATAAAAAACCATATAAAGTCAAGTAAGAACTGATGAAAGCAGCAGCCCAAGTAGCGGGAATTACAAAATGATTTCTTGAGGGAAAACAAATTCCAGCAAGAAAAACATTTTCTTGAAATAGCTTACCTACAAATATATTAAAATAGCATATACGCATGAGTGAGCAAGTGGGTCAGTGGGCGGGCATTTATACTAAAGAGACTAAACTTAGGTAGTCACCTGCAGCAACTCCTTTAGACCCATCTGCTTAGGTACACCTCTACCAATATTTGGGATATTTTTATTACAGCTCAGCTTTTGACTAAAATTATTTAATTCAACGACAATAGACTAATTTAATTTTCTTTATAAAATTAGTTTCCAAACCAAAATATCTTGGTTCCTTGAAGTTATAATATTCAATCAAAGTAATAACTTTCAAGGCCAAAATGCAAGTTTCAATTTTTAGCCCTAAAAATCAACTAGATTAGTATAGGGAGAGAAATTGCATACACCAATGAAGAACCAAAAGCCAGAATCTTAAGTCTCTACCGCTGTTCTTGAATGATGATAAAGATATCACTCACCCAACCATGTTACAACTAAAGCTGCATTGAAGAGATGTGAGGCGATAAAGATTATTCAGAAGAATTCATGGGTCAGATCCTTGCCTGAGCTGAAAAGAGGATGAAAACAGATCATAATCCAATTGCAGAACCCGTTTTTTATTTGAGAAGAATAGCAAAACCATTTTACTAGTTAAATCTCCCATAGTATTGTGAATTCTTCAGAATGTTTGTATTTAAAAGCTACAAAGTACAGAGGAGAACAGAATTAAAAATAAATAAATAAATTGCACACCTCAATGACAACACGCATTCCAGAACGATCACTTTCATCCCTAATATCGCTTATTCCTTCTAAACTCCGTAGAAGAAAGGAAAAAAGTATAAAGAAAAGGGGAAAAAGAAAAGAACTAAAACGAGATAAGAATTAACAACAATGTATGACCTTATTACTTTAATAGTTTCATGTGAGTGATACAGCAGTTAGAAGTGCAATGCATCAACACAAAAATGGTGAAATTTGGAACAAAGAGATAATACGTGTAACTAGAGAATTCTTGGGAAGATGATAAACAGAGACAATCAGTATTATTATATGAGGTCAACATGATATCAACAAAATAACTTAAATGAATATAACGGTACTTATTGGATTTAATATAGTCACATATTAAATAAGAATTATAATACAAACAAATGAATTTGGACCCTAAACACTGGAACCTTTCAGATTACAATCAAATAACATATATAAAAACCAATCACAAAACTACTTTTTAAAGAAAAATTACAATCCAGCACTTTTAAAGGATCATTTGCTACTTGCAAGAATGTCACCTTATTTTCCACAAGTTCGGCTATCTTCAACACGTGGGCTGATTTGTTGGTTTGGTGAGGGATCTGACTCATTCAAAAAATATAAAATCACTAAAAAAATAAACTCTTTCATGAGAATCTAAGACTACATGCATATTTAATGCAAACCAGACAAGAAGACCAAGGCAAACCTCCTTTATGATACTTGCACTTCTCTTTGTTCTAGAATCAAGCAATTCAACATCAGTTTTCCCTCTGACCACAATGCGTCCTTTCCCAGTTCGATATGCCTCCGAAATGCTTCACAAAATGAACATTTATCCAAAAATTATTGATTGCACAAACATGAATGTCCATGAATGTTCTTACACATATGCACAAGAACAAATACGTATATAAGGAAGATACCGCCAGCATAAGCAAAAGGGATAATTCTGCCACTATGATAATCCTTTATTACTCTCATCATTTGTATTATATTACATCTTCAATAACACTAGTATATACAATTTTACCCTATCTTCACCTTAAGCTCAAGTTTCTAGGCAATTTTACTTATTCAGAAAAATGAAACAAAACTGTTTGTGCGAACAGAGTAGTATACTCCATGAATTTAGCAGCAAGTATGCAACATAAGACATATCACCACTGCCCATCATCACATTCATTTTGAAGGCATCCCTTTAGTACTACCTATTCAAACGTTATACAGAAACTGGAAAAAACCAAGGAAAGAACTACTACGAGGAGGAGGCTACCCCTTTTTCGTCAAAGCTTACTAGAATGAACCATGCTTCAGATAGCGAAGGAATGCTTCCAACTTACACAAGGTTTCCCATAATCAGTCCTCCAGTTGGAAAATCAGGCCCTGGCACGTATTCCAGTAATTCTTGCAACTGTCACAGGGAAAACCAATTGTCAAATACTCGAAAGGAAAAATGAAACGGAAAATAAAGAAAACACAAAAACAAAAATGGGTCGATAGAAAGAGAAGTTCTTTTTAGTTAACTTAAAGGGTCGATAATAATATCACTCACCCAACCATTCTTTTTTAGAAAAAATTTTCATTTTCATTAATTTAAATATTTCCAGCAATATTTTCAGTGACATCACGTTTTTCAGGAAATAAGGCTCGGGTCCTATAGGGTTGTTGCAAGATGGCTGTTTTGTGGGTGATCTGGATGAAGAGGAATGAGGGGATGGGGATAGAAGAGCTGTGGGAGAGGGTGATGTTTTTGTCGTCCCTTTGGGCTTCACTTACATCAGATTTCGGGGATCTTTTCCTTTCTATTTTGCTAAATTGGGAGTCATCTATAGGATATTGTGGTTTTGTAGGTTTCGTTGTTTTTTTTGTAATCATTTGTAGTTTGTTTTTGGTGGACTCCTTGTTCACTATCCCTTGTCCATGTTAGATTATCTTTTAATAAAATTTGTTTCTTTTCAACCCAAAAAAAAAGAGGGAGACAGTCCTTTGAAGGATACAGCACGTTGTTGTAATTATTATCAACACCCATAATAAAGTACAGCAGAACTTCAATTTTTAAAAAGAAACTAATTGAAACATACCCTAATTAATATGAAAAATGAAATAAATAAATAGAAGGTCTCGCCACTTACCGTAGCTTCTGGATTGTGAATTAACACACTAAGAACATGTACCAACTCTCCAAGATTATGCGGAGGAATGTTGGTTGCCATGCTAACCTGAAAATTAATTTAGCCATATGTGAATTGAAGATATACAATTATTGAGGAAGAACAAGAACAAAACACAAGCAGCAGCTTTTGATCATGAAGGACAATGAAACCTAAGAAAAATACCGCAATCCCAGAAGCACCATTCAGTAATAAAGTTGGTAGTCGAGCAGGTAAAACTGATGGCTCTTTTTGTGAATTATCAAAATTTGGAGTAAAATTAACCCGCGCCAAATGAAAAGGAGGGGATGTGAGAGAGAGAGAGAGAGAGAGAGAGAGAGAGAGGTTGCCCCGTTTCTGGAATAGCATATAACCTAAAGATCTTAATATTCATCTCGTTATCATGATTATTAACAACCCATACGGTGTTCAAAGTAACTAAAATATCTGAACATACCTCCAATCTGCACTCTGAGTAACTCATGGCAGCTGCAGGATCAGCATCAATCGACCCGAAATTCCCATGCCCTTGAATTAGTGGGAATCGTAGGGAGAAATCCTGGCAAATTAAGTTTCAAAGCAATCAGGAGACCACGTGAACTAAATAACTAATTATAATGTCATCAAAATCAATATTTACAAAGACAAAAGGTTCAAAAACAAATGGACTAGAATCCAGAAAGCTGGAATTATTTGATACGAGGATTTTTTTTTCCAAAAAAGAAGTAATGAAATTTTATTAAAGACATTTAGGGGCATCGCCTAGTATATACAGCAAATAAACATAGAGATAGAACATGAAAAGAGGCAGCAACTGATGGTGCTTGTCCATTCAAAGAATTATCAATGATGTTGAGCTTCCATTCTCCCAATTGATTGTTCCATCCCTCAAAAGCTCTTTGGTACTTAATTTCCAGCCATGGATGCCTAAAGATGCACAATTTATTTTTATTTTTCTATGGTAAGAAAAAATCTATTGAAAAACAAAATAAAGTATATCCACTGGATAGATTGTCCACCAAAACAATACATCAACATAACGGGACGAGCAAAACAAGATTAATTGAATTTCTCTCACAATTGGAACACCAAAAACAGATTAGACTGTACAGGTGCTTTCCAAAACTCGAAGACACAGAAGCCCAGAGTTAAGACAAAAATCATACTTTACCCCATAATACCTCCATCCCCACACCACTATAATTCACAAAAATCTTATTACTCCTCTCCAGCCAAATTACAAAAAGTTGCAGAGAGTATTTATCTATAACCATTATAATTACACTTTTCAAAAAACCTACGTCATCCAGAGAAGACATGGTTAGCACAAGATGACAGCATTGAAATATCCGCAAACAAGGAAAGAATATATCGCACTGTTTCAGATTTATTCTAAAGAAACTAACTCCTACAGCTGGGAAAACTAAAATAATGTAACAAATGAGAATGGAACACTACAAGGAGGCCATCCGGAAAAAAAGAGATTGCAGAGGTTGAAGTATTTTTTGTATTTGCTACTAGCTTATCCGTTTTTACTTCTGTGTAATGAATTCACATATTGGTTAATAGAAAAACTTATTGTTACCTGAGCCATTCGCACCAAGGAATCATAGACAGCAGTGTCACCATGGGGATGAAATTTTCCTAGAACCTGCATCAAAGCATTTTCTATCTTAATCGTAAATATAAATATTGTGGATTCATACAAAAGAAACAGAAAGCCTCTGGTTACTAACCTCTCCAACAACTCTAGCGCATTTCTTGAACGGTTTTCAAGATGCAAGCCCCAATTCATGCATTGCATACCTGTAGTTTGAGAACAATACAGAACAAATTAAACATCACTCACAGAAATTCTTTTCTTCCCAGCAAATTTTCTCAGGAACCAAACAATCTACTAAGCAAACATCACTCACAAAATACGACGGTGCACAGGCTTCAAACCGTAGCGAACATCCGGCAGGGCGCGGCCGAGCTGGACAGACGTAGTGTAGGCCATGTACGCTTCAGTGGCCTCCTTGTGGAGCTCAACACGAACGATTCTTTCTTCGCTGTTCTCACTTGTGTCCTTGACCAGCACACTTCCATTCCCATTCTGCCCCTCGCCTGGGTCCTCCTTTTGGGGGGGTCGTCCATGGTAGGGGTTTGGGGGGAAACTGAGGGTTTCATAGAGATTAGGGCTGAAGGCGCCATTTTGGGGTTTTGGGGTTCAGCTACAATCTAAAACCCTGGCTTTGCGATTGCCTTTGGAATTTCGAGGCCTCTTGCGCGCCAAGATGTGTGCGGGTTTTTGGATTTGGAAGCGCCGCACGTGACTTTCTAAGAGCATTTTAAAGGATAAAAATAAAAATAAAAAGCATTTCGAAGGAATATGCAGAGATGAAGTGAACGTGTAGAGCAAAAGAAAACAAACAAATTGTCCACTCAAAAAACGGGTCAAGAAGTTGAAAATGGGGTTTTTTTTTATCACATATTTGAAGCCGTTAGATCTGGCCAAGCATAATCTTACGGTTAAAAATGAATAGTTGCTCACAGGTACTCAGGTGCATCGGTGCCTTGGTTTTTCCTACTTTCTCCCAAAACAAAAAGGGTTGAAAAAAGATATGGCAAATCAATTTTGCTTTGAAAAATGATGCAGGTACGAAAAATCCCGAGTTTCTTTAGAAAAAGAGTCCTTAAAAAAAGTGAAATTGCTTTGAATTAATGGGCTTAAACCAGTTTTGCTATATTGATCAATGACAATGAAGAGGTAGAGTAGTAAAGGAGGAATTAAGCAGGCATCAACCCATTAGATAATATACTTTGCTAGCCTCTTCTGACCAAAAAAGGGGGCACAGATGCACAAGTATCTGATCATCCTTAGTTGTCCTTTCCATGCAGTGGGTTGTCAATCTCCTGTTGAGCAACACAATTCAGACATTAAACCACCCTACCCCTTGATGGTTGCTAAACCAAGAGAAAAACAATTCAAGTGATAGAAAGGGATCTAGCTTACCTTAAGAACTGGATCATCCAGACATGAAACTGAACCAAACAATTCGCTGTTTTCCGCAGCACCTCCAAGTGGAGCGTGGGCAGTGACACAGATGCCATGCTTCTGACAGAATTTGACAAGAGAATCAATCTGATTCACAGCAGGCTTCGCTTTGGAATAGGCTAAGCAATCTCTCGTTAGAAAGATCTCATAGTTACTGCAGCTAATTGTTCCATCAGATCCCAATTCATAGAGAATTCACAAATGAATGAAATTAAAATGCAAAAACATAGAATATGAATGTTTTACTAGGGCTGGTGGCATATAGTAGACTAAGCTGGATAAAGGACATATAGAAAGTTCAATTTATATGTTTATCAAAAATATCAAAATTCCAAGTAGCAACAATAACAGTTCTTACTTCCAAGTTTCAAAGTAGCAACAACAACAGTTCTTACTTCCAAGTTTCAAACAGAGTGATGGAGCAATAACAAAGTGACATGACTCTTTGTCCTTCCTCTCTCTTGATGAAAAAGACCACAATATACGGGAATGCATAATATCTGATGTATTACTTAAGAGGTTTTTATATGCACATCTTACAACAATCAATTAGCATAAATCTAGCCTACAATTATGCCTTTAACTAAAGTAGTCCACTCCACTAATCACTAGTTATGCTAACAAGACTCTTTGTCCTTCCTCTCTCTTGCAAAGTCAAAGCAGCTCCAAAGCAGAGGGGTAATCTCTTCTATATCATCGAGATGCTCTCCTAGGAACACAGCATCAATCAGCCCAGGAAAAGGAGAAGCTATTTTGAAGCCTTGTTTCCGTTGTTCCCTCCAAGCATTCAATTCTTCATCGTCCACGTGACCGGCCCACACCACTGTAACCACCATCAAATCAACCCCCGGTCCCCACTTCTTCCCACGCCATCCGTCCACAAGTATCTTCATTTTCGCTCTCCCCAACTGAATAACAAATCTGTGGTCCATAACAATAATGTTAGGACGCTCCAGCGCATCGCAAGATACCATGACAGGGGTGTCTTCGTATGAATAATGAAAGTCTAGGCTGGTTTCCAAAGAACCCATGTCCAACACGGCTCTCGAAATAGCTTCCCTTACGAAACGAAAGGTGTCATGCTCCCCTATTACCAAAACCTCAAGTTTGAGGACTTCGTTGTTTGTCACATTAGAGGTCTTGGGATCTGGAAGCAGTTCCTTCAGGATCCTGCTGAGCTCTTGTCCACGGTGCTCCTCAACAGCCAGGTCTGATTGAAGTTTTCTAGAGCGTTCCCGGGACTGCAAGTTTAAGGCAAGGGTCCACTTAAGTTCCCCACATAAAACGTGAACACAAAGGAGAAAAAGTAACAGAAAAGAAAAAGATTATAGGATTTTAAGTGTCACAGAAGTCCACGTAGCATGCCTAGAATAAAAATGTTTCCTTTATGTCACAGCTGAGAGTAGCACAAAGGGGATCAACCTCTCTTTTATATCATGTCAACAGAAAAAATAACAAATAAATAAAACAAAACTTCAGATCAAGCTGAATATATATGTCACTGCAATTAACGAAATATACCATCACCTAAAGTCCTGTCAAAACACGGTAAATATGTTTACACCCTTAACATCGTTTCATGAAGCAACCACTTTAAAGTTTTCAACCCACGCAGTAGCAATATGAGCATGACGGGATTTACCATAAAAGTAACTCATACACTCTGTTAAAGACATCAATAATCATCACAATAAAATAAATGGACTCCACAAGTACTTCCACCCAAATTGCATAATCCATCCAACAATGAAAGGACAATCTGCATTAACCAATACCATAACAAGAAGCCAATTGTGTCCCAGATGAGACACATTCTCCTGTCTGTTTACTCTGACCTAGAAGCAAGTATTTGCAATTATTCATGTTAGTTAATCAATGCATGCATCTTCATCTGCTCAAATGCTAACATCTAGTAAGTTCCACAACAATGGCATTGTCAATTAAGCCACATCCGACTACTCAACTGACAAAACTCAGGCCAATCTCACACCAAGTATGGTTAGAGAAATGGAAATTTACCTGCTCAAGCTTTTTGGCATATTCTCTTCTGATGTCCAAACCAAATTCAACTGCACTTGGATTTACCAGGTCAGGAGGGATATCAGCAATGTCGGTAGTTGCAAGTGCTGGAGTAATACTCCTTCGCGTAGCCTGAGCTTGTAAGAAAGAAAGAGCATATTATCAAATAGCAGTGACCGCACTTTGCAAGCAAATAAGCAAAGAATAAATATATGTCAGAATTGAAGCATTGTCATCATTAATCAAAATAAAAGCAAGGGAGCACAAGCAAGAGAACTAATTTAATAAGGGTTACAGAAACTAAATAACCTACGTACTTATGTTATATTCTTCTTGGTATACTTCATTCAATAAACAAAATCTTTAAATTACAAGTCAACTGAATAAAGTGGCTGTCGTGTAGTGGTCACTTGGTAATATTGATAATGCCACAACCCATATTCCACAAAAGCCAAAATCCAAAGATCAAGCCTCCACCAACTAATCCAACATCTGGAGGTGATCTGTCCATTCAAGAGACAACAGGTTCATTGGGGTCTCTCTTATAAGAACTATTTGATATGTTAAGGAGCAATCCATTTTACTTAAGGTGAGAGAGTGGATTTATGTCGAGTCCCTTACCAACTGCACAAAATTTTGTTAGGCAGTAAATGCAGCCTTGAATTTATTTCCAATTGTGAAGCCTTGAGTGGAGTTGGATTACACATTATTGTCACTAGTAGCAATTCCTTGAAACACATCTAACATCGTTTCATGAAGAAACCACCCACGCAGTAGCAATATGAAGATGACGGGATTTACCATAAAAGTAACTCATACACTCTGTTAAAGACATCAATAATCATCACAATAAAATAAATGGACTCCACAACAATGGCATTGTCAATTAAGCCACATCCGACTACTCAACTGACAAAACTCAGGCCAACCTCACACCAAGTATGGTTAGAGAAATGGAAATTTACCTGCTCAAGCTTTTTGGCATATTCTCTTCTGATATCCAAAACTAATTCAACTGCACTTGGATTTACCAGGTCAGGAGGGGTATCAGCAATGTCGGTAGTTGCAAGTGCTGGAGTAATACTCCTTCGCATAGCCTGAGCTTGTAAGAAAGAAAGAGCATATTATCAAATAGCAGTGACCGCACTTTGCAAGCAAATAAGCAAAGAATAAATATATGTCAGAATTGAAGCATTGTCATCATTAATCAAAATAAAATCAAGGGAGCACAAGCAAGAGAACTAATTTAATAAGGGTTACAGAAACTAAATAACCTACGTACTTATGTTACATTCTTCTTGGTATACTTTGCTATGCGCCTATTTTATTAGTTACTTTCATCAAATGGTGATTTGTACTGTATTCATTCCTAAAATGACTGCCAAGGTTAACGAAGCTTTACAGTTATGCATCAATCCCCATCATCTAACCTATATTCTTAACTACCTTCATTTTAATGTATCACTTGATGGTCAATTGTAGCATAAACTTCTAATTCTGCTTAACATTCTGGCGTTCTCATACACAATGCAAACTTTAATTAAGAGGCCACAGAATCTATTATTTGCACAATGCAGCATAACATATACTCAAATTAGTAGCTCAAATTCCTAACTTCTTCTCTGAGCATGCGTACTTACCAGAGATACTGTACTACAAAAAAAAATTTGCAACACTTTTAATAGTGTTCCTTTCTTTAAGTCCGACAACTCCTAGTAATTTAATTCATCTTAATGAAGTAGAAAAGACAACTGCAGTTCAGCTAGCAAGCATTCTTACTAGAGGTAGGAGTAATACCAAAATATTAGGTATAGGTATTCAATATAAGAGTCCTATAAGAATCCTTTCTTTAGTAAGTAATAAAATGTCAACAACCAACAACCTGCTGCTAATTTCTTCTTTAATTGTAAGCATAAATAAATAAATCCATAAGAACTTACACTTTCAAGGTCATTTTGAATCTCCGAGATAGCACGTCCCACTTCAGATCGAACTGTTTCATATATACTAGTATCGGAATAGCTGCGGCCAGGATATGTTTGCGGAAAGACATTAATGGACATATTAATTTAATAGCAAAGATTACATAGATAAGTTTTGTCCAAATTACCTCTGCTTAAGCAGTGTCCTCAGCCTTGAGTGGTCGAAGTTGGGGAACTGAAGCTTATCATGGAAAAGTGGACTTGCATCAATTAACATTTTTATTTTAGAAAGCAGTGCAGCCCTGGTGGACCTAGCATCAGCACATTTTGATATTCGCTCTTTCTCCCTGTTTTTTTTATTTATTTAAAATAATAAATAAATAAATGAGGTTAATGTGAAACTTAAAAAAGATAGATAAAATAAAGATATTAAACAAACATAGGTCACAACCGAATTAACCCGAACACTTGCAACCAAATCAAGGATGACTAATTTAACAAGAACAACAATTAAGACGCCACAACCGAATTAATCCCAACACTTGCATCATTGCACGATCATGGCTTGCTTTACAATAGCATGTGTGATGCAGGGTCATGAAAAGCCTAACTAATCAGAAAATAAATATGCTGAACACACCTGCAAATGACCACGGGCAGAAACAGTGATGATACTTCATCATAAAACTCGTCACCGAATGTCAAGAGCGGTTCCAAATCCCTTTGAAGAATCTGGACAGCTTTAGCGTGGTCATGTCTGCATTACAGAAAAAGCTATTACTACTACCAAAGACACTTGAGTTTCCAGTGAGTGTATAATGCATGCAGGCCGGCATCCAAATCAAAACAAAGATTGAGATTCGGGCTCACCTGTCAAGGGCCTCGAGGAATTTCTGTTTCCGAATCGCAAATAAAATCTTCGTAGAGTCGCTGTTTTCATCAACCTTAGTAAATCCAGCCAGGTAGTGCTCCACCTCATCCCATTCACCATGGATCACGCAATCCTCAAAATACCTCATATTGAAGAAATACCCTGAATCTTTCTCCAACCTTGATTCACACGCACAGACACAAGAACCGAAAAGAATCACTCATTATATAAACCAAACAAACAACATAAGTTCCATTAATTTGCTCTGTTTTTTTTTTTCCAAAAAAATTAACGAAAAAAAAAGTGCCAAAACGTCTTCCTTTCAATTTTCTCAATTTTCTTGGCAACCAAGCAAACCCAAAACAACCGCCAAATGAACAAATAAACAAGCCCTAAGAACGTAAAGAAGACGAAAGGAAGGAAAACAAACTCACTCTCACCTGTGAACAGCGTCGTCGTATTTCTGTTCCTCCAAGAACCGGAGTATGAGAAAGACGAGCTCTCTGTTCCGGTGCTCCGTCATGGTTCGCGTTCCTCCTCTCGTCACCTAATTAACCACCAAAACAAGCCAAATTAGGGTTCTAAGTTCCAATGTTCCCACAAATTTCACTCGCTCCATCCCAATTCCTTGATTTCTCAATTCCGTAATCCACACGCCACAAAACATAAACAACCGCCACAGCCATATATATATATATACACTTCTGCGTGAGCACCAAAAATTACGAACCTGTTTCAGATCTTCAAGGCGTCCAACACAGAGAGAGCGAGTGTGAGCGTGAGAGTCAGAGAGAGAGAGGGTGTGTGTGAGTTAGAGTGAGAGAGAGTGTGTGAGAGTTGAAGAACGAAGTACAAGAAAGGAAGGATCTACGTTTCTATGGGTTTTCTTGGTTTCTAATTTTCTTTTTTCTTTTTGAAAGGAGGTTTCTAATTTTCTTTTTGTTTTGTCTTTACCGCTCTTTTTCTATATTTTCGGCTTCTATTTTTATTTCCCAAATTTCTAAAACCATCGTGGCATAATGTGTGTGCGTATGATGTGTGTGTTGCCATTTTTCTTTAATTCCCAAAGTTTCTATAATCTAATCCATTTATGAATAGGGGCCGGACAAATTAATTTTTCTATGGAACAAGGGCCGGAATGCCATTTAATTAAATTTTTTATTAACAAAACGAACGCTTGGTGAGCCTTTGAAATTTTCTATATTTTTTGTTGGTGCCATCTGTGTGAATAATAAATTTTGGGCACAAAGTGGAGGTAATTTGGAATTTTTGGGAAATTTTTGGGGAAAAGAAAATCAATGAAACTGGTGTTCTAGCTTCATATGTACAGAAAAGTGAACAAAACGTGCATTCTAGCACCTTATGTAAATAAAACTTTTATCAAACTAGCGTTTTGGCTTCATATGTATTGCAACTCATTGAAATGGGTGTTCCGGCTCCATATGTCATGCCACGAAACACCCGTAATGTGACAACGACACGTGCCTTGAAAATCCCGAGAATACAACGTCCAATCACCAAGACGTCATACTCCCAAGTATTCCCAAGACACGTTAAGCCCTTTTTGTTTAAATTAAAATGGGTTGGATCAGAGTTTTAATGGCAGAGGAAAAATTAAAAACAAATTCTTAAGTTGAAACATGTTATTTAAAACCAACCCATAAGGCCACAAGAAAATTCAATAGTAAAAATACATTTATAAATCGATAAATGTTCCAGTCTAGGGTAATAACACTACTAGTTTACTGTCGTGTTGATTAATACTTGTCATGTTGCTATTTCTAATACATGTCCACCAAAGAAAAGATGAAGAAATAACAAACCAGACAAACTTAAAACAAGCCGAGCCCAGATTGTTAATACTATTATGTCATAGAAGTACATTGTTAATACTCTATTATAGAAGTACATTGTTAAACAAAAATGAGATCCATAACCGAAATAGTAACAAAAAATAAATCGATCATCAAAACTTAAAATACATTCCGAAAATCAACTAAAATCCAAAGATAAACACATCACATAATTGAAGCAAAAGATAAAAAATCTCAAATCCAAACCAAACGACGACAATGACGACGATGATGACAACGATGGCGATGACGACGTGGCGAAAGAGGAGTAGAGCTCGAAGATGAGAAGTAGAGCTAAGAGCATCTTATCGAGGTTCGTTCGAGGTTTCGAACAATCCGAAAAAAGAAAAGAAAAAGAAAGAATAGAAGCACGATTTTAGAACAAGAAATCGAAGGTGAAATATTGAAAATTGTAGATTAGGGATGAATAATATAGTTGGACTTGAGACTGAGCTTCAATGGAAGCTCCTCTTGCTCCAACACCGAGAAAGCACCAACGAGAAAGGAGAAAATGAATCAGATTTGGTTTTTTGTATTCTCTTCATAATTATCATGAATTTCATATTTTAAATTGCTTAAATACTTCAAATTTGATAATTTATATACAAATTTAGTTATATACCCAATCTTAGACATAGTCTAATAAAGAAACTCTATACCATTTAAAAACTATAAACACACCCAAAAATAGACAGCTGTCGATTTTTTCAATTTAATAGCTTTAAAAATTTATTTTACTTTGGAAGAACAAAATCTCATTAAAACTCTGTTTTGTATTTAAAAATTACTGTTTTGAGGAAAAAAAGAACCATTGACTTCAACAGTGCTTGCATTATATGTTGGCTCAATTTCCTTATCATTTCTATGTAGGTGAGAGCAAGATAGTCATTAGCTTCTTTTTATCTTTGAGATTACAAACAAGTAGGTTTACAATATTCCTATTAGACGTATATCCCTCCCAAGTTATTATAAATACAAGACTTGATTCTATGAAAGTCATTAGAGTTTTGACCTCATTCTATTTTAACACTTATAGTTTGGAGTTGATTTAGTTTCAACATCCCCAAGAAAATACATGCAAGACACCTGGTACTATGAATTAGTGCATTATGAAATTGAAGCACCATTTGGATTTCAGATACAAAATATATGCAAGGCAAGGCTCATTGCATGTAGGCATTCACAACTAGCATGTACATACAAAGCATTCCAGACCAAGGTTACATGAAAACCATCTATATAACTTAGCTACAATTAAACTAGATGTGGTCCAAGGAATAGAATAACTAACTGCAACTAAACTAAATTTCTTCATGGAACACTGGTATCGTACACCGACGGCCATAGGCTAATAGATCTTCACTTCTCTATTGCTAGCGCCTTTTATACAGAGATAGTCTAGATTCGATTATTTGTTTTGGAGGTTGGCAAGGTAACTTCAAAGCAGATGAATAAGTCTTCTTTACAGACTTCATATCAGAATGAAGCTCCCTGTGTTCAACATAGAATCATGATACAATCAGCAATCATAACTTATTTGAGGACCATATATATTTGATTTAAATACGAAAAAAAAAAAAGATTTCTCCCAAAAAGTTCATTACAGAATTGACGAGCAGTTAGCATACAGAAGAAATACATAAGAATGAAATTATGTAAATGCTAAATTGGACTGTGTCTAAGATTATAGAGTTTTTAAATGATATAGAGTTTCTTTATTAGACTATGTCTAAGATTGGGTATATAACTAAATTTGTATATAAATTATCAAATTTGAAGTATTTAACCACTTTAAAATATGAAATTCATGATAATTATGAAGAAAATACAAGGTTTATAAAAGGCCCCCTCTAATGTGAATCTGCTTAACAGTGCAATTGTTATATTGTTGCAGCCTTGATTAAAGATAACTCAAACATACAGGATAGGAAAGTTGAAAAATTCTAAACATATACAGAAGAGACATGCATACCTTCAAGTTGATAACGACCACTTTCCCAGCTGATGTTGAATTCTTATTTTCTATGATCCATGCCATGGACTTGAAACAAGTAAGGACAACCTACATCAATAATAGAAACTATAATAAGTCAACCCTATATCATTAGAGAAGGTATTAATTCCAAAATAAAAATCTAGAGATCTCAGGTATAATGGAAAGTTGGAAACACATAGCCACAAAAGAGGTATAAACAGAAACAAACGAAACAACTATAAAACGTCCCTTAGATTCATACAGTGTTATCAGGATGGGCACCATCAGGGTGAATAGAGACGGGGGCCATGCTGGGCTGATTCAAATCAGCAACAGGAACTCCTCCATCATTAAGATTAAAGCGATGTGGCAATGCTTCTTGCCAAGGCCACAACGAGGGTGCCATTTCGCCAAGAGGCAGTGGGGATTTCTTCATATTGTCTTCTTGTATATTTCCACTAGCATGAGAGCTAGGAGGTGTGACTTTAGCAACATTTTTCTTCACAACAGCAATCTTTTTCCCACCCTCTCGTAGAGCACTTATTGCTGCATCTTTTTCAATACCTTGGTTCTCTGAACTCTGTTCATCTAGTCCAACCCCAGATTTGGCATTTCTTGTCTATTGCTTCAATATGTAATGTGGTGGAAGGGTGAGAACATTTGTCACCGTGAAAACAGTCAAAATATGTCTACAGAGGATACCCGAATATTCAAACATCTGACAGCTGCAGCTTGCTTTCATCTCAGAGACATTTAATGTGACTATATACGCCTTGTCATCATGTTCATATTTTGCAACCCTGTATTTACTGACCAGTCCATCACCTTCAATTTTATTTGCAGTATAAACAAAAGTTTCTACCAATTCCTCTTGAAACTTTGCGAAAACTTTTTTGGTATACAGGTTAGCTGCCTGTTGTTCCATTGGTGACCGTGTCTTCAGTACTGGTGTTGTTGACGTTGTATCATAATCTGCTTCTATTTCTTTTTCTATTGAAAGTTCTAGAGCCCTTTCGTACTGCTTAAAAAACAGAGGTATACTTGTCTGTTGATTCACATAGCCATGAAAGAAAGAACCAACACCTTGGTTAGAGAAAATTGCAGCAAAGAAAGTGCCACGAAAATAGACTGTGGCCCATTGCTTTCGAGCATTATACACTGCCTGCAGCCAGTCATTCCTCAGAAGATCGTATCTCTCAAGAAGGGACGCCCATGATGATTCGAAATCCTCCATTGTCTCTGAAAAGTTGATGCAGCTATATATAGCTCTCCGTATAAGGAAGGATGAGCAAGATATATATGAACCAGTCGTTCTTGTCCTTCTTAAAATATGCCACTTGCATATGCAGTGCAGCGTTTCTGGAAATACCTGAGCAACTGCTACTTGTATGGCTCTGTCTTGGTCTGTAGTTATAGACACAGGAGGCTTATCATTCATGGCAGAAAGCCATGTCCTAAACAGCCAAGTAAAGGAAGACTCGGACTCATCTAGAAGTAATGCACAACCAAACAATACCATCTGACCATGATGATTTACACCAGTGAAAGGAGCAAATGGGACTTGGTACTGATTTGGTCGATACATTGTATCAAAAATTACAGCATCACCAAAGTAATTATAAGCTGTCCTAGATCTTGCATCGGTCCAAAAGACATTAGTTCTCATAATCAAGTTCGATAGCATAATAGAAGCCAGGGTTTTCAGCATGCATCTTCTTGAAATACTTAAGAAGATTCTGAGCATCTCGTCCAAGTGTTCTCTTTCGCCTAGACGGCCTTGTATAGTTAACAGGCCCAAGATTCCGTGCTGGGTGATTTGGTTCTACAGGTGAGACACTCCTACCTCCACGATTGGGTTCATAAGAGACATGATTACCCTCTGTGGCAAAGTAAACATCAGTAGTGGCATCCAAAGTCTCTCGGCTGCATTCTTTGTAGCACCAGCAAAGTGCCTACGGGGTCGAAGGTAATGGACCTTACTAGGACTTACCATAGAATGGTTGTGGTCCTCAACAAACTTCGTCGCAACCCAACTGTTTGCACCCTTTCTCTCTATACGTAGCATGGCATTGCAGCTTTCTACGTTCTTTCTTTTGAATACCTCTCTCGAACATGCAGAGTCCCATGTCACAATTGGTCCATCAGGCTTAGTACGACTGAACTGACCAACGTGGGTGCTAAAACCTACATGCCGGGAATATACATCATGAAGAGTCTTGGCAGCCTCCTCTGATTCGAATTCCATTCCCACATGTGGCTTAGTATTCCCATCATCCTGAATACTTATTTCTCTCCCTGTAAAATTTTGATTTACATTCTGCTTTTCACCTGGTTCAGTGTTTTCTTCCATGTGATGTTCCATGTTTTCCCCCTCAACATCTACCACCACTTCAGTGTCCATGACAATTTTATGAAAAATATAAAATAAACAAATTCTTCAATAAATCTCTCTCTCCTCTCTCCCTCACGCACCTAAACCCATCTTCTGAAAACAAATTCCAACTCATGTACAAAAAATTAAAACACCAAATTATCGTTTTCATTTTCTACCCAATGTATTGGTCCGATTGCTTTCCTTTTTTCTTTTCCTTTTCTGGTTGGTCTAATTTTTCTTTTTCTTTCTATTTTTTTTTCATTTGTCTTTTTTGTTTTCAATTTTCAGTTTTTTCGTTCCACTTCATTATTTTATTTTGCTACACTAGTGTATATTAATTTTTGATAAAACAATCATATATTATTCAATTTCATATTTATTTTAAACTAAAGATAATATTATTTTATTATCTAGGTTTTTCTAAAATTAGATTTTTTTTAAATCTTAATTATACATTATTATTCTCAAAGTATACATTTTTCATTGTTTGTAATAATTTTAGCCTTTAAAATATCAGAATTTTAAAAAAAATAAGGATAGGAATTAGCAAAAAATATAATTTAAAAATAACTCACATATTATTATTCTCAAATTGTCCTACTATTCATGTTTTCACTATTTTCATTTTCTGAATCTATTTTCCAATTAATCTACCATATGCATTTTTGAATCCTGAAAATGCAAAATGTGTTTTCTCGTTTTCTTTCTCAGAAAATATTTTCAAAAAAATTCTCCAAAAATGTTACAGAACGAGCCCTAACATTGCGATTAATTGGAGTTATCAAGAGCTAATTAGTTGCATAACTACAATCCAGTCCAAGTTACTGTGGTCCACAAAATTAAAGGCCCAATACCATTTGTCAAACACTGGACACATCCTTCGGGCCAGTATTCAATACAGAAAATTCCAGGCCCAAACATTGGTCCGAATGTGCAATTGTAGGTAAATCTCAAGATGTAAAAATACAATTAACTAATTTGAAATGTTGTCACTTTTGTTTTTATAAACACCAGTTTTACTTCGCAAAGATAAACATCCACTACACATTCACAAACAAATAGCTACTAATTTAACACAGTCAAAAATCCACTTACCTAAATGCCCAAAATAGAAAAAGCTAGTTTGTTCTTTTAATATAATACACACCTCAAATATTCATAGTTCAAAGTAAATTGTGAACAAGGGTTCCAAGAATGTCCTAATGTTGTGAAGCTCCAACTGAGACACTCTTCTCCACTTGCTCTTGTAACCCACTATCTTTGTCCTCTTTTCAGAAAATTATCTCTTATATGGAGTTTTCACGTCTTGATATTTAAGGCAAGTTTTTTGTGCGTGTCTTTAATAACTGATATTTACGGCATATGACAAAGCACATCTTAAAAAGATAGTAAAATGTGTCGTTAATAACTGATATTTACGACATATAAAAACACGCCTTAAAAAGATATGTGTCTTTTAATTGTATATACACCATGAATGCAAAAAAATGTATACATATTACGGCGTGCCACTGAATACGCCGTAATTTATAATTCAATTTTTTTTTCTCGAAACCCCCCAATCGTTTTATTTTTCACTCAGACTCTCATCACTTCTCTCACAATTTCTAGATTATCTCTCAGTGACATTCCAGAGCTCCAATTCCTCGTTCGCTAGAAGACTATTGCTCAAGAGCTCCAATTCCTCGTTAGCTAATCAAGAGACCAGTTCCTCATTCGCTAATCAAGAGCCCCATCTCCCTCTCTCACAATTTCTGGATTTTCTCTTTGCGTGTCGTTAATCAAGAGCTCCAGTTCCTCGTTCGCTAGAAAATAATTACAAGAATATACTTTTTATATATAGACTTGGTCTTCTCTGAGCACAGCAGTGTTTTGGTGTATTATTATTGATGTGAAGATGAGTTTTGTTAGATACAGTGTTGTTAATCGAAAAGGGCCAATATGCCTGAAATTTTCAAAATGGAAATAGCCCATGTTGCTACCACCATTATCTTAAGTTCGAGAAATTTATCTGTTATTGTTCTGGGTATTATATGATTATAGTTCTTAGTTCTATATAATCCTTGAAATTTAGTTTGCTGCACTTTATTGTTTTTTAATAGATTCATACTAAGAAGGGAACAAATATCTTTGGCTACCCTTCTGATCATCTTTGTTCTCTCTCCCCTGCCTATCTCTAGGCTTGCTAGCCCTCTCTCTCTCTGTCTCTCCATCCTTTTGTCTATTTATGTAGACCAAAAGTTAGCATTAGTTGCTTGTCTTAGCATTTCTTTCTTCTGTTTTTTCTTTTGCTTTTTGCTTGAGTGAAATATACTTGAGTAGCAATGATTGATAAAAACCAAAGTCATTGTAAGTAGCAATGACTGGTTTTTTTGGTCCTTGAGTAGATTTAAACAGGTTAAGTTAACAAGTTGTCCACTAGCAATGGATAAAGAATGGGCATCCTTCCCAAGGTTATATTCTGAACTCTATTTTACTTAGATATTAAGATGTCTTTGTGATCGTCCAAATAAAATTACTAATTTTCATTTGTAGAAATTCACTAGTGTATCAAAATGGGGTACAGAGTTTTGTCGATACAATTCAAGCTAAGGAGGAGAATCTAGAAAAAAATAGAGGTAACCATTATGTTAATTTGTAAAAACAAAATTATGTCGAGCAATTGAAGATATGTGCGCCCTGTTCTAATTGAATAACGAATTAGCTTAATAAATATAAATGTTCATTCCTGAAAAGTGTATAAGGATTTTCGTATAAGAGCTTATCTCAGTTTTTTAATTCGCTTTTGTTCCCTTTTTTATCTTCTTCATATTATCGTATATACGATTAAATAAAGAGGTATGTAGTGCACCGGTGATTTTAAAAAAAAAAATTAAACTAATTAATATGCTGGCTGTATTGGTGTAGATAATTGAATTATTGTAGAGTTTATGTCTGTGTTTAGTATACTATTAGTGGATAGATTCCTATTGAGATAGATAGATAGATAGTCTTTTAATTTTGAGTGGATTAAGAATAATAGATTGCTCAGTAAATTGGGATTAATTTACTGATTGCTTAGTATATGATTTAATGGATTTACTCATGTATTTTCTTTTGTTATGGGTGATGTTTCAGCTTATTTGCGGAGAGGAAATGGTCAACTACTTACGCCCCGTTTGGGATTACTTTTTTTCGCCAAAAACCTGCTTCACTTTAAAGTTCAGCAATTTAAAGTGTTTGGTAAAAAGAAAATATCCCGATTATTTTAAAAGCAATGACCTTTTGACAGCAGCTTTTAAAAGCAGGCTTTGGGTCGCTTTTCAAAGCTGCTTTCAAAAAAAGCAGATATGAACATTTAATGAATTTTTTTAATTCTCAAAATACCATCATTCATTTTAAAAAATGACACCACCTCCACTTCCACATCCAACTCCACCACTTGCACGGCGTGCAGAATAAGCCGTAATTGCTAATCGATTGTCTTCATTTACGACAATCAGTGCATATTGTAATTGCTTGCACTGAATTACGACTCACTATGCAAGCCGTTTAAAGTAATTATAACGATGTCATATGCATGCCGTAAACTTTATTACGGCATTTTTTTGTGGGATTATTTGCGACTGGAAAACATGTCGTTATTGAGGAACATTATTTACGACATAGGCTTTTATTGCTTGCAGCCTTGCATCGTGAATGATACTTTACGGCGTGCTTTGTGCGTCGTAAATGATGTGTTTTGGTGTAGTGTATCCACACTTACTTCACGTACATCAATAAATTTTTTGCTGGATTTTCTTTTAGTCTATCCAACACACTTGACCATTCTTTTACGTTTCGACCAAAAGGGAACAAACCCAAACCTTTAAGAGTTAATGGAAGACCGTTAGCAAATTCTACAACATTCTTTGAGTGAAATAATATGGGTAGAATATTTTCAGGTTGTATTTCATTCTCCAAAAGGAGGTATTTGTAATAAAAGGTTACAAACCCTAGTAGAGTTATACTAGGAAACAAGATAAAATCCTAATTACATAATATCTATACAAAATGAAATAAATAGAATCCTAATAGACTAGGAAATAAATCTTCTAATTAAACTAGGATCTCACTAACACTCCCCCTCAAGTTGGAAAAAAGACGTCACGCATGCCCAACTTGTCAAGCGAGTTGAGGACGATACTGGTAGAAATGGCTTTCCTAAGAACATCGGCTAACTAATACTTAGAACTTATGAACGGGAAGGAAACAATCTCCACATGCTTTGTACGATCATGTTGCACAGAATCGCAATTGCAACCTTATTGTCACAATATAAATCCATGGGTTTTTGTGGCCCAAAACCAAGATCTCTCAATAATCTCCTCAACCATAGTAACTAGCACACACCTTGAGCCATCCCAGCATACTCGGCATCGACACTAGATCGAGACACCACCTTTTGTTTTTCACTTCTCAAGTAACAAGATTACTACCAACAAACATGAAATACCCAGACGTAGAATGCCTATCAGTGGCTGAACCAATCCAATCAACATTAGTATACCCTTCCACATCTGTATGATCATACTTGAAAAACATTAACCCTTTGCCAGGAGTTACTTTCATATATCTTAAAATACGCATCATAGCCCCTATATGATCTTCACTAGGAGAATGCATAAACTAACTCACTATACTCACTACATATGCAATGTCAGGACGTGTATGAGCTAAATAAATCAACTTCCCCATAAGCCGTTGATAACGCTCTTTATCAATAGGGACTTGATCAGGATATAACCTCAACTTATGATTTTGTTCACTAGGGGTATCAATTGGTTTACAATCCAACATTCCAGTTTCTGCAAGTAAATCCAAAATGTACTTCCTTTGGGATTGAAAGATACCATGCTTAGATCTGGCAACTTCAATTCCAAGAAAGTACTTCAAGTCACCTAAGTACTTCAAGTCACCTAATGACTTCATCGTAAACTTGAAAGCCAGATACTTCTGATTTTTCATTTCTGCTTGATCATCTCCAGCCACAATCATATCATCAACATAAATAATTAAAGCTATCAATTTACCCTTATAATGCTTTAGAAACAAAGTATGATCCGAGTTACTCTGTACATACCCAAACTTCTTCATAGATGCAGCAAACCTCCTAAACCATGCTTTTGGAGACTGCTTTAATCCATACATGGATTTCCACAGCTTACACACAACACCCTCCATGGAGGTCACATGAATATCAGGAAGGATCCATGTATATTTCTTCCTTGAGGTCACCATGTATGAATGCATTCTTAACATCATATTGCAACAAGGGCTAGTCATGATTAGCAGCTAAGGACAAGAGTACATGCACAGTATTGTGTTTTGCTACTGGAGTGAAGGTTTTTATGTAATCCACTTCGTAGGTCTGAGTATATCCATTTGTTACCAATCTAGCCTTATAACGGTCAATGGAACTGTCAGCCTTATGCTTCAAAGTAAACACCCATCTGCACCCAACAGCTTTCTTCCCTTTCGGTAAAGGAACTAACACCCAAGTGGCATTCTTGTTCAAGGCTTCCATCTCAACATTCATTGCATCCACCCATTCGGATCAGATAAAGTATCCTGCAACTTAGTTGGCACACATACACTAGATAATTGACACAAACATGATGCATATGACTTAGATAAATGATGAGTTGACACATAATGGCTAATGAGATATTTAGACTTGGCATGTATATCAGGATAATATTGTACTTTACGCTTCCCACGAGTAGTTCGTGGGGGCAATTGATAAGTAGACACATTATCAAAAATTACCTCATTATTATCATGAGTTGATTGAGACAATGGCAGGGCAGAAGGGGGTCTTGCATCGAACTCATCTACACAAGAATCATTATTATCATTTGTTTATTGTAACCTTTGTGTTGTTGTTGTGTCGAATTCAGTTGTGCCAAAATTGATTTAGCTGCATCCTCAACTTGTGATACTTGCAAGTGCACGAGCTGTTTGTCAGTATAGCATACGTAAGTATGAGATCGATCCCACGAGGATTGATGATAGATTGATTCAATTTGATTCGTTGCACAAAACAGAAAACAAGAAAGAAAATAACATAAAACAAGAAAGAAAGAAAAGAAACTAACTGAAGCAAATAAGTTAACAAGTTCAATTCAGATTCTCATATTGATTCTAGCTAAAGTATGATTAAGCCATGGTGTCTGGTCCTAACCTTGCATTCCTAATTCCCTAATTAGATCCTTGTTGTTGAACCTAAATTAAGCATTAGAAATCCTTTAAGCATAGAAGAATGTTTTAAACAACCAAACATGTATCTAATCCCTATTGTCGAATGTCCATACATACTCTTCCTATTCATAGTTCAATTCGAATTAAAGCATATGGTGACTACTCTTAATTCCAACCATGATATAACTAACATACAAGTGTTGATGGTGATCAATCATTCAAACAAGCATATTAACTTATAACCATAATGAATAAGAATAAGAACCATAATTGAAACTTAGAAACTAATCAAACTTGAAAACTTAAAATAAGAAATTACATGACAATGAAAAATAAATTACAACTAAGAAAAACATAAAGGAAAATTTAGCAAAAGAGTTTTGTTACAACAATTAAGAACTTAAAAGAAAAACTAAGAGAATTTGTGGGAGAGAAGGGAAAGGAGCTCTAGAGAGATGTTTGAGAGCTCCCTCTCCTAGGGTGTGTTTGTAAGCTTGGAGAACTTCACTATTTATAAGCCTAAGGGAAGTAAAAATCTGGTTTAAGTATTGCCTCTACCTATAACACCCACTTTACCAACTTTACCTAACTTCTCTACCAAAAACAATTAGCTCATGCATATGTTATGCATGACAATGCACTGCAGTCTACCTGTAGGCTGATTTTGGGCTCGTTCCTCTTCTCAATAAATTCTGCAAAAATATGGACCTTAAAGCTCTTTGTCTTATCTTTTCAACCATATGTGGCCCATCGCAAGGAAAAATTGGAAAGGCCTTCAAATGTCTTTTTTTGGCACAATAACACAAATGCTTCTTAATAATGAACCGCAAAATGCTCCAGAAACTAGACTCCCACATATTCCCAATGGTGTAAGGCTCATTAGCTGGTTCTTCCTCAGCATGTCTGTCCAATCCATGAAGTTGACTGATCTGCAGACAGGTTTGAGCTAAGTTGACTAAAAAAATGCATTAAATGAGTCTCAAAGCTTAATACACTGAAACAAAGATAAAAGAGGGTTAAAAACACAAGTTTAACTAAAAAACATAATGAAATCAAATGCTTGAAAGGTACAAAATCATATATAATTGTGCAATGATCAGTTATTTGTACCTTCATATGCATTCATCACATGTAGTTAAGCCCACTGAACATATGGCGCGTGAATAGTTTAAGCTGCAAAAAGGTTGTGCCTTTAACCTGTGGTGTTGTTTGGTTCCAGCCAAAAAAAGGTGTTGTCTGGTAGTGCTCTTGAATATAATATGAGTGAAGTATGTGGTAACTTTTCACACCAAAAATAAAAGGATGTTGTCTAGTTATACATATCCAATGGCCATCCTTCATAAATTCACTATTTACCACGAATTTTTCAAATATAAGTTGCAAAATATGTTAATGCATTGCTTAGATTAGACTAATCATGTGAATGCATATGTTAAATATGTGCAATTATTGAGATTGATTTTTTTCTTTGCCAGCATGTCCTTCAACCTCCCAGGAGTACCAACAACAATATGAACACCTTCCCTGATAATGTCCAATTGCAAACACATATCCACACCATCAATACAAAGCAAAAGCCTTATCTTTGGATATCCAGCATGTCTCATAGGAACCATATACTCTTCCACCACTTCATAAATCTGCTTTGCGAGCTCTCTCGATAGGCAAATGATCAATCCAAAAGGCCCTTGATGAGGAACAATTGGCATTTGAATTTCCTCTTGCATTGCAACCATAATCAATGGTAGCCCAAAATCCAATGCCTTTATTGAGCCAGTAGACGCAACACCAATGGGGGTCGACTGGACAATACCCTCTTTCAGAGTCTACAAAATCGGTTCAGGAAATCTCATCTCCATGAAATTCTTAATACGTGGTGGAACATCTTCACAACTAACTTTGATATGCCACCGCATTTGAATCAAATCACATTGCTTTATTGGCATCCTTCCTATACGCAATGGGGGCTTCCAACTTGTTAGTATAGCGTCAGTATAAGTGATTACCTTTGCCAATTAACCAACATTATCGTTTTGTGATTTGATAAGTTCTCAATAATCTATTTCTCTTGTTGCACCATTTGCTGTATTGGAGTAATCTTGGGAGCCTTATGCTTCATCTCTAATGATTTAACAAGGAGACTAGGTCTCCTTGGTTTGTCTTCAGCAACAAAATTTGATTTTTTCGGCTCTGCTTTAACAAAGGGACTAGGGTTTGCCTGAGCAGCCAACTTTAACATGTCTGACTCCAATTGAAGCTCTAAAGACGTTACCTTTCGTTGAAGAATCTTCTGAGCTTCCATTGCTCGACGCTTCGCCACTGGTATATATTCAACATAATCATTTTCTTTTTCCATGGTTTTTTTTAATACAACTTCCTACTTTGGAATTAGAAATTTTGATTATGATCTAAATCCTACTAGGAATTAAAAATTAACATACATAAATATTAGGATATATCCTAATCAAAATATTTCCCAACCATATTTGACTTTTTCGAGTTGAAGAGGTTGGAACGTGCATCACAACCAGTCTGCCATCCTCGTTGGGTTGTGTGCTCCAAATACAAATTGGGGCAAGTTGATATATTTTCAATTTAGTTATTACTACTAGTTTCGTAGGGATTTTATTTGTTTTGTGGGGTTGGTTTAAATTTGTTCATTGTAACTTTTGTGTTGTTTGTACCTTTATATGCATTCATCATGTGTAGTTAAGTTCACTGAAGATGGTAAATGAATAGTTTAAGCTACAAAAAGGTTGTGCTTTTAACCTGTGATGTTGTCTGGTTCCATCCACAAAAGGGTGTTGTTTGGTAATGCTTTCGGAATATAATATGAGTGGAGTATGTGGTCACTTTTCACACACGAAAAAAAGGATGTTGTCTGATTGTACATATACAATGGTCATCCTTCATAAATTCATTATTTACCAACAATTTGTCATATATAAGCTTCAAAATATGTTAATGCGTTACTTAGATTATACTAATAGTGTGAATATATATGTTAAATATATGCAACATGTCCTTCAACCTCCCAGGAGTAGCAACAACTACATTAAAACCCTCCTTCATAATGTCAAATTGCGACCACATATGCACTCTACCAATACAAAGCGAAGGCCTTATCTTGTCTGATCAACAAGCTTTAACTTGTCTGACTCCACTTCAAGCCCGAGAGACGTTATCTTGCATTGAAGAATCTTCTGAGCTTCCATTGCTCGCCGCTTCGCCACTGGAACATATTCAACATAATCATTTTCTTTTTCCATGGTTTTTTTTAAAAAAAATACAACTTCCTACTTAGGAATTGAAAATTTTGATTAAGATCCAAATCCTACTAGGAATTAAAAATTAACATACAGAAATATTAGGATATATCCTAATCAAAATATTTCCCAACCATTCACTCTAGCTCGCTCTCTCTCTCTCTCTCTCTCTCTCTCTCTCTCTCTCTCTCCCCACACCGCTCTGTTTCTCGTCGTAGGCTTTCCTCTCTCCCTGGGTCATTGTCTATCTCTCTCACCTGTCTGCCATCCTCGTTGGGTTGTTGGCTTCATATACAAATTAGGGCAATTTTATATATTTTCAATTTAGTTTGGTGTTTCATGTTGAATTAAGGTTTCGTTGAAACAAGCGTATGAATTCTGGAAGATTTTGGGTTTGATTTCGTGTGGGTTCAAGGTTTAGTTCGAAGACTGTCAAAGCATGGGTGCGAAACTTGTGAAATCAAAGAAAGGTCCATTTGATTCAGGTGATATATTGGACTAGTTTTGTTGTTGTTGTATGCTCATCTTTGTAGTTTATGAGTTCATATTTCACTATGTTGGGATTGTGAGTCAATGAGCTATGAGTCAGTGTTAGTTATTACTACTAGTTTGGTAGGGATTTTATTTGTTTTGTGGGGTTAGTTTAAATTTGTTTATTGTAACTTTTGTGTTGTTTATACCTTTATATGCATTCATCACGTGTAGTTAAGCTCACTGAACATGGTAGATATAAGTTGCAAAAAGGTTGTGCTTTTAACTTGTGGAAAAGAGAACAAAATATTTCCCAACCATATTCGACTTTTTCAAGTTGTAGAGGCTGGAACGTACATCACAACCAGTTTTTACTTCAGCCAATAGCACCAACGCATCCCAAAATGTCCAATGCTCCATGTCCAAAACACGAAACTTTTCTCTGGTTGAAAAAACCTAACAAAAACTGTCATTCCCCAATTTCCTTGATTTTACATGGCATCACTTCATATCCATAGTTCCGAAAACATTGCAAGAACCCCTTCACCCTTATGTCGTCCACTCTAGCTCTCTCTCTCTCTCTCTCTCTCTCTCTCTCTCTCTCTCTCTCTCTCGTTATGTATCTATCTCTCTCTCCACCCCGTTCTGTTTCTCGTCGTTGGCTCTCTTCTTTCCTTGGGTCGTTGTCTATCTCTCTCACCCGTATTCCATCCTCGCTTGGTTGTTGGCTCCCTATACAAATTGGGGAAAGTTTATATATTTTGAATTAAGTTTGTTGTTTCATGTTGAACTAAGGTTTCGTTGAAACAAGCGTATGAATTCTTGAATATTTTGGGTTTAATTTCGTGTGGGTTCATGGTTTAGTTCGGAGACTGTCAAAGCATCTGTGCGAAACCTGTGAAATCAAAGGATGGTCCATTTGATCCAGGTGATATATTGGACTAGTTCGTGGTTGTTGTATGCTCAGCTTTGTAGTTTATGACTTTATATATCACTATGTTGGGATTGTGAGTCAATGTCCTATGAGTCAGTGTTAGTAATTACTACTAGTTTGGTAAGGAATTTATTTGTTTTGTGGGGTTAGTTTCCTCTGTAACATTGACTGGAAATCCCGGCGGTTTCCAACGACGTTCCGGCAACTCTAGCCACCAAACCAGTCATTTGAGGTATGCTTCTTTTTCCATTTTTCGTGTTCTAGCTGTCTGCATAGGTGGTTTGGGTCGATTTGGAGTCTTGAGTGTTCGATTAGAAACCTAGGTTTTGTCCGACTTTGAGTTGATTCTCCGACTAGCTCCATCCACTTTTTGGCCTGGGTCCAAGACCAAAAGTGACTCCCCTAGTTGTGGTGGTTCTATAGGTATAGGTATTGGTTTGTGATTTGGACTTTTCCAATCGTCGAAAATTACTCGAAACACTCACGTGCTGCCGGCGCGTGGGACCCATTGTTGATACTCTTAAGGTTCCAAAATAATCTTCATGTCGTCCCGAGCACGACGGTATGCTCGGATTAGCAATAGGTTATTGTTTGACTATCGAACGAAACTTCACATATTATGCTATATCTGGGTTCAACAGGTTCTAACCGTTCGATCGATCCCATTTTCAAATATGTTGTTCCCCGTGCCTATAGAATCGTGTAGGAACTGGTTGATCGAGAATCGGAGTCCTAGATACTCTGAATCCTTGATTCTAGGGTTGAGTAACTCGGTTACCGTCCGATCTTGCTATCAAGAGCAATCCGACCGCTCGATCGAGACCAAACTCTCGGGACGTATTTAGTAAATTCTGTTGGACCTTTTTGTCATAAGAACTACGTGTGGCTTGATCTCTCACCAAGGGGTACGTAGGTAGCCTGGGGTTTCACCTAGGTACAGCCGTGAGAGAGAGAGAGAGAGAGAGAGAGAGAGAGAGAGAGAGAGAGAGAAGAATCTGGTGGTTTTAAAAATCCAACTTCGAAATATTTACGATTGTGCACTACACTTCCGTTGATCGTAACTTCTTCGTTAAAACTCCTATTTGAGCCCACTATGTGTCTACGAACTCGTATCGACGCGCTCTACGCAACAGTGCCATTCAATTCCCCAAAATTCTAACGGATTAAAAAGTGACCAAACTAACTCTATCCCAAGGGCAAAATTTTAATTTCATAATTAAATAATTAATTTATATAGATTAAATAAATGGTTAAAATTTGGGTCGGGGTGTTACGGTGAATACCAAAAGCTATTGATTATACAAAAAAGTGGATATGGCACTTGTATCTCCATCTGGAAATGTTGTTCGGCAACATACGCCTTGAATAGGGTATTGTTGCGGGAAAGAACGAATAAAAGGAAAGGAACTTATAAAATATTCAGTGTGTGCCTTGTCGAATTTGAAGTTGTAAATGAATCTAAATTTAATCGTTGGTATTACTTTAAATAATTGTATATTATCTGAATTGTGATTGTTGATATAAGAACTATGTGTGGCTTGATCCCTTACAAAGGGATACGTAGGTAGCCTAGGGTTTAACCTAGGTGCAGCCGCAAAATAAACTATTTGAGTTGTGCTTGCATTGTTCTAAGTGTGGAAATGAATTTTGGAAGGAGAAATGTCTTTTTTTATTACTGTTACGATATTTGTTACGGGTGTAAGGTTTTGCAAAGGAGTTCAAAAGCAAGAACATTTTAGAAAATGTTTGGTTATGAGGCCAGAGGCCTGTTTGTTTGCTGTATGTGACGGACTTTGTACATACTGAAGTTTGGTGATTTTAAACTGTGTTTTTTTTAGGTTGAAAATTTTGGTAAAGTCTGTTTTTCAGGGGAGACTCTGTCAAAATTTTGGTAGAAGTCTCAACCCTCTTTTCTTTTGTTTTAAGGGAAGAGGAGGGTTGTAATTAGTAAGTGGGTCAAGCATCGGTTGGATGTCGGAAAAACCACAGGATCCGTCACGAATTTTGAGGAATTCGAGGCGGGTTCTGTCAAAGGTTGAGAAATGATTTTTGGAAAAGTTTATGAGTTTGAAAAGGCTTAAGTAAAGAGGTTTTACTTTGAAGGTTTTCAGCTTATTGTTTTACAATGTTCTCCAATAAATTTAGAGTGTAATTAATATATCGTTTTAATTATAGTTTGTTAGGATAGAAGTCTATTGAATTGAGGTATTTCAAGTTTTGAATGATATACATATGTACGTTTACCGAAGAAATCTATTGCATGATGTTTTGGCATTATTTTCTAAAACGGATGGGGTTATTTATATTTAATATAAATTATGTTTAAAGCTTTATTTTCATCCACTCCCATTTTCTGTTTTGCGTCCCTTAGGTTCTAGATATCTGAGGTAGAGATCACCACGTCGAGGCATCATCGTTGTCCGCTCCGTAAGCTCGGATCGTAGAAACTTTCCTTTATCATTCTCTACTTACATTTTTCCCAAGTTGTAAACTTAATTGTTTAGTCGCTCTGCTAGCTTGTTTAAGTTTAGGGTAGAGGGCCTAAGGCCCATTTGATTTGTCTTAACTGTCATGTGTGTTTTGAATTGTGCATGCTGAAAGTTTGGACTATTTATATACTTGTTTGTAGGTACTGTAATTTGAAAAAATTGTTTCAATATACAGGGGAGACTCTGCCGAAATTTCAGCATAAATTGAAGTCTTTATTAGTTTAAATTAGGGCTAAAGAACATTTTAGAAAATTGGGCCCGACATCAGTTAGAAGCCGAATGTGAAGCAAGGTTTGTCACCGATTTTGAGGGGGAATCCTATGCGGGTCCTATCAACAGTGGTTTTCGTGGTCCCCTTCCCCCTCCCCCCACATGGCACCTAGGTTTCAGTACTTGGAAGTATGCAATCTTGAGGAACCCAACCTAATGATTTACTCCCCTCCCCCTCCCCTTCCACATAGCTTGGCAAAATCTGCGATTTTATCGAGTTCTTATGAAGGTTGCGTTGGGTTACCAAAATGTCCAAGCAATTTCCCAGTATTTTTTTATATGGAAATTTGCATAAATACCACCTGAACTTTTAGGCATGTGCGTTGTTACCACCTGAACTTTTAATTTTTATTTTTAACCACATGAACTTTGTAAAGTGTTGCAATCCACCACCTACGTCTAACTCCGTTAAAATTTCCGTTAAGTTTAAGGGTATTTTTGTCTATTCCTTATAACTAAAAAATAAATGTAAAAAACATAATTTTTTATATATAAAGTTAACCTAATTATACCACACGTTCCCCAACCCCTACTCTACCATACTATATATTTCTCTGTCTCTTGGCATCTTGACGTGGGTTGTTGAAATTGAATTGCAAATACAACTATAGACCAACCAAGCTCTAGCTTGCTAATGGAATCACAACCCATTTCTTCTGTGACAACCCACACAACAAGGAAATGTAGGCTAAGAAGAAAAATATTTGGAGATCATAGAAGGCTTAACTGCTTGATTATTTTTATGTTTTTTAAATTAACTTAGAACTTGTTTGCCAATGGCAGATGTTTATGAACTTTTTGGGATATTTAGCAAGACTTATATGTAATAGGAAGAAAACTGATTCCTTCCCAAAACTACTATGAAGTTATAAAATTCAAGTTCTGGTCTTTGATGTTAAATTTTGTGAATTTGCTGGATATAAGGGAAGGGGGCCAAATTGCAATCTGGATTTTTTCTGTCTTTTTTCCCAAAATGAAAACTTTCATTGAATTGAAGGACAAGCCAAGAAATGCAGGAAGGCAACAAATTTAATGATAATACCATGGCAATTTGATATTAAATGGAAGAGGAGTGTTCTAATTTTCTATCTTATAACTTCTTCAACGTCATACATTGCTTAAGTATATTCCTATTATGTAAATAATAAGAAGGAAAATCATACATTGTGGAATGGGAGGGGGATGAAAAACAAGGGGGCGGCGCTGCTAGTGATGTGTTCCAAACTAAATTTTGGTTGAACACTGATGCATAGGGTGAATTAGGAGTAATGACATCTTTCTTTCCTTTTTTAAAAAAATTCTGTTTATTTTATTTTATTTTATTTTTAGTTATAAGGAATAGACGAAAGTACCCTTTAATTAATGAAAATTTCAACGAAGTTAGACATAAGTGGTGGATTGCAACACTTTACAAAGTTCATGTGATTAAAAATAAAAATTAAAAGTTCAAGGGGTAATGGCGCACTTGCATAAAAGTTCAGGTGATATTTATGCAAATTTCCCTTTTTAAAATATCTTTTTTATACCAACGATAAAAGTAATTCGTTTTGGTTAGCGGATTGAACTTTTTGAGAATAAACCTTCCCATGTCTCCATATTTGGAAACACTGGGAAATAAAGACTAGGAATTGTCATTTTCTTCCATTCCCATGTTTGGTTAGTGCAGTATTAGGAATGAAAAGTTATTCAGTTTTCCAGCAATACCCTTGATTTTTTAGTATTAAAAAGTTATTAATATGAATAGTTTCTTAAAGGTCAAAAGTGGTATATTCAAAAATAATAACAAGGGTAATTTAGTTCAAAAAAAATTTGTATTAAATGTTTTTCCAAGTGGGGGGAAAAACTTTCCCAATGTAAGCCAAGGGTATGAAATTCCCCATATATGAGAAGTTTATACCCATGAGTCCATAATTGCATTCCCAATAGCGCTCTTACCCCCTTCGACGAATGCCCTTACCAAACAAGAGAATACAATTTGAAACCCATTCCCAAGCTTCAAAACCTCGAACCAAATGGGGAGGGAGAAATATTTGAACTCGGGTGTGTTTATAACTAAAATATAACGTAGTCCATGAATTTTCAATTTCATCAATTTAGTCGTGTTGCCAAATGTTAACAATTTATTCGTTAATTTATGTAAAAATTATTTTAAAAATTCATTAAAAAATTAAACTTAGTACATAATATATAATTAAAGAATTATATTTTAAAATAAAAAAATAAAAAACGAAGGTGAGAGATTGGGGCATCGGGAAATTGTACTTGGGGTTTATGTAAAAGAGATTTTCTATTTAAACCCCACAAGCTACCTTTATAGGAGGAAGTACGTTCTGGGCATGAGAAATAGTAAGTAATTAAATTAATTTTTTGATGATATTTCAGAGTCTTATTCATTGTCTGCTTTCCCAGGATCACTACGTCATTATCAAGAGGACATTCTTCACCGTCGCCATAACTTAGAGGAGGAAATTTTACAGTTATCTGCATAGTCCTATTCAGTGGCATAATCTGATAGTAATACCAGCTGCAGTGAAGATGATTATAGTGAATCTAAGCAGTCAGCTCCTGAAGTTCTTCACTTACTGAATGAGAATTGGTTGAATAAGAATTCTGAAGAACACCCATATTGAGATCGTTTTAAGTGTTATGGCATAAAACATGAGGTTTCTCATGTAAGAGCAAATGACACCAAACATCCAGTTTGGTGTAGTTATAATGATGGTATGAGTCTAAATAGTTCCGTCTGGTCTTTAGTTTTTACTTTTTAATAGTCAACGATAGTAATCATGTCATGACTTGAAATACATAGAAAGGGAATGCATAATAAGCATTTTGTGGGATTAAGAGATTGCAAAGGGAAGTTTCATATTTGGCAATGAGATGTAGAAGAGTTTGTATTTTTCTAAAACTTAATTTGAAGAGTGGCGGGGGTGTGTGGGGTGTGTGTATAAATGTACTAGGGTTAAGTATTAAGTTGGATGACCTTTTTTATCTTTTTACACAATAATAAAACTTACAGCTTAATGATTTAAGTATTGGGCTGAACAAAGAAAAATTCGGGATTTAAATAGAAAATCTCAAAAAGTTTCCCAATGTAAGCCAAGGGTATGAAATTCCCCATATATGAGAAGTTTATACCCATGAGTCCATAATTGCATTCCCAATAGCGCTCTTACCCCCTTCGACGAGTGCCCTTACCAAACACGAGAATACAATTTGAAACCCATTCCCAAGCTTCAAAACCTCAAACCAAATGGGGAGGGAGAAATATTTGAACTCGGGTGTGTTTATAACTAAAATATAACGTAGTCCATGAATTTTCAATTTCATCAATTTAGTCATGTGTTGCCAAATGTTAACAATTTATTCGTTAATTTATGTAAAAATTATTTTAAAAATTCATTAAAAAATTAAACTTAGTACATAATATATAATTAAAGAATTATATTTTAAAATAAAAAAATAAAAAACGAAGGTGAGAGATTGGGGCATCGGGAAATTGTACTTGGGGTTTACGTAATTCGGGTATTTTCTTAATATTTTATTTTATATATTTTATTGATATTTCTGAAAAGTCCAGTGTTTACATGCAGGTAAAAAGAGTCATTTTTTGTTCTTGTAATTTACTAGTTGTTTGTTTAATTCTCTCGGCGAAATTGCTAATTATGACATTACAATGACAAATTGACAAACTTGAAAATATATGGACGCCCAAACACCTTTTTGGTAATCCCATTTTCCATTCCTTCTTCTTCAATGGCCGCCCAAACTGCCTCTTATAACTCTTCTTCTTCTTTTCTTGGATCCCTAAATGGACATACGATGTATACCTCAGTTTCAGAGGTGTAGGCACTCGCAAGAATTTTGTCGACCATTTACGTACTGCCTTGGATCAGAAAGGTATTTTCGCATTCTTTTTTTATTATTTAAACCCCGCATTTCTCTTTGTTCACCCCAATACTTAAATCATTAAGCTGTAAGTTTTATTATTGTGTAAAAAGACAAAAAAGGTCATTCAACTTAATAATTAACCCTAGTACATCTATACACACACCCCACACACCCCACCACTCTTCATATCAAGTTTTAGAAAAATACAAACTCCTCTACATCCTATTCCCAGATTACTCTTCTCTTTTAAAGACATAGAAAATTGATGAACCTACCTCTTTAAATATGTGTGGGAGTTGATGGAAAGGCTTGTTGATTATCAACTCAACAATACCCAAGTGTTGGAATTCCAATTACAGTTCTTGGAGAGAGGTAAAATTGTTCTCTTTCTCTAGAAAGTATTAAATTTCGGGTTTAGGGTTCTATTTGTTTGTGTTTTTTTTGCTGGGAACAAAGAAAATTGTGGGGTTTAATAAATAGAAAATCTCTTTTATTTCTTACTTTTTTAGTTTGGGGTGTATTTAAGGGTAGTTTGGAAAAATAGTGGGGTTTTCTTAGAAATTGTGAAAATTTAAATTAAAAGATGGGTGAACCTAGAACGTGGGTGAACTAAGATAAGTGTGGGGTTTAAATAGAAAATCTCTTTCGCATTTAGGGAGCTAGAATTTAACTGGGGAAAAAGCGTCTCGGTAGAAAGCTTGGAAGCAATTGAAGGATCAAGATGTGTTGTCGTCATTCTTTCCAGAAATTACACCAATTCGATATGGTGCTTAGATGATCTTGTACATACTGTAAAATGTAAGGAAGAGAGGGGACAGATGATACTCCCAGTATTTTATGATGTGGATCCATCGGACGTACGCAAACAAACAGCAAGTTTCAAGGAGGATTTCGATAAGCATGATCAACGCTTTAGAGACGTTCCAGAGAAGGTGCGAAGGTGTTGAGAGTGTTGAGATGCACTTACTTAAGTGGCTATTCTCGCCGGATGGAATTTGCGAGATGGGTAAACTTACTATTCTGGATCTCTTTTGCTTTCTTTTTGTTATTTATTTATTCTTTTTTTACAAAAATTAAAAGGACCTCTCAGCGGGCGACTGAAATAGTTCAACTAACCATAACTACTAACTAGACACACCTTTAGCTAATGAAATCGTCAATGATCTAACTATGTCATACTTCGTACTAAGTCATTCTCTTCTCTCTTTTTTTTCTGAAAAGAAAAATTGAATTTGTTCGAAGAGGCTCTAAGTTTGATAACCCCTCTCTCGTTGATCATGAAAAAAAAACCAACTAGGATCAACTTTAGGGGTCATTTTAAATTGATACCCGAACTTTGAAGACCCTACAAACTCATCTCATACCAAAACACACAACCACCCTACACCCAACATCCTCCGTTATCAAGACCGTTAAGCATTGTGATCCCCTCCCAAACATGGCAAACTTGTGTCTTGATCAGTTTCCTTCTCTTTTTTAATTTTTAATTTGTAGTTTTAATAAATAAAATAAAAAAACACAGGCCAGCATTCAGGTGATCTCTTGTCCATGACAGATAGGCAGATCACAATTCCTCTCATTTCTCTTCTTTTCTTCTTCTTTTCTATATATATATATATAAAGTCTGATTCTGAAAAAGAACCCACTAATTCAATGTCTCAGCCTCCATTAACAGAACCTTGTAGAACAGATTACTCATATGATTCTAGCTAACTTGCAGACCATGTTTATAAGATCGTTATGTATTTTTCTTTGCCGATATGACCCCAAAGTTATTCAATATATTGTAGGAAGTATCTCCAAACTTAATCAAACAACCGTTGATGTATCCAAGGTTTTAGTTGTAATGAAATCTCGCATGGAAAAAATGCTTTCCTACTTGGACATGGGATTGCATAAAGATTTTCGTATCATAGGGATATGGGGAATGGGAGGAATAGGCAAGACAACTTTTGCACAAGTGGTGTTTGAAATAATACGTGATCAGTTTGAAGCTTGCAGCTCTATTGACAATGTTAGAGAGGTAACTGAGAAGCAAGGTGTAGTACGTTTACAAGAAAAACTTCTTTTGGACTTGGTGCAAAGTAATGTAAATGTACGGAACACTGATACGGGAATAAAAGTAATAAGGCATAGACTACGTGCTAAAATGGTTCTTATCATTCTTGATGACGTGGATCGGTTAGAAGAATTGGAAGCGTTGTGTGATGATAGTTGGTTTGGTTTGGGGAGTAGAATCTGTGACAATTGTATAGCCAATATTAATATATATTTGAGTTCGTGTCTTATAAGGGTAGTTAGGTCTTTTACTTATCTAGGGCATCTTTATATGCCTATATATTGTAAGCTTACAGCAGATTATTATTCGATTGTTTTGTGAATATATTGGCATTCTCTACTTCTGCTTGGATTGTTCACATGGTATCAGAGCAATCCTCCTGGGGTGCTGCTGGTTTTTTGTTCTTCCCCCCCTTATACCATCTTGATTCATGTTGCTGTGTTTCCTTGTTGATTTGCTGCTGCGTTTTCTGGTGTTGGCTGCTTTTGTATTCTTCTAATGATTTTAGTTATTCTTGTTATTCTCATGATTTCTCTTCTTTCTTATCCTCTATACATACTCTCTCTGAACCCAACTCCCACAAGGAGGCTATATGTAATCCTCTTTGGCAACAGGCTATGAATGAAGAACTTTCTGCTCTGCATAAAACTGGCACTTGGGATTTGGTTCCTCTTCCTCCCAGTAAACATGCGGTTGGATGTCGATGGGTCTATAAAATTAAGACTAAGTCTGATGGTTCTCTTGAGAGATATAAGGCTCGTTTGGTTGCTAAGGGATTTACACAGGAATATGGCCTTGATTATGAAGAGACCTTTGCTCCAGTGGCCAAGATGACTTCTGTTCGTACCTCACTTGCTGTTGCATCAGGTCATCAATGGAGTTTATCACAGATGGATGTTAAAAATGCTTTTTTGAATGGGGATCTTTTTGAGGAGGTGTATATGGTTCCCCCTCCAGGTGTTCTTCATAATCCCGGGGAGGTGTGTCGTTTACGAAAAGCTTTGTATGGTCTTAAACAAGCTCCTCGTGCTTGGTTTGAGAAATTCTCTTCTGTTATTGGTTCCCTTGGTTTTCAATCAAGTGCTCATGATCCTGCCTTGTTTGTTCGTTCTACCTCTGCTGGTCGTATCCTTCTCCTCCTTTATGTTGATGACATGATTCTTACAGGTGATGATTTGGATGGTATCACCCAATTAAAATTGGCTTTACATGATAAATTTGAAATGAAGGATTTAGGTCCCTTACGTTATTTCCTTGGCATTGAAGTTGCATCTTCCCCTAAAGGTTATCTTCTTTCTCAGTCTAAGTATGCCGCTGACGTTCTTCAAAAAGCTCGTATTACAGATACTAGAGTGGCTGATACGCCTCTTGAGCTCAATGTGCGTTATACTCCGTCTGATGGTACCCCTTTGGATGACCCTACTCTTTATCGCACTATTGTTGGGAGCTTGGTTTATCTCACTATTACTCGCCCTGATATTGCCTATGCCGTTCTTATTGTTAGTCAATTTGTCTCTTCTCCCACTACTCTTCACTGGGCTGCTGTGATTCGTATTTTACGCTATCTTCGAGGGACGTTGTTTCAAAGCTTATTGCTTCCTTCCACCTCAACTTTGGAGCTTCGAGGCTTTTCTGATGCTAGTTGGGCTGGCGATCCTTTTGTTCGGAAATCTACTACTGGTTATTGCATTTTTCTTGGTGATTCCCTCATCTCCTGGAAGAGTAAGAAGCAATCAGTTGTTTCTCGTTCTTCTGCTGAGGCTGAGTATCGTGCTATGGCCTCTATTGCTGCTGAAATTGTTTGGCTCCGGTGGTTGCTTCAAGATATGGGTGTTTCTCTCTCTATGTCTACTCCTATGTATTGTGATAATAAAAGTGCCATTCAAATTGCTCACAACTCTGTCTTTCATGAGCGCACAAAGCACATCGAGTTAGACTGTCACTTTGTTCGTCATCATTTCCAGCAAGGCACTATCTCTCTTCCCTTTGTCTCCTCCACCATGCAATTGGCCGACTTCTTCACCGAGTCTCACTACTCTTGCTCGCTTCCGCTTTCTTCTTAGCAAACTCTCGATGCTTAATGCTGTAACATCGTGAGTTTGACAGGGGGTGTGACAATTGTATAGCCAATATTAATATATATTTGAGTTCGTGTCTTATAAGGGTAGTTAGGTCTTTTACTTATCTAGGGCATCTTTATATGCCTATATATTGTAAGCTTACAGCAGATTATTATTCGATTGTTTTGTGAATATATTGGCATTCTCTACTTCTGCTTGGATTGTTCACAGAATCATCATAACATCACGATATAAGCATTTGCTATAAGAACATTTGGAGTGGACAAAATACATGACATTGAGATTGAGGTATTAACTGATGATGAAGCTCTTAAGCTCTTTATCTGGAAAGCATTCAAGAATTACCAGGTTAAAGAAGCGTATCTCGAACTATCTAAGAATGTTCTAAAGTATGCCAATTGCCTTCCATTAGCTCTTGAGATTTTGGGTTCGTTCCTTTGTATGAAAAGTGCACATGAATGAACAACTGTATTGGATAAGCTGATTAAAGAAAGAGATCCTAACAGAAGAATTGTTGCTGTGATTAAAATCAGTTTTGATGGTTGTCATCGTGTTCCAATTATATTAATTGCTTCGAATTGGTTAAAAATCAAGGCTGCAACAATATAACAATTGCACTGTTAAGCAGATTCACATCAGAGGGGGCCTTTTATAAACCTTGTATTTTTTTTAAATTCTGATATTTTAAAGGCTAAAATTATTACAAACAATGAAAAATGTATACTTTGAGAATAATAATGTATAATTAAGATTTAAAAAAAATCTAATTTTAGAAAAACCTAGATAATAAAATAATATTATCTTTAGTTTAAAATAAATATGAAATTGAATAATATATGATTGTTTTATCAAAAATTAATATACACTAGTGTAGCAAAATAAAATAATGAAGTGGAACGAAAAAACTGAAAATTGAAAACAAAAAAGACAAATGAAAAAAAAAATAGAAAGAAAAAGAAAAATTAGACCAACCAGAAAAGGAAAAGAAAAAAGGAAAGCAATCGGACCAATACATTGGGTAGAAAATGAAAACGATAATTTGGTGTTTTAATTTTTTGTACATGAGTTGGAATTTGTTTTCAGAAGATGGGTTTAGGTGCGTGAGGGAGAGAGGAGAGAGAGATTTATTGAAGAATTTGTTTATTTTATATTTTTCATAAAATTGTCATGGACACTGAAGTGGTGGTAGATGTTGAGGGGGAAAACATGGAACATCACATGGAAGAAAACACTGAACCAGGTGAAAAGCAGAATGTAAATCAAAATTTTACAGGGAGAGAAATAAGTATTCAGGATGATGGGAATACTAAGCCACATGTGGGAATGGAATTCGAATCAGAGGAGGCTGCCAAGACTCTTCATGATGTATATTCCCGGCATGTAGGTTTTAGCACCCACGTTGGTCAGTTCAGTCGTACTAAGCCTGATGGACCAATTGTGACATGGGACTCTGCATGTTCGAGAGAGGTATTCAAAAGAAAGAACGTAGAAAGCTGCAATGCCATGCTACGTATAGAGAGAAAGGGTGCAAACAGTTGGGTTGCGACGAAGTTTGTTGAGGACCACAACCATTCTATGGTAAGTCCTAGTAAGGTCCATTACCTTCGACCCCGTAGGCACTTTGCTGGTGCTACAAAGAATGCAGCCGAGAGACTTTGGATGCCACTACTGATGTTTACTTTGCCACAGAGGGTAATCATGTCTCTTATGAACCCAATCGTGGAGGTAGGAGTGTCTCACCTGTAGAACCAAATCACCCAGCACGGAATCTTGGGCCTGTTAACTATACAAGGCCGTCTAGGCGAAAGAGAACACTTGGACGAGATGCTCAGAATCTTCTTAAGTATTTCAAGAAGATGCATGCTGAAAACCCTGGCTTCTATTATGCTATCGAACTTGATTATGAGAACTAATGTCTTTTGGACCGATGCAAGATCTAGGACAGCTTATAATTACTTTGGTGATGCTGTAATTTTTGATACAATGTATCGACCAAATCAGTACCAAGTCCCATTTGCTCCTTTCACTGGTGTAAATCATCATGGTCAGATGGTATTGTTTGGTTGTGCATTACTTCTAGATGAGTCCGAGTCTTCCTTTACTTGGCTGTTTAGGACATGGCTTTCTGCCATGAATGATAAGCCTCCTGTGTCTATAACTACAGACCAAGACAGAGCCATACAAGTAGCAGTTGCTCAGGTATTTCCAGAAACGCTGCACTGCATATGCAAGTGGCATATTTTAAGAAGGACAAGAACGACTGGTTCATATATATCTTGCTCATCCTTCCTTATACGGAGAGCTATATATAGCTGCATCAACTTTTCAGAGACAATGGAGGATTTCGAATCATCATGGGCGTCCCTTCTTGAGAGATACGATCTTCTGAGGAATGACTGGCTGCAGGCAGTGTATAATGCTCGAAAGCAATGGGCCCCAGTCTATTTTCGTGGCACTTTCTTTGCTGCAATTTTCTCTAACCAAGGTGTTGGTTCTTTCTTTCATGGCTATGTGAATCAACAGACAAGTATACCTCTGTTTTTTAAGCAGTACGAAAGGGCTCTAGAACTTTCAATAGAAAAAGAAATAGAAGCAGATTATGATACAACGTCAACAACACCAGTACTGAAGACACGGTCACCAATGGAACAACAGGCAGCTAACCTGTATACCAAAAAAGTTTTCGCAAAGTTTCAAGAGGAATTGGTAGAAACTTTTGTTTATACTGCAAATAAAATTGAAGGTGATGGACTGGTCAGTAAATACAGGGTTGCAAAATATGAACATGATGACAAGGCGTATATAGTCACATTAAATGTCTCTGAGATGAAAGCAAGCTGCAGCTGTCAGATGTTTGAATATTCGGGTATCCTCTGTAGACATATTTTGACTGTTTTCACGGTGACAAATGTTCTCACCCTTCCACCACATTACATATTGAAGCAATAGACAAGAAATGCCAAATCTGGGGTTGGACTAGATGAACAGAGTTCAGAGAACCAAGGTATTGAAAAAGATGCAGCAATAAGTGCTCTACGAGAGGGTGGGAAAAAGATTGCTGTTGTGAAGAAAAATGTTGCTAAAGTCACACCTCCTAGCTCTCATGCTAGTGGAAATATACAAGAAGACAATATGAAGAAATCCCCACTGCCTCTTGGCGAAATGGCACCCTCGTTGTGGCCTTGGCAAGAAGCATTGCCACATCGCTTTAATCTTAATGATGGAGGAGTTCCTGTTGCTGATTTGAATCAGCCCAGCATGGCCCCCGTCTCTATTCACCCTGATGGTGCCCATCCTGATAACACTGTATGAATCTAAGGGACGTTTTATAGTTGTTTCGTTTGTTTCTGTTTATACCTCTTTTGTGGCTATGTGTTTCCAACTTTCCATTATACCTGAGATCTCTAGATTTTTATTTTGGAATTAATACCTTCTCTAATGATATAGGGTTGACTTATTATAGTTTCTATTATTGATGTAGGTTGTCCTTACTTGTTTCAAGTCCATGGCATGGATCATAGAAAATAAGAATTCAACATCAGCTGGGAAAGTGGCCGTTATCAACTTGAAGGTATGCATGTCTCTTCTGTATATGTTTAGAATTTTTCAACTTTCCTATCCTGTATGTTTGAGTTATCTTTAATCAAGGCTGCAACAATATAACAATTGCACTGTTAAGCAGATTCACATTAGAGGGGGCCTTTTATAAACCTTGTATTTTCTTCATAATTATCATGAATTTCATATTTTAAAGTGGTTAAATACTTCAAATTTGATAATTTATATACAAATTTAGTTATATACCCAATCTTAGACATAGTCTAATAAAGAAACTCTATATCATTTAAAAACTCTATAATCTTAGACACAGTCCAATTTAGCATTTACATAATTTCATTCTTATGTATTTCTTCTGTATGCTAACTGCTCGTCAATTCTGTAATGAACTTTTTGGGAGAAATCTTTTTTTTTTTTCGTATTTAAATCAAATATATATGGTCCTCAAATAAGTTATGATTGCTGATTGTATCATGATTCTATGTTGAACACAGGGAGCTTCATTCTGATATGAAGTCTGTAAAGAAGACTTATTCATCTGCTTTGAAGTTACCTTGCCAACCTCCAAAACAAATAATCGAATCTAGACTATCTCTGTATAAAAGGCGCTAGCAATAGAGAAGTGAAGATCTATTAGCCTATGGCCGTCGGTGTACGATACCAGTGTTCCATGAAGAAATTTAGTTTAGTTGCAGTTAGTTATTCTATTCCTTGGACCACATCTAGTTTAATTGTAGCTAAGTTATATAGATGGTTTTCATGTAACCTTGGTCTGGAATGCTTTGTATGTACATGCTAGTTGTGAATGCCTACATGCAATGAGCCTTGCCTTGCATATATTTTGTATCTGAAATCCAAATGGTGCTTCAATTTCATAATGCACTAATTCATAGTACCAGGTGTCTTGCATGTATTTTCTTGGGGATGTTGAAACTAAATCAACTCCAAACTATAAGTGTTAAAATAGAATGAGGTCAAAACTCTAATGACTTTCATAGAATCAAGTCTTGTATTTATAATAACTTGGGAGGGATATACGTCTAATAGGAATATTGTAAACCTACTTGTTTGTAATCTCAAAGATAAAAAGAAGCTAATGACTATCTTGCTCTCACCTACATAGAAATGATAAGGAAATTGAGCCAACATATAATGCAAGCACTGTTGAAGTCAATGGTTCTTTTTTTCCTCAAAACAGTAATTTTTAAATACAAAACAGAGTTTTAATGAGATTTTGTTCTTCCAAAGTAAAATAAATTTTTAAAGCTATTAAATTGAAAAAATCGACAGCTGTCTATTTTTGGGTGTGTTTATAGTTTTTAAATGGTATAGAGTTTCTTTATTAGACTATGTCTAAGATTGGGTATATAACTAAATTTGTATATAAATTATCAAATTTGAAGTATTTAAGCAATTTAAAATATGAAATTCATGATAATTATGAAGAGAATACAAAAAACCAAATCTGATTCATTTTCTCCTTTCTCGTTGGTGCTTTCTCGGTGTTGGAGCAAGAGGAGCTTCCATTGAAGCTCAGTCTCAAGTCCAACTATATTATTCATCCCTAATCTACAATTTTCAATATTTCACCTTCGATTTCTTGTTCTAAAATCGTGCTTCTATTCTTTCTTTTTCTTTTCTTTTTTCGGATTGTTCGAAACCTCGAACGAACCTCGATAAGATGCTCTTAGCTCTACTTCTCATCTTCGAGCTCTACTCCTCTTTCGCCACGTCGTCATCGCCATCGTTGTCATCATCGTCGTCATTGTCGTCGTTTGGTTTGGATTTGAGATTTTTTATCTTTTGCTTCAATTATGTGATGTGTTTATCTTTGGATTTTAGTTGATTTTCGGAATGTATTTTAAGTTTTGATGATCGATTTATTTTTTGTTACTATTTCGGTTATGGATCTCATTTTTGTTTAACAATGTACTTCTATAATAGAGTATTAACAATGTACTTCTATGACATAATAGTATTAACAATCTGGGCTCGGCTTGTTTTAAGTTTGTCTGGTTTGTTATTTCTTCATCTTTTCTTTGGTGGACATGTATTAGAAATAGCAACATGACAAGTATTAATCAACACGACAGTAAACTAGTAGTGTTATTACCCTAGACTGGAACATTTATCGATTTATAAATGTATTTTTACTATTGAATTTTCTTGTGGCCTTATGGGTTGGTTTTAAATAACATGTTTCAACTTAAGAATTTGTTTTTAATTTTTCCTCTGCCATTAAAACTCTGATCCAACCCATTTTAATTTAAACAAAAAGGGCTTAACGTGTCTTGGGAATACTTGGGAGTATGACGTCTTGGTGATTGGACGTTGTATTCTCGGGATTTTCAAGGCACGTGTCGTTGTCACATTACGGGTGTTTCGTGGCATGACATATGGAGCCGGAACACCCATTTCAATGAGTTGCAATACATATGAAGCCAAAACGCTAGTTTGATAAAAGTTTTATTTACATAAGGTGCTAGAATGCACGTTTTGTTCACTTTTCTGTACATATGAAGCTAGAACACCAGTTTCATTGATTTTCTTTTCCCCAAAAATTTCCCAAAATTCCAAATTACCTCCACTTTGTGCCCAAAATTTATTATTCACACAGATGGCACCAACAAAAAATATAGAAAATTTCAAAGGCTCACCAAGCGTTCGTTTTGTTAATAAAAAATTTAATTAAATGGCATTCCGGCCCTTGTTCCATAGAAAAATTAATTTGTCCGGCCCCTATTCATAAATGGATTAGATTATAGAAACTTTGGGAATTAAAGAAAAATGGCAACACACACATCATACGCACACACATTATGCCACGATGGTTTTAGAAATTTGGGAAATAAAAATAGAAGCCGAAAATATAGAAAAAGAGCGGTAAAGACAAAACAAAAAGAAAATTAGAAACCTCCTTTCAAAAAGAAAAAAGAAAATTAGAAACCAAGAAAACCCATAGAAACGTAGATCCTTCCTTTCTTGTACTTCGTTCTTCAACTCTCACACACTCTCTCTCACTCTAACTCACACACACCCTCTCTCTCTCTGACTCTCACGCTCACACTCGCTCTCTCTGTGTTGGACGCCTTGAAGATCTGAAACAGGTTCGTAATTTTTGGTGCTCACGCAGAAGTGTATATATATATATATGGCTGTGGCGGTTGTTTATGTTTTGTGGCGTGTGGATTACGGAATTGAGAAATCAAGGAATTGGGATGGAGCGAGTGAAATTTGTGGGAACATTGGAACTTAGAACCCTAATTTGGCTTGTTTTGGTGGTTAATTAGGTGACGAGAGGAGGAACGCGAACCATGACGGAGCACCGGAACAGAGAGCTCGTCTTTCTCATACTCCGGTTCTTGGAGGAACAGAAATACGACGACGCTGTTCACAGGTGAGAGTGAGTTTGTTTTCCTTCCTTTCGTCTTCTTTACGTTCTTAGGGCTTGTTTATTTGTTCATTTGGCGGTTGTTTTGGGTTTGCTTGGTTGCCAAGAAAATTGAGAAAATTGAAAGGAAGACGTTTTGGCACTTTTTTTTTCGTTAATTTTTTTGGAAAAAAAAAAAACAGAGCAAATTAATGGAACTTATGTTGTTTGTTTGGTTTATATAATGAGTGATTCTTTTCGGTTCTTGTGTCTGTGCGTGTGAATCAAGGTTGGAGAAAGATTCAGGGTATTTCTTCAATATGAGGTATTTTGAGGATTGCGTGATCCATGGTGAATGGGATGAGGTGGAGCACTACCTGGCTGGATTTACTAAGGTTGATGAAAACAGCGACTCTACGAAGATTTTATTTGCGATTCGGAAACAGAAATTCCTCGAGGCCCTTGACAGGTGAGCCCGAATCTCAATCTTTGTTTTGATTTGGATGCCGGCCTGCATGCATTATACACTCACTGGAAACTCAAGTGTCTTTGGTAGTAGTAATAGCTTTTTCTGTAATGCAGACATGACCACGCTAAAGCTGTCCAGATTCTTCAAAGGGATTTGGAACCGCTCTTGACATTCGGTGACGAGTTTTATGATGAAGTATCATCACTGTTTCTGCCCGTGGTCATTTGCAGGTGTGTTCAGCATATTTATTTTCTGATTAGTTAGGCTTTTCATGACCCTGCATCACACATGCTATTGTAAAGCAAGCCATGATCGTGCAATGATGCAAGTGTTGGGATTAATTCGGTTGTGGCGTCTTAATTGTTGTTCTTGTTAAATTAGTCATCCTTGATTTGGTTGCAAGTGTTCGGGTTAATTCGGTTGTGACCTATGTTTGTTTAATATCTTTATTTTATCTATCTTTTTTAAGTTTCACATTAACCTCATTTATTTATTTATTATTTTAAATAAATAAAAAAAACAGGGAGAAAGAGCGAATATCAAAATGTGCTGATGCTAGGTCCACCAGGGCTGCACTGCTTTCTAAAATAAAAATGTTAATTGATGCAAGTCCACTTTTCCATGATAAGCTTCAGTTCCCCAACTTCGACCACTCAAGGCTGAGGACACTGCTTAAGCAGAGGTAATTTGGACAAAACTTATCTATGTAATCTTTGCTATTAAATTAATATGTCCATTAATGTCTTTCCGCAAACATATCCTGGCCGCAGCTATTCCGATACTAGTATATATGAAACAGTTCGATCTGAAGTGGGACGTGCTATCTCTGAGATTCAAAATGACCTTGAAAGTGTAAGTTCTTATGGATTTATTTATTTATGCTTACAATTTTAGAAGAAATTAGCAGCAGGTTGTTGGTTGTTGACATTTTATTACTTACTAAAGAAAGGATTCTTATAGGACTCTTATATTGAATACCTATACCTAATATTTTGGTATTACTCCTACCTCTAGTAAGAATGCTTGCTAGCTGAACTGCAGTTGTCTTTTCTACTTCATTAAGATGAATTAAATTACTAGGAGTTGTCGGACTTAAAGAAAGGAACACTATTAAAAGTGTTGCAAATTTTTTTTTGTAGTACAGTATCTCTGGTAAGTACGCATGCTCAGAGAAGAAGTTAGGAATTTGAGCTACTAATTTGAGTATATGTTATGCTGCATTGTGCAAATAATAGATTCTGTGGCCTCTTAATTAAAGTTTGCATTGTGTATGAGAACGCCAGAATGTTAAGCAGAATTAGAAGTTTATGCTACAATTGACCATCAAGTGATACATTAAAATGAAGGTAGTTAAGAATATAGGTTAGATGATGGGGATTGATGCATAACTGTAAAGCTTCGTTAACCTTGGCAGTCATTTTAGGAATGAATACAGTACAAATCACCATTTGATGAAAGTAACTAATAAAATAGGCGCATAGCAAAGTATACCAAGAAGAATGTAACATAAGTACGTAGGTTATTTAGTTTCTGTAACCCTTATTAAATTAGTTCTCTTGCTTGTGCTCCCTTGATTTTATTTTGATTAATGATGACAATGCTTCAATTCTGACATATATTTATTCTTTGCTTATTTGCTTGCAAAGTGCGGTCACTGCTATTTGATAATATGCTCTTTCTTTCTTACAAGCTCAGGCTATGCGAAGGAGTATTACTCCAGCACTTGCAACTACCGACATTGCTGATACCCCTCCTGACCTGGTAAATCCAAGTGCAGTTGAATTAGTTTTGGATATCAGAAGAGAATATGCCAAAAAGCTTGAGCAGGTAAATTTCCATTTCTCTAACCATACTTGGTGTGAGGTTGGCCTGAGTTTTGTCAGTTGAGTAGTCGGATGTGGCTTAATTGACAATGCCATTGTTGTGGAGTCCATTTATTTTATTGTGATGATTATTGATGTCTTTAACAGAGTGTATGAGTTACTTTTATGGTAAATCCCGTCATCTTCATATTGCTACTGCGTGGGTGGTTTCTTCATGAAACGATGTTAGATGTGTTTCAAGGAATTGCTACTAGTGACAATAATGTGTAATCCAACTCCACTCAAGGCTTCACAATTGGAAATAAATTCAAGGCTGCATTTACTGCCTAACAAAATTTTGTGCAGTTGGTAAGGGACTCGACATAAATCCACTCTCTCACCTTAAGTAAAATGGATTGCTCCTTAACATATCAAATAGTTCTTATAAGAGAGACCCCAATGAACCTGTTGTCTCTTGAATGGACAGATCACCTCCAGATGTTGGATTAGTTGGTGGAGGCTTGATCTTTGGATTTTGGCTTTTGTGGAATATGGGTTGTGGCATTATCAATATTACCAAGTGACCACTACACGACAGCCACTTTATTCAGTTGACTTGTAATTTAAAGATTTTGTTTATTGAATGAAGTATACCAAGAAGAATATAACATAAGTACGTAGGTTATTTAGTTTCTGTAACCCTTATTAAATTAGTTCTCTTGCTTGTGCTCCCTTGCTTTTATTTTGATTAATGATGACAATGCTTCAATTCTGACATATATTTATTCTTTGCTTATTTGCTTGCAAAGTGCGGTCACTGCTATTTGATAATATGCTCTTTCTTTCTTACAAGCTCAGGCTACGCGAAGGAGTATTACTCCAGCACTTGCAACTACCGACATTGCTGATATCCCTCCTGACCTGGTAAATCCAAGTGCAGTTGAATTTGGTTTGGACATCAGAAGAGAATATGCCAAAAAGCTTGAGCAGGTAAATTTCCATTTCTCTAACCATACTTGGTGTGAGATTGGCCTGAGTTTTGTCAGTTGAGTAGTCGGATGTGGCTTAATTGACAATGCCATTGTTGTGGAACTTACTAGATGTTAGCATTTGAGCAGATGAAGATGCATGCATTGATTAACTAACATGAATAATTGCAAATACTTGCTTCTAGGTCAGAGTAAACAGACAGGAGAATGTGTCTCATCTGGGACACAATTGGCTTCTTGTTATGGTATTGGTTAATGCAGATTGTCCTTTCATTGTTGGATGGATTATGCAATTTGGGTGGAAGTACTTGTGGAGTCCATTTATTTTATTGTGATGATTATTGATGTCTTTAACAGAGTGTATGAGTTACTTTTATGGTAAATCCCGTCATGCTCATATTGCTACTGCGTGGGTTGAAAACTTTAAAGTGGTTGCTTCATGAAACGATGTTAAGGGTGTAAACATATTTACCGTGTTTTGACAGGACTTTAGGTGATGGTATATTTCGTTAATTGCAGTGACATATATATTCAGCTTGATCTGAAGTTTTGTTTTATTTATTTGTTATTTTTTCTGTTGACATGATATAAAAGAGAGGTTGATCCCCTTTGTGCTACTCTCAGCTGTGACATAAAGGAAACATTTTTATTCTAGGCATGCTACGTGGACTTCTGTGACACTTAAAATCCTATAATCTTTTTCTTTTCTGTTACTTTTTCTCCTTTGTGTTCACGTTTTATGTGGGGAACTTAAGTGGACCCTTGCCTTAAACTTGCAGTCCCGGGAACGCTCTAGAAAACTTCAATCAGACCTGGCTGTTGAGGAGCACCGTGGACAAGAGCTCAGCAGGATCCTGAAGGAACTGCTTCCAGATCCCAAGACCTCTAATGTGACAAACAACGAAGTCCTCAAACTTGAGGTTTTGGTAATAGGGGAGCATGACACCTTTCGTTTCGTAAGGGAAGCTATTTCGAGAGCCGTGTTGGACATGGGTTCTTTGGAAACCAGCCTAGACTTTCATTATTCATACGAAGACACCCCTGTCATGGTATCTTGCGATGCGCTGGAGCGTCCTAACATTATTGTTATGGACCACAGATTTGTTATTCAGTTGGGGAGAGCGAAAATGAAGATACTTGTGGACGGATGGCGTGGGAAGAAGTGGGGACCGGGGGTTGATTTGATGGTGGTTACAGTGGTGTGGGCCGGTCACGTGGACGATGAAGAATTGAATGCTTGGAGGGAACAACGGAAACAAGGCTTCAAAATAGCTTCTCCTTTTCCTGGGCTGATTGATGCTGTGTTCCTAGGAGAGCATCTCGATGATATAGAAGAGATTACCCCTCTGCTTTGGAGCTGCTTTGACTTTGCAAGAGAGAGGAAGGACAAAGAGTCTTGTTAGCATAACTAGTGATTAGTGGAGTGGACTACTTTAGTTAAAGGCATAATTGTAGGCTAGATTTATGCTAATTGATTGTTGTAAGATGTGCATATAAAAACCTCTTAAGTAATACATCAGATATTATGCATTCCCGTATATTGTGGTCTTTTTCATCAAGAGAGAGGAAGGACAAAGAGTCATGTCACTTTGTTATTGCTCCATCACTCTGTTTGAAACTTGGAAGTAAGAACTGTTGTTGTTGCTACTTTGAAACTTGGAAGTAAGAACTGTTATTGTTGCTACTTGGAATTTTGATATTTTTGATAAACATATAAATTGAACTTTCTATATGTCCTTTATCCAGCTTAGTCTACTATATGCCACCAGCCCTAGTAAAACATTCATATTCTATGTTTTTGCATTTTAATTTCATTCATTTGTGAATTCTCTATGAATTGGGATCTGATGGAACAATTAGCTGCAGTAACTATGAGATCTTTCTAACGAGAGATTGCTTAGCCTATTCCAAAGCGAAGCCTGCTGTGAATCAGATTGATTCTCTTGTCAAATTCTGTCAGAAGCATGGCATCTGTGTCACTGCCCACGCTCCACTTGGAGGTGCTGCGGAAAACAGCGAATTGTTTGGTTCAGTTTCATGTCTGGATGATCCAGTTCTTAAGGTAAGCTAGATCCCTTTCTATCACTTGAATTGTTTTTCTCTTGGTTTAGCAACCATCAAGGGGTAGGGTGGTTTAATGTCTGAATTGTGTTGCTCAACAGGAGATTGACAACCCACTGCATGGAAAGGACAACTAAGGATGATCAGATACTTGTGCATCTGTGCCCCCTTTTTTGGTCAGAAGAGGCTAGCAAAGTATATTATCTAATGGGTTGATGCCTGCTTAATTCCTCCTTTACTACTCTACCTCTTCATTGTCATTGATCAATATAGCAAAACTGGTTTAAGCCCATTAATTCAAAGCAATTTCACTTTTTTTAAGGACTCTTTTTCTAAAGAAACTCGGGATTTTTCGTACCTGCATCATTTTTCAAAGCAAAATTGATTTGCCATATCTTTTTTCAACCCTTTTTGTTTTGGGAGAAAGTAGGAAAAACCAAGGCACCGATGCACCTGAGTACCTGTGAGCAACTATTCATTTTTAACCGTAAGATTATGCTTGGCCAGATCTAACGGCTTCAAATATGTGATAAAAAAAAACCCCATTTTCAACTTCTTGACCCGTTTTTTGAGTGGACAATTTGTTTGTTTTCTTTTGCTCTACACGTTCACTTCATCTCTGCATATTCCTTCGAAATGCTTTTTATTTTTATTTTTATCCTTTAAAATGCTCTTAGAAAGTCACGTGCGGCGCTTCCAAATCCAAAAACCCGCACACATCTTGGCGCGCAAGAGGCCTCGAAATTCCAAAGGCAATCGCAAAGCCAGGGTTTTAGATTGTAGCTGAACCCCAAAACCCCAAAATGGCGCCTTCAGCCCTAATCTCTATGAAACCCTCAGTTTCCCCCCAAACCCCTACCATGGACGACCCCCCCAAAAGGAGGACCCAGGCGAGGGGCAGAATGGGAATGGAAGTGTGCTGGTCAAGGACACAAGTGAGAACAGCGAAGAAAGAATCGTTCGTGTTGAGCTCCACAAGGAGGCCACTGAAGCGTACATGGCCTACACTACGTCTGTCCAGCTCGGCCGCGCCCTGCCGGATGTTCGCTACGGTTTGAAGCCTGTGCACCGTCGTATTTTGTGAGTGATGTTTGCTTAGTAGATTGTTTGGTTCCTGAGAAAATTTGCTGGGAAGAAAAGAATTTCTGTGAGTGATGTTTAATTTGTTCTGTATTGTTCTCAAACTACAGGTATGCAATGCATGAATTGGGGCTTGCATCTTGAAAACCGTTCAAGAAATGCGCTAGAGTTGTTGGAGAGGTTAGTAACCAGAGGCTTTCTGTTTCTTTTGTATGAATCCACAATATTTATATTTACGATTAAGATAGAAAATGCTTTGATGCAGGTTCTAGGAAAATTTCATCCCCATGGTGACACTGCTGTCTATGATTCCTTGGTGCGAATGGCTCAGGTAACAATAAGTTTTTCTATTAACCAATATGTGAATTCATTACACAGAAGTAAAAACGGATAAGCTAGTAGCAAATACAAAAAATACTTCAACCTCTGCAATCTCTTTTTTTCCGGATGGCCTCCTTGTAGTGTTCCATTCTCATTTGTTACATTATTTTAGTTTTCCCAGCTGTAGGAGTTAGTTTCTTTAGAATAAATCTGAAACAGTGCGATATATTCTTTCCTTGTTTGCGGATATTTCAATGCTGTCATCTTGTGCTAACCATGTCTTCTCTGGATGACGTAGGTTTTTTGAAAAGTGTAATTATAATGGTTATAGATAAATACTCTCTGCAACTTTTTGTAATTTGGCTGGAGAGGAGTAATAAGATTTTTGTGAATTATAGTGGTGTGGGGATGGAGGTATTATGGGGTAAAGTATGATTTTTGTCTTAACTCTGGGCTTCTGTGTCTTCGAGTTTTGGAAAGCACCTGTACAGTCTAATCTGTTTTTGGTGTTCCAATTGTGAGAGAAATTCAATTAATCTTGTTTTGCTCGTCCCGTTATGTTGATGTATTGTTTTGGTGGACAATCTATCCAGTGGATATACTTTATTTTGTTTTTCAATAGATTTTTTCTTACCATAGAAAAATAAAAATAAATTGTGCATCTTTAGGCATCCATGGCTGGAAATTAAGTACCAAAGAGCTTTTGAGGGATGGAACAATCAATTGGGAGAATGGAAGCTCAACATCATTGATAATTCTTTGAATGGACAAGCACCATCAGTTGCTGCCTCTTTTCATGTTCTATCTCTATGTTTATTTGCTGTATATACTAGGCGATGCCCCTAAATGTCTTTAATAAAATTTCATTACTTCTTTTTTGGAAAAAAAAATCCTCGTATCAAATAATTCCAGCTTTCTGGATTCTAGTCCATTTGTTTTTGAACCTTTTGTCTTTGTAAATATTGATTTTGATGACATTATAATTAGTTATTTAGTTCACGTGGTCTCCTGATTGCTTTGAAACTTAATTTGCCAGGATTTCTCCCTACGATTCCCACTAATTCAAGGGCATGGGAATTTCGGGTCGATTGATGCTGATCCTGCAGCTGCCATGAGTTACTCAGAGTGCAGATTGGAGGTATGTTCAGATATTTTAGTTACTTTGAACACCGTATGGGTTGTTAATAATCATGATAACGAGATGAATATTAAGATCTTTAGGTTATATGCTATTCCAGAAACGGGGCAACCTCTCTCTCTCTCTCTCTCTCTCTCTCTCTCTCTCTCTCTCTCTCTCTCTCTCTCTCTCACATCCCCTCCTTTTCATTTGGCGCGGGTTAATTTTACTCCAAATTTTGATAATTCACAAAAAGAGCCATCAGTTTTACCTGCTCGACTTCCAACTTTATTACTGAATGGTGCTTCTGGGATTGCGGTATTTTTCTTAGGTTTCATTGTCCTTCATGATCAAAAGCTGCTGCTTGTGTTTTGTTCTTGTTCTTCCTCAATAATTGTATATCTTCAATTCACATATGGCTAAATTAATTTTCAGGTTAGCATGGCAACCAACATTCCTCCGCATAATCTTGGAGAGTTGGTACATGTTCTTAGTGTGTTAATTCACAATCCAGAAGCTACGGTAAGTGGCGAGACCTTCTATTTATTTATTTCATTTTTCATATTAATTAGGGTATGTTTCAATTAGTTTCTTTTTAAAAATTGAAGTTCTGCTGTACTTTATTATGGGTGTTGATAATAATTACAACAACGTGCTGTATCCTTCAAAGGACTGTCTCCCTCTTTTTTTTTGGGTTGAAAAGAAACAAATTTTATTAAAAGATAATCTAACATGGACAAGGGATAGTGAACAAGGAGTCCACCAAAAACAAACTACAAATGATTACAAAAAAAACAACGAAACCTACAAAACCACAATATCCTATAGATGACTCCCAATTTAGCAAAATAGAAAGGAAAAGATCCCCGAAATCTGATGTAAGTGAAGCCCAAAGGGACGACAAAAACATCACCCTCTCCCACAGCTCTTCTATCCCCATCCCCTCATTCCTCTTCATCCAGATCACCCACAAAACAGCCATCTTGCAACAACCCTATAGGACCCGAGCCTTATTTCCTGAAAAACGTGATGTCACTGAAAATATTGCTGGAAATATTTAAATTAATGAAAATGAAAATTTTTTCTAAAAAAGAATGGTTGGGTGAGTGATATTATTATCGACCCTTTAAGTTAACTAAAAAGAACTTCTCTTTCTATCGACCCATTTTTGTTTTTGTGTTTTCTTTATTTTCCGTTTCATTTTTCCTTTCGAGTATTTGACAATTGGTTTTCCCTGTGACAGTTGCAAGAATTACTGGAATACGTGCCAGGGCCTGATTTTCCAACTGGAGGACTGATTATGGGAAACCTTGTGTAAGTTGGAACCATTCCTTCGCTATCTGAAGCATGGTTCATTCTAGTAAGCTTTGACGAAAAAGGGGTAGCCTCCTCCTCGTAGTAGTTCTTTCCTTGGTTTTTTCCAGTTTCTGTATAACGTTTGAATAGGTAGTACTAAAGGGATGCCTTCAAAATGAATGTGATGATGGGCAGTGGTGATATGTCTTATGTTGCATACTTGCTGCTAAATTCATGGAGTATACTACTCTGTTCGCACAAACAGTTTTGTTTCATTTTTCTGAATAAGTAAAATTGCCTAGAAACTTGAGCTTAAGGTGAAGATAGGGTAAAATTGTATATACTAGTGTTATTGAAGATGTAATATAATACAAATGATGAGAGTAATAAAGGATTATCATAGTGGCAGAATTATCCCTTTTGCTTATGCTGGCGGTATCTTCCTTATATACGTATTTGTTCTTGTGCATATGTGTAAGAACATTCATGGACATTCATGTTTGTGCAATCAATAATTTTTGGATAAATGTTCATTTTGTGAAGCATTTCGGAGGCATATCGAACTGGGAAAGGACGCATTGTGGTCAGAGGGAAAACTGATGTTGAATTGCTTGATTCTAGAACAAAGAGAAGTGCAAGTATCATAAAGGAGGTTTGCCTTGGTCTTCTTGTCTGGTTTGCATTAAATATGCATGTAGTCTTAGATTCTCATGAAAGAGTTTATTTTTTTAGTGATTTTATATTTTTTGAATGAGTCAGATCCCTCACCAAACCAACAAATCAGCCCACGTGTTGAAGATAGCCGAACTTGTGGAAAATAAGGTGACATTCTTGCAAGTAGCAAATGATCCTTTAAAAGTGCTGGATTGTAATTTTTCTTTAAAAAGTAGTTTTGTGATTGGTTTTTATATATGTTATTTGATTGTAATCTGAAAGGTTCCAGTGTTTAGGGTCCAAATTCATTTGTTTGTATTATAATTCTTATTTAATATGTGACTATATTAAATCCAATAAGTACCGTTATATTCATTTAAGTTATTTTGTTGATATCATGTTGACCTCATATAATAATACTGATTGTCTCTGTTTATCATCTTCCCAAGAATTCTCTAGTTACACGTATTATCTCTTTGTTCCAAATTTCACCATTTTTGTGTTGATGCATTGCACTTCTAACTGCTGTATCACTCACATGAAACTATTAAAGTAATAAGGTCATACATTGTTGTTAATTCTTATCTCGTTTTAGTTCTTTTCTTTTTCCCCTTTTCTTTATACTTTTTTCCTTTCTTCTACGGAGTTTAGAAGGAATAAGCGATATTAGGGATGAAAGTGATCGTTCTGGAATGCGTGTTGTCATTGAGGTGTGCAATTTATTTATTTATTTTTAATTCTGTTCTCCTCTGTACTTTGTAGCTTTTAAATACAAACATTCTGAAGAATTCACAATACTATGGGAGATTTAACTAGTAAAATGGTTTTGCTATTCTTCTCAAATAAAAAACGGGTTCTGCAATTGGATTATGATCTGTTTTCATCCTCTTTTCAGCTCAGGCAAGGATCTGACCCATGAATTCTTCTGAATAATCTTTATCGCCTCACATCTCTTCAATGCAGCTTTAGTTGTAACATGGTTGGGTGAGTGATATCTTTATCATCATTCAAGAACAGCGGTAGAGACTTAAGATTCTGGCTTTTGGTTCTTCATTGGTGTATGCAATTTCTCTCCCTATACTAATCTAGTTGATTTTTAGGGCTAAAAATTGAAACTTGCATTTTGGCCTTGAAAGTTATTACTTTGATTGAATATTATAACTTCAAGGAACCAAGATATTTTGGTTTGGAAACTAATTTTATAAAGAAAATTAAATTAGTCTATTGTCGTTGAATTAAATAATTTTAGTCAAAAGCTGAGCTGTAATAAAAATATCCCAAATATTGGTAGAGGTGTACCTAAGCAGATGGGTCTAAAGGAGTTGCTGCAGGTGACTACCTAAGTTTAGTCTCTTTAGTATAAATGCCCGCCCACTGACCCACTTGCTCACTCATGCGTATATGCTATTTTAATATATTTGTAGGTAAGCTATTTCAAGAAAATGTTTTTCTTGCTGGAATTTGTTTTCCCTCAAGAAATCATTTTGTAATTCCCGCTACTTGGGCTGCTGCTTTCATCAGTTCTTACTTGACTTTATATGGTTTTTTATGTGTTTTTTTTTTTACTACACTGCTTCGTCTCCTTTAATGTAAGTATTATTTGTAGAGGAACCACATGAGGCACTTTTAGGTACTGACAGTTTGACTAGTATCGTAGTGTCTTTGAAAAAATTGACGAGGTGATGCGTTGAAATCAACTACAATTTGGGAAACGTTCATGGATAGTGAAATTCTTATGATTTATTTGAACGCATTCAAAATTTAAAAGCAGAAAGGTATTGTCCAAACTTTGAAGAGACCTCAATGTTGAAAGAAAAAGATAAACTGTCAAGAGGCCATCATCTGAAGATATATGCCTTATTAAATTGCCATTTGAGTAATTCAAAAATATTTTGTTGATCTAGTGTGGCAAACTTTTTGGTAATTCAAAAATACTTCACTTCCACGGGTTGGTTAGTTCAAATTCTTGAGTTCCCCTGCTCCTATTAACTGTGTAATTCTATTCAGCAAAACGTTCATTGGAAAATATAGATTCTGATTTCAGGGATAATGTTTTTGCTCTGCTTTCATATTACTCTGTTGGGACATTTAATGGCTTCAAATCTTGGATAGTTTGTCTTACCTCATACCTACCTGGTTACTGTTTTTTATTTAATTTTACTCTTTTGGTTTTAAAGCATGCAGGGAACGGTTAATATTTGGTTCTTCACTCCTAAGTATTGATGCTTAACTCATTCATTGTTGTATTGAGATTATGATATTCTAGCATTAAGATATTGGTAGCTTGTCTTTGTGTACTGCTGTGTTATTGTAACTATTTTACTGGATTTATATTTATGTCAGCACACTACAACTCATAGTTCATATGTGTTTTCTTGTTGAAATAGGCATTGTTGTGGGCCTGGATAATTTGGATGCAGTAATTCGTATACTAAGAGAATCTTCTAGCAATGCAATTGCATCATCTGGTCTAAGGAGCGGTGAGCTCCCCTATGTTTTTGAGTTTTTTCATTTTCTTCAGCTTGAGTAGAAGTGGTGGTTCAAAAGCACTGAGACATGATTTTCTGGCTTTGTCATTAAACTTCTATTCTACATGCGTTGTTTTTCTGTTTTTTTGCTTTCTAGCTTCTGCTGCGAAGAACTTTTTTTGGTGCAGTAGATTTTTTGTCATGAGCTTTGTGTTTGCTTCTTTTGATCAATGAAATTTCTTTCCTACAACATGTGAAATTTTATTTGGCACCTGGGGTCTAGTGCAACAGAAGTTTAAGGATGCTTATGGTTTAACTAATCAGAACCTTCCAATATTCTGTTATTTTTTTCGAACTTGGTTCTTAGGGGTAGGGTTCATTTAATGCCTTACTTAGCGAGGCTTTTTTGGGAGTAGATGAGAGTTCCAGTTCAGTAACAGAATGTACTCATGTTTTCCAATTTTGTTATTCAAATTTCCTTGATGTCTAGGGTTTGGTTTTCTTTGAAATCAGCTCTGGAATGCAGACTTTTTTATCTGTATTCTGTCCATACCCTGGTGTTTTGATTTCCTTTTTCTTAAATGTATTCCTTAGCGAATCAACTGTGTTCAAAGATCTGTTTCCCAAGCTGAAGCCGTGAAATATGGGCCTCCTATTGCCAATTGATTTTGGGTTGAATGCTCTAATTTGAAAACTTAACAATAACTTGTGAAGCCATATATAACTCTAGTTGCAAGATTCCCCAGCTTACACCTTACCCAGTTTCGTGTCTGAATTTTTCATTACACATTATGTTTAGACATACGTATCGATTCCCGTATTTCTATATATGTGTGCATAGGCTGTCTTTGTATCATCATTTTCACCTTTTTTCATCTACCCTTAAATGTTCTTAAGATGACTATCATACTGTTTATAGGGAAGATACTTTAATTGCCTCCATATGGTTCAAAGTGAATTACAATTCTGTTTTTATATTTTTTTTTATTTCAATCAGTTGATTGAACAAGAAGCAAATGAGTTAAAAAGCAAGTTTTCCAGTCCAAGGCGTTCAATGCTGGAGGAAATGCTTTTCCAGATGATAGTGGCCACCTTGATGACATAGATGTTATTCCAGATGATAGGCGTTCAATGCTGTTTAATTTTTTATTAATTAATTTAATGTTTTGTTTATTCAATGCTTTTCAAGATTTTGTTTGTATTTATTTTTCATTATATATGTCATGGAAGAGAAATATTGGAATATCTATTATATTGGTTTGTTTATTTTCCTTGGTTTTATTGTTTGGTTACAGTGTAAAATTGTTTTATTTTGTTATACTGACTGGGTATCCTTATTTTCCCTTTAAAATAGGGAAAGTAGCTTTGGTTTCAGAAAGACTGCAAGCTTCTTATATAAAAAAATATACTTGGTCTCAATTAGTATACGTATTACCGGATGAACTATAAAAAAATTGGGTGTTAAAGTTAGAGTAGAAAGAAAACTTTCATCACCTTTTCAGCTTATATATATAGTTGCATACATATAAAAAATATCATATTTCTCCTCTGTAACCACCAGAACCAAAGTAATCCCTTCTAGAGCTGGAAATTGCCATTCTTTTATGATGCTCTAGTTTGGGGCAGTCATGGATACGATGACCAAGCCCGCCACAATAAAAGCAGCCCTTAACCCCGCTCGCATTTGTAATTGCACTCGCATCTAATTCCATTGGATCATTAAGCTCAGCCAACACGGGTGGAATCCTTTGTTTTGCCTCTTGCAGGAGGTGCTTCAAATCAAGAAGCGTCGTCTCACTTTGATTTTTGTTTATAAACGTTGTTGCTATTCCAGTCTTGCCACATCTTCCTGCTCGTCCAATCCTGTGGACATAGTCTTCAATCTGTGCTGGCATGTCATAATTGATGACATGTTGAATATCTGGAAAATCCAAACCCTTTGAGACAACACCAGTGGCAACCAAGACATCTTTCTTCTCTTTCTTGAAGGAAGAAATGGCATCCTCTCTCTCTTTCTGATCCATCCCCGCATGAAGGCCCACTGCATCCACTCCTTTTATCATAAGATATATATGAATGTCATCGACATCAGCTTTGTTTTCACAGAATATTATAACAGGTGGTGCGGTCTTTTGTAGACATTCAAGAAGGTAAACAAACTTGGCCTCTTGCTTCGCATACTCAACCTCCTGAATTACACCAAAATTTGCAGCTCCAGGTCTTCCCACATTCACGGTGGCAGGTTTTACCAAAGCGCTTTTAGCAAAGTTGAGAACTTTTGTGGGCATGGTGGCTGAGAATAAGAGAGTTTGTCTTTGAGATTTAAAGTGGTCAAAAACGTGTCTTATGTCATCCTCAAAGCCCGAATCTACCAATCTATCAGCCTCATCCAAAGTTAAATATGTGCAATTATTGAGATTCATTTTTTTCTTAGCCAGCATGTCCTTCAATCTCCCAGGAGTAGCAACAACTATATGAACACCTTCCTTGATAATGTCCAATTGCGAACGCATATCCACTCCACCAATACAGAGCAAAGGCCTTATCTTTGGATATCCAGCCTGTCTCATAGGAACCAGATACTCTTCCACCACTTCATAAATCTGCTTTGCGAGCTCCCTAGATGGGCAAATGATCAATCCAAAAGGCCCTTGACCAGGAACAATTGGCATCCTAATTTCCTCTTGCAATGCAATCATAATCAATGGCAGCACAAAAACCAATGTCTTTCCTGAGCCAGTAGATGCAACACCAATCATATCCCTCCCGGATAAAATCACTGGAAGACCTTGCACCTGAATAGGGGTCGGCTGGACAATACCCTTGGCTTTTAGAGTCTTCAAAATCGGTTCAGGAAATTTCATGTCCTTGAAATTCTTAATGGGTGGTGGAACATCTTCACCACTAACTTCGATATGCCACTGCTTTCGAATCAAATCACATTGCTTCATTGGCATCCTTCTTATATGCAATGGGGGCTTCCAACCTGTTGGTATAGGGTCGGTATAAGTGATTCCCTTTGCCAATTCACCAACTGACATTAGTGTTTTGCGATCCGATAAGTTGTCAATAATCTCTTTCTCCTGTTGCACCATCTGTTGGATTGGAGTAATCTTGGGAACCTCATGCTTCATCTCTAATGATTTAACAAGGAGACTAGGTCTGCTTGGTTTGTCTTCAGCAACAAAATTTGATTTTTCCGACTGTGGGTTTGCCTGAGCAGCTAGCTTTAACTCTTCTTCTGACTTCTCTTCAAGCCCGAAAGACTTTACCTTGCGTTGAAGAATCTTATGAGTTTCCATTGCTCGCCGCTTCGCCACTGGAACATACTCAACATAATCATCTATTTTTTCCATGGTTCTTTTTATTTGTTTTGATACAACTTCCCTTATGCACAATCTAAAACTAGGCCTTTATATAGGAATTGGAAATTTTGATTATGATCCAAATCCTACTAGGAATTAAAAATTAACATACATAAATATAAGGATAAATCCTAATCAACTAGGGAAAAGGAAACAAAATATTTCCTTATGGCAAAGGGTGTGAATATTTCCTAATAAACTAGGGAATGTCATCTTGTGTTCCCGTTATGTTGATAATTCTTTGACTGGACAAGCACCATCAGTTGCTGCCTCTTTTCATGTTTTATCTCTATGTTTATTTGCTGTATATACTAGGCGATGCCCCTTAATGTCTTTAATAAAATTTCATTACTTCTTTTTCGGGAAAAAAAATCCTTAATAATCATGATATCGAGATGAATATTAAGATCTTTAGGTTATACGCTATTCCAGAAACGGGGCAACCTCTCTCTCTCTCTCTCTCTCTCTCTCTCTCTCTCTCTCACATCCCCTCCTTTTCATTTGGCACAGGTTAATTTTACTCCGAATTTTGATAATTCACAAAAAGAGCCATCAGTTTTACCTGCTCGACTTCCAACTTTATTACTGAATGGTGCTTCTGGGATTGCGGTATTTTTCTTAGGTTTCATTGTCCTTCATGATCAAAAGCTGCTGCTTGTGTTTTGTTCTTGTTCTTCCTCAATAATTGTATATCTTCAATTCACATATGGCTAAATTAATTTTCAGGTTAGCATGGCAACCAACATTCCTCCGCATAATCTTTGGAGAGTTGGTACATGTTCTTAGTGTGTTAATTCACAATCCAGAAGCTACGGTAAGTGGCGAGACCTTTTATTTATTTATTTCATTTTTCATATTAATTAGGGTATGTTTCAATTAGTTTCCTTTTAAAAATTGAAGTTCTGCTGTATTTTATTATGGGTGTTGATAATAATTACAACAACGTGCTGTATCCTTCAAAGGACTGTCCCCCCCCCCCCCCTTTTTTTTTTTTGGGTTGAAAAGAAACAAATTTTATTAAAAGATAATCTAACATAGACAAGGGATAATGAACAAGGAGTCCACCAAAAACAAACTACAAATGATTACCACAAAAACAACTAAACCTACAAAACCACATTATCCTATAGATGACTCCCAATTTAGCAAAATAGAAAGGAAAAGATCCCTGAAATCTTGATGTAAGTGAAGCCCAAAGGGACGACAAAAACATCACCCTCTCCCACAGCTCTTCTATCCCCATCCCCTCATTCCTCTTCATCCAGATCACCCACAAAACAGCCATCTTGCAACAACCCTATACGACCCGAGCCTTATTTCCTCTACCAAAAGCAGCAAGACTTTCACTAATTAATGAAGGGTACCCTTGTGGAATTACCCAACTGACTCCAGCCTCCTTGAATAGTAAACACCACAAGTTTAAAGCTACCTGACTATGGACAAACAATGATCTTCATCCTATCCTTACATTTTACACATTATGTACTAACTTGGAGAAAAGACAGCATTATGTATCCCTCACTGAACTATCACAACATATTGTTGGGGAAGAGACTTTGACGTAAACTTGAGTCTTTGTCTATGTGGAAAAATTGCTTCTTTTCTATCAACTTATAAGATAGTTGAAATGAATCTAGTGTATCATTCCCTTTGTTATATCCAAGGATGAAAATCGTGATGTCACTGAAAATATTGCTGGAAATATTTAAATTAATGAAAATGACAAAATTTTCTAAAAAAGAATGGAATTTTTGAATGACACTTTAGGAAATACAAAACTAATCAATTGTGCATCAATTTTACATAGAAACTTCATAAAACAGTGTATCCATGATTAGTATTAACAATATGGGTTTAATGGCAACCAAATATGTTTGGGCAACAGTTACAAGTCTTTAATGTAGCATCATATACAATTATCTTCCGTAAATTCCTTTAAAGCCAATCAGAGAATTCCTTTTTGCATGTAGCGGTGCTGAATAACTTTTTTGGAAGTGGTTAGTCTTTGAGAAATTTTGTGTTTCTCCTGTAGTTGAGTTATTCGTTAAGATGATTTGAAACTTTGATGTTAAAGAATCTCAATTATTGGCTATACAGTTATGTTTAAGTATGACTTTACCATTGCCATCACTGTTCTCCACAGAAGTTAGAACTATTGGGCATAATTTGAACCCTTTAAGTGAACTAAAAAGAAATTCGCTTTCTATCGACCCATTTTTGTTTTTGTGTTTTCTTTATTTTCCATTTCGTTTTCCCTTTCGAGTATTTGACATTTGGTTTTCCCTGTGACAGTTGCAAGAATTACTGGAATACGTGCCAGGGCCTGATTTTCCAACTGGAGAACTGATTATGGGAAACCTTGGGTAAGTTGGAACCATTCATTCGCTATCTGAAGCATGGTTCATTCTAGTAAGCTTGGACGAAAAAGGGATAACCTCCTCCTTGTAGTAGTTCTTTCCTTGGTTTTTACCAGTTTCTGTATAACGTTTGAATAGGTTGTACTAAAGGGATGCCTTCAAATTGAATGTGATGATGGGCAGTGGTGATATGTCTTATGTTGCATACTTGCTGCTAAATTCATGGGGTATACTACTATGTTCGCACAAACAGTTTTGTTTCATTTTTCTGAATAAGTAAAATTGTCAAGAAACTTGAGCTTAAGGTGAAGATAGAGTAAAATAGTATATACTAGTGTAATTGAAGATGTAATATAATACAAATGATTAGAGTAATAAAGGATTGCCATAGTGGCAGAATTATCCCTTTTGCTTACGCTGGCAGCATCTTCCTTATATACGTGTTTGTTCTTGTGCATATGGGTAAGAACATTCATGGACATTCATGTTTGTGCAATCAATAATTTTTGGATAAATGTTCATTTTGTGAAGCATCTTGGAGGCATATCGAACTGGGAAAGGACGCATTGTGGTCAGAGGGAAAACTGATGTTGAATTGCTTGATTCTAGAACAAAGAGAAGTGCAAGTATCATAAAGGAGGTTTGCCTTGGTCTTCTTGTCTGGTTTGCATTAAATATGCATGTAGTCTTAGATTCTCATGAAAGAGTTTAATTTTTTAGTGATTTTATACTTTGGGAATGAGTCAGATCCCTCACCAAACCAACAAATCAGCCCTCGTGGAGAAGATAGCCGAACTTGTGGAAAATAAGGTGACATTCTTGCAAGTAGCAAATGATCCTTTAAAAGTGCTGGATTGTAATTTTTCTTTAAAAAGTAGTTTTGTGATTGGTTTTTATATATGTTATTTGATTGTAATCTGAAAGGTTCCAGTGTTTAGGGTCCAAATTCATTTGTTAGTATTATAATTCTTATTTAATATGTGACTATATTAAATCCAATAAGTACCGTTATATTCATCTAAGTTATTTTGTTGATATCATGTTGACCTCATATAATAATACTGATTGTCTCTGTTTATCATCTTCCCAAGAATTCTCTAGTTACACGTATTATCTCTTTGTTCCAAATTTGTCACCATTTTTGTGTTGATGCTGCTGTATCACTCACATGAAATTATTAAAGTAATAAGGTCATACATTGTTGTTAATTCTTATCTCGTTTTAGTTCTTTTCTTTTTCCCCTTTTCTTTATACTTTTTTCCTTTTTTCTACAGAGTTTAGAAGGAATAAGCGATATTAGGGATGAAAGTGATCGTTCTGGAATGTGTGTTGTCATTGAGGTGTGCAATTTATTTATTTATTTTTAATTCTGTTCTCCTCTGTACTTTGTAGCTTTTAAATACCAACATTCTGAAGAATTCACAATACTATGGGAGATTTAACTAGTAAAACGGTTTTGCTATTCTTCTCAAATAAAAAACGGGTTCTGCAATTGGATTATGACCCATCAATTTTTCTGAATAATCTTTATCGCCTCACATCTCTTCAATGCAGCTTAAGTTGTAACATGGTTGGGTGAGTGATATCTTTATCATCATTCAAGAACATTGGTAGAGACTTAAGATTCTGGCTTTTGGTTCTTCACTGGTGTATGCAATTTCTCTCCCTGTACTTCTCTAGTTGATTTTTAGGGCTAAAAATTGAAACTTGCATTTTGGCCTTGAAAGTTATGACTTTGATTGAATATTATAACTTCAAGGAACCGAGATATTTTGGTTTGGAAACTAATTTTATAAAGAAAATTAAATTAGTCTATTGTCGTTGAATTAAATAATTTTAGTCAAAAGCTGAGCTGTAACAAAAATACCCCAAATATTGGTAGAGGTGTACAAGGATTGTATGATAAAACTAAACACAAAGCCGTCGTTTTGAAGGCTCTGGTCCTGTTGGTTTTTCATTTGATTTGTTTCAACATTGTTGGGAATTGGGATATTGTGGAGGCAAATTCAATGAAAGCCTTTGAAATGTTCCAAAAGGATGGGTGATAAATGCAATAACCTATTAGACATACATATGCCTTATTGCAAAGGCAAAAGGTTCAATGGGAAATAATAAATTTACGTCACTGAGTTTGGTTTCCAGCTTGTATGAAGTACTTTATACGGTGTTGTTTTTGAGATTGGAGTAGGTTTTGGGAGTAACTTGTCTGACTTCTCTTCAAGCCCGAAAAGAATCTTATGAGCTTCCATTGCTCGCCGCTTCGCCACTGGAACATACTCAACATAATCACCTTCTTTTTCCATGGTTCTTTTTATTTGTTTTGATACAATTTCCCTGAGGCACAATCTAAAACTAGGCCTTTATATAGGAATCAAATTATAATCCAATTCCTAATAAGAATAGGAAATTTTGATTATGATCCAAATCCTACTAGGAATTAAAAATTAACATGCAGAAATATAAGGATAAATCCTAATCAACTAGGGAAAAGGAAACAAAATATTTCCTTTTGGCACAAACCAACTGTCAACTAGACTAAGCTTCTGCCAAGCAAACGCGTTAAACAGTCAACATTAAATCCAGTTTTTTATTTCTCTCTGTTATACATGTAAATGTTATATTGTTAGATTATCAATCTAAAGCGACGAATCAAGTTATACATATGTATACCTTGCGACGACGCATTGTGAGGACGGATTTTCCAGAGGCATCCATGAGAATGACTTCCTCAGGATGCCCGACGTGGTTGTCGACCCGATAAACGAGATCTCCGTTCTAATCGATCACCTTGAACCCTTCGCAGAAACTGCTTTTAGAGGGACAACCTGGTTTTGGAGGGAATCAGGTAATAGCTTTTATGATAGTTATTCCTCACCCATTCATTAACAACCAATATAAGCCATCACCTGATTCTAATATTAAGTAGAAAACAACTCAGCAAGGTAGACGTTGGGACAAAACAATTGAACATACACACTAAATCTGCTTCTTCCAAATCCAAACCAAACATTTAAACATTTTAATAAATAGAATATTGAAACATACCTGAAGGGTTATAGACAAGGGCGGATCTATTACTAGGCTGGAGTGGGCTCCAGCCTAGGGAAAGATTTTTAAATATTAAATATAGTTAAGTTTATATAGTTAATCCAATAAATATTAGCTCACTACACCAAATAAAAATAATAAACTAATAATAGTCCAATTTAAGTAAAATAAATAATAGCTTTATTTAAAATAAGCCCATTCCTAAAGCATATAGGAAATAATAGTCCAATTTAGTAGAACTCATGCTAAGGCTCTACCAACTTGACCTATTCTAATCGTACTGATATTGGGCTACACCCTCAGAGAGCAAACATCAAAAAAATTCTTCTAGCCACCCAAAACGCCATATTTGAACCTATATAAATTTTATTTACATTTTTGTTTCATGAGAAAAAAAAAAAAAAAACTTATAATATATCTCTTCTCAAAAAAAAATTATTTAGCCTAACCCTATAAAAATTCCTGGGTCTGCCATTGGTTACAGATGATGTGATAAAACCGAATGCATATTCACCAAGCTGAGGATGACGGATAATTGCAACCTCTTTAAATGCAGTGGTATTTTGGTCTGTCACAAAGAGAGAGAATTATTTCTGGCTACTAAATCTAAAATGGAGAAAACAGAGAGAGGTAAAAATTGTAAAAGCTTTCTTCTTTAGCTTTTTTTTTTCTTCTAGGTACTTGTTGTAGAAAAACGAAAGGAAGAGACAAAGTGTGTGAATAGTTTCGTGATGCCGCCAAAAAATTCTCGAATGGCTGATGCCTGTAGGGCAATGAATCCTTTTGGCATTTCCGAAGGTCAGACAAAGGCAGCAGTCAAAGAGCTTCTGAAAGTCTATGCAAACAGCTGGGAGTTTATTATTGATGAAAATTACAGACTTTTGCTGGACTTTGTTCTGGACCACAAGCCAGAGGAGGAAAAGGTTTGTTTTTACCTTCTTTTTTTCTTCTTCATATTTTAATAAGATTTTGCTTTTTAATTTTTTATTAATTATTTTTGTTTTTTGTTTATTCAATGCTTTTCAAGATTTTGTTTTTATTTATTTTTCATCTATTATATATGTCATAGAAGAGAAATATTGGAATATCTGTTTAAATAGTTTTTTATTTTGTTATATTTACTGGGCTACCTTATTTTCCCCTTAAAATGGAAAAGGAGCTTTGATCCATGAATCAAAGGTGAGCATTTCTTGCTGCATTATGTATAATAATATTCTCTATGCCCTATATTTCTGTTTACTATTATTACAAATTATGGGTGGGTTGTTTGTTCTATGTCTTGGAGCTCTCATCAACCATGCAGAGAGCATAATGTCTTTTTTCATATTATGATAAAACTGAAGTTTAAGTGTTTTAGCATTTCATATTTTTTCGTGCCAGGGAGTAAGATCGAGGAACAAAGAAGCTCATGTTGTAATTACTTATTATCTATCTTTTGCCCAAGAAGCATGTGTACATTGTTGTAGCCTTCATTGCAATGCCACACATAATGATATTAATTAACAATCCGATTGGATCAATTTCTTCGTTCAAAATGATTCTGGTGTTACTAAATTATGGCTTTCCGTTGTTCTAGAAGTACACTATATTTTCTTGATTGAACTTTCTTGCTCAAATGATTCATCACAATGCTTGGATTTTCATATGGTATTTTGTTTATTCACAATATTCATAATGGGAAACCTAAGAAGATGGGTCTAAAGGAGTTGCTGCAGGTGACTACCTAAGTTTAATCTCTTTAGTAAAAATGCCCACCCGCTGACCCACTTGCTCACTCATGCATATATGTTATTTTAATATATTTGTAGGTAAGCTATTTCAAGAGAATGGTCATATATAAAAGTGATGAAATAACGATTTCCATCAATTGTTTGATGAGGGAATAGTCCACAAATATCTGTGTGGATGATTTCTAAGAGATCATTACTGCGAGTTGCGCCTTTCTTCTTAGTCTTAGTGAGCTTTCCTTTAACACATTCAATACAAATTTCGTCATCACCGAAGGTCAGTGATGACAAAATTTGTTCCTTAACAAGAATTTTCATTCTTTCTTTTGAAATGTGCCCTAAACGTCTATGTCATAACCTAGTGGATGTTCCTTCACGTCTAATCCTTTTCTTACTCAATTCAGCTATTTAAAACTTCACATTCTTTATTGTAATCGAGACAATATAATCCATCTTTATTGTCTTGAATTCTGAGATACAAAACATCTTTATTGAAACCAAAATAAAACCAAGTCTAATAATCTTGAAACATAAATTAAATTTCTCTTTATTTAGGGTATTAAAATTACATCATCCAACTCTAAATAAATCCTGAATCCAACTTGAAACAACTACTCTAATAATATTTAACGAAAACAACATGTAGCTATCTAATCCTTCTCGTCACAACGTGCTCCCATGAAAATGTTGTTCTCCCTAGCAGGGAACGGGTCAAGTACCACTATTTCCCTATTAGTGGTGGTATAGAAAATCTCAACAAGTGATTCAGGTTCGAGCGTCGGTTTCACAGACTGCACTAGGAGATTCTTGTATCGAAGTAGCTTATTGATGTTTCGTCCTCTCCCATAAGCGCATACACCTAGCTTTACAGCGATCCTGAGATCTCTGAGACTGTTCTTTGTAGCCATGTATATCATTATGGGCCCTCCATAAGGTCAATGCCGTCGCTGCGCCTTAACCCTTTTCTGCTCCAGCTCATCTTTGTGCCGCTTCTTAATTAGCTTTACTATGTTCTTTACTAGAATGCCATTCGTGACAAGTTGACACGAGTGACACCTATTAAAAGCCAAATGCTTCTCCTTTTTCCCAAACTTTTGGGGTTGTTCTACAAGATACATAAACGAACAAAAACATGAGTGAAATCATAATTGATCTCATTCATTCCGAGCACATCCTTAAAATCAAACTTCCATCTTTTGAAGTTTGACTAGTGAGTGTTTCAATTTGCGAGAAATTGATTGAGGGAGTGTTCATAACTGTAAGGATTTGCAAACGAAAGCATATTACATATTACTTTCCTAAAAACCGATTCTCAATTTATTAAGAGAAAACAATTTAACTTCATTCACAAAACTAACAAATAATACATGCAAGCGTCCTTAATAAGTATCACACCTTTGTGGCAAGAGATTACTTATAGCTTACACATAATTACATGTTATCTTGTACCATCAAAAAAAAAAATTACTGGATAGATTCTATTTGTTGAAGAAACTTACCAAGCAATTTATGTATAATGCAATTTCCGGTTATTTCTTTAGGGTTTGAGTTTTTAGGTTTGGTTTTGTTATGAAAAGTTTGTTGATTCTCATAACAAAAGCAAACATCTATCTAGCTCAGAAAAATAACCAAACAAAACACAGTTCAAGAAGGAAAACCCTAAAATTTGCAGTGAATAGTAAAACTACCGTGAACAGTGTTTTAGGGGTTTTTGGTGTCCGTTTTTGATGCAAAATACCTTTCTGAATAGGGAACGACCTAACTTACGCAACTCACTACTATGCTATGACATATAGGCATTTGTGGGCTTTTAAGGTGATCTGCTAGGTCAAAAATGCGTTTAAAGTTTTGAAAATATGAAAAACAAATCAAAACATGTTTTTTCCAGCTTCTTTCAAACTCTTGATATTGGATCAATTTCTTCGTTCAAAATGATTCTGGTGTTACTAAATTATGGCTTTCCATTGTTCTAGAAGTGCACTATATTTTCTTGATTGAACTTTCTTGCTCAAATGATTTATCACAATGCTTGGATTTTCATATGGTATTTTGTCTATTCACAATATTCATAATGGGCAACCTAAGCAGATGGGTCTAAAGGAGTTGTTGCAGGTGACTACCTAAGTTTAATCTCTTTAGTATAAATGCCCACCCACGGACCCACTTGCTCACTCATGCATATATGTTATTTTAATATATTTGTAGGTAAGCTATTACAAGAAAATGTTTTCACTTCCACGGGTTGGTTAGTTCAAATTCTTGAGGCCCCCGACTTATAGTTATTGGCTTTTGAGTCCCTGCTTCTATTAACTACGTAAGTCTATTCAGCAAAACGTTCATTGGAAAATTTAGATTCTGATTTCATGGATAATGTTTTTGCTCTGCTTTCATATTACTCCGTTGAGACATTTAATGGCTTCAAATCTTGGATAGTTTGTCTTACCTCATACCTACTGTGTTTTATTTTATTTTGCACTTTTGGTTTTAAAGCATGCAGTGAACGGTTAATATTTGGTTCTTCATTCCTAAGTATTGATGCTTGACTCATTCATTGTTGTATTGAGATTATAATATTCTAGCATTAAGATATTGGTAGCTTGTCTTTGTGTACTTCTGTGTTATTGTGACTATTTTACTGGATTTATTTTTATGTCACCATATTACAACTCATAGTTCATATGTATTTTCTTGTTGAAATAGGGCATTGTTGTGGGCCTGGATAATTTGGATTCAGTAATTCGTATACTGAGAGAATCTTCTAGCAATGCTTATGGTTTAACTAATCAAAACCTTCCAATAATCTGTTATTTTTTTCGAACTTGGTTCTTAGGGGTAGGGTTTATTTAATGCCTTACTTAGCGAGGCTTTTTTGGGAGTAGATGAGAGTTCCAATTCTGTAACAGAATGTAATCATGTTTTTCAAATTTTGTTATTTAAATTTCCTTGATGTCTAGGGTTTGGTCTTCTTTGAAATTAGCTATGGAATGCATACTTTTTTATCTGTATTCTGTCCATACCCTGGTGTTTTGATTTCCTTTTTCTTTAATGTATTCCTTAGCGAATCAACTGTGTTCAAAGATCTATTTCCCAAGCTGAAGACATGAAATATGGGCCTCCTATTGCCAATTGATTTTGGGTTGAATGCTCTAATTTGAAAACTTAATAATAACTTGTGAATCCATATATAACTCTAGTTGCAAGATTCCCCAGCTTACTTGTTGTTAATATTATGTTAACTCGCAATTGTACGGGGCAATTAGTAGTATAGCAAGACAAGTACGAGGTCGTACCCACGAAGACTGAGAAGTTCAAATTAGTTATGTACGTAGATTACCGAATTCAAGAAGTTAGGAAGTTAAGTCTAAAACAGAAATTAAAGTGAGAGTGATTGTGATTGTGAAAGGAAGTGAGCAAACTGAAATTGCAAATGAAAGCAAATAAACAAGTGTAACAAAGAGTGATTTTGAAGGACTGGAAAACGGATTTGGAGACTAGGGCATTCGAATCACCATAACAATTCAACTCTGGGTTATAAGGAGTCAAGTAACAAGTCTAATTCAGATTCAAAGATTGATTCTAGCTAAAGTATGATTAGGCCATGGTGTTTGGTCCTAACCTTGTGTTCCTAATTCCCTAATTTGATCATTTGTTGTCTAACCTAAAATTAAGCATTAGGAACCCAATAAGCATAGAAGAACAATTTAAACAACCAAGCATGTATCTAATCCCTGTTGTCGAATGTCCATACATACTCTTCCTATTCATAGTTCAATTCGAATTAAAGCATGGTGTCTACTCTTAATTCAAACGAAGATAGTTAACAAACAAGTTCTAATGGTGATCAATCATTCAAACAAGCATGTTAACTTATAAGCATAATGAATAAGAACATGAATCATGAATCAAACTTGAAACTCCAAACTTATAAACCCAGAATATTCATGTTAGGTTACATCGAAGCCCTAGTTATGGATTTAGCTACTCATAATGGAAAAGAAACTAAAACAGAAATGGGAAAACATAATGAAAGCCATAAGAGTAAAAGAAACCCTTTTCTGAAGTTCTTGTGGTGTCCAATGCTTCTTCAAGAGCTTCTCCACGTCTAGAAGGATGTACGAAGGATATGGAGGTGATTTGGGATGAGTTTGGGTGAGTGATGATGGCTGAGAAAGAGGAAATTCGTAGGGAAATGGAAGGGAGGCTTTCTGGAGCTATTTTGGGGATTTGGGGCAGTTTAGAGTCTTGGGTTGATTTCTGGAGTGTTTGGGGTTGTGGGAATGTTTGGGGATGATTTCTGGATGTGTTGATGGAATGATGGAAGTGTGGAGGATGGCTGGAGTGAATTGTGTGGGGGTTGATGGTGTTTGGGGTTGTGGACTTCTCTATTTATAGGGCTAAGAGGGAGGAACATCATGATGAATTCCAACACCACCATTCCTCCTTTAATACAACCCATAACTCTCACTTCATCTTGTCTATGGTAGTGTGGTTGGAATCACTTTCATCCCATACTTCTTTTGCTGCTGCACCTCCAGCTTTCTTCACATGGGTTTTCTTTTGGTTGCTGGAAAACAGTTGGCAGCTGCAAACCTGAGCATGGTGTGCAATTTGATGGGCTCACGGATTGGGCTTGGCTTCATCAATTGATATGTTTGAGTAGTCCATCCTGCAGTTCAGAATCTCCTCTTTCCAACCACAAGTGATTTGGCCCAATCCAAGCTCAGATGAAAAAGATAAGTCCGAAATGAATTGCTAACTCAGTCTGCTCGTTTTTGCACCCCTGTGCAACTCTTCTTATCCAAAGCCACCATTGCTACCTAAGGCCCAATGAACTGAATGACAAACAGAAAAGGGATTAAAAGCACAAGTTTAACTCAATAACATAACCAAATCATAAGCTAGAGAGGTACAAAATGATATACAATTATGAACTGATCATTACTCCTTACCTAGTTTCGTGTCTGAATTTTTCATCACACATTATGATTAGACATACGTATCAATTCCCGTATTTCTATGTATCTGTCTGAATTCTTCGCCAAGTTTTGAAACAAATCTACTGAAATAAAATAGTTTTTCTATTTAAACCTCACGATCTTCCTACTACAAACTATAGAAAAAAGCACATATCTAAACTGAATAGTGGGGGGAAAAGATGAAGAAGGCCCCTATTTTTTGAGAAGAAGATGAAGGTCCTTGTGCTTGCCGCAAGACAGACAAACTCGCTAACTATTACAGTATATCGTTTACTGTCAATGGAAAGAGTTCCTAGACCAAATAAAGATTTTTAAAGAGATAGGCTCCTCAATGTTTTATGTCTTTAAGGAGGAGTAATCTGGCAATAGGATGTAGAGGAGTTTGTACTTTTCTAAAACTTAATATGAGGAGTGGTGGGGTGTGTGTGGTGTGTGAGGTGTGTGAGGTTTGTGTATAGATGTACTAGGGTTAAACATAAAGTTGGATGACCTTTTTTGTCTTTTTACATAATAATAAAACTTACAGCTTAATGATTTAAGTATTGGGGTGAACAAAGAGAAGTGCGGGGTTTAAATAAAAAATCTCTTAAGTATTTGGGTAATTTAGCGGAAGCGAAAACAATGGAAAAACAGGAAATATGTGGTAAAAGACGCATTGGCTTCATACCAAAAGACTTTTTGGCTTCACACCAAGGAGTCTCCAATCTCTGGAAAGTAAACTTTTCTTAATATCTTAAATCTCAACTTGACCAATCCTCCCAGAGTGTATGCAAACTGACCCCCCCAGTTTCAGCCGCACATACGCAAGGTAACTTCAAAGCAGATGAATAAGTCTTCTTTACAGACTTCATATCAGAAAGAAAAACTTTCATTACCTTTTCAACTTATATATAGTTACATACATATCGAAAATATCATATTTCCCCTCTATAACCACCAGATCCAAAATAATCCCTTCTAGAGCTGGAAATTGCCATTCTTTTCTAATGCTCCAGTTTGGGGCAGTCATGGATACGACGACCAAGGCCGCCACAATAAACGCAGCCCTTTACCCCGCTTGCATTTGTAATTGCATCCGCATTTAATTCCATTGGATCATTAAGCTCAGCCAACACGGGTGGAATCCTCTGTTTTGCCTCTTGCAGGAGGTGCTTCAAATCAAGAAGTGTCGTCTCACTTTGATTTTTGTTTATAAACATTGTTATTGTTCCAGTCTTGCCACATCTTCCCTCTCGTCCAATCATGTGGACATAGTCTTCAATCTGTGCTGGCATGTCATAATTGATGACATGTTGAATATCCAGAAAATCCAAACCCTTTGAGACAACACCAGTGGCAACCAAGACATCTTTCTTCCCTTTCTTGAAGGAAGAAACGGCATCCTCTCTCTCTCATTCTGATCCATCCTCGCATGAATGCCCACTACATCCACTCCTTTTATCAGAAGATATTTATGAATGTCATCCACATCAGCTTTGTTTTCACAAAATATTATAACAGGTGATGCGGTCTTTGTAAACATTCAAAAAGGTAAACAAACTTGGCCTCTTGCTTCACATACTCAACCCCCTGAATTACGCCCAAATTTGTAGCTCCAGGTCTTCCCACGTTCACGGTGGCGGGTTTTACCAAAGCGTTTTTAGCAAAGTCGAGAACTTTTGTGGGCATGGTGGCTGAAAATAAGAGAGTTTGTCTTTGAGATTTAACGTGGTAAAAAAACGTGTCTTATGTCATCCTCAAAGCCCATATCTACCAATCTATCAGTCTCATCCAAAGTTAAATATGTGCAATTGTTGAGATTCATTTTTTTCTTTGCCAGCATGTCCCTCAATCTCCCAAGAGTAGCAACACCTATATGAACACCTAACTTGGATATGCCACTGCTTTCGAATCAAATCACATTGCTTCATTGACATCCTTCTTATATGCAATGGGGGCTTCCAACCTATTGGTATAGGGTCGGTATAAGTGATTCCCTTTGCCAATTCACCAACTGACATTAGTGTTTTGCGATCCGATAAGTTGTCAATAATCTCTTTCTCTTGTTGCACCGTCTGCTGGATTGGAGTAATCTTGGGAGCCTCATGCTTCATCTCTAATGGTTTAACATGGAGGCTAGGTCTGCTTGGTTTGTCTTCAGGAACAAAATTTGATTTTTCAAATTGTGCTTTAACAAGGAGACTAGGGTTTACCTGAGCAGCGAGCTTTAACTTGTCTGACTTCTCTTCTAGACCGAAAGGCTTTCCCTTGCGTTGAAGAATCTTATGAGCTTCCATTGCTCACCGCTTCACCACTGGAACATACTCAACATAATCATCTTGTTTTTCCATGGTTCTTTTTATTTGTTTTGATACAACTTCCCTGAGGCACAATCTAAAACTAGGCCTTTATATAGGAATCAAATTATAATCCAATTAATTTTGATTATGATCCAAATCCTACTAGGAATTAAATATTAACATGTAGAAATATAAAGACAAATCCAAATCAACTAAGGGAAAAGGAAACAAAATATTTCCTTTTAGCAAAGGGTGTGAATGGTTTAGTATGCCGCCAAAAAATCTGAATATCGCAGTCAATGTCAAGTGCGCTCAGTTTAAGAGCAGTTTCTTCAGGTGTCAGAGGACACAAACCATCTTTCCTTTTCAAGTCAGAATTGATTATTTTCTCTTTCCACCAGGGATAAGCATATCTCGTTCTTGTCAATTCTTCCACCTCCTCAGTGTTACAACCTTGAGTACAACAAGAAAATGCAAACGTGTCCATTTCATATCTAAGATGAAGCCCTAGGAAAGGACCATTTTTCCTTAGAAGCCTGATAACCCTTTTACCCAACTCCTTTATTAGAGAATCTATTATATATGTCATAGAAGAGAAATATTGGAATATCCATTTAAGTAGTTATTATTATTATTTTTTTGGTTTGGTTCCAATCTAATTGTTTTTTGATCTAGTTGTGAAGAATTAAGAACAGAGAAAAGAAAAAGGTTGGAATTGTATTTCTCATTCATACTTGTACAGTGAAAATAACACTGTTTATATACAATTGAAAAGAATAATCTAGAATAGAATTGGTTACAAAGAATACGAAGATGATGACAGGTGTATGGTGGATATATGACTAGTCGGTTCCTTCTCTTCTAGAATATTGATGAGTTGGAGATTGTATGCATTGGATTCCATTGCTCTGTATTTACTCTTGACTGCACATGTTATTGTATACTCTGTTTATCACCCCCCCGTAAGCTCATAGTGGGTAACCCAGTAATGAGCTTGTTGCTGAGAGTGTGAAAGCAATCAATTGAAAGGCTTTTGGTAAAGATGCCAGCTAGTTGAGAGTGTGAAGGAACATGATGAATGAAAATGGCCTTGGCGATGACTAAATCCCGGATGAAGTGATAGTCAACTTCAATGTGTTTCATTCGAGCGTGGAAAATAGGATTGGCAGCAAGAGAAATTGCGCTAATATTGTCACAATAGAGCAATGGTGGTGTAGGCAAAGATATGTGCAATTCTCTCAAAAGGGTGCATAGCCAGAGAACTTCAGCAGTAGTTGTGGCTAGGGCTCTATATTCGGCTTCTGTCGAAGAACGAGCAACTGTTGGTTGCTTTTTGGAGGACCAAGATATTAGATTATTGCCAAGGAAGATGCAAAACCCAGTGGTCAAACGACAATTATTAGGACATCCCGCCCAATCGGCATCACAATAAGCGATGAGTTGAGGGGATCCTTTGCTGAGATGAATTCCATAAGTGGGGGTGGATTTGAGATAACGAAGAATTCTCTTAACGGCTGTGAGATGAACTGTAGTAGAAGCATGAAGGTATTGGCAAACTTGGTTGACAGCATAAGTGATGTCTGGCTGAGTCCAGGTCAAGTATTGTAGGGCACCTACAATAGAGCGGTAAGTGGTTGGATCAAACAGTGGAGAACCTGTTTGGGAGTCTAATTTGGAGATGGTGGCTGGAGATGGGTATGGTTTTGCATCAATCATGTCAGTCTTTTTGAGGAGATCAACAGTGTATTTTGTTTGGCTAAGAAAAAGCCCTGAGAAATCACGGTGCACTTCGAAGCCCAAGAAGTAGTGAAGGGGTCCTAAATCCTTTATTGCAAATTGTGTACTGAGTTGGGAAATAAGAGTGGTGTAGTAGGTGGAGTCACTGCCAATGATGACAATGTCATCAACATAAACAAGGAGAAAGGTGGCAGTGGTATCTATTTCGATAAAAAGGGATGTGTCTACAGTGGATGTCTTGAAGCCCAAGGAGAGAAGAGCGTCTTGTAGTTCCTCATACCAAGCTCGAGGAGCTTGTTTAAGACCATATAAGGAACGATGCAACTGACAAATATAGTGTGGATAGTGAGGATCTGTAAAACCTAGAGGCTGCATCATAAACACTTGTTCTTGAAGATAGCCATGGAGAAATGCATTGGACACATCAAGTTCGGAGATTGGCCAATTGTTCTGGACAGCCAATGACAGCAGGATTTGAATGGTTGTCAGTTTGGCAACGGGGCTGAAGGTTTCAGAATAGTCAATGGCCTCAAGTTGATTAAATCGCTTTGCGACAAGCCGGGCTTTATAGCGCTCAACGGAACCATCAGCATGCTGCTTGATCCGGAAGACCCATTTACAGCCAACAAGGTTGTGAGTATTACTAGGAGGGACAAGGGTCCATGTGTTTGTCTTATGAAGGGCAGCAATTTCATCTTGCATGGCCTGTAGCCATTTGGGGTCCTAGGCTGCTTGTTTTTATGTAGAAGGGATTTTGGGAGATGAGGAAGTGGTAAGTTAAACCTGTGGAAATGGATGACGAGTGAGAAAGGTCTTTGGTTTGGTAATACCGGATTTTGATCGAGTTTGCATTGGATGTGTGTTGGAAGGAGGAAGCAGAGGAGCAGGGAAAGGGGGAGGTGAGGGTGGGATTGGGTAGATGATGTTGGAGACAGAGGTGCGGAATGAGGCTGAGGAGATGCAGGGCAAGGGGGTTGGGGATTTAAATAAGCAGATTGTGGAAGAGGAATGGGAAGATATGGAGATGAGTGAGGATGGGCAGAAGCTTGGGAAGCTGAAGGGGAAGGGCTTGGGTTAGTAAAGGGAAAATGATGTTCGTCAAATACCACATGATGAGAAACATATACGCGGCCAGAACTTGGATCAAGGCATCTGTAGCCTTTTGGATGGACACCATATCCAATGAAGATGCATAGTTTGCTCCAAAATTCAAGCTTGTTAGAGGAATACAGGCGGAGCCAGGGATAGCAAGCACAACCATACGCTTGAGAAATTGGTAGTCAGGAGTACAGTTGAACAGTTTCTGCAATGGACTGGTTTTCTGCAAAGAAAGCGAAGGCAAACGATTGATTAGATACACTGATGTCTGAGCGATCTCAACCCAATATTTGATTGGCAGATGAGACTGCGCAAATAGGGTGCGAGTAAGCTCAATTATATGTTGGTGTTTACGTTCAGACATGCCGTTTTGTTCAGGGGTGTGAGGGCATGTAAGTTGCTGAATTATGCCATGAGAGGCTAGAAATTGGCGAAAGTGTGTGCTAGTAAATTCACAACTGTTATCACAACAAACTGTCTTAATTTTCATATTAAATTGATTTTCAACCAGAGACTTAAACTGTTGAAAAATTGAAAAAACATTAGATTTAGCATGAAGGGGGTAAAGCCAAGTAAATCTCGAGAAATCATCTATGAAAATTATGTAAAATCGATATCCAGATACAGAGGGGACAGGGGAAGGCCCCCAAACATCGATGTGTATTAATTCTAAAGGAGATGAAGTAGTGGTGCTAGATGTGCCAAAAGGTAACTTGGAACTTTTGCCTAATTGACATTCTTGACAAATGGATGGAGAAGAGGAAGAGCCTTGGAGAGGAAGACGATAGTGAGAGATGATGTGTTGAACAGTGACAGAGGAGGGGTAACCCATTCGCTTGTGCCATAGGGAAGAAGGAGCCTTGGTATGAGAAGAGCAGCAGGTGGGGACTTGTGAAAAATTGAGAAGTTGATAGGATATAGGTGACCATCAGTGGGGCCACGATAAAGAAGGTGCCTTGAAGCTAGATCCTTCACAAGACATTCAAAAGGAGTGAACATTAGTATGCAATGATTATCACAAACAAAGCGATGCACAGATAACAGATTCTGAGTAATGCAAGGGACATGTAAAATATTGTTTAATTAAAAGAGGAATTAGAGGCAGAGGCTATGGAGGAACCAGTATTAGCAATTGGTAAACCTTCACCACTACCAACGAGGACTTTGTCATGGCCTTGATATGGGAGCTGGTGAGAGAGATTATGAAGGTCAGGAATGACATGGTTGGTTGCACCAGTATCGGCATACCAGAGGGAGCTAAAGGGTGGAGGAGAGTGGGTAGCAGTCATGGCAGTGAAGCGAGGAGGAGGGGAGCGCCTTTGATAGGCAAAGTTGGAGCGATGGCGACACTCGATAGCGGTATGGTTGAGTTTGTTGCAAATTTGACATTTGATTTTGGGGGTTTGACGGAAGCGATTTTGGGATGAGTAGGGAAAGGTATTGGGCTGAAGGAGATATGGTGGAGTGGATGGGGTGGGTAGGAAAGGTGGGCTGGACGTGTATTTGAGAGGATTTGGGCCATGAGAAGGTCGAGAAGAGGTGGGCCTGAAATTGGTATGAAAGGCTTGAAAGGGGGCATGTGGGTTAGGAATGGGGGTTAGGGATTCGCGCTGCAGAATTTCAATCTCCTCACTAATCAGGAGGCCATGGAGAGCATCAGGGTCGATGGGGTCAGAGCGGACTCTAATCGAAGTACCAAAAGAGTCATACTCGGGTGGTAGGCCACGAAGAATGTGAGCAATGAAGTCAAGATCGTCAAGGGGTGCTCCGGCGGCGGCGAGACTATCGGCAAGGGCCTTGATTTTCTCAAGATAGTGCATCATTGGGTCTGAACCCTTCTTTAGGGTTTGGAGCTGACCCTTAAGCTGAAGGATATGGGAGCGAGTGATGGCAGCGAAGCATTTTTCCAAGTTGTCCCAGAGAGACTTTGCAGAGGAGCAACCCACTGTATAAGGGAGAACAGACTCAAAGATGGCAGCATGAAGCCAAATTTTGCAGGTACGATCTCGGGCAACCCATGTAGGATAAGCAGGATTAGATTGAAGGGTAGGAAGAAGTCTAAGGAGCATGGGTCAGAACCATCAAGAAGGCCAAAGAGATCAGCATTTTGCAGAATGGGAGTAAAGAGGGATTTCCAGAGAAGATAGTTATCCCTGTTGAGTTTGACAGGGATGAGAGTGGCGATGTGGTGGGAGGGAATGGCAGAAGCTGAAACTAGGGAGAGAGAGGACGAGGAGGAAGAAGGGAGAGGAGGTTGAGAGTCAGAGGAGGCCATAGGAGGATAGTACCGTAGGGTTTTAGCCTGCTGATACCATGTGAAGAATTAAGAACAGAGAAAAGAAAAAGGTTGGAATTGTATTTCTCATTCATACTTGTACAGTGAAAATAGCACTGTTTATATACAATTGAAAAGAATAATCTAAAATAGAATTGGTTACAAAGAATACGGAGATGATGACAGGTGTATGGTGAATATATGGCTAGTCGGTTCCTTCTCTTCTAGAATATTGATGAGCTGGAGAATGTATGCATTGGATTCCATTGCTCTGTATTTACTCTTGACTACACCTGTTATTATATACTCTATTTATCACTAGTAATGTATGGTTTTGCAGTATAATCTCAAATATTACTGTGTGATTGGAATTGAGCACATTGAGAGGCAGTTCTTGGTCTGTATGTAACTCTGTAAGTACAGATTTGCCAATGGTTCCTCGATTTTGTAGATTGAAAGTGTTGGGTTTCATCCGCTTAACATACCCCTTTTTATTGAATGCCTGACCAATTATATGCAAAGAAAACTTTAAGGAAAAAAAAAACATGAAATGCTAATGGTTTCTTTTCTTTTATATTTTCCTTATTCAGAAATAAAGGAGTAAAATATAACTTCATGAAAAAGAAGGTATTAGCGTATACCAAAAGCATTTCATCATTTGGAATAACATCTATGTCATCAAGGTGTCCTCCAGCATTGAACGCCTTGGACTGGAAAACTTGCTTTTTAACTCATTTGCTTCTTTTTCAATTTGAACCAAACGGAGGCAATTAAAGTATCTTCCCTAGAAACGATAGGTATGTCTAAACATAATGTGTAATGAAAAATTCAGACACGAAACTGGGTAAGGTGTAACCCCGGGAATCTTGCAACTAGAGTTATATATATGGCTTCACAAGTTATTATTAAGTTTTCAAATTAGGGCATTCAACCCAAAATCAATTGGCAATAGGAGGCCCATATTTCATGACTTCAGCTTGGGAAGCAGATCTGTGAACATAGTTGATTCGCTAAGGAATACATTTAAGAAAAAGTAAATCAAAACACCGGGATACGGACAGAATACAGATCAAAAAGTCTGCATTACAGAGCTCATTTCAAAGAAAACCAAACCCTAGACATCAAGGAAATTGGAATAACAAAATTGGAAAACATTATTACATTCTGTTACTAACTGGAACTCTCATCTACTCCCAATAAAGCCTCGCTGAGTAAGGCATTTAATAAACCCTACCCCTAAGAACCAAGTTCGAAAAAAATAACAGATTATTGGAAGGTTCTGATTAGTTAAACCATAAGCATCCTACTTCTGTCGCACTAGACCACAGGTGCCAAAAAAAATTTCACATGTTATAGGAAAGAAATTTCAATGATCAAAAGAAGCAAACACAAAGCACATGACAAAAAATCTACTGCACCAAAAAATGTTCCTTGCAGCAGAAGCTAGAAAGCAAAAAAAAAAAAAAAAAAACTGAAAAACAACGCATGCAGAACAACAGATGTTTAATGACAAAGCCAGAAAATCATGTCTCACTGCTTTTGAACCACCACTTCTACTCAAGTTGAAGAAAATGAAAAACTCAAAAACTTAGGGGAGCTCACCGCTCCTTAGACCAGATGATGCAATTGCATTGCTAGAAGATTCTCTTAGTATACGAATTACTGCATCCAAATTATCCAGGCCCACAACAATGCCCTATTTCAACAAGAAAATACATATGAACTATGAGTTGTAGTGTGGTGACATAAATATAAATCCAGTAAAATAGTCACAATCACACAGCAGTACACAAAGACAAGCTACCAATATCTTAATGCTAGAATATTATAATCTCAATACAACAATGGATGAGTCAGGCATCAACACTTAGGAGTGAAGAACCAAATATTAACCGCTCATTGTATGCTTTAAAACCAAAAGTGCAAAATTAAATAAAAAACAGTAACCAGGTAGGTATGAGGTAAGACAAACTATCCATGATTTGAAGCCATTAAATGTCCCAACAGAGTAATATGAAAGCAGAGCAAAAACATTATCCATGAAATCAGAATCTAAATTTTCCAATAAACATTTTGCTGAATAGACTTACATAGTTAATAGAAGCAGGGACTCAAAAGCCAATAAGTAAGCCAGGGGCCTCAAGAATTTGAACTAACCAACCCGTGGAAGTGAAATATTTTTGAATTACAAAAAAGTTTGCCACACTAGATCAACAACATATTTTTGAATTACTCAAATGGCAATTTAATAAGGCATATATCTTCAGATGATGGCCTCTTGACAGTTTATCTTTTTCTTTCGACATGGAGGTCTCTTCAAAGTTTGGACAATACCTTTCTGCTTTTAAGTTTTGAATGCGTTCAAAGAAATCATAAGAATTTCACTATCCAAGAACACTTTCCAAATTGTAGTTGATTTCAATGCATCACCTCTTGTCAATTTTTTCAAAGACACTACAATACTGGTCAAACTGTCAGTACCTAAAAGTGCCTCATGTGGTTCCTCTACAAATAATACTTACATTAAAGGAGACAAAGCAGTGTAGTAAAAACAAAAACACATAAAAAACCATATAAAGTCAAGTAAGAACTGATGAAAACAGCAGCCCAAGTAGCGTGAATTACAAAATGATTTCTTAAGGGAAAACAAATTCCAGCAAGAAAAACAGTTTCTTGAAATAGCTTACCTACAAATATATTAAAATAGCATATACGCATGAGTGAGCAAGTGGGTCAGTGGGTGGGCATTTATACTAAAGAGATTAAACTTAGGTAGTCACCTGCAGCAACTCCTTTAGACCCATCAGCTTAGGTTGCCCATTATGAATACTGTGAATAGACAAAATACCAAATGAAAATCCAAGCATTGTGATGAATCATTTGAGCAAGAAAGTTCAATCAAGAAAATATGGTGTTCTTCTAGAAAAATGGAAAGCCATAATTTAGTAACACCAGAATCATTTTGAAAGAAGAAATTGATCCAATCGGATCGTTAATAAATATCATTATGTGTGGCATTGCAATGAAGGCTACAATGTACACATGCTTCTTGGTTGCACCACTATGTGGATCATATCTAAACAAATTTCTAATACTAAAAATTTCTAAGGCTACGTTCTAGTGATATTCGCAATATTTCACTGACATTTCTGTTTTCTTCAATGAAAAAAATGGCAGCTTACTGCCATGGACAGGTATTCCACACCTTCACAAAATTACCTTATGTTTGTCCACTTGTATCTCCCAAAACCTACTCCAATCTCAAAAACAACACCTTATAAAGTACTTCATACAAGCTGGAAACCAAACTCAGTAGCGTAAATTTATTCTTTCCCATTGAACCTTTTGCCTTTGCAATAAGGCATGTGTATGTCTAATAAGTTATTGCATTTATCACCCATCCTTTTGGAACATTTCAAAGGCTTTCATCGAGTTTGCCTCCAAAATATACCAATTCCCAACAATGTTGAAACAAATCAAATGAAAAACCAACAGGCCCGGAGCCTTCAAACGACGGCTTTGTGTTTAGTTTTATCATACAATCCTTGTAAACCTCTACCAATATTTGGGATATTTTTATTACAGCTCAGCTTTTGACTAAAATTATTTAATTCAATGACAATAGACTAATTTAATTTTCTTTATAAAATTAGTTTCCAAACCAAAATATCTTGGTTCCTTGAAGTTATAATATTCAATCAACGTCATAACTTTCAAGGCCAAAATGCAAGTTTCAATTTTTAGCCCTAAAAATCAACTAGAGAAGTACAGGGAGAGAAATTGCATACACCAGTGAAGAACCAAAAGCCAGAATCTTAAGTCTCTACCAATGTTCTTGAATGATGATAAAGATATCACTCACCCAACCATGTTACAACTTAAGCTGCATTGAAGAGATGTGAGGCGATAAAGATTATTCAGAAAAATTGATGGGTCATAATCCAATTGCAGAACCCGTTTTTTATTTGAGAAGAATAGCAAAACCGTTTTACTAGTTAAATCTCCCATAGTATTGTGAATTCTTCAGAATGTTGGTATTTAAAAGCTACAAAGTACAGAGGAGAACAGAATTAAAAATAAATAAATAAATTGCACACCTCAATGACAACACACATTCCAGAACGATCACCTTCTAAACTCTGTAGAAAAAAGGAAAAAAGTATAAAGAAAAGGGGAAAAAGAAAAGAACTAAAACGAGATAAGAATTAACAACAATGTATGACCTTATTACTTTAATAATTTCATGTGAGTGATACAGCAGTTAGAAGTGCAATGCATCAACACAAAAATGGTGACAAATTTGGAACAAAGAGATAATACGTGTAACTAGAGAATTCTTGGGAAGATGATAAACAGAGACAATCAGTATTAATATATGAGGTCAACATGATATCAACAAAATAACTTAGATGAATATAACGGTACTTATTGGATTTAATATAGTCACATATTAAATAAGAATTATAATACTAACAAATGAATTTGGACCCTAAACACTGGAACCTTTCAGATTACAATCAAATAACATATATAAAAACCAATCACAAAACTACTTTTTAAAGAAAAATTACAATCCAGCACTTTTAAAGGATCATTTGCTACTTGCAAGAATGTCACCTTATTTTCCACAAGTTCGGCTATCTTCTCCACGAGGGCTGATTTGTTGGTTTGGTGAGGGATCTGACTCATTCCCAAAGTATAAAATCACTAAAAAATTAAACTCTTTCATGAGAATCTAAGACTACATGCATATTTAATGCAAACCAGACAAGAAGACCAAGGCAAACCTCCTTTATGATACTTGCACTTCTCTTTGTTCTAGAATCAAGCAATTCAACATCAGTTTTCCCTCTGACCACAATGCGTCCTTTCCCAGTTCGATATGCCTCCAAGATGCTTCACAAAATGAACATTTATCCAAAAATTATTGATTGCACAAACATGAATGTCCATGAATGTTCTTACCCATATGCACAAGAACAAACACGCATATAAGGAAGATGCCGCCAGCTTAAGCAAAAGGGATAATTCTGCCACTATGGCAATCCTTTATTACTCTAATCATTTGTATTATATTACATCTTCAATTACACTAGTATATACTATTTTACTCTATCTTCACCTTAAGCTCAAGTTTCTTGACAATTTTACTTATTCAGAAAAATGAAACAAAACTGTTTGTGCGAACATAGTAGTATACCCCATGAATTTAGCAGCAAGTATGCAACATAAGACATATCACCACTGCCCATCATCACATTCAATTTGAAGGCATCCCTTTAGTACAACCTATTCAAACGTTATACAGAAACTGGTAAAAACCAAGGAAAGAACTACTACAAGGAGGAGGTTATCCCTTTTTCGTCCAAGCTTACTAGAATGAACCATGCTTCAGATAGCGAATGAATGGTTCCAACTTACCCAAGGTTTCCCATAATCAGTTCTCCAGTTGGAAAATCAGGCCCTGGCACGTATTCCAGTAATTCTTGCAACTGTCACAGGGAAAACCAAATGTCAAATACTCGAAAGGGAAAACGAAATGGAAAATAAAGAAAACACAAAAACAAAAATGGGTCGATAGAAAGCGAATTTCTTTTTAGTTCACTTAAAGGGTTCAAATTATGCCCAATAGTTCTAACTTCTGTGGAGAACAGTGATGGCAATGGTAAAGTCATACTTAAACATAACTGTATAGCCAATAATTGAGATTCTTTAACATCAAAGTTTCAAATCATCTTAACGAATAACTCAACTACAGGAGAAACACAAAATTTCTCAAAGACTAACCACTTCCAAAAAAGTTATTCAGCACCGCTACATGCAAAAAGGAATTCTCTGATTGGCTTTAAAGGAATTTACGGAAGATAATTGTATATGATGCTACATTAAAGACTTGTAACTGTTGCCCAAACATATTTGGTTGCCATTAAACCCATATTGTTAATACTAATCATGGATACACTGTTTTATGAAGTTTCTATGTAAAATTGATGCACAATTGATTAGTTTTGTATTTCCTAAAGTGTCATTCAAAAATTCCATTCTTTTTTAGAAAATTTTGTCATTTTCATTAATTTAAATATTTCCAGCAATATTTTCAGTGACATCACGATTTTCATCCTTGGATATAACAAAGGGAATGATACACTAGATTCATTTCAACTATCTTATAAGTTGATAGAAAAGAAGCAATTTTTCCACATAGACAAAGACTCAAGTTTACGTCAAAGTCTCTTCCCCAACAATATGTTGTGATAGTTCAGTGAGGGATACATAATGCTGTCTTTTCTCCAAGTTAGTACATAATGTGTAAAATGTAAGGATAGGATGAAGATCATTGTTTGTCCATAGTCAGGTAGCTTTAAACTTGTGGTGTTTACTATTCAAGGAGGCTGGAGTCAGTTGGGTAATTCCACAAGGGTACCCTTCATTAATTAGTGAAAGTCTTGCTGCTTTTGGTAGAGGAAATAAGGCTCGGGTCGTATAGGGTTGTTGCAAGATGGCTGTTTTGTGGGTGATCTGGATGAAGAGGAATGAGGGGATGGGGATAGAAGAGCTGTGGGAGAGGGTGATGTTTTTGTCGTCCCTTTGGGCTTCACTTACATCAAGATTTCAGGGATCTTTTCCTTTCTATTTTGCTAAATTGGGAGTCATCTATAGGATAATGTGGTTTTGTAGGTTTAGTTGTTTTTGTGGTAATCATTTGTAGTTTGTTTTTGGTGGACTCCTTGTTCATTATCCCTTCAATTTTTTTTTCTCGAAACCCCCCAATCGTTTTATTTTTCACTCAGACTCTCATCACTTCTCTCACAATTTCTAGATTATCTCTCAGTGACATTCGAAGCAATTAATATAATTGGAACACGATGACAGCCTTTCTAGTGAATTACTCCCTTCCGAGCCAACACCCAAGTTCACTTTTGGTGAACGGTTCGGCATTTGCTGAAGAAGCTTACAACTTTCCGAATTCAAGTTGTGAAGCTTAGAAAGATGGCTAATGCTTTTGGGAAGACTAAGAAAATTGTTTTTACTTAGATTTAGAGATACTAAGGAGAATAAGCAGCCAAGATTTTCCGTTATTGTTCCCTCCTGAAGATTACAGTCAATGAGGTTCAGTTCTGTTAAAGAAGACAAACCAGAAGTAGAAATTGGAAACTGCAAACCCACTAAACGTGTCCGGTCTCTGGGCATCGATAGATAGTTAAGAGGAATATTTTCTGACTCAAGTGGCAGCCCTTTACATCCATGCAGAGATAAAATTTTAAGATTTTCCATAAGAAAAGCGGAGGACGGTAGTGTGCTTATGGACGTACCGCTCACATCAAGTTCCTCCAAACAATCAAGCTGTCCCAAGCTTTCTGGCAGTTCTTTCAGTTTTAAGCAGCCACAAATGTTGAGACTTTTGAGGGACTTCAAAAGAGGAAAATTAAAATATAATAAAATAATAATAAAAACTTATATTTTTAGAGGATTGCAATTTGCAAATATATTGGGGGGTTTCGAGAAAAAAAAATTGAATTATAAATTACGGCGTATTCAGTGGCACGCCGTAATATGTATACATTTTTTTGCATTCACGGTGTATATACAATTAAAAGACACATATCTTTTTAAGGCGTGTTTTTATATGTCGTAAATATCAGTTATTAACGACACATTTTACTATCTTTTTAAGATGTGCTTTGTCATATGCCGTAAATATCAGTTATTAAAGACACGCACAAAAAACTTGCCTTAAATATCAAGACGTGAAAACTCCATATAAGAGATAATTTTCTGAAAAGAGGACAAAGATAGTGGGTTACAAGAGCAAGTGGAGAAGAGTGTCTCAGTTGGAGCTTCACAACATTAGGACATTCTTGGAACCCTTGTTCACAATTTACTTTGAACTATGAATATTTGAGGTGTGTATTATATTAAAAGAACAAACTAGCTTTTTCTATTTTGGGCATTTAGGTAAGTGGATTTTTGACTGTGTTAAATTTTTAGCTATTTGTTTGTGAATGTGTAGTGGATGTTTATCTTTGCGAAGTAAAACTGGTGTTTATAAAAACAAAAGTGACAACATTTCAAATTAGTTAATTGTATTTTTACATCTTGAGATTTACCTACAATTGCACATTCGGACCAATGTTTGGGCCTGGAATTTTCTGTATTGAATACTGGCCCGAAGGATGTGTCCAGTGTTTGACAAATGGTATTGGGCCTTTAATTTTGTGGGAATCGTAGGGAGAAATCCTGGAAAATTAAGTTTCAAAGCAATCAGGAGACCACGTGAACTAAATAACTAATTATAATGTGATCTAAATCAATATTTACAAAGACAAAAGGTTCAAAAACAAATGGAGTAGAATTCAGAAAGCCGGAATTATTTGATACGAGGATTTTTTTTCCCGAAAAAGAAGTAATGAAATTTTATTAAAGACATTAAGGGGCATCGCCTAGTATATACAGCAAATAAACATAGAGATAAAACATGAAAAGAGGCAGCAACTGATGGTGCTTGTCCATTCAAAGAATTATCAACATAACGGGAACACAAGATGACATTCCCTAGTTTATTAGGAAATATTCACACCCTTTGCCATAAGGAAATATTTTGTTTCCTTTTCCCTAGTTGATTAGGATTTATCCTTATATTTATGTATGTTAATTTTTAATTCCTAGTAGGATTTGGATCATAATCAAAATTTCCAATTCCTATATAAAGGCCTAGTTTTAGATTGTGCATAAGGGAAGTTGTATCAAAACAAATAAAAAGAACCATGGAAAAAATAGATGATTATGTTGAGTATGTTCCAGTGGCGAAGCGGCGAGCAATGGAAACTCATAAGATTCTTCAACGCAAGGTAAAGTCTTTCGGGCTTGAAGAGAAGTCAGAAGAAGAGTTAAAGCTAGCTGCTCAGGCAAACCCACAGTCGGAAAAATCAAATTTTGTTGCTGAAGACAAACCAAGCAGACCTAGTCTCCTTGTTAAATCATTAGAGATGAAGCATGAGGTTCCCAAGATTACTCCAATCCAACAGATGGTGCAACAGGAGAAAGAGATTATTGACAACTTATCGGATCGCAAAACACTAATGTCAGTTGGTGAATTGGCAAAGGGAATCACTTATACCGACCCTATACCAACAGGTTGGAAGCCCCCATTGCATATAAGAAGGATGCCAATGAAGCAATGTGATTTGATTCGAAAGCAGTGGCATATCGAAGTTAGTGGTGAAGATGTTCCACCACCCATTAAGAATTTCAAGGACATGAAATTTCCTGAACCGATTTTGAAGACTCTAAAAGCCAAGGGTATTGTCCAGCCGACCCCTATTCAGGTGCAAGGTCTTCCAGTGATTTTATCCGGGAGGGATATGATTGGTGTTGCATCTACTGGCTCAGGAAAGACATTGGTTTTTGTGCTGCCATTGATTATGATTGCATTGCAAGAGGAAATTAGGATGCCAATTGTTCCTGGTCAAGGGCCTTTTGGATTGATCATTTGCCCATCTAGGGAGCTCGCAAAGCAGATTTATGAAGTGGTGGAAGAGTATCTGGTTCCTATGAGACAGGCTGGATATCCAAAGATAAGGCCTTTGCTCTGTATTGGTGGAGTGGATATGCGTTCGCAATTGGACATTATCAAGGAAGGTGTTCATATAGTTGTTGCTACTCCTGGGAGATTGAAGGACATGCTGGCTAAGAAAAAAATGAATCTCAATAATTGCACATATTTAACTTTGGATGAGGCTGATAGATTGGTAGATTCGGGCTTTGAGGATGACATAAGACACGTTTTTGACCACTTTAAATCTCAAAGACAAACTCTCTTATTCTCAGCCACCATGCCCACAAAAGTTCTCAACTTTGCTAAAAGCGCTTTGGTAAAACCTGCCACCGTGAATGTGGGAAGACCTGGAGCTGCAAATTTTGGTGTAATTCAGGAGGTTGAGTATGCGAAGCAAGAGGCCAAGTTTGTTTACCTTCTTGAATGTCTACAAAAGACCGCACCACCTGTTATAATATTCTGTGAAAACAAAGCTGATGTCGATGACATTCATATATATCTTATGATAAAAGGAGTGGATGCAGTGGGCCTTCATGCGGGGATGGATCAGAAAGAGAGAGAGGATGCCATTTCTTCCTTCAAGAAAGAGAAGAAAGATGTCTTGGTTGCCACTGGTGTTGTCTCAAAGGGTTTGGATTTTCCAGATATTCAACATGTCATCAATTATGACATGCCAGCACAGATTGAAGACTATGTCCACAGGATTGGACGAGCAGGAAGATGTGGCAAGACTGGAATAGCAACAACGTTTATAAACAAAAATCAAAGTGAGACGACGCTTCTTGATTTGAAGCACCTCCTGCAAGAGGCAAAACAAAGGATTCCACCCGTGTTGGCTGAGCTTAATGATCCAATGGAATTAGATGCGAGTGCAATTACAAATGCGAGCGGGGTTAAGGGCTGCTTTTATTGTGGCGGGCTTGGTCATCGTATCCATGACTGCCCCAAACTAGAGCATCATAAAAGAATGGCAATTTCCAGCTCTAGAAGGGATTACTTTGGTTCTGGTGGTTACAGAGGAGAAATATGATATTTTTTATATGTATGCAACTATATACATAAGCTGAAAAGGTGATGAAAGTTTTCTTTCTACTCTAACTTTAACACCCAATTTTTTTATAGTTCATCCGGTAATACGTATACTAATTGAGACCAAGTATATTTTTTTATATAAGAAGCTTGCAGTCTTTCTGAAACCAAAGCTACTTTCCCTATTTTAAAGGGAAAATAAGGATACCCAGTAAGTATAACAAAATAAAACAATTTTACACTGTAACCAAACAATAAAACCAAGGAAAATAAACAAACCAATATAATAGATATTCCAATATTTCTCTTCCATGACATATATAATGAAAAATAAATACAAACAAAATCTTGAAAAGCATTGAATAAACAAAACATTAAATTAATTAATAAAAAATTAAACAGCATTGAACGCCTATCATCTGGAATAACATCTATGTCATCAAGGTGGCCACTATCATCTGGAAAAGCATTTCCTCCAGCATTGAACGCCTTGGACTGGAAAACTTGCTTTTTAACTCATTTGCTTCTTGTTCAATCAACTGATTGAAAAAAATATATATATATAAAAACAGAATTGTAATTCACTTTGAACCATATGGAGGCAATTAAAGTATCTTCCCTATAAACAGTATGATAGTCATCTTAAGAACATTTAAGGGTAGATGAAAAAAGGTGAAAATGATGATACAAAGACAGCCTATGCACACATATATAGAAATACGGGAATCGATACGTATGTCTAAACATAAAGTGTAATGAAAAATTCAGACACGAAACTGGGTAAGGTGTAAGCTGGGGAATCTTGCAACTAGAGTTATATATGGCTTCACAAGTTATTGTTAAGTTTTCAAATTAGAGCATTCAACCCAAAATCAATTGGCAATAGGAGGCCCATATTTCACGGCTTCAGCTTGGGAAACAGATCTTTGAACACAGTTGATTCGCTAAGGAATACATTTAAGAAAAAGGAAATCAAAACACCAGGGTATGGACAGAATACAGATAAAAAAGTCTGCATTCCAGAGCTGATTTCAAAGAAAACCAAAACCTAGACATCAAGGAAATTTGAATAACAAAATTGGAAAACATGAGTACATTCTGTTACTGAACTGGAACTCTCATCTACTCCCAAAAAAGCCTCGCTAAGTAAGGCATTAAATGAACCCTACCCCTAAGAACCAAGTTCGAAAAAAATAACAGAATATTGGAAGGTTCTGATTAGTTAAACCATAAGCATCCTTAAACTTCTGTTGCACTAGACCCCAGGTGCCAAAAAAAATTTCACATGTTGTAGGAAAGAAATTTCATTGATCAAAAGAAGCAAACACAAAGCTCATGACAAAAAATCTACTGCACCAAAAAAAGTTCTTCGCAGCAGAAGCTAGAAAGCAAAAACACAGAAAAACAACGCATGTAGAATAGAAGTTTAATGACAAAGCCAGAAAATCATGTCTCAGTGCTTTTGAACCACCACTTCTACTCAAGCTGAAGAAAATGAAAAAACTCAAAAACATAGGGGACCTCACCGCTCCTTAGACCAGATGATGCAATTGCATTGCTAGAAGATTCTCTTAGTATACGAATTACTGCATCCAAATTATCCAGGCCCACAACAATGCCTATTTCAACAAGAAAACACATATGAACTATGAGTTGTAGTGTGGTGACATAAATATAAATCCAGTAAAATAGTTACAATAACACAGCAGTACACAAAGACAAGCTACCAATATCTTAATGCTAGAATATCATAATCTCAATACAACAATGAATGAGTTAAGCATCAATACTTAGGAGTGAAGAACCAAATATTAACCGTTCCCTGCATGCTTTAAAACCAAAAGAGTAAAATTAAATAAAAAACAGTAACCAGGTAGGTATGAGGTAAGACAAACTATCCAAGATTTGAAGCCATTAAATGTCCCAACAGAGTAATATGAAAGCAGAGCAAAAACATTATCCCTGAAATCAGAATCTATATTTTCCAATGAACGTTTTGCTGAATAGAATTACATAGTTAATAGGAGCAGGGGAACTCAAGAATTTGAACTAACCAACCCGTGGAAGTGAAGTATTTTTGAATTACCAAAAAGTTTGCCACACTAGATCAACAACATATTTTTGAATTACTCAAATGGCAATTTAATAAGGCATATATCTTCAGATGATGGCCTCTTGACAGTTTATCTTTTTCTTTCAACATTGAGGTCTCTTCAAAGTTTGGACAATACCTTTCTGCTTTTAAGTTTTGAATGCGTTCAAATAAATCATAAGAATTTCACTATCCAAGAACGCTTCCCAAATTGTAGTTGATTTCAACGCATCACCTCGTCAATTTTTTCAAAGACACTACGATACTAGTCAAACTGTCAGTACCTAAAAGTGCCTCATGTGGTTCCTCTACAAATAATACTTACATTAAAGGAGACGAAGCAGTGTAGTAAAAACAAAAACACATAAAAAACCATATAAAGTCAAGTAAGAACTGATGAAAGCAGCAGCCCAAGTAGCGGGAATTACAAAATGATTTCTTGAGGGAAAACAAATTCCAGCAAGAAAAACATTTTCTTGAAATAGCTTACCTACAAATATATTAAAATAGCATATACGCATGAGTGAGCAAGTGGGTCAGTGGGCGGGCATTTATACTAAAGAGACTAAACTTAGGTAGTCACCTGCAGCAACTCCTTTAGACCCATCTGCTTAGGTACACCTCTACCAATATTTGGGATATTTTTATTACAGCTCAGCTTTTGACTAAAATTATTTAATTCAACGACAATAGACTAATTTAATTTTCTTTATAAAATTAGTTTCTAAACCAAAATATCTTGGTTCCTTGAAGTTATAATATTCAATCAAAGTAATAACTTTCAAGGCCAAAATGCAAGTTTCAATTTTTAGCCCTAAAAATCAACTAGATTAGTATAGGGAGAGAAATTGCATACACCAATGAAGAACCAAAAGCCAGAATCTTAAGTCTCTACCCGCTGTTCTTGAATGATGATAAAGATATCACTCACCCAACCATGTTACAACTAAAGCTGCATTGAAGAGATGTGAGGCGATAAAGATTATTCAGAAGAATTCATGGGTCAGATCCTTGCCTGAGCTGAAAAGAGGATGAAAACAGATCATAATCCAATTGCAGAACCCGTTTTTTATTTGAGAAGAATAGCAAAACCATTTTACTAGTTAAATCTCCCATAGTATTGTGAATTCTTCAGAATGTTAGTATTTAAAAGCTACAAAGTACAGAGGAGAACAGAATTAAAAATAAATAAATAAATTGCACACCACAATGACAACACGCATTCCAGAACAATCACTTTCATCCCCAATATCGCTTATTCCTTCTAAACTCTGTAGAAAAAAGGAAAAAAGTATAAAGAAAAGGGGAAAAAGAAAAGAACTAAAACGAGATAAGAATTAACAACAATGTATGACCTTATTACTTTAATAGTTTCATGTGAGTGATACAGCAGTTAGAAGTGCAATGCATCAACACAAAAATGGTGAAATTTGGAACAAAGAGATAATACCTGTAACTAGAGAATTCTTGGGAAGATGATAAACAGAGACAATCAGTATTATTATATGAGGTCAACATGATATCAACAAAATAACTTAAATGAATATAACGGTACTTATTGGATTTAATATAGTCACATATTAAATAAGAATTATAATACAAACAAATGAATTTGGACCCTAAACACTGGAACCTTTCAGATTACAATCAAATAACATATATAAAAACCAATCACAAAACTACTTTTTAAAGAAAAATTACAATCCAGCACTTTTAAAGGATCATTTGCTACTTGCAAGAATGTCACCTTATTTTCCACAAGTTCGGCTATCTTCAACACGTGGGCTGATTTGTTGGTTTGGTGAGGGATCTGACTCATTCAAAAAATATAAAATCACTAAAAAAATAAACTCTTTCATGAGAATCTAAGACTACATGCATATTTAATGCAAACCAGACAAGAAGACCAAGGCAAACCTCCTTTATGATACTTGCACTTCTCTTTGTTCTAGAATCAAGCAATTCAACATCAGTTTTCCCTCTGACCACAATGCGTCCTTTCCCAGTTCGATATGCCTCCGAAATGCTTCACAAAATGAACATTTATCCAAAAATTATTGATTGCACAAACATGAATGTCCATGAATGTTCTTACACATATGCACAAGAACAAATACGTATATAAGGAAGATACCGCCAGCATAAGCAAAAGGGATAATTCTGCCACTATGATAATCCTTTATTACTCTCATCATTTGTATTATATTACATCTTCAATAACACTAGTATATACAATTTTACCCTATCTTCACCTTAAGCTCAAGTTTCTAGGCAATTTTACTTATTCAGAAAAATGAAACAAAACTGTTTGTGCGAACAGAGTAGTATACTCCATGAATTTAGCAGCAAGTATGCAACATAAGACATATCACCACTGCCCATCATCACATTCATTTTGAAGGCATCCCTTTAGTACTACCTATTCAAACGTTATACAGAAACTGGAAAAAACCAAGGAAAGAACTACTACAAGGAGGAGGCTACCCCTTTTTCGTCAAAGCTTACTAGAATGAACCATGCTTCAGATAGCGAAGGAATGGTTCCAACTTACACAAGGTTTCCCATAATCAGTCCTCCAGTTGGAAAATCAGGCCCTGGCATGTATTCCAGTAATTCTTGCAACTGTCACAGGGAAAACCAATTGTCAAATACTCGAAAGGAAAAATGAAACGGAAAATAAAGAAAACACAAAAACAAAAATGGGTCGATAGAAAGCGAAGTTCTTTTTAGTTAACTTAAAGGGTCGATAATAATATCACTCACCCAACCATTCTTTTTTAGAAAAAATTTTCATTTTCATTAATTTAAATATTTCCAGCAATATTTTCAGTGACATCACGATTTTCATCCTTGAATATAACAAAGGGAATGGTACACTAGATTCATTTCAACTATCTTCTAAGTTGACAGAAAAGAAGCAATTTTTCCACGGAGACAAAGATTCAAGTTTACGTCAAAGTCTCTTCCCCAACAATATGTTGTGATAGTTCAGTGAGGGATACCTAAATGCTGTCTGTTCTCCAAGTTAGTACATATTGTGTAAAATGTAAGGATAGGATGAAGATCATTGTTTGTTCAAGGAGGCTGGAGTCAGTTGGGTAATTCCACAAGGGTGCCCTTCATTAATTAGTGAAAGTCTTGCTGCTTCCGGTAGAGGAAATAAGGCTCGGGTCCTATAGGGTTGTTGCAAGATGGCTGTTTTGTGGGTGATCTGGATGAAGAGGAATGAGGGGATGGGGATAGAAGAGCTGTGGGAGAGGGTGATGTTTTTGTCGTCCCTTTGGGCTTCACTTACATCAGATTTCGGGGATCTTTTCCTTTCTATTTTGCTAAATTGGGAGTCATCTATAGGATATTGTGGTTTTGTAGGTTTCGTTGTTTTTTTTGTAATCATTTGTAGTTTGTTTTTGGTGGACTCCTTGTTCACTATCCCTTGTCCATGTTAGATTATCTTTTAATAAAATTTGTTTCTTTTCAACCCAAAAAAAAAGAGGGAGACAGTCCTTTGAAGGATACAGCACGTTGTTGTAATTATTATCAACACCCATAATAAAGTACAGCAGAACTTCAATTTTTAAAAAGAAACTAATTGAAACATACCCTAATTAATATGAAAAATGAAATAAATAAATAGAAGGTCTCGCCACTTACCGTAGCTTCTGGATTGTGAATTAACACACTAAGAACATGTACCAACTCTCCAAGATTATGCGGAGGAATGTTGGTTGCCATGCTAACCTGAAAATTAATTTAGCCATATGTGAATTGAAGATATACAATTATTGAGGAAGAACAAGAACAAAACACAAGCAGCAGCTTTTGATCATGAAGGACAATGAAACCTAAGAAAAATACCGCAATCCCAGAAGCACCATTCAGTAATAAAGTTGGAAGTCGAGCAGGTAAAACTGATGGCTCTTTTTGTGAATTATCAAAATTTGGAGTAAAATTAACCCGCGCCAAATGAAAAGGAGGGGATGTGAGAGAGAGAGAGAGAGAGAGAGAGAGAGAGAGAGAGAGAGAGAGAGAGAGAGAGAGAGAGAGAGAGAGAGAGGTTGCCCCGTTTCTGGAATAGCATATAACCTAAAGATCTTAATATTCATCTCGTTATCATGATTATTAACAACCCATACGGTGTTCAAAGTAACTAAAATATCTGAACATACCTCCAATCTGCACTCTGAGTAACTCATGGCAGCTGCAGGATCAGCATCAATCGACCCGAAATTCCCATGCCCTTGAATTAGTGGGAATCGTAGGGAGAAATCCTGGCAAATTAAGTTTCAAAGCAATCAGGAGACCACGTGAACTAAATAACTAATTATAATGTCATCTAAATCAATATTTACAAAGACAAAAGGTTCAAAAACAAATGGACTAGAATCCAGAAAGCTGGAATTATTTGATACGAGGATTTTTTTTTCCAAAAAAGAAGTAATGAAATTTTATTAAAGACATTTAGGGGCATCGCCTAGTATATACAGCAAATAAACATAGAGATAGAACATGAAAAGAGGCAGCAACTGATGGTGCTTGTCCATTCAAAGAATTATCAATGATGTTGAGCTTCCATTCTCCCAATTGATTGTTCCATCCCTCAAAAGCTCTTTGGTACTTAATTTCCAGCCATGGATGCCTAAAGATGCACAATTTATTTTTATTTTTCTATGGTAAGAAAAAAATCTATTGAAAAACAAAAGAAAGTATATCCACTGGATAGATTGTCCACCAAAACAATACATCAACATAACGGGAAGAGCAAAACAAGATTAATTGAATTTCTCTCACAATTGGAACCCCAAAAACAGATTAGACTGTTAGGGGCATCGCCTAGTATATACAGCAAATAAACATAGAGATAGAACATGAAAAGAGGCAGCAACTGATGGTGCTTGTCCATTCAAAGAATTATCAATGATGTTGAGCTTCCATTCTCCCAATTGATTGTTCCATCCCTCAAAAGCTCTTTGGTACTTAATTTCCAGCCATGGATGCCTAAAGATGCACAATTTATTTTTATTTTTCTATGGTAAGAAAAAATCTATTGAAAAACAAAAGAAAGTATATCCACTGGATAGATTGTCCACCAAAACAATACATCAACATAACGGGAAGAGCAAAACAAGATTAATTGAATTTCTCTCACAATTGGAACCCCAAAAACAGATTAGACTGTACAGGTGCTTTCCAAAACTCGAAGACACAGAAGCCCAGAGTTAAGACAAAAATCATACTTTACCCCATAATACCTCCATCCCCACACCACTATAATTCACAAAAATCTTATTACTCCTCTCCAGCCAAATTACAAAAAGTTGCAGAGAGTATTTATCTATAACCATTATAATTACACTTTTCAAAAAACCTACGTCATCCAGAGAAGACATGGTTAGCACAAGATGACAGCATTGAAATATCCGCAAACAAGGAAAGAATATATCGCACTGTTTCAGATTTATTCTAAAGAAACTAACTCCTACAGCTGGGAAAACTAAAATAATGTAACAAATGAGAATGGAACACTACAAGGAGGCCATCCGGAAAAAAAGAGATTGCAGAGGTTGAAGTATTTTTTGTATTTGCTACTAGCTTATCCGTTTTTACTTCTGTGTAATGAATTCACATATTGGTTAATAGAAAAACTTATTGTTACCTGAGCCATTCGCACCAAGGAATCATAGACAGCAGTGTCACCATGGGGATGAAATTTTCCTAGAACCTGCATCAAAGCATTTTCTATCTTAATCGTAAATATAAATATTGTGGATTCATACAAAAGAAACAGAAAGCCTCTGGTTACTAACCTCTCCAACAACTCTAGCGCATTTCTTGAACGGTTTTCAAGATGCAAGCCCCAATTCATGCATTGCATACCTGTAGTTTGAGAACAATACAGAACAAATTAAACATCACTCACAGAAATTCTTTTCTTCCCAGCAAATTTTCTCAGGAACCAAACAATCTACTAAGCAAACATCACTCACAAAATACGACGGTGCACAGGCTTCAAACCGTAGCGAACATCCGGCAGGGCGCGGCCGAGCTGGACAGACGTAGTGTAGGCCATGTACGCTTCAGTGGCCTCCTTGTGGAGCTCAACACGAACGATTCTTTCTTCGCTGTTCTCACTTGTGTCCTTGACCAGCACACTTCCATTCCCATTCTGCCCCTCGCCTGGGTCCTCCTTTTGGGGGGGTCGTCCATGGTAGGGGTTTGGGGGGAAACTGAGGGTTTCATAGAGATTAGGGCTGAAGGCGCCGTTTTGGGGTTTTGGGGTTCAGCTACAATCTAAAACCCTGGCTTTGCGATTGCCTTTGGAATTTCGAGGCCTCTTGCGCGCCAAGATGTGTGCGGGTTTTTGGATTTGGAAGCGCCGCACGTGACTTTCTAAGAGCATTTTAAAGGATAAAAATAAAAATAAAAAGCATTTCGAAGGAATATGCAGAGATGAAGTGAACGTGTAGAGCAAAAGAAAACAAACAAATTGTCCACTCAAAAAACGGGTCAAGAAGTTGAAAATGGGGTTTTTTTTTATCACATATTTGAAGCCGTTAGATCTGGCCAAGCATAATCTTACGGTTAAAAATGAATAGTTGCTCACAGGTACTCAGGTGCATCGGTGCCTTGGTTTTTCCTACTTTCTCCCAAAACAAAAAGGGTTGAAAAAAGATATGGCAAATCAATTTTGCTTTGAAAAATGATGCAGGTACGAAAAATCCCGAGTTTCTTTAGAAAAAGAGTCCTTAAAAAAAGTGAAATTGCTTTGAATTAATGGGCTTAAACCAGTTTTGCTATATTGATCAATGACAATGAAGAGGTAGAGTAGTAAAGGAGGAATTAAGCAGGCATCAACCCATTAGATAATATACTTTGCTAGCCTCTTCTGACCAAAAAAGGGGGCACAGATGCACAAGTATCTGATCATCCTTAGTTGTCCTTTCCATGCAGTGGGTTGTCAATCTCCTGTTGAGCAACACAATTCAGACATTAAACCACCCTACCCCTTGATGGTTGCTAAACCAAGAGAAAAACAATTCAAGTGATAGAAAGGGATCTAGCTTACCTTAAGAACTGGATCATCCAGACATGAAACTGAACCAAACAATTCGCTGTTTTCCGCAGCACCTCCAAGTGGAGCGTGGGCAGTGACACAGATGCCATGCTTCTGACAGAATTTGACAAGAGAATCAATCTGATTCACAGCAGGCTTCGCTTTGGAATAGGCTAAGCAATCTCTCGTTAGAAAGATCTCATAGTTACTGCAGCTAATTGTTCCATCAGATCCCAATTCATAGAGAATTCACAAATGAATGAAATTAAAATGCAAAAACATAGAATATGAATGTTTTACTAGGGCTGGTGGCATATAGTAGACTAAGCTGGATAAAGGACATATAGAAAGTTCAATTTATATGTTTATCAAAAATATCAAAATTCCAAGTAGCAACAATAACAGTTCTTACTTCCAAGTTTCAAAGTAGCAACAACAACAGTTCTTACTTCCAAGTTTCAAACAGAGTGATGGAGCAATAACAAAGTGACATGACTCTTTGTCCTTCCTCTCTCTTGATGAAAAAGACCACAATATACGGGAATGCATAATATCTGATGTATTACTTAAGAGGTTTTTATATGCACATCTTACAACAATCAATTAGCATAAATCTAGCCTACAATTATGCCTTTAACTAAAGTAGTCCACTCCACTAATCACTAGTTATGCTAACAAGACTCTTTGTCCTTCCTCTCTCTTGCAAAGTCAAAGCAGCTCCAAAGCAGAGGGGTAATCTCTTCTATATCATCGAGATGCTCTCCTAGGAACACAGCATCAATCAGCCCAGGAAAAGGAGAAGCTATTTTGAAGCCTTGTTTCCGTTGTTCCCTCCAAGCATTCAATTCTTCATCGTCCACGTGACCGGCCCACACCACTGTAACCACCATCAAATCAACCCCCGGTCCCCACTTCTTCCCACGCCATCCGTCCACAAGTATCTTCATTTTCGCTCTCCCCAACTGAATAACAAATCTGTGGTCCATAACAATAATGTTAGGACGCTCCAGCGCATCGCAAGATACCATGAAAGGGTTGTCTTCGTATGAATAATGAAAGTCTAGGCTGGTTTCCAAAGAACCCATGTCCAACACGGCTCTCGAAATAGCTTCCCTTACGAAACGAAAGGTGTCATGCTCCCCTATTACCAAAACCTCAAGTTTGAGGACTTCGTTGTTTGTCACATTAGAGGTCTTGGGATCTGGAAGCAGTTCCTTCAGGATCCTGCTGAGCTCTTGTCCACGGTGCTCCTCAACAGCCAGGTCTGATTGAAGTTTTCTAGAGCGTTCCCGGGACTGCAAGTTTAAGGCAAGGGTCCACTTAAGTTCCCCACATAAAACGTGAACACAAAGGAGAAAAAGTAACAGAAAAGAAAAAGATTATAGGATTTTAAGTGTCACAGAAGTCCACGTAGCATGCCTAGAATAAAAATGTTTCCTTTATGTCACAGCTGAGAGTAGCACAAAGGGGATCAACCTCTCTTTTATATCATGTCAACAGAAAAAATAACAAATAAATAAAACAAAACTTCAGATCAAGCTGAATATATATGTCACTGCAATTAACGAAATATACCATCACCTAAAGTCCTGTCAAAACACGGAAAATATGTTTACACCCTTAACATCGTTTCATGAAGCAACCACTTTAAAGTTTTCAACCCACGCAGTAGCAATATGAGCATGACGGGATTTACCATAAAAGTAACTCATACACTCTGTTAAAGACATCAATAATCATCACAATAAAATAAATGGACTCCACAAGTACTTCCACCCAAATTGCATAATCCATCCAACAATGAAAGGACAATCTGCATTAACCAATACCATAACAAGAAGCCAATTGTGTCCCAGATGAGACACATTCTCCTGTCTGTTTACTCTGACCTAGAAGCAAGTATTTGCAATTATTCATATTAGCTAATCAATGCATGCATCTTCATCTGCTCAAATGCTAACATCTAGTAAGTTCCACAACAATGGCATTGTCAATTAAGCCACATCCGACTACTCAACTGACAAAACTCAGGCCAATCTCACACCAAGTATGGTTAGAGAAATGGAAATTTACCTGCTCAAGCTTTTTGGCATATTCTCTTCTGATGTCCAAACCAAATTCAACTGCACTTGGATTTACCAGGTCAGGAGGGATATCAGCAATGTCGGTAGTTGCAAGTGCTGGAGTAATACTCCTTCGCGTAGCCTGAGCTTGTAAGAAAGAAAGAGCATATTATCAAATAGCAGTGACCGCACTTTGCAAGCAAATAAGCAAAGAATAAATATATGTCAGAATTGAAGCATTGTCATCATTAATCAAAATAAAAGCAATGGAGCACAAGCAAGAGAACTAATTTAATAAGGGTTACAGAAACTAAATAACCTACGTACTTATGTTATATTCTTCTTGGTATACTTCATTCAATAAGCAAAATCTTTAAATTACAAGTCAACTGAATAAAGTGGCTGTCGTGTAGTGGTCACTTTGTAATATTGATAATGCCACAACCCATATTCCACAAAAGCCAAAATCCAAAGATCAAGCCTCCACCAACTAATCCAACATCTGGAGGTGATCTGTCCATTCAAGAGACAACAGGTTCATTGGGGTCTCTCTTATAAGAACTATTTGATATGTTAAGGAGCAATCCATTTTACTTAAGGTGAGAGAGTGGATTTATGTCGAGTCCCTTACCAACTGCACAAAATTTTGTTAGGCAGTAAATGCAGCCTTGAATTTATTTCCAATTGTGAAGCCTTGAGTGGAGTTGGATTACACGTTATTGTCACTAGTAGCAATTCCTTGAAACACATCTAACATCGTTTCATGAAGAAACCACCCACGCAGTAGCAATATGAGGATGACGGGATTTACCATAAAAGTAACTCATACACTCTGTTAAAGACATCAATAATCATCACAATAAAATAAATGGACTCCACAACAATGGCATTGTCAATTAAGCCACATCCGACTACTCAACTGACAAAACTCAGGCCAACCTCACACCAAGTATGGTTAGAGAAATGGAAATTTACCTGCTCAAGCTTTTTGGCATATTCTCTTCTGATATCCAAAACTAATTCAACTGCACTTGGATTTACCAGGTCAGGAGGGGTATCAGCAATGTCGGTAGTTGCAAGTGCTGGAGTAATACTCCTTCGCATAGCCTGAGCTTGTAAGAAAGAAAGAGCATATTATCAAATAGCAGTGACCGCACTTTGCAAGCAAATAAGCAAAGAATAAATATATGTCAGAATTGAAGCATTGTCATCATTAATCAAAATAAAAGCAAGGGAGCACAAGCAAGAGAACTAATTTAATAAGGGTTACAGAAACTAAATAACCTACGTACTTATGTTACATTCTTCTTGGTATACTTTGCTATGCGCCTATTTTATTAGTTACTTTCATCAAATGGTGATTTGTACTGTATTCATTCCTAAAATGACTGCCAAGGTTAACGAAGCTTTACAGTTATGCATCAATCCCCATCATCTAACCTATATTCTTAACTACCTTCATTTTAATGTATCACTTGATGGTCAATTGTAGCATAAACTTCTAATTCTGCTTAACATTCTGGCGTTCTCATACACAATGCAAACTTTAATTAAGAGGCCACAGAATCTATTATTTGCACAATGCAGCATAACATATACTCAAATTAGTAGCTCAAATTCCTAACTTCTTCTCTGAGCATGCGTACTTACCAGAGATACTGTACTACAAAAAAAAATTTGCAACACTTTTAATAGTGTTCCTTTCTTTAAGTCCGACAACTCCTAGTAATTTAATTCATCTTAATGAAGTAGAAAAGACAACTGCAGTTCAGCTAGCAAGCATTCTTACTAGAGGTAGGAGTAATACCAAAATATTAGGTATAGGTATTCAATATAAGAGTCCTATAAGAATCTTTTCTTTAGTAAGTAATAAAATGTCAACAACCAACAACCTGCTGCTAATTTCTTCTTTAATTGTAAGCATAAATAAATAAATCCATAAGAACTTACACTTTCAAGGTCATTTTGAATCTCAGAGATAGCACGTCCCACTTCAGATCGAACTGTTTCATATATACTAGTATCGGAATAGCTGCGGCCAGGATATGTTTGCGGAAAGACATTAATGGACATATTAATTTAATAGCAAAGATTACATAGATAAGTTTTGTCCAAATTACCTCTGCTTAAGCAGTGTCCTCAGCCTTGAGTGGTCGAAGTTGGGGAACTGAAGCTTATCATGGAAAAGTGGACTTGCATCAATTAACATTTTTATTTTAGAAAGCAGTGCAGCCCTGGTGGACCTAGCATCAGCACATTTTGATATTCGCTCTTTCTCCCTGTTTTTTTTATTTATTTAAAATAATAAATAAATAAATGAGGTTAATGTGAAACTTAAAAAAGATAGATAAAATAAAGATATTAAACAAACATAGGTCACAACCGAATTAACCCGAACACTTGCAACCAAATCAAGGATGACTAATTTAACAAGAACAACAATTAAGACGCCACAACCGAATTAATCCCAACACTTGCATCATTGCACGATCATGGCTTGCTTTACAATAGCATGTGTGATGCAGGGTCATGAAAATCCTAACTAATCAGAAAATAAATATGCTGAACACACCTGCAAATGACCACGGGCAGAAACAGTGATGATACTTCATCATAAAACTCGTCACCGAATGTCAAGAGCGGTTCCAAATCCCTTTGAAGAATCTGGACAGCTTTAGCGTGGTCATGTCTGCATTACAGAAAAAGCTATTACTACTACCAAAGACACTTGAGTTTCCAGTGAGTGTATAATGCATGCAGGCCGGCATCCAAATCAAAACAAAGATTGAGATTCGGGCTCACCTGTCAAGGGCCTCGAGGAATTTCTGTTTCCGAATCGCAAATAAAATCTTCGTAGAGTCGCTGTTTTCATCAACCTTAGTAAATCCAGCCAGGTAGTGCTCCACCTCATCCCATTCACCATGGATCACGCAATCCTCAAAATACCTCATATTGAAGAAATACCCTGAATCTTTCTCCAACCTTGATTCACACGCACAGACACAAGAACCGAAAAGAATCACTCATTATATAAACCAAACAAACAACATAAGTTCCATTAATTTGCTCTGTTTTTTTTTTTTTCCAAAAAAATTAACGAAAAAAAAAGTGCCAAAACGTCTTCCTTTCAATTTTCTCAATTTTCTTGGCAACCAAGCAAACCCAAAACAACCGCCAAATGAACAAATAAACAAGCCCTAAGAACGTAAAGAAGACGAAAGGAAGGAAAACAAACTCACTCTCACCTGTGAACAGCGTCGTCGTATTTCTGTTCCTCCAAGAACCGGAGTATGAGAAAGACGAGCTCTCTGTTCCGGTGCTCCGTCATGGTTCGCGTTCCTCCTCTCGTCACCTAATTAACCACCAAAACAAGCCAAATTAGGGTTCTAAGTTCCAATGTTCCCACAAATTTCACTCGCTCCATCCCAATTCCTTGATTTCTCAATTCCGTAATCCACACGCCACAAAACATAAACAACCGCCACAGCCATATATATATATATACACTTCTGCGTGAGCACCAAAAATTACGAACCTGTTTCAGATCTTCAAGGCGTCCAACACAGAGAGAGCGAGTGTGAGCGTGAGAGTCAGAGAGAGAGAGGGTGTGTGTGAGTTAGAGTGAGAGAGAGTGTGTGAGAGTTGAAGAACGAAGTACAAGAAAGGAAGGATCTACGTTTCTATGGGTTTTCTTGGTTTCTAATTTTCTTTTTTCTTTTTGAAAGGAGGTTTCTAATTTTCTTTTTGTTTTGTCTTTACCGCTCTTTTTCTATATTTTCGGCTTCTATTTTTATTTCCCAAATTTCTAAAACCATCGTGGCATAATGTGTGTGCGTATGATGTGTGTGTTGCCATTTTTCTTTAATTCCCAAAGTTTCTATAATCTAATCCATTTATGAATAGGGGCCGGACAAATTAATTTTTCTATGGAACAAGGGCCGGAATGCCATTTAATTAAATTTTTTATTAACAAAACGAACGCTTGGTGAGCCTTTGAAATTTTCTATATTTTTTGTTGGTGCCATCTGTGTGAATAATAAATTTTGGGCACAAAGTGGAGGTAATTTGGAATTTTTGGGAAATTTTTGGGGAAAAGAAAATCAATGAAACTGGTGTTCTAGCTTCATATGTACAGAAAAGTGAACAAAACGTGCATTCTAGCACCTTATGTAAATAAAACTTTTATCAAACTAGCGTTTTGGCTTCATATGTATTGCAACTCATTGAAATGGGTGTTCCGGCTCCATATGTCATGCCACGAAACACCCGTAATGTGACAACGACACGTGCCTTGAAAATCCCGAGAATACAACGTCCAATCACCAAGACGTCATACTCCCAAGTATTCCCAAGACACGTTAAGCCCTTTTTGTTTAAATTAAAATGGGTTGGATCAGCGTTTTAATGGCAGAGGAAAAATTAAAAACAAATTCTTAAGTTGAAACATGTTATTTAAAACCAACCCATAAGGCCACAAGTAAATTCAATAGTAAAAATACATTTATAAATCGATAAATGTTCCAGTCTAGGGTAATAACACTACTAGTTTACTGTCGTGTTGATTAATACTTGTCATGTTGCCATTTCTAATACATGTCCACCAAAGAAAAGATGAAGAAATAACAAACCAGACAAACTTAAAACAAGCCGAGCCCAGATTGTTAATACTATTATGTCATAGAAGTACATTGTTAATACTCTATTATAGAAGTACATTGTTAAACAAAAATGAGATCCATAACCGAAATAGTAACAAAAAATAAATCGATCATCAAAACTTAAAATACATTCCGAAAATCAACTAAAGTCCAAAGATAAACACATCACATAATTGAAGCAAAAGATAAAAAATCTCAAATCCAAACCAAACGACGACAATGACGACGATGATGACAACGATGGCGATGATGACAACGAAGATGAGAAGTAGAGCTAAGAGCATCTGATCGAGGTTCGTTCGAGGTTTCGAACAATCCGAAAAAAGAAAAGAAAAAGAAAGAATAGAAGCACGATTTTAGAACAAGAAATCGAAGGTGAAATATTGAAAATTGTAGATTAGGGATGAATGATATAGTTGGACCTGAGACTGAGCTTCAATGGAAGCTCCTCTTGCTCCAACACCGAGAAAGCACCAACGAGAAAGGAGAAAATGAATCAGATTTGGTTTTTTGTATTCTCTTCATAATTATCATGAATTTCATATTTTAAATTGCTTAAATACATCAAATTTGATAATTTATATACAAATTTAGTTATATACCCAATCTTAGACATAGTCTAATAAAGAAACTCTATACCATTTAAAAACTATAAACACACCCAAAAATAGACAGCTGTCGATTTTTTCAATTTAATAGCTTTAAAAATTTATTTTACTTTGGAAGAACAAAATCTCATTAAAACTCTGTTTTGTATTTAAAAATTACTGTTTTGAGGAAAAAAAGAACCATTGACTTCAACAGTGCTTGCATTATATGTTGGCTCAATTTCCTTATCATTTCTATGTAGGTGAGAGCAAGATAGTCATTAGCTTCTTTTTATCTTTGAGATTACAAACAAGTAGGTTTACAATATTCCTATTAGACGTATATCCCTCCCAAGTTATTATAAATACAAGACTTGATTCTATGAAAGTCATTAGAGTTTTGACCTCATTCTATTTTAACACTTATAGTTTGGAGTTGATTTAGTTTCAACATCCCCAAGAAAATACATGCAAGACACCTGGTACTATGAATTAGTGCATTATGAAATTGAAGCACCATTTGGATTTCAGATACAAAATATATGCAAGGCAAGGCTCATTGCATGTAGGCATTCACAACTAGCATGTACATACAAAGCATTCCAGACCAAGGTTACATGAAAACCATCTATATAACTTAGCTACAATTAAACTAGATGTGGTCCAAGGAATAGAATAACTAACTGCAACTAAACTAAATTTCTTCATGGAACACTGGTATCGTACACCGACGGCCATAGGCTAATAGATCTTCACTTCTCTATTGCTAGCGCCTTTTATACAGAGATAGTCTAGATTCGATTATTTGTTTTGGAGGTTGGCAAGGTAACTTCAAAGCAGATGAATAAGTCTTCTTTACAGACTTCATATCAGAATGAAGCTCCCTGTGTTCAACATAGAATCATGATACAATCAGCAATCATAACTTATTTGAGGACCATATATATTTGATTTAAATACGGAAAAAAAAAAAAAGATTTCTCCCAAAAAGTTCATTACAGAATTGACGAGCAGTTAGCATACAGAAGAAATACATAAGAATGAAATTATGTAAATGCTAAATTGGACTATGTCTAAGATTATAGAGTTTTTAAATGATATAGAGTTTCTTTATTAGACTATGTCTAAGATTGGGTATATAACTAAATTTGTATATAAATTATCAAATTTGAAGTATTTAACCACTTTAAAATATGAAATTCATGATAATTATGAAGAAAATACAAGGTTTATAAAAGGCCCCCTCTGATGTGAATCTGCTTAACAGTGCAATTGTTATATTGTTGCAGCCTTGATTAAAGATAACTCAAACATACAGGATAGGAAAGTTGAAAAATTCTAAACATATACAGAAGAGACATGCATACCTTCAAGTTGATAACGGCCACTTTCCCAGCTGATGTTGAATTCTTATTTTCTATGATCCATGCCATGGACTTGAAACAAGTAAGGACAACCTACATCAATAATAGAAACTATAATAAGTCAACCCTATATCATTAGAGAAGGTATTAATTCCAAAATAAAAATCTAGAGATCTCAGGTATAATGGAAAGTTGGAAACACATAGCCACAAAAGAGGTATAAACAGAAACAAACGAAACAACTATAAAACGTCCCTTAGATTCATACAGTGTTATCAGGATGGGCACCATCAGGGTGAATAGAAACGGGGGCCATGCTGGGCTGATTCAAATCAGCAACAGGAACTCCTCCATCATTAAGATTAAAGCGATGTGGCAATGCTTCTTGCCAAGGCCACAACGAGGGTGCCATTTCGCCAAGAGGCAGTGGGGATTTCTTCATATTGTCTTCTTGTATATTTCCACTAGCATGAGAGCTAGGAGGTGTGACTTTAGCAACATTTTTCTTCACAACAGCAATCTTTTTCCCACCCTCTCGTAGAGCACTTAATGCTGCATCTTTTTCAATACCTTGGTTCTCTGAACTCTGTTCATCTAGTCCAACCCCAGATTTGGCATTTCTTGTCTATTGCTTCAATATGTAATGTGGTGGAAGGGTGAGAACATTTGTCACCGTGAAAACAGTCAAAATATGTCTACAGAGGATACCCGAATATTCAAACATCTGACAGCTGCAGCTTGCTTTCATCTCAGAGACATTTAATGTGACTATACGCCTTGTCATCATGTTCATATTTTGCAACCCTGTATTTACTGACCAGTCCATCACCTTCAATTTTATTTGCAGTATAAACAAAAGTTTCTACCAATTCCTCTTGAAACTTTGCGAAAACTTTTTTGGTATACAGGTTAGCTGCCTGTTGTTCCATTGGTGACCGTGTCTTCAGTACTGGTGTTGTTGACGTTGTATCATAATCTGCTTCTATTTCTTTTTCTATTGAAAGTTCTAGAGCCCTTTCGTACTGCTTAAAAAACAGAGGTATACTTGTCTGTTGATTCACATAGCCATGAAAGAAAGAACCAACACCTTGGTTAGAGAAAATTGCAGCAAAGAAAGTGCCACGAAAATAGACTGGGGCCCATTGCTTTCGAGCATTATACACTGCCTGCAGCCAGTCATTCCTCAGAAGATCGTATCTCTCAAGAAGGGACGCCCATGATGATTCGAAATCCTCCATTGTCTCTGAAAAGTTGATGCAGCTATATATAGCTCTCCGTATAAGGAAGGATGAGCAAGATATATATGAACCAGTCGTTCTTGTCCTTCTTAAAATATGCCACTTGCATATGCAGTGCAGCGTTTGTGGAAATACCTGAGCAACTGCTACTTGTATGGCTCTGTCTTGGTCTGTAGTTATAGACACAAGAGGCTTATCATTCATGGCAGAAAGCCATGTCCTAAACAGCCAAGTAAAGGAAGACTCGGACTCATCTAGAAGTAATGCACAATCAAACAATACCATCTGACCATGATGATTTACACCAGTGAAAGGAGCAAATAGGACTTGGTACTGATTTGGTCGATACATTGTATCAAAAATTACAGCATCACCAAAGTAATTATAAGCTGTCCTAGATCTTGCATCGGTCCAAAAGACATTAGTTCTCATAATCAAGTTCGATAGCATAATAGAAGCCAGGGTTTTCAGCATGCATCTTCTTGAAATACTTAAGAAGATTCTGAGCATCTCGTCCAAGTGTTCTCTTTCGCCTAGACGGCCTTGTATAGTTAACAGGCCCAAGATTCCGTGCTGGGTGATTTGGTTCTACAGGTGAGACACTCCTACCTCCACGATTGGGTTCATAAGAGACATGATTACCCTCTGTGGCAAAGTAAACATCAGTAGTGGCATCCAAAGTCTCTCGGCTGCATTCTTTGTAGCACCAGCAAAGTGCCTACGGGGTCGAAGGTAATGGACCTTACTAGGACTTACCATAGAATGGTTGTGGTCCTCAACAAACTTCGTCGCAACCCAAAACTTCGTCGCAACCCAACTGTTTGCACCCTTTCTCTCTATACGTAGCATGGCATTGCAGCTTTCTACGTTCTTTCTTTTGAATACCTCTCTCGAACATGCAGAGTCCCATGTCACAATTGGTCCATCAGGCTTAGTACGACTGAACTGACCAACGTGGGTGCTAAAACCTACATGCCGGGAATATACATCATGAAGAGTCTTGGCAGCCTCCTCTGATTCGAATTCCATTCCCACATGTGGCTTAGTATTCCCATCATCCTGAATACTTATTTCTCTCCCTGTAAAATTTTGATTTACATTCTGCTTTTCACCTGGTTCAGTGTTTTCTTCCATGTGATGTTCCATGTTTTCCCCCTCAACATCTACCACCACTTCAGTGTCCATGACAATTTTATGAAAAATATAAAATAAACAAATTCTTCAATAAATCTCTCTCTCCTCTCTCCCTCACGCACCTAAACCCATCTTCTGCAAACAAATTCCAACTCATGTACAAAAAATTAAAACACCAAATTATCGTTTTCATTTTCTACCCAATGTATTGGTCCGATTGCTTTCCTTTTCTGGTTGGTCTAATTTTTCTTTTTCTTTCTATTTTTTTTTTTCATTTGTCTTTTTTGTTTTCAATTTTCAGTTTTTTCGTTCCACTTCATTATTTTATTTTGCTACACTAGTGTATATTAATTTTTGATAAAACAATCATATATTATTCAATTTCATATTTATTTTAAACTAAAGATAATATTATTTTATTATCTAGGTTTTTCTAAAATTAGATTTTTTTAAAATCTTAATTATACATTATTATTCTCAAAGTATACATTTTTCATTGTTTGTAATAATTTTAGCCTTTAAAATATCAGAATTAAAAAAAAATAAGGATAGGAATTAGCAAAAAATATAATTTAAAAATAACTCACATATTATTATTCTCAAATTGTCCTACTATTCATGTTTTCACTATTTTCATTTTCTGAATCTATTTTCCAATTAATCTACCATACGCATTTTTGAATCCTGAAAATGCAAAATGTGTTTTCTCGTTTTCTTTCTCAGAAAATATTTTCAAAAAAATTCTCCAAAAATGTTACAAAACGAGCCCTAACATTTCGATTAATTGGAGTTATCAAGAGCTAATTAGTTGCATAACTACAATCCAGTCCAAGTTACTGTGGTCCACAAAATTAAAGGCCCAATACCATTTGTCAAACACTGGACACATCCTTCGGGCCAGTATTCAATACAGAAAATTCCAGGCCCAAACATTGGTCCGAATGTGCAATTGTAGGTAAATCTCAAGATGTAAAAATACAATTAACTAATTTGAAATGTTGTCACTTTTGTTTTTATAAACACCAGTTTTACTTCGCAAAGATAAACATCCACTACACATTCACAAACAAATAGCTAAAAATTTAACACAGTCAAAAATCCACTTACCTAAATGCCCAAAATAGAAAAAGCTAGTTTGTTCTTTTAATATAATACACACCTCAAATATTCATAGTTCAAAGTAAATTGTGAACAAGGGTTCCAAGAATGTCCTAATGTTGTGAAGCTCCAACTGAGACACTCTTCTCCACTTGCTCTTGTAACCCACTATCTTTGTCCTCTTTTCAGAAAATTATCTCTTATATGGAGTTTTCACGTCTTGATATTTAAGGCAAGTTTTTTGTGCGTGTCTTTAATAACTGATATTTACGGCATATGACAAAGCACATCTTAAAAAGATAGTAAAATGTGTCGTTAATAACTGATATTTACGACATATAAAAACACGCCTTAAAAAGATATGTGTCTTTTAATTGTATATACACCGTGAATGCAAAAAAATGTATACATATTACGGCGTGCCACTGAATACGCCGTAATTTATAATTCAATTTTTTTTTCTCGAAACCCCCCAATATATTTGCAAATTGCAATCCTCTAAAAATATAAGTTTTTATTATTATTTTATTATATTTTAATTTTCCTCTTTTGAAGTCCCTCAAAAGTCTCAACATTTGTGGCTGCTTAAAACTGAAAGAACTGCCAGAAAGCTTGGGACAGCTTGATTGTTTGGAGGAACTTGATGTGAGCGGTACGTCCATAAGCACACTACCGTCCTCCGCTTTTCTTATGGAAAATCTTAAAATTTTATCTCTGCATGGATGTAAAGGGCTGCCACTTGAGTCAGAAAATATTCCTCTTAACTATCTATCGATGCCCAGAGACCGGACACGTTTAGTGGGTTTGCAGTTTCCAATTTCTACTTCTGGTTTGTCTTCTTTAACAGAACTGAACCTCATTGACTGTAATCTTCAGGAGGGAACAATAACGGAAAATCTTGGCTGCTTATTCTCCTTAGTATCTCTAAATCTAAGTAAAAACAATTTTCTTAGTCTTCCCAAAAGCATTAGCCATCTTTCTAAGCTTCACAACTTGAATTCGGAAAGTTGTAAGCTTCTTCAGCAAATGCCGAACCGTTCACCAAAAGTGAACTTGGGTGTTGGCTCGGAAGGGAGTAATTCACTAGAAAGGCTGTCATCGTGTTCCAATTATATTAATTGCTTCGAATGTCACTGAGAGATAATCTAGAAATTGTGAGAGAAGTGATGAGAGTCTGAGTGAAAAATAAAACGATTGGGGGGTTTCGAGAAAAAAAAATTGAAGGGATAATGAACAAGGAGTCCACCAAAAACAAACTACAAATGATTACCACAAAAACAACTAAACCTACAAAACCACATTATCCTATAGATGACTCCCAATTTAGCAAAATAGAAAGGAAAAGATCCCTGAAATCTTGATGTAAGTGAAGCCCAAAGGGACGACAAAAACATCACCCTCTCCCACAGCTCTTCTATCCCCATCCCCTCATTCCTCTTCATCCAGATCACCCACAAAACAGCCATCTTGCAACAACCCTATACGACCCGAGCCTTATTTCCTCTACCAAAAGCAGCAAGACTTTCACTAATTAATGAAGGGTACCCTTGTGGAATTACCCAACTGACTCCAGCCTCCTTGAATAGTAAACACCACAAGTTTAAAGCTACCTGACTATGGACAAACAATGATCTTCATCCTATCCTTACATTTTACACATTATGTACTAACTTGGAGAAAAGACAGCATTATGTATCCCTCACTGAACTATCACAACATATTGTTGGGGAAGAGACTTTGACGTAAACTTGAGTCTTTGTCTATGTGGAAAAATTGCTTCTTTTCTATCAACTTATAAGATAGTTGAAATGAATCTAGTGTATCATTCCCTTTGTTATATCCAAGGATGAAAATCGTGATGTCACTGAAAATATTGCTGGAAATATTTAAATTAATGAAAATGACAAAATTTTCTAAAAAAGAATGGAATTTTTGAATGACACTTTAGGAAATACAAAACTAATCAATTGTGCATCAATTTTACATAGAAACTTCATAAAACAGTGTATCCATGATTAGTATTAACAATATGGGTTTAATGGCAACCAAATATGTTTGGGCAACAGTTACAAGTCTTTAATGTAGCATCATATACAATTATCTTCCGTAAATTCCTTTAAAGCCAATCAGAGAATTCCTTTTTGCATGTAGCGGTGCTGAATAACTTTTTTGGAAGTGGTTAGTCTTTGAGAAATTTTGTGTTTCTCCTGTAGTTGAGTTATTCGTTAAGATGATTTGAAACTTTGATGTTAAAGAATCTCAATTATTGGCTATACAGTTATGTTTAAGTATGACTTTACCATTGCCATCACTGTTCTCCACAGAAGTTAGAACTATTGGGCATAATTTGAACCCTTTAAGTGAACTAAAAAGAAATTCGCTTTCTATCGACCCATTTTTGTTTTTGTGTTTTCTTTATTTTCCATTTCGTTTTCCCTTTCGAGTATTTGACATTTGGTTTTCCCTGTGACAGTTGCAAGAATTACTGGAATACGTGCCAGGGCCTGATTTTCCAACTGGAGAACTGATTATGGGAAACCTTGGGTAAGTTGGAACCATTCATTCGCTATCTGAAGCATGGTTCATTCTAGTAAGCTTGGACGAAAAAGGGATAACCTCCTCCTTGTAGTAGTTCTTTCCTTGGTTTTTACCAGTTTCTGTATAACGTTTGAATAGGTTGTACTAAAGGGATGCCTTCAAATTGAATGTGATGATGGGCAGTGGTGATATGTCTTATGTTGCATACTTGCTGCTAAATTCATGGGGTATACTACTATGTTCGCACAAACAGTTTTGTTTCATTTTTCTGAATAAGTAAAATTGTCAAGAAACTTGAGCTTAAGGTGAAGATAGAGTAAAATAGTATATACTAGTGTAATTGAAGATGTAATATAATACAAATGATTAGAGTAATAAAGGATTGCCATAGTGGCAGAATTATCCCTTTTGCTTAAGCTGGCGGCATCTTCCTTATATGCGTGTTTGTTCTTGTGCATATGGGTAAGAACATTCATGGACATTCATGTTTGTGCAATCAATAATTTTTGGATAAATGTTCATTTTGTGAAGCATCTTGGAGGCATATCGAACTGGGAAAGGACGCATTGTGGTCAGAGGGAAAACTGATGTTGAATTGCTTGATTCTAGAACAAAGAGAAGTGCAAGTATCATAAAGGAGGTTTGCCTTGGTCTTCTTGTCTGGTTTGCATTAAATATGCATGTAGTCTTAGATTCTCATGAAAGAGTTTAATTTTTTAGTGATTTTATACTTTGGGAATGAGTCAGATCCCTCACCAAACCAACAAATCAGCCCTCGTGGAGAAGATAGCCGAACTTGTGGAAAATAAGGTGACATTCTTGCAAGTAGCAAATGATCCTTTAAAAGTGCTGGATTGTAATTTTTCTTTAAAAAGTAGTTTTGTGATTGGTTTTTATATATGTTATTTGATTGTAATCTGAAAGGTTCCAGTGTTTAGGGTCCAAATTCATTTGTTAGTATTATAATTCTTATTTAATATGTGACTATATTAAATCCAATAAGTACCGTTATATTCATCTAAGTTATTTTGTTGATATCATGTTGACCTCATATATTAATACTGATTGTCTCTGTTTATCATCTTCCCAAGAATTCTCTAGTTACACGTATTATCTCTTTGTTCCAAATTTGTCACCATTTTTGTGTTGATGCATTGCACTTCTAACTGCTGTATCACTCACATGAAATTATTAAAGTAATAAGGTCATACATTGTTGTTAATTCTTTATACTTTTTTCCTTTTTTTTACAGGGTTTAGAAGGAATAAGCGATATTAGGGATGAAAGTGATCGTTCTGGAATGCGTGTTGTCATTGAGGTGTGCAATTTATTTATTTCTTTTTAATTCTGTTCTCCTCTGTACTTTGTAGCTTTTAAATACTAACATTCTGAAGAATTCACAATACTATGGGAGATTTAACTAGTAAAACGGTTTTGCTATTCTTCTCAAATAAAAAACGGGTTCTGCAATTGGATTATGATCTGTGTTCATCCTCTTTTCAGCTCAAGCATGGATGAGACCCATCAATTGATCTGTGTTCATCCTCTTTTCAGCTCAAGCATGGTTCACATAATGATATTAATTAACGATCCTATTGGATAAATTTCTTCGTTCAAAATGATTCTGGTGTTATTAAATTATGGCTTTCCATTGTTCTAGAAGTACACCATATTTTCTTGATTGAACTTTCTTGCTAAAATGATTCATCACAATGCTTGGATTTTCATTTGGTATTTTGTCTATTCACAGTGTTCATAATGGGCAACCTAAGCAGATTGGGTCTAAAGGAGTTGCTGCAGGTATCTTTGAAAAAATTGACAAGAGGTGATGCATTGAAATCGACTACAATTTGGAAAGTGTTATTGGATAGTGAAATTCTTATGATTTCTTTGAACACATTCAAAACTTAAAAGCAGAAAGGTATTGTCCAAACTTTCAAGAGACCTCAATGTCGAAAGAAAAAGATACTGTCAAGAGGCCATCATCTGAAGATACATGCCTTATTAAACTGCCATGTGAGTAATTCAAAAATATGTTGTTGATCTAGTGTGGCAAACTTTTTTGTAATTCAAAAATATTTCACTTCCACGGGTTGGTTAGTTCAAATTCTTGAGGCCCCTGGCTTATACTTATTGGCTTTTGAGTCCCTGCTTCTATTAACTATGTAAGTCTATTCGGCAAAACGTTCATTGGAAAATTTAGATTCTGATTTCATGGATAATGTTTTTGCCCTGCTTTCATATTGCTCTGTTGGGACATTTAATGGCTTCAAATCTTGGATAGTTTGTCTTACCTCATACCTACCTGGTTACTGTTTTTTATTTAATTTTGTACTTTTGGTTTTAAAGCATGCAGTGAACGGTTAATATTTGGTTCTTCATTCCTAAGTATTGATGCTTGACTCATTCATTGTTGTATTGTGATTATGATATTCTAGCATTAAGATATTGGCAGCTTGTCTTTGTGTACTGCTGTGTTACTGGATTTATATTTATGTCACCACACTACAACTCATAGTTCATATGTGTTTTCTTGTTGAAATAGGGCATTGTTGTGGGCCTGGATAATTTGGATGCTAATTCGTATACTAAGAGAATCTTCTAGCAATGCAATTGCATCATCTGGTCTAAGGAGCGGTGAGGTCCCCTATGTTTTTGAGTTTTTCATTTTCTTCAACTTGAGTAGAAGTGGTGGTTCAAAAGCACTGAGACATGATTTTCTGGCTTTGTCATTAAACTTCTGTTGTTCTGCATGCGTTGGTTTTCTGTTTTTTTGCTTTCTAGCTTCTACTGCGAAGAACATTTTTTGGTGCAGTAGATTTTTTGTCATGTGCTTTGTGTTTGCATTTTTTGATCAATGAAATTTCTTTCCTATAACATGTGAAATTTTTTTTTGGCCCCTGGGGTCTAGTAGTGCAACAGAAGTTTAAGGACGCTTATGGTTTAACTAATCAGAACCTTCCAATAATCTGTTATTTTTTTCGAACTTGGTTCTTAGGGGTAGGGTTTATTTAATGCCTTACTTAGCGAGGCTTTTTTGGAAGTAGATGAGAGTTCCAGTTCAGTAACAGAATGTAATCATGTTCTCCAATTTTGTTATTCAAATTTCCTTGATGTCTAGGGTTTGGTTTTCTTTGAAAGCAGCTCTGGAATGCAGACTTTTTTATCATTCTGTCCATACCCTGGTGTATTGATTTCCTTTTTCTTAAATGTATTCCTTAGCGAATCAACTGTGTTCAAAGATCTGCTTCCCAAGCTGAAGCCGTGAAATATGGGCCTCCTATTGCCGATTGATTTTGGGTTGAATGCTCTAATTTGAAAACTTAATAATAACTTGTGAAGCCATATATAACTCTAGTTGCAAGATTCCCCAGCTTACACCTTACCCAGTTTCGTGTCTGAATTGTTCATCACACATTGTGATTAGACATACGTATCGATTCTCGTATTTATATATATCTGTCTGAATTCTTCCCCATGTTTTGAAATAAATCTACTGAGTTATACACTTTTGTATCATATATTTCTTCTGATTATTGTACATAGTTTTAAGACTGTTTTGTAATCCTTCAGATAATTATTTTTCAATGCTCTTCTTTGTATTATATTATTTTCAAAAGTGCACGCCCCTGTTAAGGCAGTGTAGAATGCATTTAATTGGGTTGGAATTGGGATCTTGATCATTTGTTGATTTAAAAACCTGTTATGGAAAAAAAATTGGTGCATAGGCTGTCTTTGTATCATCATTTTCAGTTCTTCTTTTTTTCATCTACCCTTGTTTGGAAATGATGTTATATGTTCTTAAGATGACTATCATACCAAAAGAGTTTTGGCTTCACACCAAGGAGTCTCCAATCTCTGGATAGTAAACTTTTCTTAATATCTTAAATCTCAGCTTGACCAATCCTCCCAGCCGCACAGACGCAAGGTAACTTCAAAGCAGATGAATAAGTCTTCTTTAGACTTCATATCAGAATGAAGCTCTCTGTGTTCAACATAGAATCATGATACAATCAGCAATCATAACTTTATTTGAGGACCATATATATCTTATTTAAATACGGAAAAAAAAGATTTCTCCAAGAAAGTTCATTATAGAATTGACGAGCAGTTAGCATACAGAAGAAATACATAAGAATGAAATTATGTAAATGCTAAATTGGCAAATTGCCAAGTCTCCTAAAATTGTTTTATTTTGTTATACTTACAAGGTATCCTTATTTGCCCTTTAAAATAGGGAAAGGAGCTTTGGTTTCAGAGAGACTGCAAGCTTCTTATATAAAAAAAAATATACCTGGTCTCAATTAGTATATAACTTTCACTCTATACTTCAGTATTACCGGATGAACTATAAAAAAATTGGGTGTTAAAGTTAGAGTAGAAAGAAAAACTTTCATCACCTTTTCAACTTATATATATATATATAGTTACATACATATCGAAAATATCATATCTCCCCTCTGTAACCACCAGATCCAAAATAATCCATTCTAGAGCTGGAAATTGCCATTCTTTTCTGATGCTCCAGTTTGGGGCAGTCATGGATACGATGACCAAGCCCGCCACAATAAACGCAGCCCTTAACCCCGCTTGCATTTGTAATTGCATCCGCATTTAATTCCATTGGATCATTAAGCTCAGTCAACACGGGTGGAATCCTTTGTTTTGCCTCTTGCAGGAGGTGCTTCAAATCAAGAAGTGTCGTCTCACTCTGATTTTTGTTTATAAACGTTGTTGCTATTCCAGTCTTGCCGCATCTTCCCGCTCGTCCAATCCTGTGGACATAGTCTTCAATTTGTGCTGGCATATCATAATTGATGACATGTTGAATATCCGGAAAATCCAAACCCTTTGAGACAACACCAGTGGCAACCAAGACATCTTTCTTCCCTTTCTTGAAGGAAGAAATGGCATCATCTCTCTCTTTCTGATCCATCCCCGCATGAATGCCCACTGCATCCACTCCTTTTATCAGAAGATATATATGAATGTCATCCACATCAGCTTTGTTTTCACAGAATATTATAACAGGTGGTGCGGTCTTTTGTAAACATTCAAGAAGGTAAACAAACTTGGCCTCTTGCTTCACATACTCAACCTCCTGAATTACACCCAAATTTGCAGCTCCAGGTCTTCCCACATTCACGGTGGCGGGTTTTACCAAAGCGCTTTTAGCAAAGTTGAGAACTTTTGTGGGCATGGTGGCTGAAAATAAGAGAGTTTGTCTTTGAGATTTAAAGTGGTCAAAAACGTGTCTTATGTCATCCTCAAAGCCCATATCTACCAATCTATCAGCCTCATCCAAAGTTAAATATGTGCAATTATTGAGATTCATTTTTTTCTTTGCCAGCATGTCCTTCAATCTCCCAGGAGTAGCAACAACTATATGAACACCTTCCTTGATAATGTCCAATTGCGAACGCATATCCACTCCACCAATACAGAGCAAAGGCCTTATCTTTGGATATTCAGCCTGTCTCATAGGAACCAGATACTCTTCCACCACTTCATAAATCTGCTTTGCGAGCTCCCTCGATGGGCAAATGATCAATCCAAAAGGCCCTTGACCAGGAACAATTGGCATCCTAATTTCCTCTTGCAATGCAATCATAATCAATGGCAGCACAAAAACCAATGTCCTTCCTGAGCCAGTAGATGCAACACCAATCATATCCCTCCTGGATAAAATCACTGGAAGACCTTGCACCTGAATAGGGGTCGGTTGGACAATACCCTTGGCTTTTAGAGTCTTCAAAATCAGTTCAGGAAATTTCATGTCCTTGAAATTCTTAATGGGTGGTGGAACATCTTCACCACTAACTTCGATATGCCACTGTTTTCGAATCAAATCACATTGCTTCATTGGCATCCTTCTTATATGCAATGGGGGCTTCCAACCTGTTGGTATAGGGTCGGTATAAGTGATTCCCTTTGCCAATTCACCAACTGACATTAGTGTTTTGCGATCCGATAAGTTGTCAATAATCTCTTTCTCCTGTTGCACCATCTGTTGGATTGGAGTAATCTTGGGAGCCTCATGCTTCATCTCTAATGATTTAACAAGGAGACTAGGTCTGCTTGGTTTGTCTTCAGCAACAAAATTTGATTTTTCCGACTGTGCTTTAACAAGGAGACTAGGGTTTGCCTGAGCAGTTAGCTTTAACTTGTCTGACTTCTCTTCAAGCCCGAAAGACATTATCTTGCGTTGAAGAATCTTATGAGCTTCCATTGCTCGCCGCTTCGCCACTGGAACATACTCAACATAATCATCTTCTTTTTCCATGGTTCTTTTTATTTGTTTTGATACAACTTCCCTGAGGAACAATCTAAAACTAGGCATTTATATAGGAATCAAATTATAATCCAATTCCTATTAGAAATTGGAAATTTTGATTATGATCCAAATCCCACCAGGAATTAAAAATTAACATGCAGAAATATAATGATAAATCCTAATCAACTTTTCCCAAATATCACATATGATACCGACTTCATTATTTAATTTTATTTTGGAGTGACACCTACGTCTAAAAGTTTTATGCATGGAAATAGATAGGAAGATATCATAGAAAAAATCTTTTTCCCAAATTGAAATATAGCAAAATGCACACGTGGTCTTTCTCACCAGTCACCCCTCGCTGTCAAACTTGGAAATCAGGCGTCACAACAAAATTACAAAAGAAATTAATGGCGGACTAGCTGGAATTCGACTAGGAGCATCACGGCGACGATCACCGACGCCGTCATCGACAAAAGGATGAACAGTATAGTCGTCTTCGTCGAAGAGGTCCTTACGAAGCGAATCAAACTTGGAAATCAGCTATTGGAACAAAATAACAAAATAATAAAAGAAATTAATGGCGGACTCACCGGAATTCGACTCAGAGCATCACGGCGACGATCACCGACGCCGTCATCGGGAAAAGGATGAACAGTATTGTAGGCTTCGTCCAAGTAGTCCTTACGAAGCTGATCAAACTTAGAAATAAGCTATCACAGCAAAATAAAATAATAATAAAAGAAATTAAAGGCAGACTCACCGGAATTCGACTCGGAGTATCACGGCAACGATCACCGACGCCGTCATTGGGAAAAGGATGAACAATATAGTCGGCTTCGTCCAAGAAGTCCATACGAAGTGGAACAAACTTAGAAATCAACTATCGCAACAAAATAACAAAATACTAAAAGAAATTAATGGCGGACTCATCAGAATTCGACTCGGAGCACCACGGTGACAATCACCGACGGCATCATCGAGAAGAGGGTGAATAGTAGAGTCGGCTTTGTCGAAGTAGTCCTTACGAAGCTGATCAAACTTAGAAATCAAATATCACAGCACAAGAAAAAAATAATAAAGAAATTAATGGCGGACTTACCGGAATTTGACTCAGAGCATCACGGTGACGATCACCAACGGCGTCTTCGGGAAGAGTATGAATAGTTGAGTAGGGTTCGTCCAAGTAGTACTCACGAAGAAAATCAAACTTGGAAATCAGGTATCACAGCAAAAGAAAAATATACTAAAAGAAATTTATGGCGGACTCATCAAAATTTGACTCGGAGCATCACAACGACGATCACCGATGTCGTCATCGGGAAAAGGATGAACAGGATAGTCGGTTTCGTCCAAGAAGTCCTTACGAAGAGGATCAAACTTGAAAATCAGGTATCACAACAAAAGAAAAAGATACTAAAAAGAAATTAATGGCGGACTCACCGGAATTCGACTCGGAGCATCACGACGACGATCACCGACGCCATCATCGGGAAAGGGATGAACAATATAGTCGGCTTCGTCCAAGAAGTCCTTACGAAGTGGAACAAACTTGGAAATGAGGTATCACAACAAAATAACAAAATAATAAAAGAAATTAATGGCGGACTCACCGGAATTCGACTCGGAGCATTAAGGCAACGATCACCGACGGCATCTTCGGGAAGAGTACAAAAAGTAGAGTCGGCTTCATCCAAGTAGTCCTTACGAAGCTGATCAAACTTAGAAATCAGCTATAATAGAAAAAGAAAAAGATAATAAAAGAAATTAATGACGGACTCACCGGAATTCGACTCGGATCATCACAACGATGATCACTGATGCCGTCATCGGGAAAAGGATGAAAGAGAATAGTCGGCTCCATCCAAGAATTCCTTACGATGCAAATCCTACTCAGTGACGCCGTCATCGGGAGGAATACGAAAAGTAGAGTTGGCTTCGTCCAATTAGTATTCAAACTTAGAAATAAGCTATCACAGCAAAGTAAAAAAATAATAAGAAATTAAAGGTAGACACAACGGAATTCGACTCGGAGTATCACGGCAACGATTACTGACGTCGTCATCGGAAAAAGGATGAACAATATAGTCGGCTTCATCCAAAAAGTCCTTACGAAGTGGAACAAACTTGGAAATCACCTATCGCTACAAAACAACAACATAAGAAAAGAAATTAATGGCGGACTCACCGGAATTCGACTCGGAGCGTCACGGAGACGATCACCGACGGCGTCATCGGGAAAAGGATGAATAGTAGAGTCGGCTTCGTCCAAGTAGTCCTTACGAAGCTGATCAAACTTAGAAATCAAATATCATAGCAAACGAAAAAGTTAATAAAAGAAATTAATGGCGGACTCACCGAAATTCGACTCGGTGGATGACTCGGTGGATGACGGTGACGATCACCGACGCCGTCATCGGAAAAAGGATGAACAGTATAGTCGGCTTCGTCCAAGAAGTCCTTATGAAGCGGATCGAACTTGGAAATCAGGTATCACAGCAAAAGAAAAGGATAATAAAATAAATTAATGGCGGACTCATCGGAATTCGACTCGGAGTATCACGGCGACAATTACCAACGATGTCATCGGGAAAAGGGTGAACAATATAGTCAGCTTCGTCCAAAAAGTCCTCACGAAGCGGAACAAACTTGGAAATCATCTATCGCTACAAAATAACAACATAAGAAAAGAAATTAATGGCAGACTCACAGGAATTCGAGTCGGAGCGTCACGGAGACGATCACCGACTGCGTCATTAGGAAGATGATGAATAGTAGAGTCAAGTTCGTCCAAGTAGTCCTTACGAAGTTGATCAAACTTAGAAATCAAATATCGTAGAAAACGAAAAAGATAATAAAAGAAATTAAAGGCGGACTCACCGGAATTCGACTCGGTGGTTGACCGTGATGATCACCGACGCCGTCATTGAAAAAAGGATGAACAGTATAGTCTGCTTCATCCAAGAAGTCCTTACGAAGCGGATCGAACTTGGAAATTAGGTATCACAGCAAAAGAAAAAGATAATAAAATAAATTAATGGCGGACTCATCGGAATTTGACTCGGAGCATCATGACGACGATCACCGACGACGTCATCGAAAAAAGGATGGACAATAGTGTAGGCTTCGTCCAAGTAGTCCTTACGAAGCTGATTAAACTTAGAAATAAGCTATCACAGCAAAACAAAAAAATAATTAAAAAAACTAAAGGTAGACTCAGCAGAATTTGACTCGGAGCATCACGACGACGATCACCGACGCCGTCATCAGGAAAAGAATGAACAGTATAGTCGGCTTCGTCCAAGAAGTCCTTACGAAGCGGAACAAACTTGGAAATCAGCTATCGCAACAAAATAACAAAATAATAAAAGAAAGTAATAGCGGACTCATTGGAATTCGACTCGGAGCATCGTGGCGATGATCACTGACGGCGTCTTTGAGATGAGAATGAACAGTTGAGTCGGCTTCGTCCAAGTAGTCCTTACGAAGCGGATCAAACTTGGGAATCAGCTATCACAGCAAAATAAAAATATAATAAAAGAAATTAATGGCGGACTCACCGGAATTCGACTCGGAGCATTACGGCGACGATCATCGACATTGTCATTGGGAAAAGGATGAATAGTATAGTCGGCTTCATCCAGCGAATCAAACCTAGAAATCAAGTATCACAACAAAATAACAAAATAATAAAAGAAATTAATGGCGGACTCACCAAAATTCGACTCGGAGCATCATGGTAACAATCACCGACAGCGTCTTCGGGAAGGGTACGAATAGTAGAGTCGGCTTCGTCCAAGTAGTCCTTACGAAGCTGATCAAACTTAGAAATCAGCTATCATAGCAAAATAAAAATACAATAATAGAAATTAATGGCGGGCTCATCGGAATTTGACTCGGAGCATTACGATGACGATCATCGATGCCGTCAATGGGGATAAGATGAACAGTATGGTCGACTTCGTCCAAGAAGTCTTTACGAAGCAGATCAAACTAACAAAATAACCAAGTAATATAAGAAATTAATGGCGGACACACCGGAATTCTACTCGGAGCGTCACAGCGACGATCACCGACGGCGTCATCGGGAAGAGGTGAATAGTAGAGTCGGCTTCGTCCAAGTAGTCCTTACGAAGCTGATCAAACTTAGAAATCAAATATCATAGCAAAAGAAAAAGATAATAAATAAATTAATGGCGGATGCACCGGAATTCGACTCGGAGCATCACGGCTATGATCACCGACGGCGTCTTTGGGAAGCGTATGAACAGTTGAGTAGGCTTCGTCCAAGTAGTCCTCACGAAGCGAATCAAACTTGGAAATCAAGTATCACAACAAAAGAAAAAGATACTAAAAGAAATTAATGGCGGACTCACCGGAATTCGACTCGGAGCATCACGGCATCGTCGCCGTCATCGGGAAAGGGATGAACGGTATAGTCGGCTTCGTTCAAAAAGTCCTTACGAAGTGAAACAAACTTGGAATGGGGCCCACCTCTATTAGAGAGGTGGTACACATGTGGTATGAAAAATGTGGTAAGCCTAGCATTTTCCTTTTTGATATTGTGAGTGTTCATGACACTAATTCCTCAACTCTTAAAAGTGATATTTGTAAAGTGTTTAGTAAGCAATATGCGTGGTCAAGGATATGATGGTGCTAGCAATATGCGTGGTGAATGGAGTGGCTTACAAGCATTATTTCTCAATGATTGTCCATATGCATATTATATTCATTGCTTTGCTCATTGCCTTCAATTAGCTTTAAATGTTGCTGCTAAAGAGGTAGGACTTGTTTGAAGATTTTTTCAATGTTGAATAACATTGTGAATTTTGTTGGTGCTTCTGCCAAACGACATTCTGAGTTAAAATTAACCCGACAAGCTGAAATTGAAGACTTATTAGCAGCTGGAAGACTTGGAACAGGTAAAGGGTCTAATCAAATTCGATGTCTGCAATGACCTGGAACTACTCGTTGGGGCTCACATTTTAGTTCTATTAGGAGTTTGATTTATTTATTTAGTGCAACCAAGACACTTCTAAAGGATATCAGTCATAATGGACCTACCTCACAATTTCATGGGGAAGCATAAGGTATTAAAATTTCTATGTTGTCTTTTGACTTCGTCTTTGCCTTGAATTTGTTGGACAAAACTATGAGATTCACTGATTTTCTTTGTCAAGAACTTCAAAGAAAATCTCAAGACATTGTAAGTGCTTTGAATTTGGTTGCAAGTACAAAAATGGAGCTTGATGAGTTGAGAAACAATGGTTGGGATGACTTTATACAAAGTGTACGATCATTTTGTGAAAAAAATGAAATTAGTATGCCTGATATGGGTGCCCGTCATACAATGGGAACTGGGCGTTCTTGTCAACAAAAAGATTGTATCACAGTGGAGCATTATTATCATATGGATGTATTTAATGAGGTAATAGATTATCAGTTGGGGGAGTTAAATATTAGATTTCCATATGAAACTGTGGAACTCCTTCGTCTTAGCTCATCATTGGATCCCCGTGATGCTTTCGAGCGATTTAACATTGATGATATATACACTCTTGCTGATAAATTTTATCCTCAAGATTTCACTACAACTGAGTTGTAGGCTTTAAATCAACAACTGGGATTTTATAAGATCGACATGGATCACAATCCAACCTTCAAGAATCTTGATTCCATTCCTATATTACTTGAGCGCTTAGTGGAAACAAGATTAGCACAAACCTACTACTTGATTGATAGATTGATTCGTTTGGTGCTAACTCTTCCTGTTTCTACAACAATAATAGAACGAGCATTTTCTTGTATGAGACTGATCAAAAATCGGCTTCGAAACAAGATAGGTGATGAATTTCTTGCTGATTGTATGTTACTTCACATTGAAAGAGAATTTACTGATAATATAGATAATGAATCGATAATTAATGATTTTAATTCTATGAAGACTTGAAGGGTGCAACTTATATAGTGTTATTTGAGAGGTAATGCTCATTATGTCCCCCCTTTGAGTAGATATATTATTAATTTTTTGTTATCAATGAAATTACATCGTACTATCGAGTTTTCTATATACTTAGTATGTTTATATGTAAGGTAAATTTAGCCTACTCAAGTTTGAAATCCTGGGTCCGTCCCTGCGATGTCGTCATAAGGAAGAGGATGAACAGTAGAGTCGCATTCGTCCAAGAAGTTCTTACGAAGCGGATCAAACTCTAAAATCAGCTATCACAACAAAATAAAAAAATTAGTAGAGGACTCACTGGAATTCGACTCGGACCATCACGACGACGATCACCGACGTCGTCATCGGGAAGAGGATGAACAGTAGAGTCGGCTTCGTCCAAGAAGTCCTAACAAAGTTGATCAAACTTAGAAATTAGCTATCACAGCAAAATAAAAAAAATAAAAAAATTCATGGCGGACTCAACAGAATTCGACAAGGAGCGTCACGACGACAATCACTGACATCATCATTGGGAATAGGATGAATAGTAGAGTCGGCTTCATCCAAGTAGTCCTTACGAAGTTGATCAAACTTAGAAATCAGCTATCACAGCAAAATAAAAACAAAATAAAAAAATTAATGGCTGACTCACTGGAATTTGACTCGGAGCATCATGGCGACGATCACCGACGACGTCATCGGGAAGAGGATGAGGTGGAGTCGGCTTCATCCAAGTAGTCCTTACGAAGCTGGCTAAACATAGAAATCATCTATCACAGCGAAATAAAAAAAAATAAATGAAATTAATGGCAGACTCACTGGAATTCGACCCCGAGCATCACGACGATGACCACTGACGTCCTCATCAGGAAGAGGATGAACAGTAGAGTTGTATTCGTCCAAGTAGTTCTTACGAAGATGATCAAACTTAGAAATCAGCTATCACAGCAAAATAAAAAAATAATAAAAGAAATTGAAGGCAGGCTCACCGGAATTCGACTCGGAGCATCATGGTGATGATCACTGACGGCGTCATCGGGAGGAGAATGAACAGTAGAGTCGGCTTCTTCCAAGTAGTCCTTACGAGGCTGATTAAACTTAGAAATCAGCTATCACGGCAAAATAAAAAAATAATAAAAGAAATTAATGGCAGACTCACCGGAATTTGACTTAGAGCATCACGACGACGTTCACCGACGTCGTCATCGGGAAGAGGATGAACAGTAAAGTCGGCTTAGTCCAAAAATTTCTTACGAAGTTTATAAAACTTAGAAATTAGCTATCACAGCAAAATAAAAAAATGATAAAAAAAAATTAATGGCGAACTCACTGGAATTCTACTATGAGCATCACGGCGACGATCACCGATGACGATATCGGGAAGAGGATGAACAGTATACTTGTAGCTGCTTCCTCTTCTTCATCAGTCTGTTGCTTCTTCTTCTCAAGTATAATTAAGGAATTAAATATCAGGAATTTGGGAAATATCTGTGGTCCAAAATGTAGAAATATCAATGAAAATATCATAAAAGCATCGATATCATTAAAAATTGATGAAAAACCCTGAAAATTATTAGAAAAATGTGGAAATGTTGAACGAAAACTAGAGACATGCTTGTTTAATCAATTATCTAACAATTTAACCAAAGAAATTGATAAAACGTAATTGTATGGTGGATTTATGTGACTAAGATTGCATATGATGCTCGCTGAGAAATAATAAGAGTTTTAAGTATTTACGAACATAAACATAATAATAGTATCACCTTCAGCTAGAGGTATTTTTAATGTAGTAAGAGATATAAGGGAAATTGTGAGAAATATTTTGTAAGACAAAAGCATATAATTAGTGTGGATAAATTTAACAGAAATAAGGAAATGACAAAAAAATCATCCGCCTAGGTGGATAAGCTGCTGTTAGCATTAAATGGTATGTTGGACGGGGTTCGACAACGACAAGCGTGAGTTAGATTGCTGTCAAGTTGTTAGCGTATATGCGTGAAAATTTGACAAAATTCTCACAAGATATTGGCGAAATTTCGATAGTTTCGGCAATAAATTAACCAAGTTCAACCTTTAAATGTTGCAAAATATCACCTCGATAAATTCGCGGAAAAATAAAAAAAACTACGATATCGTCACATGAAAAAATACGAAATTATCATCGATATATATGCTTGAGAAAGGATACAAAGAGGGCATAGGGAAAATAAGAACAGAAGATCTGGACTCCCCAAGTTGGCAACGCAGTTGCACGTGCACCATACGTACACGTAACAATTATGAAACAGTAAAAAAGAAAAATTTGGAAGTGAAAATGTCAACCGAAAAACAGTAAAAAAGAAAATTAAGGTAGAGACGAAGACGACAGCCTCTTTTCTGGGTCTGGGTTTGGGTTTGGGGTATATGCACTCAGACTCAGTCACTCGGCTACTCCTTCAGAACAAAAATTGGAGTTCTATGCTCGTAAACTCTCACTTACCTCCAAATTGACAAACCCTAAAACACATGCTCTGAACACTGAAACCACAATGGCACTTGGATTCCCAATCGGAAATTGAGGCTTGAAGAAACCAGGTGAGGCTTTACTTTTTATGCATATTTCTTTGCTCCATTTGATCCCATTTTGTTGGAAGCCTTTTGTTTGGTTTTAGCAACATTCTGGGTTCTTGAACTGATTACAGAAGTGAATGTTACTTTAATTTTGGAAATGGAAAACATGGGTTGGGATATTGTTTGATGCTTGTATGGTGAGTGGTTTTAGTGCTGATGGGAATTGTGCAGTTGTCATGGTTTTGGGTAAAGAAGAAATAGAAAAGTGGTACTCTGTTGTGTGGTTGCCAATTGTTACGAATTAGTTTAAACTAAAACAAAAAGTAATGAATTATGCTTAATGGCTTTCTCTTTTTCTTCCTTTGTTATTGAATTTTCTTTTCTGTAAACCAAAGAAATCAGGAATTACTCTAACAGACCTGAACATTTTTAATTTTTAAACAAAATATTAAACAAAGATTTTGGCACTTCTAAGATCATACAAAGGTATGCAATGCAGCACCTCAAGTCCTTCTCAAATTGTGTTATGATCATGTCATGTTAGAAATGGTACATTGGCAAGAATTCATGTTAAACACGTGGAAACGTAAAATTGGATTGCGCAACATTAAGTATTTATCAGGATATTTCTTAAAGTTTGGTTATTTGCAGCTAGGTTTTGCTCTTCTCCCTCCATTGAGTGTTCCTGAGCAGGGTATTGGTGAACAACCACTTACTCCTTGGCTTTTGGATCTCGGTAATCTTTTTTCTTTTTATTTGTTTGAACTTTTTATATAATAGTTAGCTCTAGTTCATAGATATTTTTGTATACTTAATCAGCTTGTTTTATTGACGCTTCGGTGGGGATAGCCATGAGGAACTCTTGATAGTCAGCCCAAAAGGAATGATATAGTTGTTCATATCTTTCAGAAAACTGTCATGGACACTGAAGTGGTGGTAGATGTTGAGGGGGAAAACATGGAACATCACATGGAAGAAAACACTGAACCAGGTGAAAAGCAGAATGTAAATCAAAATTTTACAGGGAGGGAAATAAGTATTCAGGATGATGGGAATACTAAGCCACATGTGGGAATGGAATTTGAATCAGAGGAGGCTGCCAAGACTCTTTATGATGCATATTCGAGGCATGTAGGTTTTAGCACACACGTTGGTCAGTTCAGTCGTACTAAGCCTGATGGACCAATTGTGACATGGGACTTTGCATGTTCTAGAGAGGTATTCAAAAGAAAGAATGTAGAAAGCTGCAATGCCATGCTACGTATAGAGAGAAAGGGTGCAAACAGTTGGGTTGCGACGAAGTTTGTTGAGGACCACAACCATTCAATGGTAAGTCCTAGTAAGGTCCATTACCTTCGACCCCGTAGGCACTTTGCTGGTGCTACAAAGAATACAGCTGAGACTTTGGATGCCACTACTGATGTTTACTTTGCCACAGAGGGTAATCATGTCTCTTATGAACCCAATCGTGGAGGTAGGAGTGTCTCCCCTGTAGAACCAAATCACCCTGCAAGGAATCTTGGGCCTGTTAACTATATAAGGCCATCTAGCCGAAAGAGAACACTTGGACGAGATGCTCAAAATCTTCTTAACTATTTCAAGAAGATGCAGGCTGAAAACCCTGGCTTCTATTATGCTATCCAACTTGATGATGAGAACCGAATGACTAATGTCTTTTGGACTGATGCAAGATCTAGGACAGCTTATAATAACTTTGGTGATGCTGTAATTTTTGATACAATGTATCGACCAAATCAGTACCAAGTCCCATTTGCTCCTTTCACTGGTGTAAATCATCATGGTCAGATGGTATTGTTTGGTTGTGCATTACTTCTAGATGAGTCCGAGTCTTCCTTTACTTGGCTGTTTAGGACATGGCTTTCTGCCATGAATGATAAGCCTCCTGTGTCTATAACTACAGACCAAGATAGAGCCATACAAGTAGCAGTTGCTCAGGTATTTCCACAAACGCGGCACTGCATATGCAAGTGGCATATTTTAAGAGAAGGACAAGAACGACTGGCTCATACATATCTTGCTTATCCTTCCTTATACGGAGAGCTATATAGCTGCATCAACTTTTCAGAGACAATTGAGGATTTCGAATCATCATGGGCGTCCCTTCTTGAGAGATACGATCTTCTAAGGAATGACTGGCTGCAGGCAGTGTATAATGCTCGAAAGCAATGGGCCCCTGTCTATTTTCGTGGTACTTTCTTTGCTGCAATTTTCTCAAACCAAGGTGTTAGTTCTTTCTTTGATGGCTATGTGAATCAACAGACAAGTATACCTCTGTTTTTTAAGCAGTACGAAAGGGCTCTAGAACTTTCATTAGAAAAAGAAATAGAAGCAGATTATGATACAATGTGCACAACACCAGTACTAAAGACACCATCACCAATGGAACAACAGGCAGCTAACCTGTATACCAAAAAAGTTTTCGCAAAGTTTCAAGAGGAATTGGTAGAAACTTTTGTTTATACTGCAAATAAAATTGAGGGTGATGGACTGGTTAGTAAATACAGGGTTGCAAAATATGAACATGATGACAAGGCGTATATGGTCACATTAAATGTCTCCGAGATGAAAGCAAGCTGCAGCTGTCAGATGTTTGAATATTCGGGTATCCTCTGTAGACATATTTTGACTGTCTTCACGGTTACAAATGTTCTCACCCTTCCACCACATTACATATTGAAGCGATGGACAAGAAATGCCAAATCTGGGGTTGGACTAGATGAACAGAGTTCAGAGAACCAAGGTATTGAAACACTAAACATGCGCTTTAACAATTTATGTCGGGAAGCCATTAAATATGCAGAGGAAGGGGCAATTGCTGTGGAGACTTACAATGCAGCAATGAGTGCTCTACGAGAGGGTGGGAAAAAGATTTCTGTTGTGAAGAAAAACGTTGCTAAAGTCACACCTCCTAGTTCTCAGGCCAGTGGAAATATACAAGAAGACAATATGAAGAAATCCCCACTGCCTCTTGGCGAAATGGCCCCCTCGTTGTGGCCTTGGCAAGAAGCATTGCCACATCGCTTTAATCTTAATGATGGAGGAGTTCCTGTTGCTGATTTGAATCAACCCAGCATGGCCCCCGTCTCTATTCACCCTGATGGTGCCCATCCTGATAACACGGTATGAATCTAAAGGAGGTTTTATAGTTGTTTCGTTTGTTCCTGTTTATACCTCTTTTGTGGCTATGTGTTTCCAACTTTCCATTATACCTGAGATCTCCAGATTTTTATTTTGGAATTCCTTCTCTAAAGATATAGGGTTGACTTATTATAGTTTCTATTATTGATGTAGGTTGTCCTTACTTGTTTCAAGTCCATGGCATGGATCATAGAAAATAAGAATTCAACATCAGCTGGGAAAGTGGCCGTTATCAACTTGAAGGTATGCATGTCTCTTCTGTATATGTGTAGAATTTTCCAACTTTACTATCTTGTATGTTTGAGTTATCTTTAATTTCACTTAAGAGTTCTCATGCTACTTTAAATATTAGAAGTGATAGGGGATTTAAGTTAAGGGATAAGTGAGGCACAATGCATTTACAAGCTAGATTCACTTCAATGAATTATTGATCTCAAGAATTGTGTCAAATCCAATCATTGCATTGTCCTGGCTTGTTCCTCAACCTGAGTGATTTAAGTTGAGTGATACGTGAGGCACAATTTCTCCCCTTGTGTTATTGATTATCAACAGTTGCGTATCCAATCATTGAATCCATTGTCCTCACTTGTCCCTCAACTTAAGTTACTTAGGCAAGTACTTCTCTTTAACCTAATGTGACTTTAGTTCAGAGGTGATTTATCATCTTTTGGAAACCGTTTAAATATTCATGCAGTTTCCATTTGAACCCTTTAAGAACAAAATAATGATTATTCTTGTCGTTTTACATTTACAAATAATTTACTCAAGCATAATAGCTGAATTTGGACCACTGACGTCTATGGCCTGGTACTAGCTCTTTACTGTAAAGGCTATCCCCAATCACGTAGTCTCCACCCAGGCCGATAACAAACTTTAAAATTAAAATAAATATATAATTATATTTTTTTAGAAGGAGAAGGTTAGGTTGCTGTTGATATGGCTGTCTTGCTGTTCTAATATTCTTTTACATCTATTGTAGCTCCAAGATTATGGCAAGAACCCTGCAGGCGAGACAGAGGTACAATTTAGGCTAACAAGAGTTACACTTGAGCCTATGTTAAGATCGATGGCCTATATCAGTCAGCAGCTCTCTGCACCAGCCAACAGAGTTGCTGTCATCAATTTGAAGGTATGCAAACCCAAAGTTTCAACCTCTTTCGTATCACAGTTTTTCCCCTTGTGTTAAGGTATTTACAATGAAATTTCTTGGGTTTCACCGTAATTTTTGCAATTGGATTGGCATCACAGTTAGACTTGTGACAGGAATTTGAATTGAGCTATCTACAGTCAGTATAGGTGGGTGAGTGAGTTTATAACTGAAGATTTCTGGATTAATAGGCCTGTTTAAAGGTTATGGGGGTAAAGTGCACTATTGAGTATCTTTCAAAAGAGATTATGGGTTAAGTTCAACAAAGTAAGCTGCAGGAATTATCTGGGCTGAAGCCTGGAGGTAAGGATATATGGATTTCCTGTTGGGAAAATGTTGGGGAAATAAGTGGACTTTAGAGTGTGAAAAGCTATAGAGGGTATTGAGGAAGGAAATACTAAGCTTGGGGTGTTTTCTGGGGCTGTTAACAACATACTGAGAGTAGTGTTTCCTATTACTCTGGGATTGCAGTATGCTTATTAAGTTATTAATGATGGGCATTAAGTTCTGTTTCCAATGAGGGGCGAGGTGCGGATGTTCCTTAGAGGTAGCATTGGTTATGCAGGTGCAACTCATCAAAAAAATATTTACTATAACAATTTCCATTAGTAGTAATAGTATTACTGCTATTCTTACTCCTTTCATTTGTTCATTTTTAAAATGCCTTCTGTACTGTTGTAGTTGAATGATGATGTTTTGATGAATCAGCAATGCTTACAGTCTGTTGCACTGTGCGTTAGGTAATTTGTAGTCAATGACTAAAATTGCTTGCTCATACATACCATTCTTTAACAAAGGAACGTGGCAAATTTTTTCCCTTTATTATTAGACTGGAATTTCTATTTCATGCTGGAAGTACAATGTGATCAAACTAAGTCTGTTGTAAACTCTTTAATTATTATCATAAGGAGACAAGGCACATCTACTATAAACTTTCAAAGTCCTTGAAGACAATTTAGATATCTGTCGAAATCATTTTGGTTTCTTTAATAAACGAAACAGAATAAATGTGTAATGGAAAGGTTTAAATAGAAGTACAATGAACCAGAGGTCAAAATAAGACAAAAACATACTAATAGACAACCACAAATAGCAACATAACCAGGCCAAAAAAATAGAAAACCCAAAGAAGAAACTGCAGCTTCTCGGTTCACATCCGACAATATCCTAAAACATCCTTGTATTCCTTTCCATCCAAACCACCCCACAGATTGTCATTGGACCTAAGTCCCATATAACTTGTAGCTTTTTTCCATCCTCAAAGCATAATAGTTTTTAATGAATAGAGAAGCACACGAATGGGGGGGCGCCACCCCATTCATGAGCTGTTTTTGAGGGAGGAAAAGAGGTATGGTGATAGGAAGCTGTGCTGCATTGACAATATTGTGGGTGGTATGGATGGAGAGGATTAGAAGGATTTTTGAAGATGCAAGGAGGACAATACAGACCATTTGTGGGACAGAGTTCACTCTTGGGCATTCTTGTGGGCTTCAGTTTCCTCTGAGTTTAGGGATTGGGTGTTTCATGCTATTTGTTCGGATTGGAATGCTGCTGTCTAGAAATTTTGGGAGTAAAATAAGGATGCTTGGAAACACAGCAAGAAATGCATGGCTCTGCAAATTCAAACATAGGAATCCTTTGTATTCACATTCATTATTATTCTAAAGTAATCCAATTTTGTATGAAATTATTATTATTTTATACTTAAATTTGTCATCATTAGTGTTCAATGTATCTACATTATTGTGGTTTCTCAGCTTCAAGATACAAAGACAACTTCTGGAGAAACGGAGGTCAAGTTTCAAGTGTCCAGAGATACACTAGGTTCCATGTTGAAATCAATGGCTTACATCCGTGAGCAGCTATGACAAATGTAAGCATACTAGGAGACTTGGCAATTTACCAATTTAGCATTTACATAATTTCATTCTTATGTATTTCTTCCGTATGCTAACTGCTCATCAATTGTATAATGAACTTCTTTTTGGGAGAAATCTTTTTTTTCGTATTTAAATAAGATATATATGGTCCTCAAATAAAGTTATGATTGCTGATTGTATCATGATTCTATGTTGAACACAGCGAGCTTCATTCTGATATGAAGTCTGTAAAGAAGACTTATTCGTTTGCCAACCTCCAAAACGAATAATCGAATCTAGGCTATCTCTGTATAAAAGGCGCAAGCGAAAGAGAAGTGAAGATATGTTGGCCTATGGCCATGGGCGTACGATGCCAGTGTTCCATGAAGAAATTTAGTTTAGTTGTAGTTAGGTGTTCTATTCCTTGGACCACATCTAGTTTAGTTGTAGCTAAGGTATAGATGGTTTTCATGTAACCTTGTTTTGGATGCTGGTATGTACATGCTAGTTGTGAATGCCCACATGCAATGAGCCTTGCCTTGCATATATTTTGTATCTGAAATCCAACTGGTGCTTCAATTTCATAATGCGCCAATTGCATATATTCTTGGGGATGTTGAAACTAAATCAAGCAAAATTGAGGACGCAATGTATGTTTGAGAAGGTTGTGAGGGATTTGTAGACCAGAAGGTGCGCATATGGCTGGCGTCAAAAGCTATAATAATTTAGAAGAGCACCAAGTTATTCTTTATCCCACTCCAGTCCAAAACCAAAAAGTCACATGAAATTAGAAAGAGTTCATACGACGAAATTAGGTTGCAAATAAAATAATTGATAATCACAACGTGGTGGGGACCTCGGATTTGATGAAACATTAGGCTACTGTTAATTACTTTTCTTGTGTCCGTAGACACTCTTTGATTGGTCGATGATATTGTCGTTGTTGAGATAATCAATGAAAGTTGTTAATATTTTAATCCCTAAACGACAAATTTGCATGTCATTAGGTTCCATGAGGGGCACTTGCCCTTAAACAATTATTAAAAGATGCTAAGTGCTTAATAATCTTTTTGAAGCAGTCAAAGTTGGACAAACATTATTTTAACTCTATGTTCAATTATTTTGAATTTCGATTCTTTAATAAAATTTTAATCCAAAGTCATTTATAATGAAAGTGGAAATGTTAGACAGTGGACATAAACTGAGAAGTCATTTTCCAATTCTGCTAATATTCAAAATTGCTGGTGAGTTGATAGCATCTTTGTCCGACCAAAAAGAAAAAGAAAAAGAAAAAAAAGTTGATAGCATCTTGCACCATTTTGGCCAGTGTAGGCAATATTTGGCCAGTGTTAGCTATTACCATTATTGCATCTCGAAAAGCTTTCTACTTCCTTACAAACCTGTATTTCCAAGTTGTGCTAGCCTAGCTACTTGCAAATCTTGGAATATTTTACTTCACCCAAATCCCTTGCAGTCTGCAGAGAAGAGAAAAGATGGCTTTGATCGGAGAGGCTCTTATCTCTGCTTCCGTCCAGGTGTTGTGCGACAGAATTACTTCAGCCGAGTTCGTCGACTTATTTCGGCACAAGAAACTTGACAAACCACTCCTCATGAAACTGAACACCACATTGTTGACCTTGAATGTAGTGCTCGATGATGCAGAGGAGAAGCAAATGGTAAACCCTGCTGTGAGAAAATGGCTTGACGAGCTCAAACATGCTGTCTTTGATGCGGAGGACTTACTGGATGAGATCGACACTGAAGCCTTGCGACGCAAGCTGGAAGGCGAAGATCAAATCGACAAATTAACCAACAAGGTGTGGAACTTCCTCTCTTCTTCTCATACTCATTTTTATCAAAGTATGAATGTTAAGATACAAGAGTTGTTACAAAGATTAGAAAGCTTTGTACAACAGAAAAGTATTCTGGGTCTTAGAGAAGGTGTTGGGAGGCAGGTTTCACAAAGAACTCCAACAACTTCCTTGGTTCATGAACCCTGTTTCCATGGTAGAGATGAAGTCATAGAAAAGTTCTCAAAAGTGTTGCTATCTGATGATGCAAGCAAGGATGATGTGTCTGTCCTCACCATTGTTGGAATGGGTGGGGTTGGCAAGACAACCCTTGCCCGAATGCTTTACAATGACGATAAGGTGAAAAGTCATTTTACATTTCAAGCTTGGGCTTGTGTTTCAGAAGATTATGATGCTATTAGGATTACCAAAACTCTTCTTGAGTCAGTCACTTCAAAGCCTTGTACTACAACAGATCTGAATTTGCTTCAAGTTGAACTAAGAGAACAACTGAGGGGAAAGAAATTTTTATTTGTATTGGATGACCTATGGAATGAAGATTATACTGATTGGAAGTTCCTCCAAACTCCTTTTACTTCAGGAGCAAGGGGAAGTAAAGTCATCATAACAACACGGAACACAAATGTAGCATCAGTCATGCAAAATGTTCCTATTCAATACTTGGAACCCCTGTCAAATGAGGACTGCTGGTTGCTACTTGCAAAACATGCATTTGGAAATGAAAACTATAGTGCACATCCAAACTTGGAAGAAATCGGGAAGCAAATTGCACGCAAATGCAATGGATTGCCTTTAGTTGCACAAACACTTGGTGGTGTGTTACGTAGCAAGAAAGACTCCGAAGAATGGAACAAAGTATTAAATAGTAGCATTTGGGACTTACCTTACCAAAAAAGTAATATTCTTCCTGCTCTAGGATTGAGTTACCATTATCTTCCTGCAACGTTAAAACAATGCTTTGTTTATTGTTCAATTTTTCCAAAGGACTATGAATTCGAGATAGAAGGTTTGGTTAGTCTTTGGATGGGAGAAGGTTTAATTCCCCAAGCTGAGAATGTGGAAAGAATGGAAGAGGTGGCTAAGGAATATTTTAACGAACTGTTATCCCGATCATTGTTTCAAAAGTTGGGGAAATCAAGTTTCACTATGCATGATCTCATCAATGACTTGGCTGTGTTTATGTCTAAGGGATTTTGTTCCAGGTTGGAAGGGAAAGAATCACATGAACTAGAAAGGGTTCGCCATTTGTCATATGCTAGGGGAGATTTTGATGTTGCTACAAAATTTAAGCCATTAAATGGTGCTAAGTGTATGCGGACCTTCCTACCTCTCTCTTTAAATCAATATTCTTTTCCTAATAACTACATAAGTAGAAAAGTTATGAAAGATTTGTTGCCATCACTAAGATGTTTACGGGTGCTATCATTGTCACTTTACAAAAATGTCATCGAGTTACCTGATTCTATTGGAAACCGCATTCACTTGCGCTACTTGGATCTTTCCAATACCGCAGTTGAAAGGTTACCTGGGGCACTTTGCAAACTCTACAACTTACAGACATTACTATTGTCAAATTGTTCATCTCTCCTTGAATTGCCTGCAGACATCACAAAATTGATTAATTTACAGAAATTAACGTTGGCATATTGTGGGTCTCTTACTAAATTGCCTGCAAACTCGTGGGAGTTGATTAATTTGCATCATCTTGATGTCAGGGGAACTAAAATTGAAGAGATGCCGGTGCAAATGGGTAGACTGAAAAGTTTGAGAACATTGACTGCTTTTGTTGTTGGAAAATCTACTGGGTCATGCATAGGAGAATTGAGGGAGTTGCAGCAGCTTGGAGGAAAACTTTCAATTTTGAAGCTACAAAATGTAGTTGATGCGAGGGATGCACTCCAAGCCAATATGAAGGACAAGAAAGATCTCAAGGAGTTAGAGTTTTCATGGGGTGCGGAGGATGCTGATGATTCCCAAAAGGAGAAAGATGTACTTGACAAGCTCCAGCCTGGCTTGAATTTGGAGAAACTAACCATCAGATTCTATGGTGGAACCAATTTCTCGAATTGGTTAGGAGACTCTTCTTTCTCTAACATACAAGTCATGCATCTCAGTGATTGTAGATATTGTTGGTCGTTGCCACCAGTTGGGCGGCTACCAGGTCTCAAAGAGCTCTGTATAGAAAGAATGAAGTCTTTGAAGACGATTGGCGTGGAATTCTATGGCAGAAATGGAGGTTCTCTGATTCAGCCATTTCAATGTCTGGAGAGGCTGGAGTTTAGTGAGATGGAAGAGTGGGAGGAATGGGTACCAAGTGGAAGTGCAAATGCAAGTGGAGGTGAATATGGTCCAGACTTTCCTCGTCTCCAAGAGTTGATTCTAACCGGATGTCCGAAGTTGAGAGGAAACTTGCCTTATGAGCTACCTTGCTTGAAGAGGCTTTGGGTGAGTGGGTGTCAGGTTTTACATGATGTAAAGCCCACTACCACAACTACCATTAGTCTTAACTACAAATCTCTTAAAGAATTGTATATAAGACGATGCCAGGCAGGTCTGTTATCATTATTAGAGACAAAGTTCCTGTCCCTACTTTACTTTGGAAATGTTGTTGACGTACAGTGCTTGCCCAACTGCAATCGTCTTCAACGTTTGACTCTTTGGGATTGTCCCACGCTGTCGTCGTTCCCTAAAGATGGCCTGCCCACTACGTTGACATCACTTTCTATATACGGTTGTAGGAAATTAGAATTCCTAGCCGATGAGATGTTGGCCAAATTGACATCGCTTGACCGTTTGTGCATATGGAATAGCTGTGATTCAATGAGGTTCTTACGGTTGGGCATTTTTCCCAAATTGACGAGCCTTGACATTGGGGAATGTGAGAATCTGGAATCCCTTTCCATTGATGAGAATCTCAGCCATCTCAATAATTTGTGTTTTCCCCTGAGTTCCTTTTCAGTCCACGGATGCGAGAAATTGAAGTCATTACCCAAACGCATTCACACCCTCATAGCCCTTCGATCATTGTCGATAAGGAATGTTTCGAATCTGGAGTCATTTGCAGAAGATGGGGGTTTGCCTCCCAACCTCCGAGATTTTAGCATTGAGAATTGGAAGAGACGGAGGGCTTCATCTTCATCAGCGGGGGAGTACTGTAACTGGGGTTTGCAAGCACTTGTCTCCCTTGAATCATTTGCAATCGTTGGAAGTGACCATGTCTTGGAGACGTTGCTCAAGGAACAGCTGCTCCCTACCACTCTTCGCAGTCTCTACATCTCTTCTCTATCAACTCTGAAATCTTTGGACGGAAAGGGTCTTGTACACCTCACTTCTCTTCAAAATCTACATATTAGACAGTGTGACAGTCTCCAATGCCTGCCAGAAGAGGGTTTGCCGCCATCTCTTCAAAGGCTAAGTATCTACGAATGTTCTGCCCTGGAGAAAAGGTATAAGAATAAGACGGGACAAGATTGGGCCAAGATTTCTCACATTCCTTGCATCGAGATAGACGAAGAAGTGATCATATAATATGAGCTATTCCATATTTCACTCTCAATGCTCAACTCTCAAATTAAACTCAGGTGAGGTAACTGATCATGACTGCTGTTTGTTAATTGCATTGTCAGTGCGGTTTACTGGTCTGATGCTATTTCCTAATTTGTGCTTTACACAAAAACGCAATCTGATTTGTAATAATATTTTGGTGAGTAAATTCTGGTTTTATTTACATTATTTCTGATTAGGGTGCAGTGGTTTTGCAGGACGGCATACCTTCTCTTGGGGTGCTTTTCATTTTGCAACATTTCTTTACGTGTGATTTCCAGAGGAGGGTTTATCATTGTATATAGCTCTTCGGGTGGTTTTTCTACAAAACAAGTGTCACAAAGGAGGAGAAACCGAAAAGATTTACTTGGAATATCTCAAGTCTCCTTTCAGATAAAGGCATCGAATGCACAACATTGATTTGGTACAATTTCATAATTAAAATGTGTTTCCCAAGTCTCTTTTTTCTTTCCCCTGTTTTGTTTCCCCTGTTTTTGCATAATAACGGACCAAACCATCACAATTCACGTCCATGGACCAAAACCATACAAAAACGGTATCTGATATGTTTTGAGATCACGTTTAAACCATGTCGACCACGGACCTGAATTTTGCCATTTTTGACCAAAAAAATAAAAAAACTTCCTGCTGCCATTTAAAAAAACTAATATTACAATAAACCAAATCCATTGAGATTAGGAATGACAAATTTATGTTTACAAAAATTGGAGATTCTGCTTGAGTGATTTTACCAATTAGACAGCACAGCAGAACCGATTTCAAAATTACTAATTTAATAAAATAAAAAAAGCATTCTACCTATGTTAGAAACATAAAGGGCATCATGCTTGAAGCTACACTCTACGTTGCCGTCAGACTTAAGTGAGTAAGCGCACATCACACTTCATATCACTACGATCATGACAGAATGGGCTTCCACAGAGACAATGGAAGGGGTTCATGGGATGGCCACCACCACGATCGCGGTCATGAAAGTCGATGCCGTAGTCCTGAAACACCATAGGCATTTGAAGTTGGATGATAATGCCAAACACACATTAATAACATATCATATACTCGTGAAACCCCCCTCTTACCCAAGTCAGCTCCTCAATAGCAGTGACATTCCGTGTGGTGAAAAGGGAAATCTGCAGTGACATTCCGTGTGGTGAAAAGGGCAATAACTTAACTTTCATATATGCATGCAATATAAGATTAACCTTAAATAATGAACAAAGAAATTGGGGAGTTTTGATAGACAGAGTGGCGGAGATGATCATGTTCACCCATAAGATGTTAGAGGGGGTGTCATGAAACCAAATTGGTTATTTTGGGTAGAGAAGGTAAAGAGATGCAGTCAATAATTAGACCACTGACAAGAAAATACTTCTATACGAAGGAAGGCTAAACAGCTAAACCTAGAATTTATGCAATCTGAAAATTTCTTTGGTTGAGGAGTAGATAAATGGTTTAACCTATCAACAGAGCATGCTAATAACAGTTTGAAATGTTCAATAAACCTGAGCAACAAAGTGCAAGACATTTCCTTCCTAGATGTTAAGATACAAATGTATATAAATGTACACACAACCTACATTAGGCTTTAATTACTTCTTGCATTATAGGGTAAGTACATATAAACCTAGAAGATGCAGAATTATCTTAATGATAGCAGAAAACTAAAATTGTTTCATCCCTTACTTTAAATGATGCTCGTTAGTGTTTGTGTAATAACTGTTCATTAAGTTTATTGCAAGTGAAAATAGCTTAACGGTTAAAGTTGAATTTACATGTCTAATGCAGATGCAAAGCTAGCGGACAATTACGTTAACTTTTAAGAGTACGGATTTTACACCTGTGATTGATAAATCTTGCAACATTTCCATAAACTGTAGCATCCAAGCAAGGGGCCTCTTCATCTTTCAAGACACCCTTTGAACCCCAGCCTGCATCTAGTAGAACTTGGTAGCGTGTATTCTTGTTACCAGCACTTTGCACATTTCGCTCATGTAGTTCTGTGTTGGTTAATATCTCTCCAACATACTCACAAACAAAAGCCCCTGGTGGCAAGTCCTCCAGTTCGAAGACCCCACCCTTTCCCTTCGGGTGTCAAAAACACCTGCAACATAGATTAAACCACTTAGACTCCTTTAGAATTTATACCCATCTGGTTATTATAACCTAGGGCCTTGAAATTTACAGAGGACAAACTAACCTGCAACTTCACAATGATGCCTTGCTGAACAATCCGGTTTCCACATTTCTTGTTACACCTGCATTCAGACCAGCATTCCTTTATAAATTTCCGTAACGAATGGCCTTTGCATGGCACAGAACTCTTCTCATTCTTGGACCCTTGAAGTGGGCAGTTTCTACAATACAAGTAGTGGTCCTGTTTAGGTTCCCGCTTCAAGGATATACATTCTTCCAGAAACTTCACCTTGACCAATCCTCCCGGAGTGTATGCAAAGAGACCCCCAGTTTCGGCCGCACAGACGCAAGGTACTGGTGATGTCAAACAATCCCCAAAACAATGTGAACAGCAACCCTCATGCGATATATGAGCAAGTGAAAATTTCAAATAGGCATTCTTATAAGCTAAATTATTGGGGATGTAAAAATAGATTGGCAGATCTTCAGCATTTCTTCCATCCTCCAAGGAAACTTTCATTCTTTCTTCACCTCTAGTTATGTCATCAATATAAACACAGGATTTAATGACTCCATGTGAAGAATGGTAGTTATGATCAGCCTCCACCTTGCATAATTTTGAAGATCAACGGCCTTGGATCACCTTTAATCTCTTTGCGGTTTCACCAAAGATGTTCTCAATATCCTTTCTTGCAAAACCAATTAAGCATTGAAGACCATCATAACAACCAAAAGCTATATGTTTGGGTATATGGGGTATAACCTTGATAAGATTTTTACATAAAATTAATTCACTTTGAAAACTTAGATGATCATATTTACTGGCAAGAACATCTTGTGCAGTACTTTCATCAAAGGTGGAATCAGTTCCTGTTTCCACAAAGCATTCTTCAACCCTACATGATTTTATGTGTGTCTCTTCCACTATTTCTAGAGCTTCATCAAAATGTGGAGGACAAAAATCAGATTGTGAAGAAGAGTGGCAAATCATAGACATTTCCAGGTCTCCCTTCGGAGTATATGATGCAGCTACAAACTGTGGCAAATCAAAAACATCATCTTTGTTGTCCGTATTCAACAATTCCACTTCCAACAGCTTCAAGCCGTCTTCATCAAAATCTGAAGAACTATCTTCACCTATCAGATTGAGACTTTCTTCCAGTTGCGTGTTACAATTACGCAGAGGATCGAAGTTATTCCTAGAGTCTAAAACCTCTCTTTCCTGGTGTCTTCGGCGACTTCTTCTTACTAGTCGTTGAGAGTCTTCAGATTCTTCCGAATCAGAAAACAGATTATCCTCATACTCTGACGTGCCCTTTTTAATGGAGACTTTTCAAGGCAAGATGTGGAGTGTCCCAAAGGAGACAATGCCTGTTTTTTCTGTTGCCTTATGCAATATCTCTGGGTTGGAAGTTCAACAACTTCAGTTTTATCATAAGATGGAGCTTCTTTTTTCTTCGATCTCACTCCCTGGCACGAAAATATATGAAATGCTAAAACACTTAAACTTCAGTTTTATCATATAAGAAAACCATTGTGCTCTCTGCATGGTTGATGAGAGCTCCAAGACATAGAACAAACAACCCGCCCATAATTTGTAATAATAGTAAACAGAAATATAGGGCATAGAGAATATTATTATACATAATACAACAAGAAATGCTCACCTTTGATTCATGGATCAAAGCTCCTTTTCCATTTTAAAGGGAAAATAAGGATGCCCGGTAAGTATAACAAAATAAAAAAAACTATTTAAATAGATATTCCAATATTTCTCTTCTATGACACATATAATAGATGAAAAATAAACTAAAATAAAATCTTGAAAAGCATTGAATAAACAAAACACTAAAATAATTAATAAAAACTTATAAAAATATGAAGAAGAAAAAAAGAAGGTAAAAACAAACCTTTTCCTCCTCTGGCTTGTGGTCCAGAACAAAGTCCAGCAAAAGTCTGTAATTTTCATCAATAATAAACTCCCAGCTGTTTGCATAGACTTTCAGAAGCTCTTTGACCGTTGCCTTTGTCTGACCTTTGGAAATGCCAAAAGGCTTCATTGCCCTACAGGCATCAGCCATTCGAGAATTTTTTGGCGGCATCACTAAACTATTCACACCCTTTGTCTCTTCCTTTCATTTTTCTACAAGTACCTAGAAGAAAAAATAAGCTAGATGAAGAAGAAAGCTTTTACAAAGTAAAAACCACAATAATGGTTTTACCTCTCTGTGTTTTCTGGGTATTTAATTTTCAACAGACTCAGAGCACCTATTAATTTTTCAGACTCTTTGTCTAACCTCTGGTTGCTTTGGGGAAATGGGAAAATGCTAAAGGAGAAGAACAAGAAGATGGAGAGCTCTTTTTGCAGAGTGAAAAAATTACCCAGATAGGTAAACTGATATACAGAGAGAGAGAGAGAGAGAGAGAGAGAGAGAGAGATGAACAAAAGGTATGTTTATGGGATTTGGTGGGAGCAACTTTCTATGCTCCACCACTGACGCCAGTTTATATTTTCTATGAACATGTAATCACTGCGGTTTTTATTTAATTTTTTTATCTGTACAGTTTTGTATCTCTAGCCGTTAGATTAATCTGGCGATTAGGAAACACTGCCCTAGGATTTCTGCCCTTTTCAGGTGAATGAGTGTCCTAGGATTTCAAGAACAATCCGGATGTCCGGACTTTGGATGGAGGGAGATCCGTGGAAGCATAAAGTTTCACAGAACAAATTGCTCACACTTTATGTGAGTGTCAGGTCAGAAGGGGAATTGAAGTTACATGAAATGCGGGGCAAGTTGGATAAAAATAAAACTGGAATTGAAAGTAATCCTAATAATGTTTTTCATTTTGAAGTCAATTATTACAATGTGTATATTATATTAAGAGCATCTCCAACATTAGAAGCAAACTAAACTCGTCAAATTGAAGTTTGTTGGACTACGTGGCAATTTGAAAAGTCTTATTTGCTACTTGAATAATTTTTGCTCCAACAGACTTTTCAATTTAATTAATGTAATATCATAAAAAAAAAATGAAAACATGTAAAAAATGTCTATATATTTATTATATGAAAATAAAAAATGCATGTTTTTAACATTTTCAAGGTAGGTTTTGTTTTTCCAAAGTAAAATTAAATGTTTGAAAAGCTAGAGTCAACTTACCAGTCCTGAAAAGAGAGAAGATGATTGCAGCTTTAATACCTAAGGTTGAAGAAGCTGTTGGAGATGCTCTAAGGGTTTGATTAAAAAGATGATAATATACATTGTTGGTTATCATATTTTGCCTCGATTTTGTTTTTCATTACTGCATTTTATTTTTCTCAAGGCTAAATTGGTGATTTGTTCCTTGAGCTTGTACCTAATTTTCAATTGATCCCTATCCTTTTTTTAAATTAAGGATATTAAATGTTCCCCCGTTGTCTGAAAAACAACACGTGTTTATTTTCTTCTTCTTTTTTTCCCTCAAGTCTTTTAACCTAACTTTTTGGCTGGTTTTAAATGAAGCTTCCCCAACCTGACACTACAAAGCCACCGCATGCGCAGTCACCCACTGCCACCCTTGTTCCAAATCCACCCTCATCACCAACCTCGCCATTGAACCGATAAGGACGAGCAAGCAGCCCACCAAATTTCTTTTTTCCTCTCTCTCTCTCTCTCTCTCTCTCTCTCTTCAAGTCAAACAGTGGAGATCGGTGACTTTCTACCCACCAAATCCGAGGTGAGTGAAGGCGAGGATTCGAGGTTTCGACGGTGACTTTACTAGTCTTCATTTCTTTGTCTCTCTCCTCCCCCACTTCGTCGAAATCTGGTATTCAAATAAGCCAATAAAATTTATGCTCTGGTTGCAAATCAAAAACCAAAAATTGAAAGCACATGATGATTTCAATCCAGGGTCTTGGGCTCCAAAATTGGCTGGATGTTTACATGCGGAGGTTTGAGTAAAACCGGCCATAATGCTTGGTTAAAAGCGTTGAAAGAAAGGGGAAAAATAGAGTAAGAAAGGAAACACGAGTTGTTTTTTAAGGAGCCCACATCATAGTTGAGGAGGAATGGCTCCTAATAAGTCAGAAGCCAAGCATTGTTAGGTACAAATTTAGGGGGCAAATCATCAGTGGGAAAAGTTGAAGGGAACATTTTGCATCTCATGGTTTGAAATGAATTTAGCCATAACATATAACACATAAACATTCATAATGGTGGATTGATTATACTTATTCTAGTTAAGTTAAGCCTTTTTTTCATTTTAACCCAAACATCTTATGATCTAGTCTCTTTGAGCACACAATAGAGAAGAGAAGAAAGGTTAAACTTTTACCCTTGTAGACTTTTTTTGGAGAACCAAGAATGATCACCTTGTTGGAAAGGCCTTCAATCTCCTCTTAGCATATAGATTCCTCAACCAAGAGGCTCCAAAGGAAAAGCCATCTACCTCATCACACCAAAATGGACAAGAGATGGAGAGAAGATCAACCAATAGGCCTTAGATGCTAGACTACGTCTTAGTTGGTTTGATTTTTGGCTAAGAAGATGAGAGGGAGGATGCCTCACCTACACATCAACACTTCATGGTTTGGAGGCCAAAAACCATAACTTGAAAAATGTCAAAGTGTGGCTTTATAGCCAACAAAATATGGTGAGAAATTCCCAATAGGGAATTTCTGCCCTATCTCTTCTTGGGCTACTCTTGGGCTTATTTAGCTTGTGTTGTCATACAACACATGTTCTTAGGCCCAATGGGTCCTTGAGCTATTTTGCCATTTGGCCCAAAATGCCTTTAAAGCCTAAATCGAGTCCAACCGTCAAACTAACTTCACAATTAACATTTTAATTGTGATTTGTGACTTAACCATTAAGTCATATCCTTAGTCCAACTATTTTGACTTGGTAATCCGTTTTGGTCAAATATGTTGACTTTGACTTTGACCGTTGACTTTTACGTCTTATCCTCTTCATTTGTTTCTCAAGTTTCCTCTTCTCTTCATTTGTTTCTCTAATCACATTTCACAGTGTGCGATCCATAAATTCCTTTTAGCAAGATAGTGAATTGACTCAACTTCTCTGAGTTAACTTGTGAATTAAATCTCACTATTTAATTCTTCCTATTAGTGAAGGTCAATTATGATTGAACCTTTCAGGACTTCCACAAACCATGATTGATGCCTAGCAACATGTCATTGTTATCTGGGCTAAATAAGGGGTAGGGAAGAATCTATTCAAATTGGAATGACCATGCAATTGAATCTTTCTCTTGTACAATATTTCTTATTCATAATATTAGATAATGCAATATAATGTCAAATATCCTAATGTGAATTATTACTTTATATGATTATTCTGGTAAGATTTGAAGACATTTTCTTTCAAATCTTATACATTACTCTGCGCAGAGATTTGATCAATCATATCCTTAGAGTATTCTCTCTCCTTATTAAGAGTAGAGATTTCTTGTTGTACATTCATTTTCCTCCATGACTTTATTGAGAGTCCTGATAAACATATTTAGGGCATGTCTTCTACAACACAACTGTATAGTGCCTCAAAGCCAAATAATATAGCCACAAGACATCTATGATATCTCAGGTCTAAGGATTAGTTTGCACCATTGCAATCTATGAGTTCTAGTGTGAAATGTGAGTAGATACTTCCATTCTAGAACTTATGTATTTGATCGCTTCAATGTACTAGTTCTCCTGCAAGTACCAACACACATATCTTGGTATCACTACACTTAATGACTTGAGACCTCGTCATTCTCTTCATATAGAAAAGATACTGTGTGTACTAGTCTTGGCAGAATACCAACGCCCAATTGATACTCCTTTGACCAGGAACATATTTAGGATTACCGAACATGATAAGTCTCAATGTATGCAATCTCATTACATATTTCTCATGTCCACTTATATATTCCTAGGACTATAGTTGTTTTAGTGTTATGATAATATACCAAATATCATGGTTGAAAACAACTGATCTTGCCCACAGAATTTCACCCTCCATACTACGTACTTTCAAGACCATCTCCAACCCTAATAAGGCTAAACCCAAAATTTCACCCTCCATACTACGTATTTTCAAGACTCAAACTCTTTTATTCTCTAACCTTGCAGACTCACGTGCTGTGCAAGTTGGCTTCAACTTGGGGCCCATAGAAATTCCGCTTGAATTGTAAAGTTAGGCCAAATTTCGTCCAAGATTTCATTTTGACCCAAATTACCACCCCTCCCTATACATGGTTGGAGAAGGCCTAAGGTGCCATAGAGGTTCGAACTTAAGACCATTAGTTTACAAAACAAGGCTATTTTGCACAGGACTAGACCCTGTTGGGCAACACAAAATGTTTATTAGACACGTGTGCAATTGTAGCACACTATGAGAATATATATTTCGGCAACCAATAAGAAGATGAAACGTAGAAAAATGAATATTCCTTAGGTCAACTAATTACCCTAATTAAATAGGATAGAGGTATCTCTCTAAATTAAGGAACCAATTTCCAGTAAATCTCTTTGATTAATTCCTATCATCTTTTTGGGTAAGAATAATTCTAATTAAATAAAGATTATTCTTCAAGCCTTAGCCAAGCAAGGAGACTATTAATACATGGCTACACAACACACAAGAGGTAATTCTGAAACCCTAGAGAAATCACTCTCACTCTCTCTTTCTTGCTGTCACTGTCTCTGTCTCTGTCTCTTTCTCTCTGTCTCTCTGTCTCTGTCTCTCTCTCACATGGGTCCGGCCACCACACACAGCTGAGGCCTTTCTCTTATTTTCGCATTTTTCACAAGATCATTTAACTGACTTAAGTATTGGAGGACCTTTGGCAAACACCCTCGGGTGTGGTATGTTGACTTAAATTTGTCTTACAAGAACCAAGGAAGAAGAATCACACGCGAATATTCTCCTGTAAGAAATTTTCTCAAACACACACGGTACCTAAATTCATTTAACGGCCTCAAGTTAACGGAAAATTCTTCCTTCCTTACCATGTAAGTATGACCTCCTACATTCATCCCAATAGGAGTGTGACATGTGTCCATAAGTTTTTCTTTTTGTGTTTTTTATGAATTATTTTTGCATATGTGTTAAACTGTGATTCGCATAAAGAATAAGTATCTCCTTACATTCGCAGGAAGGATAAGTATTTCCTTACAGGAAGGAGACATGTAAAATCCCAAATTAACCACATGATAACTATACTGTCCCACTGTGAATTCTCGCACGTGGGATACGAACCGAAACGGTACAACAATTGGATTGTGCCGTGGTGGTGACAATTATCAAAGATAATGCTCCAATATCCATTATCGCAACCCGAAACACGATTGCCGATACACTTTTTTTGTCTTCGATCCTCCTAATTTGGCTTGTATCGCAATGAACCGATCCAGGTTTCGGTCTTCAGATCTTGAAACCGTTCTATGCGAGCCACTTTTACTCGTTTCGCTCGTCTTCACTTCTGCTATTATCGTTTCAGGTCTCGGATCTAGTTTTTTGGAAGGCCACTCCGATAATTCGGTGTCATAAAATCTTCACGTCAGGAAAAATTTCAAGTAGGATCTTTGTACCAATTTTCAAGTACATATGAGATGAATTGATTAGAATGCCATAAAAATTATCGAATATGTGAAACCAATGTCACTGTTAATTTATATTACCTGTTTGGTTGATGAGAAAATGTAGGAAAATAAGGAACTTTCTGAGTAAAACTATGCAATACATCATTCCATTTATTGTTGAGTTGCTTTACGTATGGAGAAAAAAGTACCTGTTTGTTTCCATTCTGAGCTTCAGACTAATTCTTGTGCTGTCATTGAAATGACCTGAATTTCTTGTCCAGTTATGAATTTTATTTACTTTATTTTTATTGTTTCTTTTATGCAGTCCTTTTTTTTATTTATAAAAGGAAAATACAGGGGACTTCAATGCAATTTAATGTTGATTTAGTATGCAACAGAGTGAAATATATATATGATGAATTATAGTATTTTGGATTGCCTGCAGGGTCGTCCTTGAGATTTTGGGGGCCCTGTGCGAAACTTAAATTGGGGCCTCACATAATCTAATACGAAAATACTATAAATAAAAATTTGCCATAACTTAACGTCATAAACAATTTTTTTATAACTAAAAGTCACCATCAATAAACATGTAATGACAATCAAAAATCAAATTCATAAAAATTTAAATGTTTCCATTTGATAAAGTTAAATATTAGTATGTTTGGTACAAAAATAAGCTCCTTGTGCCCTATAAGGTCCCTTACTGTAGGCCTGGAAAATGGGCCGGGCCGGGCCAACCCGGCTCTAAGAGGTGTGAGCCCAGGCCCTAATTAGTAACAGGCCTTTTCAGCCCTAAGGAGTGATCGGGCCGGGCCAGGCCAGGCCTATGTCAAATATACAAAGTCCAAGCCCTACCCATGGGCCTAACATTTTCGGGCTTATGATCGGGCCTATGATTCGTGCCTATTTAGCCCTATGAAATGGGCCATTATTTTATGCTTTATTCAACTTCATTTGTTTTTTATGTTTGAAAACTTCATACATAATTATATAATAACAACAATACATTGAAAATTGAAATAGACTACATAACAATAAAAATGAGAATATTTATTCTGCATCTTGGACAAACCACTCTGGCCATTCTTGTTCATCTTGTACAATCATTTTCTTCTTGACTTTCTTTTTTTCTTGTTTAATCCAATCACTTCCACAAATGCACACTTCAACACTATTTGGAGCCAAACTTGCTCGATGGTCACTTATAACACGTCCACCTTTGCTAAAAGCTGATTCAGAAGCAACTGAAGACACTAGAATGGTTAAAATATCACGGGCTATGGTGGAAAGCACAGGGTAATTTTTTTGCTGTGATTTCCACCATGCCAAAATATTTAAAGGATTATTTTCATCATCATCCATTTCTGTGTGTGAATCAAGATAGCGTGATAATTCATTAGATGAAAAATTGCTTGTGTTTAACCTTTTAGAATCACAAAGGTCATCCACACGACTTCTTTTTCTACTAAATGTTGAAGTGCAAGATGTAGATGTAGGTGCCGCTTGTTCATGTTGTGATCTACTTTCATGCAAAGACAAATATACTTTATATTCTTCATATAACTCTTTTAATGTTGTGAGCACTTTTTCCACAATTGTATTTGCATTTCCTTCATAAAGAATTTCACAGAGTACTTCTAAAATTTTTGTTTTATTTCTTAGATCTAAAATTACACCCAAACCATAAATCAAGGGCAAATCCCCAAAGTACTTTGCAAATTTTGACTTCATATCACATACATTAAGTTGTTTGGAAAGATCATTGTTTTCACTTTCAAGAGTAAGACAAATGTCTTTTATTTTAGTTATTTCTTTTAGTACCAAAGGAATAGTTAGATAGTCAGAACCAGAAATTATTTCAGTGGATTCATAAAATTGAACTAAATGTTCTCTCCAAAGTGTTGCAATATCCCAATCTTCATTTGTTAAAAAGGGTTGATGTTTGATTTTTGTTTGAAATAATCCTAAAGCTCCTCTATATTTTGTAGTCACTTCCAACATCTTATAAGTTGAATTCCATCTAGTTTTCACATCTAATGGAACATTTCTGAGTTTTAACCCTATGTTTTGGCAACATGTTAGAAAAGTTTGGTACTTGGTCGGTGATGTATGAAAGGTGGTTACTAAACTTCTAATATTTGCTATGGATTGATTAATTGTTTTCAAACCATCTAGCACAATTAAATTTAAAATATGAGCACAACAACAAACATGCAATAATTTACCCTTCAGTGGGAGCTCAAGTAAAATTGCTTTAAGATAGTTTTGTACCACATCGTTACTAGATGCATTATCCAAAGTTATTGAGAAAATTTTATCACGTATACCCCACTTAACTAATTTAGATGCTATAAGATCTCCTACTTCTACACCTGTGTGGTTCTTTTCAACCCTAATAAATGAAATAATTCTTTTATTTAGTCTCCACTCATTATCAAGGAAGTGTGCTGTGATACACATATAATAAAGATTTTGATGTTTGGCCTTCCATAAATCTGAAGTCAAGCTTATCTTACCTTGATAATTATGGAAATATTTTTTCAGCTCCTCTTTCCCATCTTGATGCATCTTTAATATTATATTCCTGCAAGTCTTCCTTGAAAAACTCTTAAACTCTAGACAAAATCCAGCAGTTATCATTTCAACAAAAGCATCATCCTCACTAGTAGAAAATGGCAAATCTTTTTCAAGAATATAAGTAACCACACGTAATTTTCCAAGTTCAACATTATACTTAAAAGTGTCTAGTTTTCCAGAAAGTTGTACATTTAACTGCATCTGCCTAATATCCAAGTTTGTTCTTTTGATACATGACTCTTTATGTCTTTTTAAGTGACTAGTACCACCTATGGATGCACAAGACAATAACTTTTTACAATAATTGCATTCGGCTTTTAGTTCTTTTTTACCATCTTTTTCAGTTTCAATTTTCTTAAAATGTGACCATGCATCAGAAGTTTGTCTATGTTTTTTACTAGAGGGAATAGCTTGAGAGGGGTCATCAACAACAGGGATCTCAATAGGTTGGCTTTGAGTAGAGTCCATTAATTAAGTTTTCTAATTAACAAGGAAATTCAAACAACACAAGCACAAGTTGAAAGCAAATATTTAAACAAAGATCAATATATCAAAGGAAATCAACTAATATGCTTCAATAAATTGTATATAAAATACCGCAAACTTGAGGAACACATGCTCGAAGTTGAAAGCAATTTGAGAGCAAAGCTGCTAAGATGATTTAACTCCAATTTGAGAATTGCAGAAGTGTGAGAGAAGAATGGAATTGCAGTAGTTTATTTATGCTGATGGATGGAGACGGCCTTTTGTCTTTTGTCTTCATTTTTCCTGTACAATTTTTGAATATCGTGTGCACGCCGCGGCCGCACGCATTCTATCTGGAATCTTCTGTGTAGAAAAACTCATTTGCACTTCCTTATCTATAGTTGCCCACTCTCTGTCGTTGTCAGCCTTTGGAATGAGTATAAGCCTTAATTCATTTCAAGTTTCAACAAAGAAAAGTTGGTAAAGCAACTTTCTTTCGTTCAAAACAAAGTTACTTTAAGACAAAATATAGCAACAAATAAAAATACACTATGACACACAATTCAATACTACATATAATATAATTATAATTAAAGGGCTTAAAAATGAGGCCCAAGCCCTATACGTTAGACTTCAAGCCGGGCTAAGCCCACCCATCAGTTCAGGCCGAGTAAGACCACACATCAAAAAATCGGGCCGAGTTCGGGCTAGCCCATCGAGCCTGGGCTTTATTGACAGGCCTACCTTACTGCCTCCAATAAGCAATCTGTGTTAGAGGGGGAATATTTTATTTTCTTTTATTTGGTTAAAGAACGGAGGAGTAGAAAGTGTTTGGGGGATATATATTGCTTATGGTGGTTAGCTTCGATGTTTCTCTTGTTTTTTGAAGGTGTCTCTGTAGTTTATTGTTAACTTTTTATAATAAAAAATAATCTATAAAAAGACAAATAGATTGGCTTCAATGAGAATCGAACTTGTGCACCTCTATTAAGTGGAGATGCCCTGGAAAGCCAACTCCACTACAAACACTTTTGTGCAAATATTTAGCACGTTATAGTATATATACACTTCTTATAATATATATATATAATATAAAGAATTTTTTTTTTGGGGCCCTGTGTAGTGGCGCCACTTGCACCACCCCTGATTGCCTGTAACCCAAGAAAATGACAGATGCATCTAGTTATAATACTATCTCTTCAATCTTGAAATATTTCATTTAGCTATGAAAGTTGCTTGTCTAATCTGTTATCTCTTGCAATGCCTCTTTTGCTACTTGATAGTTTTGGATGCTCATCTAACTGCATTTTCATTGACTATCACTTGATTAAGTGTTGGTTAACTCATGCCGTTGTCATCCACAAAAAGGAGGTGTGCTATGTAATGGTAAGTTCAAGGGCTTGGATGGATGTTGGGTGGGTGGTGGTGCTTTGATTTGTCTATGTTGGAACATCTTGTTATGCGTTTTGCTCAATCTTTGCAAACAAAGAAATGTTTTTTTTTTCTTTCTATTTCTCCGACAAAGTTGATACATATCTTAAGTCGAGACTTAATTACTATAATTCTGCATTTTATGCTTCTACAATTCTACATAGAATAACATATGATTTCATAGCAACTACATGAACTTCAGTATATGTTTGGAAGTCTATGTAAGTTACAAAATGTATAAGTTCTTTGAAAATAAGCAATATTATAACTGCAGTCAAATCAGTGAGAAGCAATGGAATTAATGTTTTGTTCCTTCCAACATGTGATGTCATTTACGATGTTGGTATATTTATAATGATCTATACTATCCAAGTAATTTGAATTCATTTATAAACAATTGTGATTGAAACATATTGAAACATTTCATCAATATGATGTGATTTGAGCTAAAATTAAGGAAAAAAAATGCTATTTATCTTGATGGAAGAGACAAAAAGGTCTAGGAGCTCAATGTTGAGGTCATGTTTTTTCCTTAACTATGACTGAATTTTTTTTATTTATTTGATTGGCACATTATTTCTAGATGACCTGTGTACCTAAAGTTAATGAAATAAATTTTTGTTCTTAAAAGATTTTATTAGCTAAATGTAATCTAAACAAGTTTCAATGTCTATGGGTATTAGAGGGTTATGAATAAATCCAAGAGTGATAACACTGGTAAAACACTTGGTCTTTGATAATTACGAACATGGTTTTTCCCCGAGCCATATTGCTTTGGTCAAAGCATGGCTCAAAAATAGTAGTGTGGGTTCTGATCATTTTTAAAATTAAATTCATAAACTCCATATTTCAAATAGAGATTTTTTTTATTTTAAAAAAAGGCTTTAATATAACATCAAGTTCTTGAACCTAATTTTGGTGTAATGTAATTGTTGTTTCATTGCTAATCATGATTTTGTATAGTGGTGACTCTAATTCACAGTATTAATAGCTAATTGTGGATACTCATAAGCAATGTTTTGAAAGGGAAGGCATTGATGTGAGGCGTTTTAGTCGCGTTACGCGAGGCGTAAGCCTTGAAGCATTGAGGCATATAGCCTTTTGAACATTAATTTATTTTAATAAGAAAATTTATGAATAATACTATACCCATCTGTGCTTTTTGATGCATACAAACACACTTTGTTGGCAATACAACTTAAACTTCCATATCTCGCGGTTTGTACAACCTCTTTACTACCACTTTCTGACATAAATGCATATCCAATGTCCATTCGGGCAGTTTTTGTCCATCACTTTATTATGAGTGACGAGGGAATTTCCATAATATGCTCCCACTTCATCACATAAAACAAATGGCAACATGGTATGCCTTCACTTTCATATTTCTGACAGTTGCATTCTATTCAAACATTTTTCCCACCAAGGCACACACAACTCCAATTATTTTGCGGTTAACAGTATTTTGCTAAAATATATAATCGTCCTCGAAATTATGAATTATTTTTTCATAAATGAGTGTTGAGAAATATTGATCTCGTTATATACCAATAAAAAGCACCTATGAGTGTAAATTTGGGAAACATGTTGCTCAAGACTTTTCAGTGTTGTTGTAAGCACTTTCTTTGACTGTTTTGGTCAAAATCATCATTTCCGAGGTATTCCTCATTCGTGCTATGACCCTCTCAATTGTTGGAATTCATTCAAACAACTTAATGTCTTTCCTCAAATAATTTTTCACAAACTTGTTCATACACTCCATGCATTGAATAGTGCACATACCACCGAAAAACTTGGGTCTAAGGCGTGATTTCGCCCACGCATCTCGTTTTGCATACATCATTTGTAGCCATTCCTTTTGTTTATGTGTAGTAACTATGTCCGTCAAAAACTCCCATTTCTTTTCAAACTCATATGATCGTACCAATTCTTCATCATTTAAGTTATTCTGTGCATTCCTTGCTACGTGCCATGAGAACAACCTATGATTGCACATGGGCAACACATACTCAATTACTTTGTGTGCATGGCCTCATCCCCATCCGTCAGTATTGATGTAGACTTCTTGCCTTTTATGGAGGATATGAATGTCTCTAATAACTACTTTTATGTTCTAAAGGTCTCGTTAAGCAATATGGTACAACCAACATTCACCCGGTGGTTGTTTAAACCAACAGATAACACTAAAGGCTTGTCATACATATTGGTTTTGAATGTGCTGTCGAATATGAGGACGTCTCCAGAGGCAACATAATGCAAAAGTGAAGTAGAGTCTCTCCAAAACAAGTTAGCAAACATATTCTCCTCATTTACACTCAACTTACAAAAAAATTCAAGATCCATTGACGCTTTCACTTTCATGTAGGCGAGTGTAGCTTCGGTGTCGCCGTCTAACAATATTTCCATACGTGATGCATCCAAGTTCTCAGCTCATGCATTGATGGAGGCTTAAATTTTCCACCATATGCGGCAATCCCTTCTACCATAGGTAGTCAAAATGGATAATTTATAATATTAAATGGGGGTGCTTTAGAGAAGAAAAAACGACTAATCTTTCGACAAACTTCCTTTTTTTCTTCTTGTTTGTATGCTAAATTTAATGTACTTTGCCAAGCTTCTAAAGTGACAAATCTATCCATTGGCCCTTTTGATTTAGGTTGTGCTCTAAGAGCCTCATCAACTGTAACACTCCTAGTACCGGAGATTCCATATTTTTCATCAAATGAAGTTTCCATACTTTGAGTCCCTTCTCATGGACCATCCCCAATCTCTCTAAGCATTTCATTTTTCTTTCTTTTTTCAAGTTGAAATTTTTTCAAAGTTGCGGCACACTCTTTTTTCACATGCTTGGGTACTTTCTTACATGGTTGCATACCATGATGAGTTTGACCCAAATGACGCTTAAGTCTAGAAATTCCTTCACTGCATCTTTGATCACAAAATGTGCATCTTCGATCCCAATCTCTCTAAGCATTTCATTTTTCTTTCTTTTTTCAAGCTGAAATTTTTTCAAAGTTGCGGCACACTCTTTTTTCACATGCTTGGGTACTTTCTTATATGGTTGCATACCATGATGAGTTTGACTCAAATGATGCTTAAGTCTAGAAATTCTTCCACTGTATCTTTGATCATAAAATGTTCATCTCAAGTATTTTTCCCTCTCTATTTCTTTTGCATACTTCCACGCAGGATCTTTTTAATTCATAGCTATAAAACAACACTATTAATATTTCTAAGATACAAGTATGATGCATGTACGCCAAATTTTTACTATATCACATGAACGAATAAGATAACTAATATATTGAAAAAAAAATTATACGAAACTTCAAATTACAGTTGCGAAGAATTAGAGAGAAAAATAAAATGGCTTACTTGCAGTCAAAAGATGAAGAGAATTCTTGAAATTGATGGAGATTATCTAGTAAAAGTAGAAATTAGGGTTATACTATATAATATATATATATATATATAAGTCCATATGTTAATATATTAATTTAGAAAAAAAAAAAGAAAAAAAGAAAAGTAGACTAAAGCTACAGCCGGCTGGAGTAGAAAAGGCAAGAAAGATATTAATTTTTCTTGCCTTAAGTTTATTACAATAAAAGTAAGAAAAGAAAAACAGAAACTTGCGTTTGTATTTTTCAAAACACTCCAAATGAAACGACGTCGTTTCATTTAAAGGTTTTTTTTTTGAAGCACTACAATCGAAACGACGTCGTTTTATTACAATAAACCTAAAAGAAAAAACACGCGAGTCGTCTTCCTCGCAGAGTTGCAGCCAATTTGCAGACTCGCAAAATTCTTCCGGTTCAGAACTGTCCAGATCTGGCGCGCCTTGCTCTTCCTCGCTCCGCCTGGCCACGCCTTGCAAAGCCTCCTCACGCCTTCCCGGCGCTAAACGTGCAACTCGCGACACAGCCGACCGCCTCGGGCGATTTCCTGCCGCCTCGCTCCGACGCGCGCGAAGGCATGCCTTTGAAAACACTGCTCAGGAGATTATGACACTTCCCCAGATATGCAGTACAAGGATACTCAAGTGAGCTATGTTTTGCATTCCCATTTAATATCAGAGCTTAGAGACCTAGGATTTTCATCTTATTATCTCATAGTATGGCCAAGGACAACAATCAATTCTTCTTTAATTTGTATACATGTGTCTTTGTGTTCTAATTTTTACATTTTTTCTACCATGTGCTAATCATCAGGTTTCAGTGCCTCCCCGTGCATCCGATCCTGGCTGGGCTCATGGTATTATGGTGAATGGAGGTCGCCAGAAGATTAAGTGCAAATACTGCCATAAAGTAATGCTTGGGGGCGGAATTTCCAGACTAAAACAGCATTTGGCTGGGGAAAGGGGCAATGTAGCTCCGTGTGAGGAAGTACCTGAAGAAGTTAAATTGCAGATTCAACAACATCTTGGTTTTAAAGTACTAGAGAAGCTTAAAAAGCAGAAAGGATTAAGTAATAGCAAGGATTCCGCACCCTACTTGCAGTATAAGGAAGAAGGAGAAAATGAAGATGGAATGAAAACTCAAAAGACCGTTTCCACACGAGGCAAGCGAAGGAGAAGGGAAAAAGAGGCTATGGAAGGCATTTCAAATCAAATGAAGAAGCACAAAAAACATTCTTTCCCAGCTGCAACAACTATTGTTGCTCAACCTTTACATCAGAGTTTTGCTTCTCAAGAGATCATAGTCCAAGCTGATTTGGCTGTTGCAAGATTTATGTATGAATCCGGTATACCATTCACTGCCGCGAATTCGCATTTTTATCAACAGATGGCTGATGCCATTGCTGCTGCAGGACCTGGCTATAAGATGCCTTCTTATCATGCTTTGAGGGGGAAATTGTTGAACAAAAGCGTTCAGGATACAGAAGAATATGAAGAGGAACTCAGAAAATCTTGGGATGTGACTGGGTGTTCTGTCATGGTTGATAGGTGGGTGGATAAAACTGGTAATTCAGTTATAAACTTCTTTGTATACTGTCCTAAAGGCACTCTGTTCCTCAAATCTGCCGATGCATCAGACATTTCAGAATGTCCAGATGCACTTCTTAAATTATTTGACTGCGTTGTCCAAGAAGTTGGGCATAAGAGGATTGTCAATTTTGTCACAGATGCTTCAGCCAGTTGTAAAGCTGCAAGAAAACTTCTAATGGAGAAATATAAAACCTTTTTCTGTAGTACGTGTGGTGGATATGGTATTGAATTAATGCTTGAGGAAATTGGAAAAATGAATGAAGTTAAAGAGGTCTTGGCAAAGGCAAAAAAGATTACTCAATTTATATACAACAGTGCTTGGATGCTTAATCTAGTGAGGAGGAAAACAGGTGGAAGAGACATAGTCCAGCTCGCAACCACAAGATTTGCTTCCACCTTCCTGACACTACAGAATATGGTAGCTTTGAAGCACCGGCTCGAAAAGATATTTGCCAGTGCTGCTTGGATGCATTCATCCTTCTCTAAGCAAAAGGCTGGACTTGAGCTGGCAGAGATTATTGCGGACCAACTTTTCTGGTCACAGTGTGATCAAATTCTGAAGGTGACTAAGCCCCTACTTTCTGTTTTTCAGCTTATGGACTGTGAGGAGAAGCCATCTGTTGGCTATGTGTATGATGCAATGGAAAAAGCAAAGAAAAGTATAATTGTGTCATTTGACAATAAGGAATCTGACTACGTGCCATATCTGGAGGTTATTGATCACATTTGGCAAGAGGAGCTTCATAGTCCCCTTCATGCAGCTGCATACTATCTCAACCCATCTATATTTTATAACCCTAGCTTTTCTACTAACAAAGTCATCCAGAAGGGATTGCTGGACTGTATTGAAACCTTAGAGCCTAACTTAACAGCTCAAGTTGTGATTACGAGCAACATAAATTTCTACGAGGAAGCTGTAGGGGATTTTGGTCGACCTGTCGCATTACGTTGTCGAGAATCATTGGCCCCAGGTCAAAATGATTTTCATTGTTTCCAAGTTTCCAGATTCTTTTTGGGTACAGTGTAAGCATTAAACTAGTTGTGTTGTTCTGCAGCTACTTGGTGGTCACTGTATGCAGCAGATTATCCCGATCTCCAACGATTAGCTGTCAGGATACTAAGTCAAACTTGCAGCATTATTCGATCTAAGCGGAGTAGGACCATGTTTGAACGTATGTGTTCAAAGAAAAAGAACCGATTGGAGCAACAAAGGTTCAACCACCTTGCATTTGTTCATTATAACTTGCACCTTCAACATAGGTAAGTTTTTCCATCCTCAGTAACTTCTTTTGATATTCATAAGGTGTGTCATAGCCGGGAGTTACTCTCTTATCTCTACTAGCATTTCTTTAAATATGTTGATGTATTTTTTACACCAAGGTTGCACAAGATAGAGTAAATCTTAGTGGCACGTAGGTCCTTGCTGTATACTCCTGTAGTTCAGGGATAAATTCCAATGAAAATGGACCTATGTTAATTTATCCTAGAATAACTGCCAGAGTTATCGTGTCAGTTATCTGCTTTTCTTCCTTTCAATTAAAAGTCCTTGTGATGCACTCTGAAGCTCTTGAGGAAGGATAATGAATGCAGTCAAAATGTATCCTGGGACTAGCTAGTCTTCTGTTTCATTGGATAAGGATATATTTTCATATTTAAGCATGAAAATATGACTTTGGGGGAGACATGCTATTTTGTGAATACAAGAATTCCAAAATTAATTGAATGGAAACGTATATGTTTAGTTGGGATAAACTCGAATTTCCTTTAGTTTCCTCTATCAAGGCCATATGTTCCTAAGGGTAATCAAGCTTAAGATAATTATTTTGGGTCTTAGAATCTTTGCTAGGTGTTGAGTGGGACTGTGGGACTCGTTGTTATGAGCTTGAAGGAAGTAGTTGTTCCTAAGAGAAGGTGGTACTGTATAGGATACTAGATTGAACATATCAGAGACTTGATAGATAAATGTGAGAGTGAGGCACTTCCTGACGGAGACTATAATGAATGCATTTAAGGAAAATGAGAGTTGTGGGCCTCTCGGTCTCGGTCATTGATGTAGTCACCTTCATAAAAGGTCATGGAAGAGGGGATGCCCAATGCTGCATTGTCCCTCATTTTTAATTGCCAAGCCAATGCCCAAGAAGCTTTCCCTGTGCTCTCTCTCAAAGTTTCCATATGTATTTTGGTCAAGGAATACATTCTGTTATTAAAAGAGAAAAAGAAGAAGAGAGTTTCCTCCATTTGGTGAAAAAAGTGCATCTGTCCATTGAGCCCTTGATGGGCTATGTGAGTTTTGGTTCCTTCCCAATCCATGATAAGACGCTGTTAAGGCATTGTTCAGTGCTATGCAGCAGTATATGAAAAGTAGCATATTACCTTACGTTGCTGACAATATATGACTTGTAAGGCCGTTATTCTATAAAACTTTGCTATGTTGGACACCAACGGTACAAATTTAAGACTAAGGAGTGCAGAATTTGAAAGGTGTTGCGCATTTTTGTAAAGAAATTTACACATGATTATTAGTTTCATAATTAATTATATAGCTAGATGCTAGTTTCATGATTATTATCCTAATATAGCTAGATGGATTTTTAAATTAAAGCAAATATGTATTTATTGACTTTTCTTCTGTCTAGACTTTTGGAAGTTGACAGTACTGACACAAAACACTTGTGCTCTTGTTTGCGAATCATAACAGAGTTTTCTTACGTCCTGGTTGAATAAATATTAAATATAATTTCTAGAAGCTGTTGGCTTGTTAGTTCAGGAATCAGAATGCCTACTCTTTTGCAAACTGTTTTGCATAGTGTAGTCTAGTTGCCCTAGTCATGTTTTTTTATCTTTTACAGAGGAATTATTTAGTGTCTTGACTGTAGCTAAGTAGCATCTTTTTTCTTTTAATTAACAAAAAACTTGTGCATTTTATATATATTATTTACTCTTAAGTGATTTAATGCATTCAAATTCTTCGCTAGTTCCCATTAACCAAGATTAAGTCAATTTGGCTGAAACCCAGTTCAACAATTTTGTGAAATATTCCTTAAACTTAGTATTACACGTTTACAAATTTATATGTGTTAGCAAAATAAATTATTATTTTTCTTTGGATAATAAGGAAGAATTTTGAAATTCCACTGGCTAATTGGTAACGTTTGTGAGCCTTTAACTGTTCCCATTCTTCATCAGCTTCAACTCTTTTCCTTTTTATTTATTTGTTCTTTCTTTTTTTGTTTATTGGAAGCAGGCGTTCTGAAGCAAGTAAAGCCATTTGTACAAGAGGTACACTCGATCCTATATGCTTAGAAGCTATTGATGCCAACATGGGAGATTGGGTGGAAGATCTGGGAGCTATTGGCAGCGATGGCCTAAGCTGGATGGACGTGACAGTCCCTGGTGAGTGGAAATTTTTGAATCATAGAGTAGAGAATATGGATGACTGTAACGACAGTACAGATGATAGGGGTAGTGATGATGGGAGAGGTGTGGACACAAATGATGATATGTCGTATAGAATATCCCAATGGTTGTAATGACAGTACAGATTACTCTGCTAGTTGGTGGCATTAGTTTCTTTCCTTATATTCTAGTATGAATTGCTGGATATAACGGACGTTAATATGAATTAGCGGAACTGTTGAGTTTCATTGAATCATTTGACTGATGCAGCAGTGTGCTACCAAACGGAGAACCCTGCCTTGAACATAACATTATAAAAATAAATAAAATAAAAAATGTTTACAGGGGTGGGTAGTGAGTTGTGTCAATCAGTATAGTCTAGAGATGAACCATCCCCAAAATGATCATATATCAATGTCTTGATTATGGTTTAGCTAGGTCGCGAGCATGAATGGAGTTACTCTTTAGCAGGAACTATTATTATCCTTTTTCTGTATATCTTGTATCAAATCAATTTTGTTTGAATATTTAGGATCTTAATTAAAGACAGTCTTCATTTTGTATACTTAATACGTTAATAAATCCTCTAGTGTACTGATTACGAATACACTTGGCAACTTGATCGTGGTGACAGAAACAAAATTTAATTTTCCAGGAAAAGGAAACAGGGAAAAGGGAATTTCCAAAATCTGTTTTTATTAACTTGGGACAAGAACTTGATGAATCAATGATAGCTTTTTAGTTATTACAGTCATAAAGGTCAGGCCGCAGGAAGAGAGCAAAACCTTGATTTCAAAAAATTTCTTTTGTGCGTCTTGCCAAGCTTCTCTTCAATGGTATGAGAGTAAATATTTAAAAGGAAATCTCACGATCTTCCTTTCTTTGCTTGGTATGCAGATTTCTTTCTTTGTGTGGAAAACACAGGTTAGATTTTTACAGGTAAATCATAAAAAGTTTAGATATATTGTAAGGTCCAAAATAGTCATGGATCATATAGATATTGTTATTAGCACTCCAAAATAGTCATCTTTCACTCTTCTCTCCCTTACTTTTTCATTAGGGTGGAGCAAGTGATAACTATTTGAGTGCCAATAACAGCTCTATATTCTTTGGTGGTAACATTAAGGCATATATCTTGAATGGCTGGCAAATAACGCTAACAGAAGATTTAAAATTTGTGCCTTGGCTGCATGTAGCAGATTGGTTATCTTTTTTGGTTTTAAATAAAAATCATCCTTTTTGTTTTAAATATAAAAAGCTTCTCAGACAGAAAAATAGAAGTACTAGGGATTGGGATTTCTCATTGCTGCTACTGAAAGAAAAGTACTACCTTGGATTTCGATTTTGTTTAGTCTGGAAGTAAAAGTGACAAAGCTCCTAATTTCCATGACAGAAGTTAGCATTTATTTTCAGCTTTTTGGTCATTGGTCTTCTATTGCTTATAGCATATATGTCCAAAGAAAGAAGGAAATTAACTTCCAGAATTTAGTGAAAAAGTTGATGGCAGTTGTGGATGATGGGAGAAGCTATAATGGTCGAAGAGAGGAGAGGACTACATCTTGGAGAGAGCTGTCTCTCTGCATGGCAGCTTTGAACTCATCAAAGGTAACTTGTCCATCACTGTTTGCATCCATGCGATCAAATATTTCATCCAATTTTCCAGGTTCAGTGATATCAGCTGGAAGGCAGTCATCTGGTAAAGCCTGCTCAATGTAATTTTATTTGGTCATGATCTTATTTGAAACTAATCAAGCAAGCAAGCTATACCAAGTGAGATGAATTAAGCGGCATTACCCTGAGCATAGATGCCACTTCTTCTTTACTGATGCATCCAGACCGATCCGTATCGTACATCTGCGTGCAAAATCAAAAGAGTGAGACAATTAGCATAGGGTTCATGAATAATGATAGTGAAGAAGGCCGAGCAAGAGAGAAGGAAATTTGGATTACAAAAACTTTATGACGATGAAACTAGTAGTAAGATTTTACCAAAACACTTCCTTGGTTCTTTAATTTGGCCAGGAAGGTTTAATTTCCTCAGGAAGCTTCATTATGAGTCAAAATTAGTTCGGTTAGAGTGAGTTTTTGTTCATGTACTTGTACTAGATGAAAACACACCTGGAAGCACAGGCGGAGTGCATCATCTCCTTGTGAATTCTTGAGACTAGAGAACCCACAGAGGATCTCTCGCATGTCAACTGTTCCATCACGATTGTTGTCGAATAGGTCAAAGATCCGGGGTGCCAAAGGGATTAATGACAACATGTTCATAGCTTTCAGCACCTCCTCAAATTCAGATAGAGTAGCATTGTCACCTTTTACACATCTGCACTTTGCCAAATTGGTATTCTTGATCAGAATATATATGCACTGGCTCACCAGAGAACTTAGGATTGGTTAAGTGATCCACTTAAAGAGAATGCCCTTTGGTTATCTTCATAAGCATGATTAGTTAATCATTAAACTGAACTTGTTATGTAGCTGATGTGCTACAATTTGTCTATGCCTGGCCTACATTTGAACACCATATTAGTAAGGTGCAAAAATCTGTTTTGACTACTCACATTTTCTTGAAATGTAAACTCAGTTTCTGGATTTCATCTGGTTTAAGGTCATGGGAACCTAGTAGTGATTTTAGCTTCTTCGTCCTTAAGAAAATCGAGCTGGTCCACACACTAGCTATTGCTGCAGCACGGAGTTTTCGCCGAGCATTAAAACTCTGCAGTCGTGACACAATCTCAGCATCCATTTGATCTTCCCTGGCTGAAAGACCTACAACCCATGGATGGTCCAGAAGCTGTTTAACACAAGAACTAAATTAGTTTAAGTTACAAACCTAGATGAGTTCATTTTGAGCTACCAAGAACTGTAATACTCTACAAGAGTGCATTTAGCTTAAGTTTACAACCCATGCCAAATTGCTATTTAGCTCAGATCAGATATCTTATGACTTAACCCAGAAAAAAAAAAAAAAAAATTAATTGCTACCCTACCTCTTGAGCACTAGGTCTCTTGTCAGGGTCAACTTTGAGGAGATCCGAAATTAATTGCTTTGCTGACAAAGAAATGCCCTTCCAAGTTTTCTCATAGAAACTGAATTCTCCCTGCAGGAAAAAGTATTTTCTCTTGTAACTTTAACAGAATTGTTTTAAAATATATATATCATGTTAATTTCTATGTTTTAGTATAATGTGAATAGAAATGACTTACAGCCATTATCATCTGTTGCTTTTGCCGATTCGACTGAGCAATAAAAGGAGGGTACCTAAGGCATTGTACAAGAATATATACATTAAGAGTGCTCTAGAAATTTGTAGAAATTGAATATTTCATGACATTTAGAGATTGACTTGAAATTTCTCTGTCCTTAAATGGGATTGCTTAAAAAACGTTGAGCAGAGTAAAGTAACTCCAGGATCCAATTAAAGTTAAACTATGCCTTAAACACTACTAATATTAGCAAACGAGGGTCCAACACAGTGAAAAATGGCCTTGATTTGCAGATTAGTGATCTCAGGTTCGAACCCCCATAGTATCTCTGCAGTGAGTGTGAAAAAAAAACCCCTCCCCCCTTCTAACTTTGGCAAACAAAAATAAACACTACTAATGTTACAGTCATCTTTTCCCAAGAAAATAAAGAGGAAAACATATGAAACAGGAGAACTTACCCAGAGAGAAGGATATACAAGATTACACCCAGAGCCCACATATCACTCTTAGAAGTGACTTGTCCCTGAGAAAGAGCCTCTGGTGAGACATAATCTATTGAACCAAACAACCCAACAACAGGATCAGTAAACTCCTCCACAGAACTGAGCCCAAAATCCATAATCTTCAAAGAAGAATCATCACTATTATTCAAGAACAGGCAGTTCTCTGGCTTCAAGTCCCTGTGAACAATATTGGACTTGTGAAGAGCTGCTAAGCCTTGAGCAATCTGCCTGACCACAGCTGCAGCTCCAGCCTCAGAATACCTTGCTTGCTTCACAATCCTATCAAACAGTTCACCCCCAGAGCAAAGCTCCAACACAAGGTGGACCCCATTTTCATCCTCATACACATCATAGAGGTCAATGACATTTGGGTGTGGTGAGACATTTTCAACTATTCTCCTCATGACCAAGATTTCATTTGTGAGCAAGACATTTGATATGGACACCTGCTTCCGGGCTTGGAAAGCAGCAGCAAAGCTTTTCTGATGATCACCGGCACCCGATCTGCCGGGCGGAGGGTTTGATGGTCCGAATGGCCTTTTGAGGGTCTTGATTGCCACATTGTTTTTGTCACTGCTGCCTGATTTTCTGCTGATGCCTTTTCTCACTACAGAGAATCCTCCTCTGCCTAAAATCTCCGATATCTCATACTCATCTGCCAGTCTTCTTGTTTCTTGTCCCATGACGATGACAAAAAAAACCTTGAAGAGATCGAACTGGCAGAAGAGGAGAGAGAGAGCGAGAGAGAGAGAGGGAGCGAGACCCAAGAGGGATAGAATAGAAAGAAATCGAATCTTTGAATCTGATGATGAGAAGCAATGGCAGAAATGTGTATAATATTGGTGAAAGGGCAAGGTGGTTTCATTGATAAGGGAGAGAAGTTGAAACGGGCATTGGAATTACATGGATTGACATCAGCTTGTGAACAGTTGTTCAACTTGTTTAATGCATAAAATATGAGAAAAAGATTTCGAACGGACGTGAGGGAATATATTGTAGGGGTAGGTGCCGAGGAAGATGAGACAAAGACAAAGTCAACTGACAAGCATGTGCACAGAAATAGGGTTTCTACTGTTTGTTTTGATTAATCTCTCTTGCATGTGCAAGGAAATAGTGCTATACTGTTCTCTCTCTCTCTCTCTCTCTCTCTCTCTCTCTCTCTCTCTCTCTCAACCTGTGGAAGGTCCTTGAAACTCAAGTAATACAACATGGAGCTTAACTTGTTCGGATTCTAATGATGTCAAATATGGATCGTAATTGTAAAGATATTTGACATCTGTTACAATCTTTTTACTGGGTACCTATCAAACATGTCTTCCATGAAGCATATGGCCGCCAACACCAAGAAGGGACATGTTTCTACAAATACTTGTGTTTTGTTATAAATTCATGGAATGTGGTTCACCACCATTATATCTATTAGAGCATCTACAATTATGCTTTTATTTTTTAATTAAAATTTGGCTAAAAACACATAAAAGTTATTTTAGGAGCTCTCTAAAAATTTGAACTCCAATCATACTCCCTAGTTTAGGGAGTTATAAATACTATAGTTATTTTTTAATTCAATATGATTGGTCCATCTCCATAAAAAAATATATATATATAAAAAAATTGTTAACATTAATTAAAAGTTTAAACTATGCATAAAACAAAGCATTATTAGATTATAGGGAGTCACTAGGAGTCTTTTCTCTCTCATCTGATTTAGGAGCTCCTAGAGGTCTCTCTATTTTATGAGGTGGATAGGGAGCATGGTTGGAGTTGTATTTTTCCAATTCCTCCCTAAAATCTGTCTAAGGAAGTGATTTAGCGTGCCCATTGCGGATGCTCTTATCTCCACCTTTTGTTATTTTGTAACATATGTTATAAGTATAGTAATTAGTAGCCTTTCAGCTATATTTAGTGGGTTAATTTTCTATGGTTGTAAGCCTAAAAATAGGTACTTACTAAAGATGAAGATAACAAGTTCAGAGAATAAATTCTCATTTTTCCCTTCCCCTTATTTCTCTCTACATTTTCCCCCTAGTTTTATAACACGTTATTAGCACGATGTTGCTCTTGATATTATTTATTTATCTGAATTTTATTTTCCGTCTGAGTTAGAATTGTTATATGGTATAGAGTTCTCTTTGTACTCACTGTCAGACTTCACCATGCTCGTTTTTCTTTAAAATAAAATAAAAAGTTTCTTAATCTTAGGAATGAATGCCATGTTTGAAATTTTTGTTTTGGTTGCATGTTTGCTTTATTTTTCATCTCTCATCTTATTGAGCTCTGATGCTTTAATCATTCTAAGATGATATGTTTTTTTTTCTTTTTTTTTTTATATTTAAATTTGTTAATATTTATGGCCTTTTGTAGGTTACATGACTCTTGTTATTTCATATTTTCATACAATTCTAACCTTATTATGGTTCAGTTTATTTATTTATTTAAGCATGATTTTAATTAATTATTATATCTTATGATGAGTATTTATTATACAAGAGATCGTGACCTGAAGTTCCTCAATTATTATCATATAACTAGATTAGGACTTGAAGTTCCTTGATAGAATTAGAATCTAAAGTTTTTTTATTCTAAATAATTGAGGACTTGAAGTTCCTCAATTCCAATTTTAAACATTCCAAACCAGAAGTTTTGGTAGATGTATTAATGTTTACTCCATAAACAATAACCACTAGAAGTGGAACAAACAAGACAAGGCAAAGGGCCCAAAAATACGATTGATAAAGTAATTGGGGAAGCTTGTCATAGGTGTGCTGCATACGGGCATTGGGCACACGTCTATCACACGTCAAAACATTTGGTAGATTTTTACCAAGCCTCAATCATGGGCAAAGAAAAAAAAAATTGTTGAGACACTAGTTTGAACTTGATCTTATGGACTGACACCTAGTGGATATAACCCACCTTGATGTTTCAGCCTTCTTCACTGATACTAATGGCAAATCACCTGATTCCATGATTAGTGATGGAGTCCTCCCCAATTAATTTGATGTCTTATTTTCTTTTCATATTTTAAGCTTAATTTGGATATTTTATTTAGATCTCATTTGTTGTTTCTTTTTTCAATTATATTTTTTTAATTTATTTCTCGTTTGAGTTCTTTTAAATTAAGATTGTATTTCTTTATCTTTGTGTTGGATTGTTAGTTAATGGTAATGTTTTTGCATTACTTCCAATATTTACAGCCAAAGGCGTCTATTGGAGAAACTTCCTACTTTCTTTTGTGAGTTGTATTACACAACCATTAAAGTAGTTGAAGCCCATGCCATTTTATATAATTACAGTATTAGTTCGGTTGAGGCATGTTTCCAACCAACAAAAATCCCTCTGTACATCTCGTTTATGTGTTTTTGGTTGTTTATGTGCCTATTGCACAAACATAATGAATGCGCTGAATTATCAATGCAAATTGAAAATCTAAGTTGGTTTTGGTTATGTCTGCACTTTACCGTATGTTTTAAGAATTATCCCTTTGATGAGACAACTTTCTCGCCATCAGGGGGAGATATGACAGTTCCTGATGAACGTCGTGAAATAGTGCTAAATCAGTCCACTTTTGTCTCATCAAGATAATGCATATATAAGTTATACATATGCTAACATGGATTGATATTCTCGTATCACAATCCATTAAACTTACAGTAATTGACTATCAATAACTACTTTGTTGCATGCCTGAAGCATAGCAGATTTATAGGTTCTAACGATTTATAGGTACCAATGCCTCTCGTATCGTTATTAACGCTCAATATGAGGTTATAATCCACATATTCTAAATAATTCATCTTAAAAGAGATGTTTGTCCCATAAGTGACAATATAAGCCCCTTAAGAGGCATTGGTACCCTAAAGCAATGAGATACTTATAAATTTTGCATGCTCATGAGAATTGTGGGATCACAAATTGATGATACATTTGGTTTATTTGTGGCTACTACAATCATCAAGGGCTATGATTATATTAAATCTCGTTTCATAAATGTTGACAAGTTAAGTGATTGGCCAAAATGGATATAGGCAATTTTATTTATCACTAAATATGATGTGTTGAATATTGAACCTATGGCTCAAATACTGAATTACAAATGTTAAGTATGAAGGTTACGTATTGGTGTTTATGAAGTGAAATAAGATCACTAATATGATATAAGGTTTTCTGGTATAGATATGGTTTTAGTCTCCCATCCCATCATAGATGCATCCACTTTTCTATAAGTACAATTGTTATTTTAAAGAGAAATTTATAGCATGTGTTAAATGCATATTTATTAAGACTGTATGGTATATGGAAATTCTCAAAGCTCATGAAATATTTGAGATATATCTCATGAAGCGACCTCTTGAAGGATATAAAGCACCAGGAGATTCTTAATTAAGAGTTAACACTAAGAGTCTGAGTATTTTGAATTCAAATTTGATATTGTTGTAATATATTTTAACTATTAGATTAGTTGTTGATGCTCCTAAAGAGTTCAATCATTTGAAAAGTGAAAAGCATGCCGAATAGTGTGATAAACGATCATGTATGGAGACAATGTTGCTTGTATTTGCTTAAATCAAAGAAAGGTTCATGAAGGGTGACATAGTTTCAAAAAAAGCCAAGAGATTGGAGTCAAACAAATTCGTTCACAAGATAATTTGGCGAACCTTCTTTACCAAAACTTTTCTAAAGCCTATATTCCAGAAGTTAATGAAAATAAGAAGGAGATATCAATTAGGGGGAGCATCCCAATTCTACTACATATAGGACATATGCGCGTTGTACTCTTTTTCCCTTCGACTAGGTTTTTGTCCCACTAGGTTTTTCATAGCAAGGTTTTAACAAGGCAGCATAAGCGTGTCCAACACTATATCAATGATCCAAAAAAAAGTTGCACTCTTTTTCGCTTTTTTTCAGCTTTGTCCCATAGGGTTTTCCAAGCAATGATTTTAATGAGACAACAATGTTATTGTATGGTGGACATCCAAGGAGGAGTGTTATATATATCCATGGAATGTGGATAACCACCATTATATCCATTATCTCCACCTTTTGTTATTTTGTAACATATGTTATTAGTATAGTAATTAATAGCCTTTAACCTATATTTAGTGGTTAATTTTCTATGATTGTAAGCCTATAAATAGGTACTTATCAAAGATGAAGATAACAAGTTTAAAGAACAAATTCTTGTTTTTCCGTTCCCTAATTTCTCTCTACATTTCCCCCTCTAGTTTTATAACATATTTGGTTTTTTTTAACTTCCTTACTAAAATGTTACTTAAATTTGAATTTAACTTGTATGGTTGTAAGATCACTTGAGGATCTTATTTGTACTTATGTTTTTAGAAAATATTTACTAAATTTCATTATTTTAATTCACATAACAATTTTTTGTAACTTTTAGTGGATATTAAGAAATAATTACTTTTCTTTTAGAAAAAAAATCAATATATTGATATAAAAATTTATAAAATATCCCCGACTAAAGCATCATAAATGATAGCAGGTGGGTCTTGATACCAAGATGATACGTCATTCACAAATAATGTATAACAAGCTAATCTATGCGTTATGATATTGGCTTCTATAAAAAGAAAACAATGAATATCACTACTTAAATGTCTTGAAAATTCTCTAAAATCCTCAACCAAACGACTCAAAAATTAGAAATAATTACATATTTAACAAAACTTCATTTGTGTTTTAAAGAAATCATCAATACCATACTGCCACACTATAATTACTAGTTTGAGACAATTGTATTTCACTTTTTTTTTTCACTCATCAATTGTTTCACCTAAAGGACAATCCGGAGTCCAATTTCCTAACAAAATATATGTGATTGAAATGAAATGAACAAAATATTTTAGGCTATGTTTGACAAGAGAACTTTAATATTGAAGGATTTATAATTAAATTGTTTTACAACATTAAAAATATGCAAAAATAGAAGAAATTAAAGGGTTACAAATGACTCAATGTTCATAATAATTGTAAACGCCAAATTATGTAATTGGTCCTTGTAGTCTTGTCAAAGTCCCATTTTGATCTCCCTAGTTTTAAGTTTTTGTGGATTACTACCCCATGTGGTTTACTTGTTTTTTTTTTTTTTTTTGTGTGTGTGTGTGTGGGTAATTATGTAGTTTACTTGTTAGTTTTTGGTCAACAGGGATGCGTCCAAATTTCAAGCATTCATTCAGAATAAGCCCTTTTCATTCTACATAAATTTTCTTCTTGTTTCTGTTTTTTTCTTCTTTGTTTTTTGTTTTGTTTCTGTTTCTGTTTTTTTCTTTGTTTTTTGTTTTGTGTTTTGTTTTTGGTTTTGGGATACGACGAGTGAATTTGATTGCTAAAGCGCGTTTTTCTTCTACAGTTGAAGTATGAACACTTATCTATGCGTATGGGACTTGAAAATACCTTAAAAAGAATTGTTGAAAGTCTTGAGACTGAGTCAAAAACTTTTCCAATTATTATTACCATCCCCTGTTATTATATGTTGAAGAATGACAAACTACAATGAGAAAAACTCGCCTAACTTTGACCCAAGCCTAACTGCTCTTTGAATTTCAATTTGGTCTTGGAATCTCCTTTCTTCCAACCATTTTGTATCTGCCAGGTCTCCATGATTATCACTTCAACTAGCACACTATGCACCTTGGGCACTTTATTTATTTATTTTTAATGTAGGACCTCGGGTGCAAGGGTAAATGATCTTAACTACTTAAGCTACAAGCCCCTTGCTGCAACCTGAGCACTCTTATCTTATGCAAGAAGATTAATACTAATTTTCCTATTTCAGCTTTATCGTAAGGAAGTGCGAAAGCGACGGCATAAGATTCATAGAATAAATCAGAATGAGTGTTGTTGATAGCAAGAACAGTTGAAACCAATCTCTGCAAACTAGCCAAGGAAACAAGCAAAGGGTAGCTAAATATATCAAACCACCACATATATAGATGTCTCTGTATACATTGCATAACCTATATGCCAACATTTAAACCGGAAACCGGAAAATGTTTCTAACATTCAACAAAAGTACTGAAACTCACATTTGGGGTTTTCCGGTCCTTTATTGGCCCTACTCAATACTGCAACTAGATAACCTTATACTCAGATGAGAAGGTTGCAGCAAGAGAACCCCCAAGTTGTTAAGGGTTATAAACATCTAACAAGTCCAACAGATAAAATAAACTAAACATAAAAAGAAGCTTAACCTAATGCTTCCAGAACTGTGTAAACTGCCCACACATAGATTGGAGCAGTCAATATAAACATCTAAACAAGTCTGAAAGATAAAATGAGCAGCTAAACTTAAAAGGAAGCTTCACCTACTCGGTCCACAACTGTTTGAAGATAAGCTTTCACCACCCTCCCTCCAACACATGTATTGGAGCAGTCAGTACAAGAAAAACCCAACTTCATGGGAACCAAAAGGATGCATCTTGCTTTGGCGGGTCCAGAACATTATAGTCAGCTGGTGCCAAGTGAAGTGGAGAGTCAAATCTTAGGTCAACAGTATCATTGGGATTGTCACCAAATGGAGAATCAAATATTGTGCACTGATCAAACTGAACTTCCGTGGATGGGAAAGCTTGACGATGCATAGGCATGGGGGTTGTTTCAGACATGTTGCATCCCATATCCACAGGCATGGGGGTCGGTTCAGACATGTTGCGTCCCATATCCACCCCTTGACCAAAGAAATTATCATTCATTGCAAAACGAAATTCCGCCTGCTGCTGGTTGTGGCCTTCTACAACATTGAGGTTTCCAGGATTGGAGTTCTTGTTCTGCTGAATATTACTATCATAAAGTGACATAAGCTCAGATATCATTTTCTGTCCATCATCGGCCAGTCCAAATCCTGAAGCATTAAAACTACCTGCCTGGCTCACTGGTTGTTGAACAGCTTGTGTTGGTTGACCAAGGGGTAGAGAGAAGACTGCAGATTTTTCATTGTTAAGTTGAAAGCTGGACATTCCAAACACTTGTAAAGAATTACTCCGGTATGCACAATTCAACTGGTGATTGTTTCTTGCAGTTATGTCGAGAAAAGCCAGACGATAATCATGATATGGGCATTGGGGGTATTCGCAGGTGTAAATGTTCGGATTTAGCATAACTGGTGGCTCTTCATCCAGCTGCTTCCTCTTTTGACCAAAATCCGAGTTGATCTCAATGAGCTCTCCCTTAATCTGCGGTACCGGCCTATCTCTTTGTCCAGCAGTACCAATGTTGAAGTGATTAACATGAGGTTTGCAATCCTCTATTTCAACATTTTGTTCATCATCAATCCCTTCAACATCATAATCACTGGTTCCACTGATCGCGAAAGAGCCACTACCACCAGTCAATAGAGGAGGACATCTATCAGGATACAAACTCCGGGCCAAAGCTTCCTCCTGGTTTATAATGGCTAGCCAAGTGGCACTCTCCTTAGCAGTCATTTTGTCCTGCAGACATTTAGACTGACGAACAAGCTTGCGGATCTTGGCAATATCTGGTGACATGTGCTTTATCACAGCCGTGAGAACGCCAACCTTCCATGCCTTCTTCAGATCATGAGGCTTCTTGTATGGAGGAGGACCCTGATCCTTGGGCAGATTCAATTGAGGCCACCATACCTCATTACCAGTAGGCCACCAAGGTGGGGCAACACCCTTCTCCAATGGGAAACGTCTTTGGGGTGGATCACAGTGTTGCATCAGAGCAGACAAAAGTGAACCAAGAGTGGTGTCTTGGAGCTCCTGCAAGGTGTGAGGAGTTGATGCCACTCCACTCCAGTCTTCATCCTTTCCAGGGATTGAATGATCTGCCTGATACTTGGAAATTGCAGCTGGGCCATTACGATCAAATCTTACTTTTTCTTTCCACCATGCTCGGAGATTGTCAGAAGCGCCACTCACTGGTTTTCCTTTTTCAGGGATAATCCCATAAACGAAACCCTGAGCTTTGCAAACTTCCATCATTTTCAGCATATATTTCAGGATTCCGTCTTGTGCCCGTGACATCTTCTTCCTCCGAGCTTGCTCCTGTGATTGACGCTGCCTTGCGTTGTCAACTCTTTCCTTTCCCTTATTTTGTTCTTTCAGCTTCTTCAATAGCATTCGATCTCTCCACATCCTCTTCTCAAGCTCGTCAACATCCATTTCTTCATCACTATAATCCTCCTCTACTGTTGCCTCTGGTTCATGCTCTGGAGCTGTGTTGATGCTGTCGCCTTCCCCAGAGGTAGTCGTAAGAAAGTCAAGCTCACCACAGAAACCCATTTCCTCAAAGATCCCCATTTAGCACCGGCACGAAGAACAACCCCGATTATATATTTATGGTATATAAATATATGTAAAAGAAGGGGTAATCAATGCAGTCTACGACAGATTCTGCACACTTCGCTCACTCTTTAAAAGATTTCCAATCTTGCGCACAGGTATTAGCTTCAAAACTTTAGAAGCAAAGGTTTCCCAACAAGGGATACTCGACCGCGAAGAGTAAATGAAATTCAATATTCTGCCAATGAAATAAATAACAAATAAGTTAGTTAAACCCACAATTAGTATATCATAGATCAGGTACATTGAACTAGCAATAATAACTTTCATCTAATGAAAGAAAATACAAGGTAAGGCACATAATTTCATAACTACGAGTAATTACAAACATAAAAAGTAAAACGCTAAACAAGTCAGAACCACTTACAAAAGCACCATAAATTAAATGGATGAAATCAACAAAGGATCACAATGGGTTTCCTTATTTTCACATTCAAAACGAAACAAAACAAAATCCTAACACATGGCTCTAAGTCACTAAAAGCAACAAAAGATGAGGTTCTCGAAAAACCGAGAAAAAAGAGAAAAACAAAAAGAGAAAAGTGTCCATCAGTGACACAAAAAACATGAGATAATCGCTATAAAAACCAAATTTAAGTGACACGTAAATACCCTGCAAATGTGAACCACTAAAGCAGAAAGAACAGAGCCAAGCACCCCCAGATCTACGAACACTCAGATTCATTTTCTTCACAATTACATGTTATCATTGAGTATTGACAGGACCAAGTTTCAGCTTTTATTTAATTTATTGTTTTTGGTTTACACAAACGGCTATAGCTTATAACGCAGGTTTACAGCAAATTTTCCACCTATCTAAGCAACATAATTCACTTATTAATTCTTTTTCATCATTCAATATAAATCCGGAAATTCAGGGTAGCCATCTTTTGGATCAAAAGGCTAAACCTATCCGTCCATCCAGATCCAAACATGTAAAACCTGAATTCTTATACAAGAAATTAAAAGAAAAAAACGCTAAAATAAAAAATCATATAGAAAAGTTAAAAAAAACATGCATATACATATAAACCATGAACCAACAGGCATATCAAACAAAACGCAGACACAAACTATTACAAATTTTTACAAATGAATAAGAGAAACAACTCCAGACAGTGATGCATATCAGATACAAAACAACAAGCAGATCAACCATCAAAAACCATGAAACATCAAAAGATTGAGAAAAAAAAAATGTTTTTTACAAAATTCAGCAGCCATGAACAATAAGAAATGAAACAAGTACTTCAAATAAAAGAAGCAGAAAATGAAGGTACCATCAAGCTCCTCCAGCACTCTCTCATTGCTCGGAGAGAGAGAGGTTTTTTTTTCTTTTTCTTTTTCTGGTCAGAAGAGAGAGACAGAGAGACAGAGAGACACAGAGAGAGTTTATTAGTGGGTTTTCCGAGCTTTTTTTTATAAATGGAAGAGAAAAGATAAGAACGGTGGTGGGCTTGCAGGGACAAGAAGGATATGAAGCAACAGTAACTTTTTCATTTGGAAGGTGGCCTCTTTAACTTGGGTTAGGTGACGTTTTAACCGTGGTTAAGACGTGGGTAACCTTTTTAGCGTTTGGATATTGAAGACTAAAAAGGTTACACTTTTTTAAACTTAGACAACATAAATAATACGTAATTATTGACGTAATATACGATTATGTAGAAGAAAATCTAATACTCATATTGCACGTATGTTACAACAAACGCATGTTTGGTGAAGCAGCAGTGACTTCAGGTCGAGAAAAAGTGTAGAAGACACTTCAGGTTAAGACGTGAGATTTTTCTTCTACACTTTTTCTCGACCTGAAGTCACTGCTGCTTCACCAAACATGCGTTACATCCCACCATTTTGGTCAATTCATAGATATTTTTATGTTCGGTCAAGCAGTTTTTAGCTATTATTTATGGATTCCGCAAATTATTATGTGAAAACTCATCACAATCACACAGTGATGGAGTTTAACACAGTGTATCAGACGTTTTTAATGATTTTAATATTCGTTTGTTGTAACATACGTGCAATATGAGTATTAGATTTTCTTCTACGTAATCGTATATTACGTCAATAATTACGTATCATTTATGTTGTCTAAGTTAAAAAAACTATTTGTCTAGTAGTATTTATCTTCCAAATGTTGAAAGGTATATCAACGTTGAATCATCTCTTTTTATTAATTCAGAATAAAAGTAAGAAAAAAAAACAATCACACATGCATGGCAGCATGATCGTATCTACTACATACGTTGTCGAATTAGATAATCGTCGTCCAGCCGTTTATGCAAGATTGAAGCTTTTTAGGTATGATACTCGGACTTTATAAATCCAAAGTGACTTTATTGGCTGTTTTTCTTTTCTTTTCATACGAGCGATATTAAGTAGAGACTTTAACACAAGATTTCCAATATTAAACTGAATATTTTTAACCACTTGAGTTATAAATATCCACGCCCTAAATAGAAAGCAAACACTGAAATGGAAAACAATTGCTTAAATGGAAAAAAAGCGTTCAAATGGAAAACAAGCACCTGAGAATAGAAAAAAAGCACCTGAAAGGAAAACTCTCTTTCCTGGACGGTCCAAATGACCAATTAGATATGTTACTTTAAATAATAATATTTAGTCATAATGGAGCGGGATTTTACTATAATAGCCTTGCTGACCTTTAATTTCCCAATTTGGGTTAATACCACGTATGAATGAGACAACTAAATTGGGAGGTCATATTTACCCTTATTTATTTACCTCTATTTATTTACTTAACGGCCGTCAGCCACCATTAACAACCATTAAAAAATAAAAAGTAAAAACAAAAACCACGTGCTTGACTGTTCTCTTGTTTTTTTCTTTTTCTTTTCCCTCTTTCCACCTTTGCATACAAGAATTCTGCAGTCTATTTGGGCTTGACCTTCTTGGTCTGTGGTCAATCTTGTCTTGTGGGCCGCTTGCTGGTTTCTCTATCAGTCTTTGGGCGTTTACTAAAGATTGCGTTCTCAGAAAGAAAAAGAAAAACGCAACAAAACAAAGAAGATGAGTGGAAGATTTGAGTAAATATCCAGAAAAAATGGGTAAATCTTCCCATGATAAACTTCATTGCAGAAAGGTTTGGAACAGTTTTGATGAGAAAACGAAATATACTTTGCAATAGTTTGTTAGATTGATTTAGTTTGTAAAACAAAAGTTTAATCCCATTGCGAGATTTTGATAGTTAAAAAAAATTAAAAATCAAAGAGCAACTTCATTACACCCTTCAAAAATGCAAGTAAGACATCACTATGATATTCAAAATACCAAACTCAAAAGAACAATAAAACAAACACACTAATATAAAAAAAACTAAAGCAGACATAAATTGCATACACCACTCCCCTGAAACAACTTATAAACCTAAATGAACGTTATTGTCACCACCTGAAGCTATGCCACCGTTAAACCCATTGCATCTAGCCTACAAGCAAATGCAAAACATGTGATGGATTTGGATAAAACAAGGTTTCCATCTATTAAACTGCGGATAACAATGCACAAATATGCCAATCGAACAATCATGGTGACAAAAATTTGGTAAACTCTAGCAAAATCCTTCAAATGCAATGTATAATTAAATTTAGAGAATATGCAAAGTTTTAGAGGGAGAGTATTGGGAGAAGAATTTGACTGAGGAATTAGTCGGAAAGAGGTAGTGGTGAAGTTCGATTTGAGGATGGCTTAGAAGAAACCACCACAAGGGACTTCTTATTCAAAAATCCCCAAGGTACTTATTCACTAACCCAAAAGAAAAGGGGAACAAGAGATGAGAGGAGAGGAGGAGCAGTTACATTATAAATTGTGTAATGGTCAATTAACGCAAAATAGGTCTAAGAATGATCTGTATATTTTATTATTCTTCTCTCTAGGAGGTATTTATAGGGTTACAAATATACATAAGTCAACTAGGAATATAAATACAATCCCATCTAATAAGGGAATTACAATTAATTACAAAATTATCTCCTAATTCTAGGAGGGATTCGAGCCAACACTCCCGTTCAAGGTGGCATATAAATATCTCCAATGCCAAACTTGACAAGTGAGTCATGAAACGCTGGACTTCATACCGCATTTCTTAGAATATCTGCCAACTATTCAGTAGTCTTGACATGTAGAATCTGTATAATATTTTCCTCCAGCTTCTCATGTGTGAAATTACGATCAATCTCCGCATGTTTAGTACGATCATGCTATACCAGATTCTCTGCAATCTTAATTGCTCACTGATTATCACAAATATAACTTCATGGAAGTTTTAGGCTCAAATCCCAATTCCCCCCATGAGTATTCGCAACCATAAGAGTTCACAAATGCCTTTAGTCATGGCCCTGTATTAGGCCTCTGCACTAGATAAGGCTACAACTTTCTGTTTCTTGCTTTGCCAAGTAACTAGATTACCTCCCACAAATGTGAAGTAGCTAGAAGTAGACCTTCGTTTAACTCTTTTGTTGCGTTCTCAGAAAGAAAAAGAAAAACGCAACAAAACAAAGAAGATGAGTGGAAGATTTGAGTGAATATCCAGAAAAAATGGGTAAATTTTCCCATGATAAACTTCATTGCAGAAAGGTTTGGAACAGTTTTGATGAGAAAACGAAATATACTTCGCAATAGTTTGTGAGATTGATTTAGTTTGTAAAACAAAACTTTAAGCCCATTGCGAGTAACTTCATTACACCCTTCAAAAATGCAAGTAAGACATCACTATGATATTCAAAATACCAAACCCAAAAGAACAATAAAACTAACACACTAATATATAAAAAAACTAAAGCAGACAGAAATTGCATAAACCACTCCCCTGAAACAACTTATAAACCTAAATGAACATTACTATCACCAGCTGAAGCTATGCCAACATCAAACCCACTGCATCTAGCCTACAAGCAAATGCAAAACATGTGATGGATTTGGATAAAACAAGGTTTCCATCATTTAAACTGCGGATAACAATGCAGAAATATGCCAATCGAACAATCATGGCGAAAAAAATTTGGTAAACTCAAGCAAACTCCTTCAAATTCAATGTATAATTAAATTTAGAGAATATGCAAAGTTGTAGAGGGAGGGTTTTGGGAGAAGAATTTGACTGAGGAATTAGCCGAAAAGAGGTAGTGGTGAAGTTTGATTTGAGCATGGCTTAGAAGAAACCACCACAAGGGACTTCTTATTCAAAAATCCCCAAGATAAAAAAAAAGGGGGAACAAGATGAGAGGGGAGGATGAGCAGTTACATTATAAATTGTGTAATGGTCAATTAACGCAAAATAGGTCTAAGAATAATCTGTATATTTTATTATTCTTCTCTCAAGGAGGTATTTATAGGGTTACAAATATACATAAGTCAACTAGGAATATAAATACAATCCCATCTAATAAGGGAATTACAATTAATTACAAAATTATCTCCTAATTCTAGGAGGGATTCGAGCCAACACTCCCGCTCAAGGTGACGCATAGATATCTCTAATGCCAAACTTGACAAGTGAGTCATGAAACGCTGGACTTGATATGGCATTTCTCAGAATATTTGCCAGCTATTCAGTAGTCTTGACATGCAGAATCTGTATAATATCTTCCTCCAGCTTCTCATAAGTGAAATTACGATCAATCTCCACGTGTTTAGTACGATCATGTTGTACCAGATTCTGTTGAAGTTTTATATTCCCAGTGTATTATCTTACTGAAGAAGAAAGGAAAAGAAAAGTAATAACTCAGCAATTTCAGAAAATGGTTTCTTCTATATTTCACTGTGCTCTGCAAGTAGCAGAGAATGTATGCGTATTTCTTACAAAACTCTCTCACTGTGCATAACAGTTAGTGATGTATAGTGATGCTCAATGTTTCCAACGTGAAAACAATCTCAGCCACATATCTCTCTAGACTAATGGATCACTCTCCACATGTCACTTGGACAAATGACAATAAAGGCCATACATTTGGTTTAATTACCAAAGTGGATACACGCATAATTACAAGGCATTTCTTAAGCTACACATTAATTAGCTCATAGCTTATACACTAACACTCCCCTTTAAGCTTTGAGATGATACAACCCCAAGCTTGTCTCTAAGGTAGTTGAATCTCTCTTTCGGTAAGGACTTGGTAAAAATGTCTGCCATTTGGTCTTTAGTAGGACAATAAATCAAATCAATAACACCTTGTTATAGAGCATCCTTAATGAAGTGATACCGTCTGTCAATGTGCTTTGTCCTTTGATGAAACACAGGATTTTTGGTGATTGAAATAGCAGATGTGTTATCACATTTCAGAGGAGTAGCTTCTGTTTGTAGTTCACCAAAGTCCTCTAAGACAAACCTGAGCCAAATTGCTTGAGTTGTAGCCTATGAAGCACTAACATATTCTGCTTCTGCAGTAGAGAGAGCTACACAGTTTTTCTTGACAGACGCTCATGAAAACACTCCACTTCCAAATGAGAATGCATAGCCAGATATACTTTTGCTATCTTCAATAGTGCTTATTTGAAGGACCATGCATATATCTAGCTAATAAGCTAGCTGCATACATTATATCTGGTCTTGTAGCAGTGAGGTACAACAAGCTTCCCACAAGCTTCCTATATTTCTCTTCATCTGTAGCACCACTACCATCCTCCTTGGTTAATTTTTCAGTAGCAATAAGAGGAATGGACACAGGTTTACACTCATTTAAGCCAAACTTATTCAACAAAGAAGAGGCATACTTCCTTTGATGAATAAAGATGTTGGAATCTGTCTGAATCACTCCCATTCCTAGGAAATGATGAAGAAGTCCCAAGTCGGTCATTTCATACTTCTCTTTCATGTCTTCCTTGAATTCATTCAACATTTGTTGATTGCTTCTTGTGTATAGTATATCATCCACATAGATGGATACAATTAGTATATCGTTTGCTCCCCTTGTCTTGGTATAAAGAGTAGCTTCACTCAAGCTTTTCTCAAACCCACACTCAGCAAAATAGCTGTCAATTTCTCCACACCAGGCTCTAGGTGCCTTTTTTAAACCATAAAGAGCTTTGTGCAGTTTATGAACTTTATCTTCCTTGCCTTTAAGTACAAATCCCTCAGGCTGCTCCACATAAACTTCTTCTTGCAGTTTTCCATTCAAGAATGCAGACTTGACATCTAGTTGATATAGCTTCCAGCTTCTTTGTGCAGCGAGAGCAATTAAAGTCCTGATTGTGTCCAATCTAGCCACTGGAGCAAAAGTCTCATTATAGTCAATTCTTGGTTTCTGCACATATCCCTTGGCAACCAATCTTGCTTTGTTCTTTTGCACTGAACCATCTAGATTAAGTTTGGTTTTGAACACCCATTTCACTCCAATAACTTGTTTGTCACTTGGTCTGTTTACAACTTCCCAAGTCCCATTTTTCTCAATCATAGAAAGTTATCTTCCATAGCTTTTATCCATGCCTTATCTTGTGCAGCCTCCTCATACTTCTCTGGTTCCACAATGCAAAGATTGCATTGTGCTAGGATATCACTGATGTTTCTCCATTTAACTGGTGTATGATCATAACGTCTTGTGATCTCAGTAGTTTCATGGATATTTCTCTCTTGTTCTTCAACCTGAGAAGAAATGCAAGGATTGGAACAATTGTGTTCTACTTCTGTCACTTCATGTAAATTGGAATCACTCATAGTTCTAGATTGATCTTGAGTAATTGTCACTACAGTAGGCATCTCTGTTTGTACTTTCCAGTTCCAAATCATACTTTCATCAAACACAACATCTCTTGACAAAATCAACTTCTTAGTGAAAGGATCAAATACTCTGTACCCCTTCTCACAAACAGCATATCCAACAAATATACCTTTGACACTCTTAGCATCAAGCTTTTGTCTTGTTTCAATTGGTACATGTACATAACAAAGTGATCCAAAGACTTTGAGATGTCCAATGCCTGGTTTTATGCCACTATATGCTTCAAATGGGGTCATATTTTCCGGTGCTTTGGTAGGTGATCGATTGAGAAGATACACTACTGTGTGAACAGCTTCTGCCCATAGAAAGTTAGGCATATTCTTCTCATGAAGCATTGCCTTGGCCATTTCTACCACAGTCCTATTTTTCCTCTCTACTACCCCATTTTGTTGTGGGGTGTAGGTTGTGGTTAGTTGCCTTTGAATCCCTCCTTCTTCACATAGTTTGTTGAATTCACCTCCTCTATCATTTCTCACACACTTCACCTTGAGCCCACTTTGCGATTCTACCATTGATTTGAACTTTCTGAAGCAGTTTATTGCATCTGATTTATACCTTAGGAAATAAACCCAAGCCATCCTTGTGCAATCATCAATGAGTAGTATAAAGTACCTGTTTCCAGCTATGGATTCAGCCTGCATTGGACCACACAGATCTGTATGTATCAGTTCAAGTGGATTTCTTGCTCTCCAAGCCTGCTCTTTGGGAAACCAGTCTCTATGTTGTTTTCCCAATTGACATCCTTCACACACACCCTTGGTTTCTTCTAGATATGGAAGACCATGAACCATTTCTTGTTCTCTCAATTGTTTGAGACTTCTAAGATTCAGGTGACCTAATCTCTTGTGCCAAATCCAAGTGCACTTTGTCACATTGGCCTTCAATGCAATGTGATCGTTTTGCATTAAAGATAAAGGGTAGCACCTGTTGTTTTTCATCTTGACCTTGATAACCAATTTATCAAGTGAAGGTCCATAAAAAATGCAGCACATATCACCACCAAAGAGCAGATAATACCCATGCTCATCCATTTGCCCAACACTCAACAAGTTTTCTTTCAAACTAGGTAGATACATGACTTCCTTGATGTATTTCCTGCCTGTACTTATATTAATCACCAATGAGCCTATGCCTGCAACATCCACCAAGTGTCTAGTAGGCATTTGCACCTTGCCAGTAACATTTTTCCTTATATCAACAAGTAGTTCAGCATTTCCAGTCATATGGTTCCTGCACCCACTATCAATGTACCAATTCCCATTAATTTTCACTTCAGTGGTAACACTATTAGCATAAAACAGATTTCTAGTCATCTTAGCTTGATTGACACAATTTGCCTTTTGAGTAGCCTTACCTGTTGTGCATTCCCTAGCCAAATGTCCAAATTTATCACAATTAAAACATTTAGGCTTCCCCTTATATCGACACTCACCAAAGTGAAATTTGGAACACACCTTGCACTGTGGTTTAGCAGCATCTTGATTTGTCTGCTGTGGTGAACTAAATCTGTGATTTGGTGCAAAGTTGTTCTACTGAGACTTTCCTTTCGACTCCCATGGTTTCCCCTTAGAATTCCAATTCTATTGAGACTTAGAGCCACTGGACTGAGGGTTATTTCTGCTTTACTACCCTTTTGAATTCACAGAGAGAGAGAGAGAGGCAAATGCCCTTTCAATGGTATCCACATTATGCAGATCAAACCTCTGCTATTGGCTTTTCAAAATAGCCACAACTTCCTGCAATTCCACAGTCTCCAAACTTTTGGTATTTTTAATAACCAAACATATAGGATCGTATGGTTTACTAAGACTAATCAAAACTTTCTGGACAAGTCTTTCATTAGACAGAAGCTCACCAAATGTTTTCATTTGGTTTATCAAGTCATTTAGCCTAGTCAAATAACTAGATAAGGTTTCATCATCTCTCATCCTAGCATACTCAAATTCACGCCTCAGATTTTGTAGTTTTACAGACCTCACCTGATCACCACCATGATACTCTCCATACAACAAATCCCAAGCCATTTTTGCTGTTTCAACATTAGCTATTCATGGGAAAATTTGATCTGAAACCGCAGTTTGAATAATGCCCAGAGCCTTAGCATCTTGCATATAGGCAGCTGCTGTTTTCTCATCAACTTCCTCTTCTGAGCTTCCTTCAGCCTTCTTCTTCTTTGGATATGAGGTCGAAATCCCCTTTTCAACCAATTTCCATAACCCATGAGACTTGAAGATCGTCGTCATTCTGATTCTCCAGAATTCGTAATTCTCACCGGAGAAGATCGGAGTTCTCACTTCAGAACTTCCAGATCCAGCCATCTCTTAGCTTAAATGAAACGAATCACAAGTCGAAATCTGATTTTATGAACTTTCTGCAACTTCACCCGAGCTCAACCAATCTTGAGTGGAGCTCAATTTCTTACGCCCAAATCTTAATTGATCGAACCTGGCTCTGAGGCCATGTTGAAGTTTTATATTCTCAGTGTATTATCTTACTGAAGAAGAAAGGAAAAGAAAAGTACTAACTCAGCAATTTCAGAAAATGGTTTCTTCTATATTTCATTGTGCTCTGCAAGTAGCAGAGAATGTATGCGTATTTCTTACAAAACTCTCTCACTGTGCATAATAGTTAGTGATGCATAGTGATGCTCAATGCTTCCAATGTGAAAAAAATCTCAGCCATACATCTCTCTAGACTAATGGATCACTCTCCACATGTCACTTGGACAAATTACAATAAAGGCCCTACACTTTGTTTAATTACCAAAGTGGATACACACATAATTACAAGGCATTTCTTAAGCTAAGCTTTAATTAGCTCATAGCTTATACACTAACAGATTCTCTGCAATCTTAATTGCTCACTGATTATCACAAATATAACTTCATGGAAGTTCCCCCATGAGTATTCGCAACCATAAGAGTTCATAAATGCCTTTAGTCATGGCTCTGTATTCGGCCTCTGCACTAGATGAGGCTACAACTTTGGGTTTCTTACTTTGCCAAGTAACTTGATTACCTCCCACATATGTGAAGTAGCCAGAAGTAGACCTTCGTTTAACTCTTTTCCCACCCTAATTGGAGTATGTATATCCTGCAATATCCACACATCCATGTCGAGAGAACATAAGACCTTTCCCTAGCGCAGACTTTAAATAGTGTAGAATCCTCATAATTGCATCCATATGAATGTCACTTGGATTATGCATAAATTGACTCACAACATTGACTGCATAAGCAATGTCAGGTCTTGTACGTGACAGATAAAAAAATCTACAAATCAACCTCTGATATCTCTCCTTGTTTGCTCTAATATGGAGATTCTTCCAGGCCGTGATTCTGTTCAATAGGTGTATTCATTGGCATGCCAGTTTCCTTCAGTAAATCCAGAACATATTTCCTTTGAGATAAAAATATACCATGCTTGGAACAAGTAACCTCAATACCCAAAACATATTTCCCAGGTCTTTCATATCAAATTCAAAAGCCAAATAAGTTTTCAACTTTCCAATTCTTCAATGTCATCACCATCACAATCATATCATCTACATATATAATGAGTGTAGTTACTTTACCATTCTGCCTTTTATGAAATAAAGTATGATATGCATTACTCTGCTTATCTCCATACTTCTTCATGGCCAAGCTAAATCTCCCAAGCCACACTATCAGAGAATACTTCAAGCCATACAAGGCCTTCTTCAACTTGCACACCAAATCTATCTTACCAAAAATATTGTACCCAGGTGGCATACTCATATGCAATCCGTTGTCAGTGGTTCTGTCAACTCGGGTTCTATCACATCTGATGATGGTACATCAACTAAATATGGTAGCACAATCATCCAATCCGGCTCTTCCATGCTTACAATCTCCTCCTCAAGAGGAGAAAGGAGAATTAGACATTGGTTGGGCAAAATATATCTATGTTTATGAAAAAGTAACAGCCATAGTGACAAAGGAACACCGGGAAGGTGGATGATAACACTGGTATCTGTTTTGGTGTGGAAAGTAGCCAAAAAACACACAATTAAAAGCAAAAGGTACACAGATTTTTATAAAGGAGGACAAATACAACACACCCAAAAACTTGTGGAGCGAGGGTCAAATGAGAAGGGAGTGTAACATAGGTAGAAAGTTTCTCCAAAGGTGTCTTAAATTGCAAAACATTGGTTGGGACACGATTGAGGAGATACATTGCAGAGGTGATAACATCCTCCTCGAAAGTAGGGTGCATGTAGGCACCAATGAGACTGGCTGGAGTTATCTCCAGAATCTGCGATTTATCCTTTCCGTTGTGGTGTTTGAGGACAAGTTGTCTCGTGAATAATACCATGATCCCGTAAATAAGCTTGTAATATATGATTTCCATATTCACCTTCATTGTCAGAACCAACAACCTTCAAAGTAGCAGAAAACTGAGTCTGTACCATTTTATGAAAAGCACGAAATCAATCATAGATATCACTTTTATTTTTCATCAAATATAACCACGTCAAACGAGTGAAATCATCCACAAAGATCACAAACCGCCGATATCCAGAAGCAGAAAAAATAGGGGCAGGACCCCCAACATCAGTATGAACCAAAGCAAATGGAACATAGGTTTTATTAGAACTTAGCGTATAAGTAGCAAGGTGACTTTTAGCCAAAATGCAAGTGTCACACTTAAAATCCAAAAATAGTACAATCCAAAAATAAAAATGGAAATAAATGTTTCAGATAATCAAAATATGAATGGCCTAAACAATGATGCCATAACCAAATATGATTTTCTTTATCTCGACCAGAGCCATTTACTGATAAACTCCTTCTTGTGCAGACATCATCCACATAATATAAGCCTCCCCTTTTAGTACCACGACCAATGATCTCCTGGATGGTGATATCCTTAAGAAGACAAAAAAAAATTGGTAGATCAATACAAGACAATTTAATTGTTCTGTCACTTGAGGAACATATAGGAGATTATTTGACAATGCATGAACAAGTAAAGTTTGCTCCAAAGATAACGAGGGAGTTAAATCAAATGTTCCAGCACCTGTAATAGGATAAGATACACCATTTTCATTGGCCACACTCGACCGGTGTGGAGTAGTATGCTTATGAAAAATAGATGGATCATAGGTCATATGATTTGTGGCTCCAGAATTAACAATCTAGCTAGGGTCATTCTGAGAATTGGCAGTAAGAAAGGCAAAACTTGCAGTTGCTGATTGTGGGAAAAGAGTAGGATTTACCATAGAGACAAGAGGTGTAGACGTTGAATGTGGTGGTGGTGGGGGACTCTGAGTCGCAGGTGGTAGTAGTGTGTTGGCTTTGGTAAGTCGTGGTGGTGCGAAAATACCGATCATCACAGCTGCCTTTCCATCATGCTTTGCACGTCGTTCACGAGCCTCATGAGCCTTACGTTCTTTCATATCATTCCACCACTCTGGATATCCATGCATCTTAAAATAGTTCTCTACACCATGCTTGGAACTGATACAGTGAGTGCAACTGCCACTTGCGGAGCTTTGATTTCCATTAGTTGATTGTGGAGGTGCTCGGTTTTGAGTCAAAGATGACGACCCAGTGGAATTGACCGCCATAGAAACAATAGAAACATTGGAATTAGTGCTCTTATTAAGCATAATATTTCGACGTTGCTCCTCACGTCTAATAGTAATAGAAAAAGTCACGTCTAATAATATTTTGGATTAGGAAACGGTTATGTGCAAATATTTTCATTGCGAATAATGTCATAGATATCAAGTCCAGCCAAGAAAACATAAACACGATCCACCTCAATCTCTTTCTGTCTTGCCTGAATAGCATTTGCTTGTTTGACGGTAATAGGCTTTATGTAATCAAACTCTTGCCAGATAACACGAAGATCTACATAGTAAGTAGCAAGAGGTTTGCCCGTCTGTCTCATCTGCATAGCCTTTTGAGATAAATCATACACCAGAGATCTATTAGCTCCCTCAAAATAGGTCTTTGATATAGCATCCCCAAATGCTCTTCTCGATAGGCAAACGGATGAATAGGTTCATAACATTGGGTTTCATAGAACTAATCAACCAACCTTTCACAATAGCATTCTCCATCCGCCACTTATGATAGGATGCATCTATTGAACTAGGTTCAATAGTAATCTCTGTCAGATAGTCGTACTTTCCATGTCCAGTGACAAATGTCTCAATAACCTTAGACCAAATAGAGTACATAGTAGGTGTCATTAAGCTTGACACCAAAGGGAATAGCAATAGGTTCCAGTGAGAAACTCGTTGTTTGAAGGGTCATGGTAGGTGTTGGTGGTGTTGTTTTGATCGGAGAATCCACACCATCAACCAAAGAAGATTCCTCAGTTCCTCGAGTCATGATCGTTTGTTACCCAAAAACAACTTGGTAAAGAAACCAAAGAAGGATATAAAGAACTGAAGCTTGATTGGGTTTAGTAGAGAAACCAGTGTAGAAGAACAACACGTGATCTGCGATGTTTGACCTGGGTTGTGCGACAAAGTCACAGTATGCCGATGAAAGTAGGTGGCATTGAGTGCTGCATGTAGGATAGGGTTCTTTTTTGTTGTTGTTGTTCAGGTGTAGAAGCTATAGTGGGATCCCAGAAGACCCGCTCTGATACCAAATCAAAATAGGTCTAAGAATAATCCTTATATTTTATTATTCTTTTCTCTAGGAGGTATTTATAGGGTCCATATATGTATATTTTACATAAGTCAACTAGAAAAATAAATACAATCCCATCTAATAAGGGAATAACAATTAATTACAAAATTATCTCCTAAATCTAGGAGGGATTCATGCCAAAAAATTATATTCTAATACCCCCTCATATTGTATGGTTATATCCATAGTTCTAATTTATGACAATATAGTATCATGAAATTTCATGAATATGGACATGCTCTAGTCTGGTTGTCAAGAGATATGTTCCCTAACCAACTGGCCTAATCTACATATGCACATTTGACAATGAATTTCTTACACTATTTCTTAAATCGATGACATGTTGACAACATGAGGACAAAAAATGAATAAAGAAACATAATTTTTTTTTAATGTAAGGAAAAAAATAAAAATTCCATTTTAAATTAAATATATATACATTTGTGCATATATAAATATATTTAACACTCTTAAATAATTATATTTATACATCTGTAGCTAACATGTCATCACGTAATGGATGTTTTACCAAGTAGTAATGACGAGCCAAATTAGCGTGCTGAAATGCAAACATTTGTGTGAATATATATATATATATACACTAAATTGTGAACTTGAAACCACGGGCATAGACATGCAATATTAATTAGCTTAATCTTAATATACTAAAATGCAACTGACCAATCATTTTTTAGGATATCGTTATTAGCACTCTCAAATAATCATCCTATAATCATTTCTTAATTATTTTTCTTCATTAAAAGTAGTAAATGATGACTATTTTGGGGTGCTAATAAGAACTATTTTGTTTCTTAAGTTATGACAACAAATAAAATAGGCCCATGAAAGGGAATCTTCAACGGCACTCTTTGTTTACGGATCTCTCCCACTCAACATATATAGGCAACTCTATGCAAGAAAGTGGTTAGGCTTTGATGAACCATCCAGAGCTTTATTATGTCTAAGTTTGAGTACTTCAACTTCAAGCCTCACCGTTTAGGAAGTTAGGGAGGCATTTAGTAGACTCTTTAGGAATGCGCTTGAGATTGTCTTTGTACGTAGTCGACATAGTAAAGCCTGAATCTTTGGATATAGCCTTCCCCCCATTCAAAGTCGTCAAACAGAGTCTAGTAAAAATATCCTTTGACATTCACAGGGCTTCTGCAAAAACAAAAAATGACAAGTAAATGGATACTCTCCGTCATCGAACTTGAAAATTAACAATAGGTGGAGAGGCTATATTTTTTCTAATATTTTTCACTAATCTTCCATGTGGGATAATCTCAACAACAAACATGCATTGCATTCAAGTCTTGACAAGGTTTTCTAACTTAGAATTTCATAAAGTAAATGAGTCAGTCACTTACTTTATTGCAATCTTGATCTGGTACAAATGGCTAAGAATGCGCTGAATTCTATGTGGATTCTTTAGTGCTTTGTCAAGCCCTAATTTATCATCATTTTTTTGGTTATTCCTTTCTTTTTTTGGGTAAGTGGGGGGCTAAAATCCCAAAACCAAAAAAATTACAGAACAAAAGAATGAGGCCTCAGAGAGCCCCTAGCATCCGCAACAAGAATATCTTCAAGGAAGTCAGGCACCTCATCATTGACATGGAGACTAGGGCCAAGATTATAACTTCTAGTAGCCAAAGCATCTGCAGCTACATTTTGTTCATGGTAGATATACTTAATTGCACAACACCAGGGTTCATGGATCTTCATTTTACAACAGGAAATGATGCTGTAAAAAGGGTGAGTTGGAACAGTAGGAGAAGATAAAAGAGTTACAACAACACTAGAGTGGCATTCAATCTCCACATCACGATAGCAAGCGACCCAAGCCAAACTAAGCCCCCAAAAGAGACCCCATAATTTAGCCTCAAGGATTGTACTTGCACCCAGATTCACAGTAAAGCCCTGGATCCAAGCACTAGTAGCATCTCGTAATAATCCTCCAGCACTACTAAAACCAGTGGCATTGATTCTACTGCCATCTGTGTTAACTTTGTATGCACCAGGTCTGGGAGTTTTCCATTGGAGCTAAACCATAGTGTGCTCCGAAGTGCCTACAATTGGTTTACAAGATTTGTACCAATCCAACGATTATTGGTAAATTAGGTGCAAAGGCTCAGAAGGCAAAATAAAACCTTGCTAAAAAATCTGCTTAATCTCCATTTCCAGATATACCATAGATAAATTGAAAAGACTAAGTACCAAGGCAGGCCATGATGTATACTCTTTTTTGATTGAAGATTCAAAAGGAGCCAATCATCAAACTCCATGAGTGAATGACAAGGAGTGGGACTGCCACCATCAATTCTATTCCAGAGGGAGAGGATAACTTGACAGTCCTTAAATCAGTGCTCTACAAATTCTACAGAATGAGTACATCTCGGACAACCATTGATATGGGTAAAACCTCTTTTTGGCCGTTGAGCATTTGTACGAATCTTCTTATGGCATAAAGTCTAAATGAAGGTTTTCACCTTTGGGGGGGGGGGGGGGGGAGAGGGGAAGATGTGTAGATACCAAAGGAAATGCCATTTCCATTTGTGGCTGTTATCTTCCACAAAGGAAGAGCTGTAGGCAGTTTTGACAGAAAACGAGCCATTAGAAGTGAACTGCCATATGCGCCTCTCAACCCATTCCCATTAAAACCAGCATGAATACCACTAATCAGCTTAAAAAAAATTGAGGACAGCATGCCAAGAAGCACGTAATGTCCCAAACCCCATCATCCAGATAGTCACTAACTTTAGATTGTAATATTACCTCAGAAAGATCAATAGTAGCAAATTATCGCAGAGTACCACAATTGAGCCAATTGTTAGTCCAGAATAAAACATCATCCCCAGATCCAATTCTCCATCTAATACCTTGGGCAAGGATTTTGGAGCCATATAACACACCCTGCCAGACACTAGTGGAACAATTATGTTGCAAGTCATTGGTATCAAGGACTCCTCCATGTTTCAGATATTTGGCATTAAAAACTTGGGCCCATAATCCCTGTTCATGTTGAAGACGACGCCAACAAGTTTTAGCAAGCAAGGCTTGGTTCTTGCAAACAGACTTTTTAATACCCAATCCACCAAAACACTTTGGTTTACATACCATCTCACACTTGACCAGGTGAGCCTTAGTTGTCTCAAGAGTGTGCCCCCACAGAAAATTTCTATTAATATGGTCCAACTTATTACAAATAGAAGTGGGTAAGGGGGGTTGTTTGCATAGTGTAAATAGGGATTGTAGCAGTAACAGATTGGAGAAGAGTAATTCTATAACAACCCAAACCTTAATTATTATTTAATTAATAATTTAATAGAGTAAAAGACAATTTTGCCCTTAGAATATTTTATTAGGTTCTAAGTTGACTTTTTGACCAGGAAAGAATTTGGGGATTTCGTTTGTACCATTGCGTAGGTCGCGTCGAAATGAGTCCGTGGACATGTAGTGGGTTCAATTCCGAGTTGTAACGAAAGAATTACGAGCAAATTACGTAAAAAGGGCAAATCGTAATTTGCGAAAATCAGATTTTCTCTCTCTCCTCACTCTCCCTCTCTCTCGCGATTCTCCCCCCCCCCCCGGTTTCTCCTTCCCGACGCCCCCTTCCCTGCAACCCACCATCACCGGCCACCATCCATTGCCGGACCGGTCCAAAAGGGACTGCTGTCACGCCGCCAACCCAGCCCAGCCCTCCTTGCCTCCAGCCGCCGTTGGAACTCACCGGAACCGCCATGAGAAGCCGTTAGTTTTGGCAGATTTTGCACCGCCGGTTTCTTCCTCCTTCGGCCACCAAATCGAACGATTAAGGCACCCGGGCACCAGTTGACCCACAGGAGGGACCCTCAAAGGGTCCAGCTAGCTCAGATCATCTGTGAGGGGACTGTTTGTTTTATAAATGATTTTATACAATTAAATTCCATTATTTGATCTTGAATGAGTATTTAATAATTGATATTTTCCTAGCACGATTTTGCTGGCTTTAAGTATATTTACTTATTTGCTGCCGAGTTGAGAATCCTTAAAGGATAAGAAAAGTAAAACCGGGATAGTTATCAGATTGAGTGGCAGCAGGCTTTAAGGTTTATTAAGACCTAGTTTTATAAATTCTAGTTGTTTTCAGAAAAGGTATATATACATACATATATATATTTCAGAAACCACTTAGGTACCCAAGGTTGCCTTCAGTATAATAAATGTTGCCTTCGGTTATAACGATGTCTACGGACATCCAGTTGCCTTCGGTTATAATGATGTCGACGGACATCCAGTTGCCTTCGGGTAGGTCAGCATGCTTGACACAGCCCCACGAGTCTCAGGGACACTCGAATCATGTGGTGCTAGGAGTGCAACTCAGGTGGGCCAAGTGTTCCCTGAGTCTAGCTAGGATTGCGGATCAGGCCGACCAAGTGTCCCCTAAATTCTTCTAAGGTTGCGGCTCGGGTTGACTTTGTGTTTTCCGAGGTCTGCTAGGACGTGTCACTCCGGTGGCGCGAGGATGTGTCACTCCGGTGGCACGAGGATGGAATTGACGGAATTAAAAGGAATTGGCGGAAACTAAAGGAATTGACAGAAACTAAAGGAATTGGCGGAATTATACATGGGTACACCTAGGTGGTAGATTTAAAATTGATTTCAATGCTTTCAAGGACTTAATGTTTTAATTAAATGTGTGATTGATTCTCTATATATATATATACATTTGCATTGCTTTTAGTACGAGTTTATTTATAAAAGAAGTGATTTAGTTTTATAACTGTTTTTATAGAGGGTTTAGTATGTTCGTATACTATTTTTTTTTAAAGCTTTATTTTTGGTCCACTCACCTTTTCAATGTTTTGCGCCCCCAGGCAGTAGTCGTGCATCAGTGCGCCACCACCGGGCCGAGTCCATCTTCCGCTACATCCCTTGACAACGTAGGGTTTTGATTAGTTGTATTTTATTTGTAACCTACTTTGCGTAGATGCTCTGATATTGCCCTAGAACACATGTCTAATTGTTGGTAAGTATTTATTCGTAAGCTGGCAGTTGGTGTATGTTTTTTTATGCATGTTTGACAGGTGTAACCTTGGGATTGATCAAATTTCAGGGGAGACTCGGCTGAATTTTTTCGGCAGAAGTCAAACCCCAGTTTTAAGTGAAGCTTGACTAGAAGGGCAATTAGGTCATTTGTGGCCGGCACTTGCCAGGTGTCGGACACACACAGGGTTCGGCTCGGGTTCCAAAGTGGAATTTGGGTCGGGTCCTGTCAAATTCTACCAGTCATAGAGAGAGTGTTGCTCTTCCAAGAAGAAAGTTTTTTTTGCACTTTATCAATGAGCTCTTTGTGGAAAATGATAGGGAGAATATGTTTTCTCATTATGTTTTGTTTTCAAGATTACAACAAAGGTATATAAGCATAAGCTGGGGAAGGCTAATATCCACTGGCCAGTCTAAGAGCTATTGGCCAATACACCACAACCTTAACTTTAATCCCTAATTATAGGAAAACTCTAATTACAAGTAACAAGATCAAGTCACCCTAAATTAAGGGAAACAAACGTGTAAATGAGACAACCACCAATAGCCAATCACAACTAGCAGCCACCAATACTTCCAATACTCCCTCTCAAGCTAGATCAAGGAGATTAATTGATCCAAGCTCGGAGAGCAAGTGTTGAAACTGAGTGGAAGCAAGAGACTTGGTGAAAACATCAGCAAGTTGATCATGGCTCCGAGTGAATGTGGTTTGAATTACCTTGGACTGAACTTGTTCATGAACATAGTGACAGTCAACTTCAATGTGTTTGGTGTGTTCATGGAACACAGGATTAGAGGCAATATGCATAGCTGCCTGATTGTCACAAAAAAGTGACATAGGTTTGTTGCTTGAAGAACCCAAGTCTGACATAAGGCCCTTGAGCCAAATGAGTTCACAAGCAGTGGAAGCCATGGCCCTATACTTAGGTTCGGCACTTGAGCGAGCAATTACATTTTGCTTTTTGCTTTTTGCTCTTTCATGTCACGATGTTTCCTCCAACAAACGTGCAGTAGCCAGTAGTGGATTTTCTATCAATAGCATTCCCTGCCCAGTCAGCATCAATGTATGCCATGATTTGAGGATGACCATTGTTCTTCTTGATAATTCCCCGACCAATAGAGCCCTTGAGGTATCTTAGAATCCTTTTAACAATGTTTAAATGAGCCTCAGTGGGTGCATGCATGAATTGGCTTACAAGACTGACGACGTAAGTTATATCCGGTCTAGTAATGGTGAGATATATAAGCTTACCCACCAGTCTTTGGTAGTAACTTATATCGCTGAGAGGTTCTCCTTCCAATTTCAACTTCAATTTGCTATCAAGAGGGGTACGAGCCGGGTTGCAATCCATCATCTTCACTTCTTGAAGCAAGTCAATCACATATTTCCTTTGACTTAAAAACAGTCCCTTGGGTGAAGTAGCCATTTCAATCCCAAGGAAGTATTTTAACACTCCTAAGTCTTTAATGGCAAATTTCTGATGAAGAGAATGCTTAAGAGTGTTAATCTCACCAATATTATCACATGTGATGATGATATCATCAACATAGATTAGAACAACTAATTTGCCAACTGATCCAGTTCAAACAAACAAGGATGAATCAGCATGACTTCTCTTAAAACCAAACTTTTGAAGTACAGAGCTCAGCTTGGCATACCGGGCACGTGGAGATTGTTTCAATCCATAAATGAACTTGTGAAGCTTGCAAACCATACTTGAATTCAATGCTTGTGGATAACCAGGAGGTAATTGCATGTAAACTTCCTCTTCAAGGTCTCCATGCAAAAAAGTATTTTTTACATCCATTTGGTACAACAGCCACTCATGATAAACTACAACAGATAACAAAACCCTCACTGTACTCATCTTAGCCACAAGAGCAAATGTCTTCTAATAGTCTACTCCAAACGTTTGCGTTAAACCGCGAGCCACCAATCTTGCCTTGTGTCTTTCAATTGAACCATAAGAATTAAACTTGGTTTTGTAGATCCACACCTACTGCCTACCACCTTCTTTCCCTTTGGAAGCTGGACTACACTCCAGGTTTTATTTTCATCCAAAGCCTTGAGTTCTTCTTCCATGGCTAGCCTCCAAACATCTTGAAGATTGGCTTCTTGAAAATTCCTTGGTTCACTTTCATTTGACATTTTACTGAGAAAAGCTACATGGGAGTGAGAGACTTTGGAGTAATTTACAAACTGGTGAATTGGGTACCTTGCATTGTACGTTACATAGTCTTGCAGCCTTGATAGTGGATGTCTATCTCAAGTTGGATTCCTTCGAGGTTGAGCTAGGATCACAGTAGGTTCAGCTTCACTCTCTTCTATAGATGATGTGTCATTGTCATGAGGAACCACTTGTGCTTATGAGGCTTCAGTTTCATCTCCAATAATCACATTGTCATTACTGGTTGCATGAGAGTCACTGTCTTGAGGTCCTAAATGAGCACAATCACTTGTTTTTGCTGGATTTGGTAATGGAAAGAAATCTAGTAAGTGCTTCCCCTGACGATTTTGATATGATGGTTTGTTGAAATAAGGTTTGATCTCATCAAACCTTACATCTCTTGAGACAAACAGCTTCCTGGAACATGGATTGTAACATTTGTAACCTTTCTGAGTGGAGGAGTAACCCATGAAAACACACTTAACTACTTTGGAATCTAGCTTGTCTCAGTGATGGGATGGGAAAGGTTAATTTTTTTGTTTTGCATGACCTCATATGGTGATTTTGAATCCAGACACGACTAGGCAGTCTGTTGATAAGGTAGGTGGCTGCAAGAACTCCTTGAGACCAAAACCTCTTAGGCACATTCATTTATAACATTAGAGCCCTGGTTTTCTCAAGTAAGTCCCTATTCTTCCTTTCGGCGATTCCATTTTGCTGAGGAGTACATACACAACTTGTTTGATGTATAATGCCATGTGTGCTAAAATAATTAGTCATATTTTTGGATGCATATTCAGTGCCATTATTAGACCTTAGTACGTGAATTTGAGACGAAAAATGGTTCATGACAAGATTCTGAAAATTCTTGAACGCATCCATGACTTCGCTTTTGAATTTTAGGAGGTACAACCAAGTGACTCTTGAAAAATCATCAACAAAAGTAACGTAGTACCTATAACCATCAAAAGACTCTAGAGGTGCAGGTCCCCAAATATCGGAGTGCACCATCTCAAAAAGCTTGCTAGCTCTAGATATGGAAGAATTAAATGGAAGTCTAGTAAATTTTGACAAATGACAAATTTCACATACAAATGAGGATTTGCATAAACTAGGGAACAAAGTAGACAAAACAAATTCTGAGGGATGTGCTAGACGTTGGTGCCACAATTGATGTTTTAGATTTGAGCTGACTTGGAACCCCTTTGGAACATTAAGGTCCTTTGAAAAATAGTACAGCCCATTTAGGTAGTGACCTTCACCAATCAGCTTCTAACAACATTGTGAGGGGAGAAAATTGCACGATAGATGAGAGAATTTGTAATCCTTCCTACAGACAACAATTGAAAAGGAAAGGATGGACCATATAATACTCAACACTCTCTGAAATCAGTTTAACTTTCCCTCTACCTAGAACAGGTACACCTCTACCATTTGCTATAGAAACTAATGATGGTTTAGTGTAGCTTTCAAAATTGTATAGCTTTGAATATTGATTTTTCATGTGATCAATGGCACCCGACTCTATAATCCAAAAATCATGAGAATGACTAACATTTAGAGCAGTTGAAAGAGCACACATAATACCTGGAATATCCCCTTGAGGTACACGATTAGACTTAGCTAAGAATCCTGCAAACTGCCTAAGGAGAGTAGATTGATTTCCACCAGTCAATACTTCGCTTGTGCTTCCTTTTTTGGTTTGAAGATAGGCTGAGAGCTCATTTATTAAGTTAGCTGGATTGGCTGTGAAGTTCATCAACCCATCAATTGATGTAGTAGCAGCAACATGGTTTTTGTTTGTATGTGATCTAGTTTGTGAGCTCTTGTAGTCTCTTGAAGGCTTGTTCTCAAACTTTGGCTTCAACTCAGGGTGTAATATCTAGCATCGATCTATTAGATGTCCAACATTATTGCAGTGTAAACACTTCAAATCTGGCCCTTTTCCCTTGTACACTTTATCTCCAGATGACTTGTGATTTGTCACAAAAGCTTTAGCCTCAGACACACTAGATTTTACGTCAAGATTCATGACTTTCCTATGTACTTCTTCTCGCTGGATAGTAGTGCAAACGATTGCAAATGATGGAAGTTCGGGGTTCATTAGAATATGGTTGCTAAGATCTTCATATTTAGACCCCAAACTTGCTAGCAAATGAAAATTTGTATCTTCCTCAGACCTTTTTAACAGTACGGCAGCATTGATAGTATGTGGTTGATACATAAGTTCGTTCCACATATTTTTCATGCAACCAAGATGATGAACAAAGGATTTATCAGCTTGTTGGAGACTTGCAAGATTCCTCTTAAGTTGAAACACTCGAGCAGCATTGTTTTGATTTCCATACATATCTTTGACTGCCTTCCAAAGAGAAGGAGAGGATTCTGAAAAACTGAAGATTTCAGACAGCTTAGGATCCATGGAGTTGAGGAGCCACGACATGACCAGTTGGTCTTAACACATCCATGCTTCATACTCCGGAGACAAGGCGTCAAGTGCCTCAATGCTTCCATTAACAAATCCGAGTTTGGATCTTCCTCCAAGGGCAAGAGATACTGCTCTAGAACATGGAAGATAGTTAAACTCATTTAACAACACAGAGCACAGTCGTTGGTTTGGGTTGACTTCGGCTTCTGGAAAACTAGAGCGAGTGCTGTGAAGCTTTCAGCTTTAGAGCCAAAAGGATTATCTTCTGCCATTATTGAATAGAATGAACAGAAGAGAAGAAGGAAACAATGGAGATAGGTCGGTTAAGGTTCCTGCTCTGATACCATGTGGAAAATAATAGGGAGAATATGTTTTCTCATTATGTTTTGTTTACAAGATTACAAAGGTATATAAGCAAAAGCTGGGGAAGGCTAATATCCACTGGCCAGGTTAAGAACCATTGGCCAGTCTAAGAGATGTTGGCCAATACACCACAACCTTAACTTAATCCCTAATTATAGGAAACTCTAATTACAAGTAACAAGATCAAGTCACCCTAAATTAAGGGAAACAAACGTGTAAATGAGACAACCCCCAATAGCCAATCATAGCTAGTAGACACTAAGCTAATCATAGCTAGCAGTCACCAATACTTCCAATACTCTTGATACGTACTTTTGGTAATTCTAGAATGGATGAGAGGCATACCAAGGTATTTGCCAAGGCAAGCCGTGAGGGGGGAACCATTGATGGCAACAATAGTGTTAGCCAAATTAGCATTAATGTTTGGGGAAACACAAATGAAAGACTTTTCAAAGCTAACCTTTTGACCAGACATATTACAAAAATCATCAAGGTACTGCTTCATCAAGGATGCTTGAGTAGTAGAGGCTTTGCCAAAAAAGATCAGATCATCAGCCAAAAAAAGGTGAGATATAGAATGTCCACCATGACAAATTTGAACAGATTTCCAAACCTTGTCATGAATCTTCTGTTGAATGATATGGGAAAGCTTTTCCATACACAAAACAAAAATATAAGGAGAGAGAGGGGCTCTTTGCCTGATGCCACACTGAGGGTGGAAAGTAGAGGTAACCTCACCTTTCAGAATGGCATGGTACTTGACTGAAGTGATATAGTGAATTAGGAGCTCAAGGATTTTACCCTAATCCCAATTTCCCAAAGCATATCTCTAATGAAAGCCCAGTTTAGACGATCATAGGCCTTAGACAAGTCAATCTTCCAGACAATGAACCCTTTCTTACCTATGGAGTTCTTAAATTTGTGTAACATTTCCTGAGCGACAATGATGTTATCTGTAATTTGTCTCCCTGGAACAAAACTGACTTGATTAGGATTGATAAGATTAGCCATGCAGGGGCAAAGTCTAGCAACCAGAATCTTCGAAATCACTTTATAAACAGTGTTGCATAGGCTAATAGGCCTAAGTTGAGTCATGCAAACAAGGGTATCAACTTTGGCAATTAAAGCGATAAGGGTCTCATTAAGATGCTCAAGAAGAGTTGCAGTCTGGAAACAATTTCTAATGAAAGAAATTATGTCAGTAGAACAAAGATCCCAAAATTTCTGATAAAAAATAGCTGGAAAGCCATCAGGCCCGAACGTTTTTAGGCCACCAATAGAAAATAAGCTTTGATTAATTTCCTTATCAGACACAACATTGCTTAAGCCATCCAAATCTGCCTCCTCAAGGTTAGGAAACAAATGCGGGGTAAGGTTATAGTCACTGAGCATTCCAAAGTTGGAAAACAACTCATCAAAATAGTTCACCACTACCTATTTCATGCCATGCTTATCTTTCACCCAATCACCATTGGCATTTTTTAAACCTTCAAGCTTGTTTCTCATTCTTCTAATAATAGTTGAGAGATGAAAAAAGTGGGTATTTCTATCACCTTCCTTGAGCCAAGTGTTCCTGCATTTTTGCATCCAAAACCTCTTGGTCAAGAAGGAGATTATACTCACTAGAGAGCTCAGAATCAAGTTGACTAAGGGGTTCGGAGCAATACATAATTTTTTTTTGAATTCCAGCAAGTCTAGCGAAGATCCTTCTCTTCCTTTGGAAGGTACAACAAAAAACATGCTTGTTACAGTAGTTAAGAGGAGAGACAAGATTGGTAGTTTTCTGAACAACATGACTTGTGCATGAATTCCAAGAGTCCCTGATAAATGCAGCAAAGTCCGGATGGATAACCACATAGCTTGAAAATGGAAAGATATACAATCTCTGTTGAGGGAGTGATTAGAATCCAACTGGATCATGATGGGGCAATGATCTTAATTAACTCTGGGCAAGTGGGGGAGGTGGGCGTCAGGAAAGAGAAGACGCCAGGCAATATTACTAAGCCCCCTGTCAAGCCTTTTCCAAATAATACTCTCAGCATTTCTCTTGTTACACCAAGTAAATTTCGCACCAGAGAAACCAAGATCAATAAGTTGATTATGATCAATCCAATTAACAAAGCTTGAGCCCCCAGGGTCAAGATTTCCACCACATTTCTCATTAGCACAACTGGTATCAATTAAAGTCTCTCATAACTAACCAGGGCAAATTAGAAGCTTTAGCAAGACCATCGAAATTGGTCCATAAGGATTCTCTAATCCCAGGATTATGATTAACATAAACCACAGTTAGGAGCCACCTCTTATTCCTAAAATGAACAAGAGCAGTAATAGATTGACTTGAGTGGGCAATGACCTGAAGAGAAACAGAAATGCCATTCCAGAGCAGCCAAACACCTCCAGAAAACCAGTGACATCAACAATATGATAATGGGATAATCCTAAATTCTTGGAGACATTGAGAGCTCTAGAGCCGCTAATTCTAGGTTCAAGCACAGCAAAAACATCAATGGCATAAGCATTTTTTAAATCCTTGATGGTGGTAGCACATTTATCCTTGCCAAAACCCCTAACATTCAAAGTGACAATTATCTTTATAATAATGTAAATTAAGGGGGTAACCTGTGGGCTAACCTTATCAACAGATAATTCTATCAATCTGGACTACAGCAGAGACATCATTATCACATGGCAAATCAGTGCTCAAGCCAAGCTCCGAACTAGCAGGGGCATTCCTTACATGACTAAGCTCAACAAAGGCAGAAGTGTGAACAGTAGGAGCAATTTCGTCATTATTAACGTCCATGCTATCAAAATCAGGAGGTTCTTGTTCTTGTGGCAAGGGACCTTTATCCAAAAAGACAATAGAGGAAAAAGGAACTCCCACATTAAATGAGAAGACACCTTAGACATCATCAATACAAGAATTCGTGAGTTGATCGCGTTCTGTGAACTCCATCTTTATAGAGCACCTACACGCCTATCTCAGCGTGTCTACACGAATGACTTGAGACTAGTCATCTTCCCAATTGAGCAGATATATTGTGTACCAGTCTTTGCAGATTACCATTGTCCAATTGGTGATCCTATGACCAAGAACAATTTAGGATTCGATATTACTATGATGGAAAGGTATCGTGAATCTAACATTTTTAGACTACTTTCCATTCATATCTTTATCCATGGACTTGTTACTTTATGTACATTATGTACCTTAGAGTAACATTCACAACCCTGTGATTATATTAATTATATTATATCCTTAGAATATTCCATTTTTATATTGTCTTCTAGGGCATATATTTAGCATCAGGTGCCGAAGATTGGTGATGCCGAGGGGGTGATGGTGGATAAGCTTCTCATTCCTCAAGAGATTCTGAATGGTAAGGCTCCCAGTCCTCAGGGTTATAAGGTTCCCAATCCTCAGAATCACCAACATTTTCTGGAACAGGGAGACATTATGGCTTCGATGGAGGGCCAAGGTGTGTGACATGTGGGTCGTCGAGGTCTGCAGGAACTTGGATGGGTTTTGGCCAAAGCTCATAGATGCGATCCCTGCAATCCTTGTACACCTTGGTTGAAAGGTGAGGTTGACCCCTGGGTGGAGAAATTTGGAGGGGGCGTGACTTGGTTGCTTCAAGATGAAGGTAGCCTTTTCCTTTGTCATGCTAAGGCTGAGTTGGAGCACTGTGAAGGGAGATGGCTGGTTGGTTCAGGAGGGTATGCTCAACACCTTGGGTAACGTCATGTTGGGCTAACTGTTGGCGCGTTTTCACCAAATTGCGCTTCAAGATGCATCAGTTGTGCTCCAATTCAGCATTTTTGGTGCAAAGGTGATCATACTTCTGTGTGATTTAGGTAACATTGGCACAGAGGCGCGCCATTTATGCTAGAAGATCGGCATCGACAAAGTGCCTTCGTTTGGAGGACTCCATATAGGGAGTGTCGTGCTGGGTACCAAGGCTAGCTTTGCTCGGCATGATATAATGTGATGGGCTGAAAAGATAGAGAGGTCTGATAGGTGAAGGAGCGAGTAGGGCCAAGAGAGATGTGAGATTCAAAAATCGGTTCCCACAGACGACACCAATCTGTTCATGTCCAAAACTGGATTCAACTTAGATAGAGGAAGTGTGGAGTCTTCGGCAAGGAATGGAGAAGTGCGGAACGTCGATAGGGGAGCCTTTGGTCTCAAGGTTGTCCTTCAAAAAGGGGGACAGAAAAAGCAATTGTCAAGCTTCGGGTACTGGTGTGATACCTGCCGAAGGATCTCCAATGTTTAAGTCAGCAAGTGTGGTGTGCATGGTAATTTTGGCAGAGTAATGGTAAAAGTGAAAAGTAGTTGCCTTTTTACCTGAGCATTATTTCCCTTTTATAGAGGAATGGAATTGAGTATTTGCACAAAGTTTCAATGTGGGATTTTGTGCAAATCACTATGGTGCTGACACGTGTCCAAGGCTTAGGTTCTGCCATCTGGAGCTTCGGCAATCACCTTTGGCAGGCTATTGCCGCATCGGAGGAAGATGTTTCTTCTGTAGCTGAGGTCATGATGATGTTATCAGTGTTTAGGGATTTTCCATAAGTGTGTTACCTTTAGCACTCTATGGGTTTGTCTGCACGCCAGTCCCTCTGTATCGAATGTGCTCGGTTGATTATGGTACAAACAATAGTATCACATATTATTATGCACCTGTGTAGCAGATGTAGAGACTCCAAACACAAATCTTTAGGGAAGTCAGACCACTTGACTTCCAATTCTTCAGGGTTAGATGCATTTTGCAATGGATGAAAAATTGCTCTCAGCAGCATTCACAGGAATTGCAATATGATTAATCAACATTATATTCACTTAAATTTAGTTTTTTTTCTTCTTCTTTAGACTCAAATGCTAAGGGTAATTAACTGGAAAACAAAATTGGTAAAGAGAAACGCAAAATTTGCCCAGTAATTTCCAACCATTATGGATTGAACATCATAATCTTGTGGTGAATTAGAGAAAAATTATAAATTTGTAATGAAGTTGAGAATAATTAATTAAAACCTTGTGACAAACATGAAAACAAAGCAATGGCGCACATCCCTTGTAAAATCCTTGACCATGGTTGTGAGAACTCCATGGCCTGCAAACTGAACCTCTAATTGAATTCTTTAATCAGTATTACTGGATACTGAAGTTTAATCCCGAAACTTCATATATAGAATACATATGTATATATATATTTCGTTAGCTCTTCTTGTACAGCCATGCGCAAAACAAACTGATTATAATTAACAAGAAACTTTTTTTTTCATTTTCTCGGATCAACAACAATAAACAACTAATGAACAAACTGAGAGAGGGTAAATTTTCTATTAATTATCAACCTGTTTTGTGGAAATATAAATCCGTTAGGCTACTTGGGTGGATAAGGGTAATTATAGAGTGGTGCTTAAGACCAATTAAGGTTTTTGGCTCCATACATTCTTCGCAAATAGCCCAAATAGTTTTTTTTCCGCAATATTTTGTCAAAGCAATTGCTGACAAATTTTAAAACGATAGTGGCGGTGACTATAACGTTAACAATAGGGTGTTGATTTTCCCACTCCCCTTTTGTCCACTACACTCCTTTTTGTTTTGATGAAATTTTATTAGATGAACTTCAACAGTGCAATAATTAAAAATATCAACAAGACATCTAAAGTACCAATCCCAAAAGGGTTACAAACTAACATGCTAAAAGCAAAACTAAAGGGGACAAAAACCACACTAAAACTACTTGCCCACATAACCACAATTAACCATAAGCCCCTTTTGGTTTTTAATACTTTTTACTATAACATACAATTTTCCACAAAGGAAGTGTAAGTAGACAAACAAGGAGTGAAAAAATCAGCTCCCTAAAAATATTGGGATTTCATCTTTCCCCATAAAGTTGACGGCTTATTGGTGGTGAGGTACTCAGCCAACCCCTTGTGCCTCCCAATAGCCCATCATGGCCTTAAGCCTATGTATTTGGGTAATGATACAATATTATGCACACAAAGAGGGGAGGAGCTAGAATTCAAATTTTAGGGGGCCAAAAAATTAAAATATATTAGGGGTGTGCAAGATCTAATTCAATTCAATTTTTATTGGTTTTAATGATTTAGTGGATTGGATTGTTTCCCTAATTTCGAAAATCGATATGATTGAATTGGATGACGAATTTTCTTGTGAGAATCCAATCCAATCTAGTTTGTTTCATGCTTATTTTGCTTGTGTAGGTATGTGTAATTGAAAAGGTTATGAACATTTTAAGTTATTTGATGGAGCCATGCTTAATATATAACTAGCCCCTTGTAATATATAGACAATGAAAACAATTTCCTCTAGCGTTTCATTTATATTTTATTTAAGTATATTAATGTGTTTGATTAGATTTAATTTAATTTTTTTTTTAGTACAAGTGATAGTCTAAACTAAATGGGAGTAGGATTTCTCACACACACAACTAAGAGGCCATGGGGGTTTGAACTTGAGACCTCTAGTCTGCAAGTCAAGGCCCTTTTCCACTGGGCTAGGCTCTGTTGGCTTGATTAGATTAAACCTAATGATAAATGTTTCATATTTCATTATTGTCTTTTTTCATTTTCAAAACCTCTCATCCAATCCAATTCAATATCAATTGGATTGAATTTAGTTTTGATCCTATCGAATCGGATTGGAAAAATCAAAATCCAATCTATATTGGATCAAATGCGGATTGACTAAATTACATTGGTTTCGAATTGACCCTCACCCCTAACATATACCAAAAATATTGAAGAAAAAAAAAATCTATTGATTCTATTTAGAAAAAAAAAAAAGAGTATATAATTAAACAATTTAAAAACTAATTCGTAATACTGATATTGAAGAAAAAAAAATCAAATTTTTTTAGAAATATGTTAAACTCATAGTCATTTCAATTTTTTTTTTAATCAAATATTTTCAACCTATTTGGCTAGTTATCTAGTCTTTAAGATTTTTCAACTAAATCTATCCTTTCTTATTTTTATCTTAAAGAAACCAAAATATCTATGAAAGCCCAAAACAAAAGACAAAATAAAGAGAGGCCAATGACTTCACATTTTTATCCAAAATTAATTTATTGGGTGCCCATTAACTTAAAACATACAAATTCCTCTTAATTTGTACAATTCATTACATTGATTGGTGGAGGGAGGCTTATAAAATATTGGGGACGAGGTCCACTGTTGGCCTGCAGGTGGCTCTGCCCCTGCACACAAAATTTGTCAATCTATGAGTGAAGTGTTGAAGCGATTACGGTCTAAAGCCACCGCCGTGAGGCTTTTCCGGCTTTTGGTGAGGTATCCCCGTCATAGATTGGATACCTGTGACCTTCTTTTTGGGTGCTAATGACACAACTTTAAAGTTCTGTTGATGTGTATAAATTGTACACATGACTGAATTTTATTGGACGGTAGGACCAATCATCAATGCCAGCTATTACTATTGTATAATTTCTCCTCTTGCAGTCACAGGGAGACTTTTCTTTTTAGTGGAGGTATTTAATCAGAATTAATTTTAAAGGAGTATATAAAAGTCTAGTTGCATTCAATCTAGACTTCAATGAACTTTTTATGAAGTCAATAAAATTCATACAATTATATGTGTGTTCAATCATGACTTCAAACAACTCCACATAGATCTAGGGTGTTTGCAAGAAGTCTAACTAAAACAGACTTTATGCATCAATAATGCTAAAGTCACCAAATTTGAATCTCGGATGAAGTGGCATACGCCACATCATCAACTTTAAATCCATTATCTCCCTCATGAATTAAAGCGTGATTAATTATTTTTAAAAAATATTTATCTGATTAACCAAAATCCCTAGATTGATCAAAACCATTACCGTATCTCGCAACCAAATAAACCTTTGCACGACACCGTCCGTCGTCCTTCGTCATTGCACTGACCATGACGGCCCGCATTGAGTATATAGTAGATAGCCATTAAAGTTTGAAAACTTGATAACGGATGCGTTGTAATGTTCTAATACGTTATTTTTTAGTACAAGCGATAATCCAAACTAGAGGAGAGATAGTTTCAAATACGCTATTGATAAGTTTTTAAGTTTTTTTTTTTTTTTTTGGGGTTCTTATGAAATGCCAAGACCACAATTTACAACTGCAAAGGACCTTGATTTTTTTTTTTTTTTTCCATACACGCTATTGAGGTGCTATACCCTGTTTTTTAAAATACGATTTGGTACATAGAACTTTTCTAAAATATGTATATGAAAATTAAAATTCAAATGTTTTTACGTATATAAAACGTTTTTAAAAAAGATAATTTAAAACCCAAAGATTAAATAATGTAAAAGCATACACAAAATCTATAACAAATTGGAAAGCTTAAAACGGTTGAAAGTTATAAAAATATTTTTAGAGAAGTTTTATGGGACCAAAACCTATCTCACGAGGGTGTTGGGCCCTCCCATCAAAACCTATCCTATCCAGGCTAATGTTGATTCTCATTGTTAATTTGGTAGGGTAGATGGATGTGGGTCTCATTGTGGAAACTCACTATCTTATTTCGGTGTCATGTGCCCTTTCTGTATCTCTCTTTTTCCATTAATTATGATTTCTGTATCTCTCTTTTTCCATGAATTATGATTTCTGTATCTCTTTTTCCTTGAATTAGTAACATAAGGAGAGAGATAAGAAGAAAGGTAATGATGCCGTAATAGAATAGTTTACATCACTAGAGGTTCACGTCCATCAACTGCTTGACAATCACTTACGCACGCGTGGGATCTGGGTTCATTAGTTTTCCTCATTATAAATCCAATCCTTTCAATCGATTAAAGGTACGAACATTTCTCCTTGGCTTACACGACTTGACATAGACTTTCAAAAAGATTCGATGAAAGTAGGGAGACTGGGAGTCAACAATGGCAACTGGCCTCCAATTATATCACTATTGCCACTACTAGGTGAAGAATGACTACTTTCAATGAACTTGCCTAACATCGACCAAAACAAAAATAATTGCCAAACTTTGACCCGTTTTCTCTCTCTGACCTTTTTTCCCCATTCCGCACATGTCAGACCATTCTGATAGATGTGACATAATAAACAACCTCCACAGAAAACTAAACAAACTTGGCATTTATTCACCAAACAAAAAAGCAAACTTGGCACTGAAGGGCCAAGTTAATTTGAAAGCAACAGGGTTCAGTTTCAGCTCAGCCCCGCATCCGGACGGGAGGGAGTTCCTATCTAATTTATATCACATAATTTGCCAAAAATCAGTAGTTGGAAGTTTTATCAGACCTAACAGGGCATTGCTTATGCAAGTAGAAGAGTGCTGATATTACAATTCGAGCTTCCACCCGATAAACTGCGAAAGCAAGAATGAATTGTTGATAGCACAAACTGAAAAGCAGTTGAGAAACAAGCAAAATGTTTCCAAGATACATGAAACCACCACATATATAGATGTCTGTGTATACATTACATAACTACATGCCAACAATGACTTTAGCAACCAGAAAATGCTTCTAACATTTCAACAAAAGTACTTGTATTAGATTGGCTTCTTTCCAGTCCTTTATTGGCCCTACTAAATACTGCACTGAGAACAACTAGACAACCTATACTTGGATGATGAGGTTGCAGCAAGAGAAACCCCAACTTCTTCTAAAAGGTCCGACAGATATAATAAGCAGCTAAACTTAAAAATAGAAGCTTCACCTGGTCGGTCCAGAACTGTGTGGGGATATCCTCATTCACCCCCAACCTCCCGCCAAACAACATAATATACAGCCTTATTCAGATATTGGAGCAGTCAATATATGAAAACCCAAATTCATCAGATCCAAAATGCATCTTGCTTCAACATTGAGTCATCATTATAGTCGACTGAGTTGAGGGGAGTGCCAAAACCTAAGCTGACAGGATCATTGGGATGGTTACCATATGGAGAATCAAATAACTTGCAGGGATCAAACTGAATTTCTGTGGGTGGGAAAACTGGATGAAGCATAGGCATGGAGGTCGGTTCAGACATGTTGCGTCCCATAACCAGCCCTTGACCATAGAAGTTATCCTCCATTGGAAATTGAAATTTCACCTGCTGCTGGTTGTGGTCTTCGACAACATTGAGGTTTCCAGGATTTGAGTTCTTGTTCTGCTGAACATTACTATCATAGAATGACATCAGTTGAGATATCATTTTCTGCCCATCCTCAGCTAGTCCAAGTCCCGAAGCATTAAAACTACTTGTCTGGTTCACTGGTTGTTGAATAGCTGGCTTAGGTTGAGTAATGGGTAGAGAAAAGCCCACAGGTTTGTCGTTGTTAAGATGAAAGCCTGACATTCCAAACACTTGTGAAGAATTACCCCGGTATGGACAATTCAACTGGTGATTGTTTCTTGCAGTTATGTCGAGAAAGCCTAGGCGGCAATCATGATATGGGCATGGGGGGTATTCACAGGTGTAAATCTTCTGATTTAGCATCATCTGTGGCTCTTCAGCCAGCTGCTTCCTCTTCTGACCAAAGTCTGAGTTGGTCTCAATCAGCTCTCCCTTAATCTGAGGTACCATCCTATCTCTTTGTCCAGCTGTTCCAATATTGAAGTGATTAACAAGAGGTTTGCAATCCTCTACTTCAACATTTTGTTCATCATCCACCCCTTCAACATCATAATCACTGGTACCGCTGATTGCAAAAGACCCACTCCCAACAGCTGATGGAGGGGGGCATCTATCAGGATACAACCTCCGGGCCAAAGCTTCCTCCTGGTTTATAATGGCTAGCCAAGTAGCACTCTCCTTAGCAGTCATTTTGTCCTGCAAACATTTAGACTGACGAACAAGCTTGCGGATCTTGGAAATATCAGGTGACATGTGCTTTATCACAGCCGTGAGAACACTCACCTTCCAAGCCTTCTTCAAATCATGAGGCTTCTTGTATGGGGGAGGACCCTGATCCTTTGGTAAATTTAATTGAGGCCACCATTCCTCATTACCAGTAGGCCACCAAGGTGGGGCAACACCCTTCTCCAATGGAAAACGTCTTTGGGGTGGATCACAGTGCTGCATCAAAGCTGACAAAAGTGAACCAAGAGTTGTGTCTTGGAGCTCCTGCAAGGTGTGAGGAGTGGATGCCACAGCACTGCAGTCTTCATTTTTCCCAGGGATTGAATGATCTGCCTGATACTTGGAAATTGCAGCCGGGCCATTACGATCAAACCTTACTTTTTCCTTCCACCACTCTCGAAGATTGTCAGATGCACCACTCACTGGTTTTCCTTTTTCAGGGATAATCCCATAAACAAAACCCTGAGCTTTGCAAACTTCCATCATTTTCAGCATATATTTCAGGATTCCATCTTGTGCCCGCGACATCTTCTTCCTCCGAGCTTGTTCCTGTGATTGACGCTGCCTTGCATTGTCAACTCCTTCCTTTCCCTTACTTTGTTCTTTAAGTCGCTTCAATAGCATCCGATCTCTCCACATCCTCCTCTCAAGTTCATCCACATCCATTTCTTCATCACTATTATCCTCCTCTGCTGTTGCCTCTGGGTCATGCTCTGGAGCTGCCTCTCCTTCCCCAGGAGGAACCGAAAGGAAATCAAGATTACCACAGAAACCCATTTCTTCGAAGATCCCCATTTAGCACCAACAAAGAGAACAGCCCTGATTATATATACTAATAATATAAAATTGAGCAATTAAATGCAGTCCAAATCAACTTCACCACCGTTCTGGAACTCTAAAAGATCTCCGATCTTGCGCACAGATATTAGCTTTAAACTTCTTATGAGCCAAGGTTTCTCAATAAAGGATACTCAACCCAAACTTCTGCAAATGAATAAATTACAAATAAGTCAGTTCAATCCCAAAGTGTCGCGTATCATAGATCAGGTAAATTGAACTCGCAATATTAACTCTAATTGAATGAAAGGAAAAACAAGGGAAAGTAGATATTTCATAAATAAAAGTAATTACAAATAGAAAAAGAACTTAGACAGAAGCACCTAGACACGCCATACATTAAATTAGCATGAAACCAACAACTAATGCAAACAAACGAAGTGACGCAACAGATCTCCGTTGCACTTAAAGAACCCAAAGAAAATCCTAACACATGGGCCTCATCACTAAAAGCAACAAAATAAGTTACGAACCAAGACAAAAGATAAGGTTCTCGAATAACCGAGAAAAAAGAACAAAAAAACAAAAACGAAAATAAATTCATCAGTGACGCGAAAAACATGGGATCATTACAATAAAAACTAAATTTAAGTTACATGTACATACCCTGCAACTGCAAACAACCACTGAAGCAGAAAGAGCATAGAAAACTTCCCCCAGATCCACCATCACCGGATTCCATTTGTTAAAAAAAAAAAAAAAAAACATAGTATTGATTTTTTTTTTTCTTTTGGTTTACACAAACTGTTATAGCTTAAAACGCAGGTTTACAGCATATATTTCACCAATCTAAGCAACATAATTCAATTATTATTTTCTTCCATTATTTAATATAAACTCAGAAATTCAGGGTAGCCCTCTTTTGGATCAGAAGGTTGTACAAAGCTGTCCGTCCCATCCAGATCCAAACGTATCCAATCCAAAATTCACAAACAAAAAAATTAAAAGAAATAACACGAAAATTAAAAAGATCAGATAGAAAGAAAAAAAATGGTAAAAACGCAAACCAGGACCTGTACCTCAACGAACTACAAAACAACAAGGCACACCAAACAAAACCCAGAGAAAAACTATTACTAAGAAAAGAACCAGATAGTGGTGCAAATCAGATACAGTATCTTCACAGAGATCAACCATCAAAACCCATGAAAAAAACACAAGATTGAGAACAAAAATATATATTTATAATCAATTCTGTAGACCAGAAGACAGAGAAATGAAACAAGTACTTCAAATAAAAAAGCAGAAAGCTGAGAGGTACCTGATTGATGGATATCATGTGTTAATAGGTGAGCATTGAAGCTCCTCAAGCACCCTCTGATTGCTCAGAGAGAGTCAGAAGAGAGAGTCAGAGGAGAGAGAATTTAGTGGGTTTTCGTTCCCTTTCTTAATGGAGGAAGAAAATGAGAGAAAAAGATAAGGGTGGCGACTGCAGGGAAGGGACATAAGATAGGAAGAAGCAAAGGTGACTTTTTATTTAACTAGAGTCAGGTTACGTTTTAACCGCGGTTAAGACGTGGGAGGCTACCTTTTGGTTTTCCCTTCGCATATGAAAAGCTTTTTAATTGCGGTCGGGATTCTCTTCTGTGCACTTCCTCACACTGAAGTCATTGGTGCTTCACGAAACATCCACGTTACATCCCATCATGTGGTCACAAGATTATTCCTTGGTCAATTCATCTCATTGAATTGAATAAAATTTAAGTTTTATTTATTTTATTGGTGTTTTAAATACTTTTTTCTTATACAAGCGATATTGAGGAACACAGCGCATAAGCGTTTTTAGCAGTCTTCTTATTATTTACTTATTTTTAATATTTATGAATCTCAAACTCGCATCGTACACATAATTTTTTTTTTTTTTGGTAAAAAAGAAAGAAATTCACTGTGTATTTTAAAATTTTCTTTTGTGTACATCCGCGCATTTCGGTAATTTTTACATAATAGTTAATTTTGATATGAATTTGTTTGTTGCCTATAGAAGAGAAAAATATAATCGCATATGTGCAACGGTATGTTTCAATCTAATATGCATTCTAATATAATTGGTATGCGTACTTATTTGCTTTCATTTTGTAAACAAAATTACATCCAATGGTCTATATATGATTAACAACTGAGATTCTATTATTTAAGTTAGCTATTATTGATTTTTTTAATTTTTTTTATAAAACCATTATTTCATCAAAGTTGTCAATGTATGATATTTGTTTTTGTGTTCATTTTTTTAAGGTTTAATTGCTCTAGTTCCCTTTTAAAGTATGGTCAAATTTCACATTGCCTTGTGAATCTCAAATTGACCCACCTTGATCCCTTAATCGATGTTTTGTGTCTCACTTTGCCTCTTACTATTAAATGTTTTAATAACTCCATTAAAAGTGCTAACATGGCACGAGTGGGACCTACTATTTTACTAAAATACATACCACATAAGTGTTATGTGTGCAAAAACATAATAAAATATTTTATTTAAGAAAAATAACGATTTAAGATAAACAATAAATAATAAAACTAATGTTTTTAAATGTTTTATTGTTTAACGGAAAAAAAAAAAATCAATCAGCCAATTCCCACCCTAAGAGCATCCACAATGATGCTCTCTATTTCTTAGCTAAAATTTAGCTATAAATATAAGAAAGTTATTTTAGGAGCTCTATAAAAAATTTCAACTCCAACCATACTCCCTAATTTGGAGAGTCATAAATGCTATAACTCTTTTTTGATTGGTCCATCTCTATTAAAAAATAAAATAAAAAATAGTTAGCATTAAATAAAAGTTTGAAATACTCATTAAATTATAGGGAGCCACTAAGAGTCCTTTCTCTCTCCTCAGATTTAGGAACTCCTAAAGAACTCTCTATTTTAGGAGGTGGATAGGAAGCATGGTTGGAGTTGCATTTTTATAATTCATCCCTAAAATTTGTCTAAGGAGGTGGTTTAGCGAGTTCATTGTAGATGCTCTAAGATCGCCCCTCCTTCTACGTCAAAAACCCAATAGTCACCACCATCACTCCCAAGCAAGACACAGCCACGTCTCCTAAACTTCTTCCACTGGCAGCCATCCCCACCTTCAACAAACACCTACATGTATCCACCGACCAACTTCATCTTCATCGTAGACAGAGGAGTGCCAAAACCCAAATATGATGGGCGTGCAGACTTGAACTCACTAATGAAGGCATGCTCCAGCTTTTCTTCTCCTAAACTTGGCATAGCGTTTTTAATCTAACGGGCTTAACAGTAGGGGGCAAAGTGAGACGCAAAACATCAGTCAAGGGTTCAAGGTGGGTCACTTTGAGTTTCAGGGGCAATGTGGATTTGACCATACTTTCACGGTGCATTAGAGAAATTAAACCCTTTTTTTTTAATTGCTAAGGAAAATTAGGGGAAATAACATAGGAAAGATGGGTGGAATTTGAAGAAATTCTATCAAATGAGCACATGAATAGAAGTCTCTCTTGCAAATTTAGGTTAGGCTAGTTGACCAAGGCAGTGTGCTGACCAGGGATGGACCTAGAAAGGTACTAACCTGGGCTATATCCCAGGCAGTGTCTAAAAAATTGAAATTATCGCCGAAATATCGGCGATAATTTCGGTTTTTTAACATGCCGATAAACTAGGAACAAACCAAACAGATTTCGTCCGAATATCGATATTGTCGCCGAAATTATCGGCGAAATATCGAGCTTGATATTATCGAACAACTTCAACACAAAAACCGTTTTAATATCTCGATAATATCGATATTCTCGCGATATGTTGATGGATCTTGAAGGCCTTGTGAGATTGGGAGTGATTGGCTTGGGGGCATGGTTGGAAAATCTGAAGCAAGTTGCTGTTGCTGTTGGCTCTGTTTTGAAAGCTTTGCAAAATTTGAGCTCAAGAAGAAAACAGAGAGAAGAGAATGATGAGAGTGTCGGCACAAAGAAGAGAGGCAAGAAGAAAAAAAAAAGAAAAAAGAGAGGTAAAGGAAAGATGGGAGTGGCGGCTGAGTTAAGAAAGTAGGGTTAGGTTTTTCTTTTGGGGTTCTTTAACCTCCTTCTCTCATAAAAAAAGAAAAAGAAAGTAGGGTTGTTATTATTAATTAGGTTATTTGGCATTTGGGCTGCTGGCATATTAAGCCTTTTGTTTTTCTGTTTTTGTTAGAAATGTTATATAAATAGTAGTTTATGATTTTTTTTATGTAACTTTTATTTATTAAATCTTATTTCATCTTTAAAAAAAAATTATGAACATTTTAAAGGAAATAGTAGTATAGTAGATAAAAGAATCTTGAGAAGAAAATAAAATGTGTCCAGTCACAATTGATATGTAGTTTATAATCACAAATAACCATTCCTTTTTTTGTGAATTTCTTTTGTTTGGGGCCTAGATGTGGGGTGTACAGAAACAAAGCACCATTCCTTTTGTTGTGAATTTCTTTTGATTATGGTGTGTTTAATCTATTTTCATTAATTACTATATATTTTCTACACTCACAGTGTTTGCCCGCTCGCTATATAATCAACTTAAATCAGTTAAATCTATCATGTAATGCATTTCCTTCCAATTTTTTATGATAAACTAATAGATAATTGCCTAAATAAACATCCTATAAAGTTTCAATAAAAATTCCCAAGTTTTTCTTACAATTTCCGTAGTTTTTATTCAATTATTATCGATATCGATAATATCCCGATATTTCCATCGAAATTTCCGTGTTTTTGGCCTACCGATATTTCCGATACAACCGATATTTAAGACCTTGATCCCAGGTGACTTTTCTTGTCTTTCAACTCAAAATTACATGTAGCCCACCTATGCTAGCTAGAAGGTTGACTTGCAAATCTTTGCGAAGGATAAAAATAGTGTAAACACAACGTGAAATTAATGTTAGCTGATATTGGAAACTATTTTTTTTCTTTTTGAAAACATTGGAAACTTTAACTTGGACTAATTATGTTATACATCAATTTTGAGTTGATAAACACGTGATGAACTATTTTTAGATTTTTTGAAAAACCATTCATATCACTAGCTTTCCTTTTCTTCATACTATAGCTAAAAGAATTACTTCCATTTCATTTTGTCATAGAGTTCCTATGAGAAAACCAGTCAAAGGCTTTTATTGTCATGAAATAGAGAAAACTATGATAATAATTTTGGTGTTCTTGCTTGTATGAATAATGAATTAACGATCTGTGAGATTTAATGAATTAATTAGTTGCTGATCCTGTATATATTATTCAATAGGTTATACTTTTATAATGTCATGTCAACATAAAAAACCTGAGAGATAAAAGATTTTTTGGAATTTTTTTATTATCAATGAAATTCACTCGTATCATCGAGTTTCTATCTTATTAGTAGATTTGTACATCAGGTAAATTTAGCCCACACCATTTTGAAATCATGGGTCTGTCCCTGGTGCCGACACTATTGCACCAAAGTTTGAGTCATCCTCCTCGTAGATTATAGTAATTTATAATGTCACATTGTCAAAACAAAAAAAAAATTAAAAAAAAGCCTTTCTTTGACAGAATGATGCCAAATCAAATTGCAAAATAGATAGATTTCTTTAAATAATAAAACTTAATCATAATAGAGCAACTTTACCATATAGTCTTGTTGGCTAGTCATTTCCTAATTTCGGTTACTTCCACACATGAGAAAACTAAATTGGTTATTTATGTACATCACAATGCATTAAATATGTCAGTGTTATCGAACACCCGAGGTCAAGAGGTGTTCATTCCTTGGCTGTGATCGTTTGAAGAAGTCCAAATGCAATGCATTCATCGAATATCAATTACATGTTGTGGCTTTCGTTTATTATTAATTGAAATACGAAAAATGTCGTTTTGAATAATGGTCTCATTAAATGTAGTTTACTTAACTCATTCGAGAGATGAGATAAGTGATCTAAAGAAGTTAGATCCATGAGAACTTTTCATATAACTTACACCTTAAAGAGTTTCCGGTCATAAGATTGTCAACTGGGCATTAACATATCCATAAAGACTAGTATACACTGTATCTATTCAATTCGGACGATAACTGGTGTCAGGTCATCTATGTGGGTGACATTAAGATAAATGCATGGGTATTCACTAAAGAGTGAATTCATTAAACGTGATAATCAAAAAAGGATTGTATGGAAAGTTTTAGTTACATGTCAAACAAGATCTTTAAGTTGCTATAATATAAATTAGTCCTTAGATTTGAGGCTCTACTGTTATCTTAGGAAAGCGTTATTGATCTCTACCTTCAATATAGAGGCAAAATGCACTAACGATATGATTTAGAAGCCTTTGGCCAAAGCAATGGATATGAATAAGAATGTTCATTAATTCTAAGCATACTTGTATGAATTATATAATCTTGGGATTCATATTAGGGGCTTGACATGTCTTCCAACTGAAGAGGTTCTCCACCATTTCTATATTGGCTTGGGTAGTCATGATATTTTACTACACATTGTGGAAGCCTTAAGGATTAACCACAATAGTGTTCTCACAAAAGGAAGAATTAAATTTACAATCAATAAAGAAAGAATTCAAATCACCCATGGCTTCGTCAATTAGAACCTAATGGATCACATACATAATGTGGAAATTAAAGATGATGAGCATGAATTAATTAAGTTGATGGAGATTAATTAAATAGTTGGATGGGGGAATTGCATTGGACTTAAAATTTTATTTGAGGTTTATGGTCTATTGGGCTTGTAACACAAGTTGTACATGACAACTTGACCACGAGGCCGACCACACAAAGAGGAAGAGGGAACCAAGGGCTTTCTTATGTGCTATATAAACATCACTTAGCCTCCAAACACATTAGGGTTTTTATACTTTGAGAGGAAGAAATTACTAGCATATGTTTCTCTCCATGATTCCATGATTTCATCCATTATCCATCTCGGTGTGGTGAGGTCAGAGGGCACGTTTACATGATGGGTTGCAAAGCTCAATTGTGGTAGCATGGAATGGACTTGAAACATTTGTGTAGTTTAAATTATTTACCAAAAAAAAAAAAACCTAGAGTGCTTCATTTACATTTTACAATGGTTTTAGTCACGATTTTACATTTTGGATTGAGTCACGAAAGTAAAAACTTGAAATATGGTCAGCTTAGATTGAACTATTTAAAGTTTATTGTTATTGTATTGGAAATTATTTAAAACATAATCCATACTCTTATAGTAATAGGTTTTGAGAAGCAAGCTGTATTCTCCAAATAGTAAAGATGAAAGATTGTCAATTAAAGAAAGTACAATATTGAAATTACTAGAATGAGAGAACAGAATCATGTTGGTTTTTTGAGGTTTAGTTTTGAAAATTTGAAATCACCATGGTTGAAATAATTTGATTTCTTCGCATTAATCTTTATCAGAAAAGAAATTGGGTTTCTCTTAACAACTGATTGCATCAGTCCCACATTGGTGAGAGATGCTTTTGTCACACACTTTATATACACGAATGTTGGAAGTTAAATCGCCGAGCCAAGTAATGTGGGCTTATAACTCAATGTGAGGGCAATAAGGATGGACTTGGAAGGGTGTAAACTTGCGGCTTACGTTAAGAGTGTCGAAGGGGCTTAGTAGACTCTTGTCGACATGCTGCTCATGACCCTATGAGACACTGTTAAATAAAGCGATTATGCTATGAGGTAGAATGAGTTGCAACTAGCCGACAACCCTCTAGCCATGATCTTCAACCCAACTTCCATTAGGGCTCATCATTTGGCCCGCGGGCTCATGGGCCTACGGGGGCCCGGCCCGGCCCGATCAAGCCCATGAAAGCCCGGCCCGGCCCGCCCACAAAAGCCCGGCCCGTTAGGCCCGCATACATATATAATTATGTATAAATAAAGGTTTAGGATTAGGATTACATCACTTGAATGACAAATCCCCCTCTTTAATTTTTATTTGTGTGTTACTTGTTATAAAAATTGTGTTTGTTTCCATTGAATTCTACTCATTCTAGTTTATAATTTGATGATTAGCACATTAATTTGTATCATTTATTAATACAACAATTATATATATATATATATAATAAGACAAACAACATATCATATCACCAAACATAATCATACCACCAAATATAATCATACTTTTCTTTAACACATCACCAAACATTTGCATATTTATTCATACCATTATTATAATTTTTTTTTTTTTTTTTACACTTATTATTTTTTAGGACCATTTCGGCCCGGCCCGATGGGCTTTTTCAAGCCCGACTCATGAGATGGGCTTGGGCTTTGAATTTTCTAAAAAAGCCCGGCCCAGCCCGGCCCGATATTTTCTCTCTCCTCTTTAAAACCCGGCCCGGCCCAAGCCCATGAAATTTGGGCCGGATTAGCCCAGCCCGGCCCATTGACGAGCCCTAACTCATCTTTTAAGGTTTGATTTTGCTTATTTGAAATTACTATTGTATCCTTTTTTCTGTTTTAGTAGTTAAATGATGTGAATTTTTTTTATTAAAAAAACTTCTTATGGAATTTCTTGATGAATTATTATCTTTTAAACAAGGAAAAACAAAGAGCTCTAAGTCTCTCATTATATGTTTTGTTTTGTTTTTATTTTAAATCTACTAACTACTATTTTATTCATTAACTATTTTTCAGTTTTAAAAATGAATTATTTATAAATAATAAAAAACCCCAATACCATGGCCAATCTCGACATGGACCCCATAAAACATATGAAGACTACATAGATTTTTAGGTAACTAATTTGGTCCGATTAAGGGTGCCTTATGTCACGGCCCGCATGTTCAAGGCCCAACCCGTTGGATTGATCATGCTTGACCTCTTAGCCCACATGTCCAGATTAGATGCACAGTAGTTGGTGGACGTAGGTTGGTGAGAGTGGTAGGTAGAGTCTCGGTTGGTGACATTGTATCTTAGCCACCTACTGTGATGGTAGGTGGGATAGGAACAGTATATAAGGAGGATGTCACATTGTGTATCCTCACCTCACATATTGTATAACATACCTTACAACTTGTAAAGCATTTGAGTAGCAATACAAGCATATATTCTCCCAAACTCTCTTGTGCGTTCTTGAGTGTTTTTATATTTCTTGCTCTTGTGTTGTGTTCTTGCTTGATTCCATCTTAGATTGTGGGAAGGAAGGCTGACTTAGCTTGTTCTAGAGGCGATCAAGTCTAAGGCCGCACTAAGGAAGACTCCGAAAAAGTCATCCAGTGACAGTTGGTATCAGAGCTAAAGCTCGAATCATTCGAAGAAGCATGTCGAAGAGCGGATCCGATGTGGAGACTGATATGTCCATGGTCAACTTGGATCGTGGGGGCAAATCGAAGAGGGAACGATCTAGAGATGTTGTAGCAACGATGGAGAAGCGGCTTTCAAAGATGGAGAATACCGTAATCGAGTTCGATCAGCAACTCGAGGAGGACGTCCTTACGAAGGGAGTAGCTGACTTCTCCGTGATCTCGATGGATGACTACGATGTCGTGCTAGGAATGGAGTTCATGGACGAGGTAAAGGCATTTCCCATTCCATTTTACAATATTATGTGCATTGCACAGGGTGGGGCAATGCCATGCATGGTGCCAGTGGTGAGGCAACTAGGCAAGTCGAAGCTTTTGTCAGCCATGCAAATTTCCAAGTCTTGGGAGAAGGGCGAACCGACGTTCCTTGCAACTATGAAGAGGGATATAGTTGAGAAGGAAGTCCAACCAATCCCAAAAGCGGTGGAAGCAGTCCTTAAGGAGTTTGCAGATGTCATGCCCAATGAGCTGCCCAACACCAAACCACCTAGGAGAGAGGTGGATCATGCCATTGAGGAGGAACCATTGCAAAAACCTCCTGATCTTGGCAAACCTTTTGAGGTACACACTGATGCATCAGATTTTGCTAATAGTGGTGTACTCATGCAGCGATCAGAGTCGATAGAGTCAAGTCCTTTTGAGTTGGCAACAGGACAACAACCTATGACACCGAACACAGTGGTGTCAAGCTACACGACGAGTAGCCCAGCTGCACATAAGACGACCAAGGATTGGCAGGTGCCTAATGAGCTAGCTCAGGTCAATAGGAGAAAGCAACTCGGAAGATGAAGAAATGGAAGGACAAGCACCGACGAGATGTGGTATTCCAATCAGGTGATATGGTCCTTGATGGCCCATTTCCTATCATCCGAACAGTGGGAAGAGCTGCTTACCATGTGGAACTACCGCCACGATTGAAGATTCATTCGATGTTTCACATGAGCAATCTCAAGCCCTACCATGCTGACCCCGAGGAGCCAAGTCGTGGGGAGTCTCAACGAGCTCCACCTTTAATTGGGACTTCATTTGACAGGAAGGTCGAGTGCACCATGGCCAAGCGCAAGGTGCGACGCAAAGGTGTATCGAGACACTTTGAGTACTTTGTCAAATGGAAGGGCCTGCCAGAGTCCGAAGGCAATTGGGAGAAGAGTCCTTATGGCAGTACAAGGACTAGATCGAAGCATTCGAACGAGAAGCAACTACCTCGGCGATGAGGACGTCACCGGATTAGGTGGGGGAGAATGTCACGGCCCGCATGTTCAAGGCCCAACCCGTTGGATTGATCATGCTAGACCTCTTAGCCCACATGTCCAGATTCGATGCACAGTAGTTAGTGGACGTCGGTTGGTGAGAGTGGTAGGTAGAGTCTCGGTTGGTGACATTGTATCTTAGCCACCTACTGTGGTGGTAGGTGGGATAGGAACAGTATATAAGGAGGATGTCACATTGTGTATCCTCACCTCACGTATTGTATAACATACCTTACAACTTGTAAAGCATTTGAGTAGCAATACAAGCATATATTCTCCCAAACTCTCTTGTGCGTTCTTGAGTGTTTTTATCGTTCTTGCTCTTGTGTTGTGTTCTTGCTTGATTCGATCTTAGATTGTGGGAAGGAAGGCTGACTTAGCTTGTTCTAGAGGCGATCAAGTCTAAGGCCGCACTAAGGAAGACTCCGAAAAAGTCATCCCGTGACACTTATCTCTCTTATAATTTATGTACATCATAGCACAATTTTCCACCCAATAAAAAATAACACATGCACAAGGGATATGTATCAAGATGAATCGACCTTGAAGTTGTACCCAAGAAAGTAGCATGCATCTAATCTTGCATTGATTAGGTGAAGCAATGTCGGTTAAGGCACTAGGGTAGGAAGAAACCACTAGTTGACACAAGATATGGCGGGCCACACATTAGGCTGAGGGGGAAGATAGGACCAACTCTTGAGAGTGAATAACCAAACTATACATAAAAAGTGTCAAAACTCATCTCCTTCATGTTGACCAAGGAAAGTATATACCTCACGTACAATTTAAATGGATAATTGGCACATGGTTGCTTTTACCCGGTAATTCATGATCAATGAAGGAACTGTAAGAATACATATCTAGCAGCATACCAACATCAAGTAGGATTACAACATGTACATAACAAAACACAACAATAAATTACCCACAACAGAAGGCAAACATAATTAATATAAGAATGATCTTCTACTCTCTTCAAATACCAAAATGTTCTAGCTATCAATATGCCAAGCACAAAATAGAACTTGATGATTTGTGGGAGCAGGGACTAGTTCTATTTATGTTAATCAAACTCCAACAATATTTCACCCATTACAGATAGAGTTGGTGTTTAACACAGACTAATAAGCATAATTAATTGAGTCTTTATTGAACATAAATAACAAAGTCTGTCAAAACTAGAAGACTAGTTACAATTGATAACATAAAACATCATATGTGATTATGCCAACTCACAGAAGTCATCTTACATTCTCCCACATCAGTGTAGCTTAATCACATTGGTTTGTATCATATCAAATCAAGGCAACAGTGATCACTGGGTTTACCAAAACATTAATGTACTTCTAAAACATCTGTCGACACTAGTGTATTTGTAGAACTTTGGAAAACTTGACACAAATTCAACTATACCAACACTTTAAGATCACACACACACACACACACACACACACACAAGAAGCACAATGCCGCAAACATAACAATAATATGTGAACAGTTAGGTACTTCATCAACTCCCACATTTTTTGTCCAAACAATGGAGTTATATAAAAACCTCTCATAAGTATTTCCTTGAAGGCATGAGTGACGTTAGTGACAAATAACAGAATAGTTGGTTTGATACTTAATAAGCCAACATCAAAATTTGAATTTGTCTCATGGAATGACACATTCATCATAGACATTATTGATGAATATAGTTGGTTTTATGCATAAGAAACCAACATCAAAACTGAAATGTGTCAATATTAGATATATTGACTCAAATCATTAAAAAGACTCATGCAAAGTTAGTTCATTATAGAAAAGAACTAATGCATACATAGAAACATGAAAAAGAAGAAAACAATTGAACTGTAATGTTAGCTTTGAACAAATACAAAGTACACTAACCGAAAGTGAATTTGGTCAGAAAATTACAATAACCTCTCATATCAGTCCTAAAAACTCAAATGGTTAGCTAATACAACACTAGGTAACACCAAAGATAAGATTTCCTGGAATAGTTGCCACAAATAAAGAGGCCTACTAAGAGCATCGCCCCAACATTTCCTCCCCCCAAATAACTGAAGCTAATTAATTAAACTAAATGAAAAAACTTACAATTTTCAGTTCTTTTGTAGCCTGGGGTAAATCAGCCACACTCTTTTCCATAAGTTTATGTTGCTCCGCAGGTATCCACTCCTTGAACTAGTCATAAATTTGAGATCCAGCCACAGTAGAAGTAATAACATTAGTTATTGTCAATATCTTCACATCTTTCACTCTGTCCCGAAGGAAGTGTATTCTTTCTCTTACAACACCAGAGAGAGATTTTTGAGAGAGCGGAAACTGATGGATACATATTTGAAAGCGGCTTAGGATTGGGATTGGGGTGTTACGGCTTTGGGCAGCTCAGACGACACTACAAAAAAAGAGGTCATTACCGACCAACATTTTCCTAGGGACTCGAAATTCCATCGGTAAAAGTGTTTTTTTCGACCAAAACATCAATATACTTCTAAAATATCTGTCGAAAATAGTGTATGTGTAGAACCTTGGAAAACTTGACACAAATTCAACTATACCAGCACTCTAAGATCACACACACACACACACACACACACCAGAAGCACAATGCCGCAAACATAACAATAATACGTGAACAGTTAGGTACTTCATCAATTCCCACATTTTTTGTCCAAACAATGGAATTATATAAAAACCTCTCATAAGTATTTTTTTGAAGGCATGAGTGACGTTAGTGACAAATAACAGAATAGTTGGTTTGATACTTAATAAGCCAACATCAAAATTTGAATATGTCTCATGGAATAACACATTCATCAAAGACATTATTGATGAATATAGTTGGTTTTATGCATAAGAAACCAACATCAAAACTGAAATGTGTCAATATTAGATATATTGACTCAAATCATGAAAAAGACTAATGTAAAGGTAGTTCATTATAGAAAAGAAATAATGCATACATAGAAACATGAAAAAGAAGAAAACAATTGAACTATAATGTCAGTTTTGAACAAATACAAAGTACACTAACCGAAAGTGAATTTGGTAAGAAAATTACAATAACCTCTCATATCAATCCTAAAAACTCAAATGGTTAGCTAATACCATACTAGGTAACTCTAAAGACAAGATTTCCTGGAATAGTTGCCACAAATAAAGAGGCCTACTAAGAGTATCGCCTCAACATTTCCTCCCCCCAAATAAATGAAGCTAATTAATTAAACTAAATGAAAAAACTTACAATTTTCAGTTCATTTGTAGCCTTGCGTAAATCAGCCACACTATTTTCCATAAGTTTCTGTTGCTCCGAAGGTATCCACTCCTTGAACCAGTCATAAATTTGAGATCCAGCCACAGCAGAAGTGATAACATTAGTTATTGTTAATATCTTCGCATCTTTCACTCTGCCCCGAAGGAAGTGTATTCTTTCCCTTACAACACCAGAGGGAAAGATTTTTGAGAGCGAAAACTGATGGATACATTTTTTAAAGCGGCTTAGGTTTGGGGTTGGGGTGTTACGGCTTTGGGCAGCTCAGACGACACTACAAAAAAAAAAGGTCATTACCAACCAACATTTTCCAAGGGCCCCGAAATTTCCTTGGTAAAAGTGTTTTTTTTCGACCAAAACATCAATATACTTCTAAAACATATGTCGAAACTTGTGTATGTGTAGAACCTTGGAAAACTTGACACAAATTCAACTATACCAGCACTCTAAGATCACACACACACACACACACACACACACACACACACACACACAAAAGAAGCACAATGCCGCAAACATAACAATAATATGTGAACAGTTAGGTACTTTATCAACTCCCACATTTTTTGTCTAAACAATGGAGTTATATAAAAACCTCTCATAAGTATTTCCTTGAAGGAATGAGTGACTGTAGTGACAAATAACATAATAGTTGAGTTGATACTTAATAAGCCAACAACAAAATTTGAATTTGTCTCATGGAATGACACATTCATCAAAGACATTATTGATGAATATAGTTGGTTTTATGCATAAGAAACCAACATCAAAACTGAAATGTGTCAATATTAGATATATTGACTCAAATCATGAAAAAGACTAATGCAAAGTAAGTTCATTATATAAAAGAACTAATGCATACATAGAAACATGAAAAAAAGAGAACAATTGAACTATAATGTCAGCTTTGAACAAATACAAAGTACACTAACCGAAAGTGAATTTGGTAAGAAAATTACAATAACCTCTCATATCAGTCCTAAAAACTCAAATGGTTAGCTAATACCATACTAGGTAACTCTAAAGACTAGATTTCCTGAAATAGTTGCCACAAATAAAGAGGCCTACTAAGAGCATCGCCCCAACATTTCCTCCCCCCAAATAATTGAAGCTAATTAATTAAACTAAATGAAAAAACTTACAATTTTCAGTTCATTTGTAGCATGGCGTAAATCAGCCACACTCTTTTCCATAAGTTTCTGTTGCTCCGAAGGTATCCACTCCTTGAATCAGTCATAGATTTGAGATCCAGCCCCAACAGAAGTGATAACATTAGTTATTGTTAATATCTTCGCATCTTTCACTCTGCCCCAAAGGAAGTGTATTCTTTCCCTAACAACAGCAGAGGGGAAGATTTTTGAGAAAGCGGAAACTGATGGATACATTTTTGAAAGCGGCTTAGGTTTGGGGTTGCGGTGTTACGGCTTTGGTCAGCTCAGACGACACTACCAAAAAAAATGTCATTACCGATCAACATTTTCCGAGGGCCCCGAAATTCCCTCGGTAAAAGTGTTTTTTCCGACCAAAACATCAATATACGTCTAAAACATCTTTCGAAACTAGTGTATGTGTAGAACCTTGGAAAACTTGACACAAATTCAACTATACCTGTACTCTAAGATCACACACGCACACACACACACACACCAGAAGCACAATGCCGCAAACATAACAATAATATGTGAAGAGTTAGGTACTTCATCAACTCCCACATTTTTTGTCCAAACAATGAAGTTGTATAAAAACCTCTCATAAGTATTTCCTTGATGGCATGAGTGACGTTAGTGACAAATAACATAATAGTTGGTTTGATACTTAATAAGCCAACATCAAAATTTGAATTTGTCTCATGGAATGACACATTCATCATAGACATTATTGATGAATATAGTTGGTTTTATGCATAAGAAACCAACATCAAAACTGAAATGTGTCAATATTAGATATATTGACTCAAATCATTAAAAAGACTCATGCAAAGTTAGTTCATTATAGAAAAGAACTAATGTATACATAGAAACATGAAAAAGAAGAAAACAATTGAACTGTAATGTCAGCTTTGAACAAATACAAAGTATACTAACCGAAAGTGAATTTGGTAAGAAAATTACAATAACCTCTCATATCAGTCCTTAAAACTCAAATGTTTAGCTAATACCATATTAGGTAACTCCAAAGACAAGATTTCCTGGAATAGTTGCCACAATTAAAGAGGCTTACTAAGAGCATCGCCCCAACATTTCATCCCCCCAAATTATTGAAGCTAATTAATTAAACTAAATGAAAAAATTTACAGTTTTCAGTTCTTTTGTAGCATGGCATAAATCAGCCACACTTTTTTCCATAAGTTTCTATTGCTCCGAAGGTATCCGCTCCGAAGGTATCCACTCCTTGAACCAGTCATAAATTTGAGATCCAGCCCCAGCAGAAGTGATAACATTAGTTATTGTTAATATCTTCGCATCTTTCACTCTGCCCCAAAGGAAGTGTATGATTTCCCTTACAACAGCAGAGGGGAAGATTTTTGAGAGAGCAGAAACTGATGGATACATTTTTGAAAGCAGCTTAGGTTTGGGGTTGGGGTGTTACGGCTTTAGGCAGCCTAGACGAGGAAAAACGAAGAAAGCGACTTAGGTTTGGGGTTGGGGTGTTACGGCTTTAGGCAGCTCAGACGAGGGGAGGGAAAATGAAGAAAGCGACTTAGGTTTTTTTCCCTAAATTCGAACGCATTTTAAACAAGGTATATACATAGATGTATGTATATTACATATATACAATGTAATATACATACATATATATATACTTTGAAAAATAAAAAAATCTAGTCCTAGTCCTAGTCCAAGCATACACCAAACACAGCATAAGTGTTATCTAATTTAGACCAAGCCAAGCCAAGCCAAGACAGTCCCTAAGCATAGTCCATGTCAAGACAGTCATGTGTAACAAACGAGCCCCTAGATGTTTAGGAGTTGAAAGATTGTCTTTAAATTCTTGACTATCCATAAGGAGCTTGAGAAGACGGATATAAGGTTTTGTTCGATAAAACTACATTGTTCTTTATACACGAATAATTGGATTGATTAGGGGGTTCGGGGTAAACACTTTCTATTCATTTGCATTCACAGAGTACACTTGTCTTTGCAACCATACTAAATTAAACATGGATAGTTTGTGTGATATGATATTTTTCTTTTTTGAATAAAAAAAACAATCAAAAGGAGGATAATGTACGGATCCTATTTCCAAACATGTTATATTTTAGTCTAAAAGAAAAAGGAAAATTACAAAACCAAATACAGGAGTGATCGTAATTATTTTCAAAATGAGCAAAATTATCACCTACCATATTTGCTTCTTGATATATATGATGTAGACTATAACTGGATAGTTGAGAAAGCAAGTGCCAAATGTGGTGAGTCTAGCATTACCCTTTCTAAATGCTATAACTGGATGTAGACTATAACATTTGCTTCTCACTTTTGTTATAAGAAAACTTTAGGTTACCGAACGTTCATCGGATGCCAAGCCCACTAAAGTTCCAATAGATAATTATCAGGGAGACTTTAGAGACCCCTAGAGGCTGGTCTCCTTCGCCTTGTTAGCAAAGCCATAGGCAGTGGCGGATCTAGGAATTTTTCAGGGAAGGGGCAATGTTAAAAGGCTAAAACATCAGAAATAATAATAATAATAATAATCAAATAGCCTTACGTCTAAGCCTAATCGACTATAGTCTATTTTGTATATAAATTAAATGCACAAAATTCATGTTACACAATTATTTACCAAAATTAATATCAAATAAGAACAAAATGCATGTCAATTACACAATTAATCTATCAAAATTCATATGAAATCATCCATTAATCTAACCAAAATCAATACCAATTAATCTAACCCAAAGTACATGTGATTTGGAGGTCACAAGATAAAAGTAGATGTGATTATGAGTTTGGGGTATTTTTGGGTGAATTTTTTGGAGCACATATGAATTTTTAATGAATTTCTAAATTTGGTCTGGTTAAAATTTGACACATGGCACCTTGATAGTGGACCACATTAAAAAGGAATGCAAGTTGAGAAGCACAAGATTCTAACTACAAACACAAGTCATCTTCTTCTTCGACTGGTTAGTCTGCAACTTAAGTGAAATTTTTTCCAAATCTTCTAAAATCTATAACTTTGGTTGTGGAGGTCCAATTGACGAACCATTTTCTCCTACGTGATCGTGAGATCGAGCTCAACAATCTAAGGTAAATATTCAAGGTCTCACACAGTAGCAAAGGAGCAATCGAACACTTGGTTGGCACAAGCAAAGGGGCAAATTCCTGCATCTCCAACGCATTTTCCGGCGAGAGGACGTGCATGCACCTCCTTGCGCCTCTGTGGGTCCGCCACTGGCCATAGGTACCCAATCGTCACTGACCATTAAAATCGATGCCACTATCGATCATATGCTCACCTCCATCGTCAATTCCTACACACTTCTGTTTCCCACCACATATCAAGATCTAAACCGAGGCCGCCGAACCAGCAGTCACCACTCTAGCCTTGTCTTGATTTGTAAGCACCAGAAGACTCCCAAACGAGCAGTCAATATCATCGAGAGCCACTTCCCTATCTAGATCAGAGAACCCCATAGAAAAATAGACACAAAAACTGAAGCCCAACTTTGTACGTTGAGAACAAAAGCACACAAGCCACATTGGAGGAAGAACTTGCGAAGGAGGGTCTCGAATCCAGATCACAGACCCTGGGATTGAGAGCAACCAAACCTATAACCCGTGAGTGAGAAAACTAGACGAGGAACACAAAGAGCCGACGCAACCCTCCCTACAGAGAACAAACGAGTGAAAACCACGAGACCAAATACACCAAGAAGAACCCAGAGAGACAATCATAGACAACTGAGAGAGACGACGCATAAAATGGATCAAGAAAACAAGAGAAAACCCTAACCTTAACTGTCAATAGTTTTGGCTCTCCTCGCTTGAACAAAAGAGCGACCCCTGCTTAGAATAAGTACAAAAGTAATGCTAATTAGACACACAAAATTGACCACATTAGCTAACCACTTTATGTGGCAAACCAAAGAAAATAGAACGGCTTAAAGACTACGCTTACGCTTACCTTTAATGGCTTTTGGATGGCTCTTGCCTCTTGCCAGTGGCGTTTCCAGCTATGGGCTGGTTGGGCTCATGCTTGGCCCAAAATTGTGGGAAAAAAAAAAAGAAGAATGCAGCCAGCCTAGCCTATCTCTATCCATGCCCAACCCAAAATTTTGGCAAAAACATTACAATACAACAAGCCTAGCCCATTTCAATTCACTTAAACAACATATGCAGCCAGCATAACTCAATCCTGTGCAGCAGCCTTAGTTCTCAGCAAAATAGAAGCTCCCTCCTTTGCAAAATATCAACAGACCTTCAACTCCTCTCAACTTCTTTGCAGGAGCAACTTCTCTTCTTGGCAACAAGTATTCTTCTCATTCTTTCATTTTAATTATCTTATGCTCTTTAATTTGAATAGAAAATATTCTAGGGTTTAATTAGGAATGAATTCTAATTGGGAGATTTTGTTGAAATTAATTAGGGTTTTGATTTTAGGAATTTTGTTGAGATATTTAATTTGTTGTTGGTATTGTTGAGATGTTTAATTTGTTGTTGGTATTGTTGAGATGTTTGATTTGTGTGTTGTGTTGGTATGTTTGATTAAATGCATTGATTATATTATGAGAATTAGTTTTGTTGTTGTTGACATGTTTGACTAAAATCATTTATACATATAATTTATAGGTTATCTTTTATTATGTCGGATCACAATCGGAACCCCAAGAAAATAAAGAACTTGTTGTCTTTTTTTAAGAAAAAGAATGATGGGTCATCATCTAATACGATTCCTAGCACTTCTGTATCTACTCTAATTTGTGATGAGAAAAATCTTCCCGAGTCTCCCATTGTTAAGCCTCAAGTTGAAAGAGTTGAGAGTCAAAGATTCAATGATGATCAAGATTTTAATATCAATTATCTTGAACGTGATCCAGGATTACGTCGTCTAATATGCAAATATTCGATGAATGAACAAGATAATGTGCGAAGAGCATATATTCTTTTAGGGCCATGTCAACCCGAGTTAGAAGATTATCCAAGCCACTTAGAAGGGAAAATCTTACGTCGATTTAATAAGAAGTGGTTTGGTCAATTCTCTTGGCTTGAGTATTTAGTTGCTAAGAACAAGGCATTTTGTTTTCCTTGTTTCCTATTTGATAGAACTCAATCATTTCCGGCTTTTACTGTTGATGGGTTTCAAAGTTGGAAGAAAATTGGTGGGAATCATTGTGCATTTCAACATCATGTAGGCAAACTAAATTCACCACATCATCTTTCTATGTAAAAGTGGATTAGCCTAAAAAATCCATCTGTTCATATTGAAGAAGTGGTAGAAAAGCAATCAAATCAACAAGTGATGGACAATCGGTTGTGACTTACAACCACAATAGAGGGCATTAGGTATCTAGCAAATCAAGTGTTGGCTTTTTGAGGCCATGATGAATCCATTGGCTCATCTAACCGAGGCAATTTCATTGAAATCATAAAGTGCTTTGCAAGAATGAATATGGAAGTTGAGAAAGTTGTCCTAGATTGTCCATATGCATATTATGTGTATTGTTTTGCTCTTCGCTTGCAATTAGCATTAAATGGCGCAACTAAAGATGTGAAAGTTGTATGGAGATTTTTTTTTAAATGCTAACTAACATTGTTAATTTTGTTAGTGCTTTTGCTAAGCGCCGTAATGAGTTAAACTTAATTCGAAAAACTGAACTCAAGGAGTTGTTGGATTCTGGGGAACTTGAGACGGGTAAAGGACTTAATCAAGCTCGTACTTTGAAACGACTGGAGCAACTTGTTGGGGATCTCATTTTGCCTCTATTATGAGTTTGATGAGTTTATTTAAAGAGACTAAATTACTTCTTTTGGAAATCAGGGACCATGGACCTAACCAACAGTTTCGTGGTGATGCAGAGAGCAACTATATTGCTATGATGTCTTTTGAGTTTGTGTTTTAATTGGTTTTGATATAAAAAATTATGGGATTGACCAATTTTCTTTGTCAAGCATTTCAGACGAAAACCCAAGACATTGTAAGTGCTTTAAATTTTGTTAAGAACACAAAAATGCAACTTGAAGATATGAGGGAACATGGCTGGGATGATTTATTCATGAGTTTGGTATCATTTTGTGAACTACATTGTGTTGATATTCCGGATATGGGTGGTCGTTATATGACGGGCACACATCATTCTTGCCAACAAAAAGATTTTATTACAATTGAGCATGCCTATCGTATTGATGTATTTAATGATATTATAGATTGCATGATGAGGGAGTTAAATGATATGTTTCCATAGCAAACAGTTGAACTTCTTACCCTTAGCTCAGCATTGGATCCGCGTAATTCTTTCATGTCGTTCAATATTGAGCATATATGTAAACTTGCCGATAAATTTTATCTTGCTGATTTCCTTCCTTAGGAGTTGAAAGCTTTAGAAGTAGAGCTCAAGTATTTTCAAAATGATATAAAATGTCTTCCATGCTTTAAGGAAATCACTACTCTTCCTCAGTTATGTCAACAATTGGTGGAAACAACTTTGGGGGAAACCTACTATTTGATTGACAGGTTGATTCGGTTGGTGTTGACTCTTCATGTTTCTACAACAACAACGAAACGAGCTTTCTCATGTATGAGAATTATTAAGAACTGACTTCGAAGCACCATAAGTGATGAATTTCTTGTTGATTGTATGATCCTCCTCATTGAAAGAGAGTTTGCCAATACTATTGGCAATGCATCCATAATTGAGGAATTTAAGAGTTCTAAGCCTCGTAGGGTTAAATTTTAGATTTAAATAGTGTTGTTTTGTATTGCATTGCATTGCATTTACTTTTTGTTTTATTTTTAGGTTTTGTATTTGTAATATGCATTTGAGGGTAAGGCTCATTACGTCCCCCCTCACTATGTGTATTTTTTTTTATGTTTATTAATGAAATTCAGTCGTACCGTCGAGTTTCTTATATAAGTTTTGCCCGGTTGGCTTTTGAATCCTGGAACCGCCACTGCCTCTTGCCCTATTGATCTAGAACATCAACAGGAATCGATGATCGACTTAATAGTCCCAACCAATCCGAATCAAAGAACCTTGCGTCACTCGACCAACGGGAGATGATGTGGTCATGCCATGTCAATTAATGAATTTTTCCATGTAAATTCTATTTTTATTTATTAATTTCTCTTTTCAATAATCATTAAAAACAAAAACTAAAAGTGAAAAAGAAAATAAATAAATAAACCCTCGCATCCTTGTATCCTCACGCTTTCTCTGCTCTTCATCTCCAGCATTGCCTTCCTCCATGAACCCATCCGCATCCTCCATTGTTATTGCACTATGAAAGGAATAAACTACACTAAAGTTTCCAAAACACAAAAAAAAATCGAATAAAACTTGATTAAAATTACACACATACAACGCCAATTTGTTTTCCACAATATACAACTAGTTCATATTTATTTAGCAAGAACACAACAAAAATGGTGACATTGCAGTGGAGAAGATGTAATATTGTAAATTTGTACTCCCTTGTTAATTTATTTTGATATGTCTTTTTTCCCTTCTTGATAAGAGTGACGAATCTTCAAGAAATTGTGTGATACTAGGTAGTTAGTAAAGACGAGAAGGTTTCGGATTGGAAAGAGTGTTTGGACAAATTGATGGAGTAATCAGAACAACAACTTTGATAATCAATTTGTCGATTTTCATTTTTCTTTTTACAAATGTTTTACGCGTATGTGCTACTAGGTTTAAATAATAAAAAAGTGGTAGAAGATTTCTATTGAGAAAACTCCAAATCTCAGCAACAACAATGGAGAATGGGGATAGGTGGATTTGAGGGAGGAATGGAGTGCTGCAGACGAAGAGCAGATAAAGCGTGAGACTACAGATGAGGATTCTAGGGTTTTCTTTTTCCTTTTCTATTTCATTTTTGTTTTTTTTAATGATTATTAAAAATAAAATAAATAAAAATAGAATTCACATGTCAATATTCATTAATTGACATGATATGACCACATCAGCTGCTACATAAGGTGATCAATCTTGTGTGTCTAAATAGCATTGCTGTAAGTACTTACAATGAGTAAAGAGATGATATTTAATTTCAGGATATAAATTACAAAAAGAATAAACATTAGAAACATTGGAATATTGAGCAATATGGTCGCTAGTATTTATTAATCTCCATTGAAGAAATAACCAAGAATTTTTTTAATTTTAGATGGTAGTTTAAGTTTGGACATTTCAGTAATAGGCCCATTTTAGCATATAGACCCTATTTGGAGGGAAAAAGGGGTGGCAATTTCCGATAGGACCTGTTACACTATTCGAAACCCCCACGGAAAAAACACGACACGAACCCGCACGATTAAAAAAGGGTCATTTTAGGGTTAACCCACCCATGACCCGTTTATAAACGGGTGAATTTCGGGTCAACCTGCCAACCTGCTAAAATACTTATTTAACTTGTTTATTAAACGGATCAACCTGTCAACCTGCTAAAATACCCATATAAACCAACCAACCTGCTAAAATAACTATGTAACCTGCCAACCCAGCACTTGTTTAACTCGTTTATTAAACGGGTCAACCCGCTAACCCGCTAAAATACCTATATAATCCATCAATCCGCTAAAATACCTATGTAACCCGCCAACCCATTTCTTTGTTTTTTCTTCATTTTCCTTTTTTTAAAAAAGTTTCTCATTCTCAATCTTTATATATAGAGAGAGGCAAAATGCAATAATTATTTTATATAAAAAATAAAAAATGCAATTACTTGATTAATTTATCAAAATTTAGATTTTTTATAAATTTTTTATTTGCTATCACTTAGCGGGTCAACTCAACACGACTCGAAACCCGCACAGGAAATAAACAGGTCAACTTGAAAATGACATGTTTATTAACTGGGTTGGGTTTGGGTTTAGCATTCTTGACACGTATATAATCTTGACACGACACTAACCTGACACGACACGACCCCAAAACTAGCCACTTGTCATTTTCTAATTTATTTTAGAAATTAAAACTAATTAGAAAATAACAAGTGACTAATTTTGGATTTTTACCTCCAAATAGGCTCCATATAAGTAATTGTATAATATATCATGCTAATTAAAACGAACTTATTGCTAAAAACCTATTTAAAGTTTCCAGAGTTTTGCAAGAAAATTGTCAATAATTTTTTTTTCTGAACCCATCTAATATGTGTTGGAATGGGCACAAGTACTCAAATGCCGAAATTCATGACCAGCTAGCCGATTAATTTGTATTTTATTTTGTTTTATTTTAAATTTGTTCTGTTTATTTTATTTTAAATTTATTCTATTTGTTTATATAATATTGGTTCGGTGCTGTCGGGAGAGAAAATGACCGTACCAAAAACACTTTACCAGCCATATATATGAACCCACGATTTAAAGCCTCCAAAAACATGTGAAGCACTCCATCAGTTGAAAATGTTAACAAAAATAGTGTAGTGCAAAGCACGTAGTGCCGCGTTATGTTATTCAAACCCTCAATATATATAAGCACACCCAACCCACTACCCCTCATGCAATCCACAAACACATAGAAAAACAAAACAAAGAAAAATTTGGCATCATGTCTTCCTTCAAAGCCTATGGCAAAGTCAATGAGTTGGAGCAATCCCGGCTCGACGCTCGTCGGAAGACGCGGAGGAGAGTCGTCATCATAAGCCTGTCCTCCATAGTTCTTGTGTGTGTGGTGGTTGCTGCTGTGGTTGGAACCACCATTCATAATAATAACTCAGGTGGCAAACAAAGCTCAAGCCTCTCTACTTCTGTGAAGGCTGTTTGTGATGTGACCTTGTACCAAGACTCATGTTATAGCAGTCTTGGCGCTCTGGTTAACTCCACCCATGCGAAGCCTGACGATCTGTTCAAGTTGGCGATTCAAGTGGCGATCAACGAGTTGTCGAAAGCCGCAAATCGTTTTTCGGGTGATGGGATTTTGAATGGGACTTCCAACGACACATTGTCTAAGGCAGCTTTGGAAAATTGTCAAGAGCTTTTGAGCCTGGCTTTGGATCATCTCAACGACTCGTTATCGGATGACAAGTCGTTGTTTGATGTGTTTGATGATCTTAAAACTTGGCTGAGTTCTTCAGGTACTTATCAGCAAACTTGCATCGATGGTTTTGATGATGCAAAAGCAGAACTCAAGGATAAAATTGTCAGTTACTTGAAGAATTCTACTGAGTTAACTAGCAATAGCCTTGCTATAGTCTCTTGGATTTCGAAAGTCGTTAGCTCTGTGAAGCTAAGGCGATTATTGACACACCCTGCAACTACAGCTACAGCCAGCTATAGCGAGGGTGTGCCAGAGTGGCTGCACCCGAGGGACCGGAAGCTACTTGAGAGTTCGGATTTGAGGAAGAAGGCAGATATTGTGGTGGCGAGCGACGGCAGTGGAAAATACAAAACAATTCATGCTGCACTCAAGGACGTCCCTGATAAAAGCAAGAAGAGAACAGTCATCTACGTCAAGAAGGGGGTTTATTTTGAGAATGTGAGAGTTGAGAAAACCAAGTGGAATGTCTTGGTAGTCGGCGATGGATCCACCGCAACCATCGTATCTGCCGGCCTCAACGTTATCGATGGAACACCAACATTTTCGAGCGCCACATTTGGTAAATTTTCATGTGTTAACAATTTCTACGTCGACCTAAACTATTTGTACTATATTTACTCACGACCTCTCTTTAATTTTTGTACTCATGTGAGCGATGTGCTAAGCAATGTTACCAGTATGTTCTAACAGGAACAATTTTTTTTTTTGTGCAGCCGTTTTTGGGAAGGGCTTCATTGCTAGGGACATCGGGTTTCGCAACACTGCCGGAGCAGCCAAGCATCAGGCCGTGGCCTTGATGTCGACCGCTGACCAATCCGTCTTCTACCGGTGTCACATTGATGCATTCCAGGACACTCTCTATGCTCATTCCAATCGCCAGTTTTACCGGGAATGCAACATTTATGGAACAGTTGATTTCATATTTGGGAATTCCGCAGTGGTGCTCCAAAACTGTAACATAATGCCTAAGAGACCCATGGCTGGCCAACAGAACACCATCACTGCTCAAGGGAAGATTGATCCCAATCAAAACACAGGAATTTCATTTCAGAATTGCTCCATTTCGCCTTACGGCGACTTGTCGTCTGTCCAAACTTATCTCGGTAGGCCTTGGAAGAATTACTCAACAACTGTGTACATGCAGACATTCATGGGAAGCTTGATTAACCCAAGTGGATGGCTGCCATGGGTAGGCAATACAGCACCCGACACCATATTTTACTCCGAGTTTCAAAATTTCGGGCCCGGTTCTTCCACAAGGAATAGAGTTAAATGGAAGGGATTGAGAACCATCAACAGTAAGGCGGCCGGAGAATTTACAGTGCACTCACTTCTGCAGGGAAACAATTGGATCTCTGATGCGGGTGTTACCTATAAATCCAACCTCTGACCAATATATTTGATCGTTTCATGGGAAATTTTTTCTCTCTTTTTCTTTTTTCAATTTATTTTCTGCTTCTATTTTTTGATCATGATTGTTTTGTCTCCCTTCTTATACTTTCCGATTGTTCTTGCACAGCAAATTTGTAATACAACTTTTTGGCTTTGATGGAAACTAAAGTTTAAGCAATAAATACAATCAATACAAAGATTTATATCACTTGGAAGTTTCAGTTCTCTATTTGAGTAACCCTCCATAAAAGGGTATATCTGTGTCAGGCAACCAAGTATCACCAAGAGTGAAATTAAGGACAGTAAAATTCACAGCTTGCGAAGTATTCATGAGATTATAACCAGGCCATTGTACTCTCTTGCTCGTATTCGCACCAGGCCCGTGGTTCTGAAACTCACCATAGTAAAGGGTGTCCAAGCCAACTGTCCCATTCCATTCCAACCATCCAACTGAACTGATGAGAGGGCCAATATAAGACTGCATGATAACAGTCCTAGAATACAACTTCCAAGGTCTTCCCAGATAATTTAAAGTGGAGTTGAGGTCCAATGCCAAGTCTGGTGCAGCTTCAATTGTGCAGTTGTGGATGGAGATTCCAGTGTTCTGATTCGGATCAGTTCGTCCTTGCGCCGTGAAGGCATTTTTCTGGTTAGCCATCGGCTTTCGAGCGTATAAGTTGCAGCTCTGGAAGACAGCAGTAGCATCCCCAAAAATGAAATCCACAGTTCCATATATATCACATTCTTTATAGAATTGCCTTAGGGAATGTACATATAGTGTGTCCTGATAGCCTTCAAAACTGCATCTGTAAAATGTGGAGAGGTCAGCATTGTTTCTCACAGCTACTGCTTGGTGCTTCTGAGGACCAGCTGTGTTCCTGAATGTAATATCTATGGCTACAAATCGTTCTGCAGAAACAGCTGCAAACAGGACAGAATTGAGTTTTAGACTAAGCATGATCAAGTCAAACATATAATTCAATTTTAAGGTGTTCAGAATTCTCAATTTTTTATACTTTTACTCTGGAGCAATGCTACATGGATCCTGTATATAATTGTTGTCCGTACAATAAATGATATCTCTAGCATTTTCCTTAATATATATGCAGTTTGACTATAAATCTACTCACATCTCAAACAGAAGCAGAAACCACTCGGATGAGAAAAAATTATGAGGCGTACGTAGCAATGTTAAGCGGCAAAACAGTCCAATTAAAAGATGACATATATCTAAAAACTTAAAAAATAAAAACAATTATCTAACTTTTTAGTCACTCAACACTGCGACGTAACATGAACATTCCGGTACAAGTTTTTAAACTAAACTTTGAAAAGGGAAGAGTAGTAGCACGAGAAATGTGATATGCTTACCAAAGGTGGAAGAATTGAAGGTAGTCCAGCCATCAACAAAGTTATGGTTTCCGGTGATGACAGTCTTGTTAATGCCATCGCCGAGCAGCATTATGTTGGTCTTGTGTTTGGGGACCACAAGATACTCCTCATAGTATCCTTCTCTAATATAAATAACAAAATATCCATCTTCAGCCTTCGAATTATTGGGAGCAAAAGCAATGGCTTCTCCAATGGATGTGAAGTTGCCCGTACCATAAGAGCCCACAATCACGGTGTCATTTACTAGAATGCCACTGCTCTCCATTTGCTCAAGAATCCGCTCCCCTCTTTGTGAAGCCGTTGATTTTTTGGCAGGATTTTTCCGTAGAGCCTGCAATATATTTATCTCAAAGTGTTACATTAATTCAACCATGATTTTGACGTATTGACGAAGATTTAGGTTTATTAAACACGTTCACGTGCTGGACAAACCCATTTATTCACTGCCAACCAAATGTCAAATGTGCTCTCACATACCCATTGAAAAAATAAAGAAAATTTAATAAGTTAAAAATACTACACGACAAGTAAAAATAATATTAAATGAGATTACACCAAAACTAAGTGAAAAAGAATAACGCTAACAAAATCAATATAAATTTTTTTAAAAATAAAGAATAGATTAAAGAGAATCCTAGAAAGAAAACAAATACAAAGAAAAATATTCGAGGAGTGAGGCGCCACATGAATTTTTGTTTTTTTTGTTTTTTTAAAGTTAGTCATGATTAATTCAGTTTGGTTTATATCCCAAAATATATATTATATATATCTCAAAATATCATAGAGCTTCAGTTAAGGGATCCTCAAATAAGTTTATTTAATAAATATCTTTATAGGGCCCACAAATCCAAACCATCTATTTTGTAGATATACATTCAAAGATCATATTTACAACAACAACAAAAAAAAAAAACCACATAAATCCGATATCATTTGACCACTCAATTAAATTATTGAAATTTGAGTACTTTCTTTGAACACTGTGTTTATTGATTTTGTACGACAAAATTAGATTTCGAAACGGTTTTCGATTTGTCTAATTTTTTGCAAAGATGATTTATGAATGCAAACTTAAAATATAGATGGTTCAGATAGTTGAAAATAAATTTATTGTTGATCCTAAAGGGTGTCTCTCAATAGGAGACGACTGCCTAAAATATATATTATATATATCCCAAAAAGAAAGATTTGAATTATTTATCAGTTGGCCTTGGCGTAAATTAAATTAATGTAGAGTTTGTATTAAAATAAAAATAAAAATACTTAAACCAATTAGATTTAGAGCAGATTGTTAAAAAGAGAAGATAATTATTGGTTTGATTAACATGTTAAGAATACTTTTTGCCTAAGATTGGCTATAATTGTTGAATAATTAAAGCCTTAATGAATGAAATGGGTGGTGGGTTGACAAAAAAAGAAGATTGGGAGGTGGCATGGTGCATTTGGTGAGGGAGGGCCAGCCATCGGCGGTCCAAATGCCTCGCAGTATGCGGAAATCATGTGAAGTCAATAATAATAAAAAATGACCAAGCCCTCTTATATTAAGTCGTTGACTACTTTATCATTACTCCAGATCTGCTTCAATCACACGAAAAACCCAGTTGACTTAAATAAACAATTCAACTTAACTATATACGTATTTTTCTTAATCTTATGTGTTATTAATGACATTTAGACATGAATTATAATGCAATATATCGTTTTTCTAAATAAATAAAAAAACAAATTACAATTGAAAAACTTGGAATACCAAATAAATATACAAATATAACTCCCATATATTCTACAAAATTTGTTTGAAACTTCAGGCATTGGTTAACTGATGAGGGGTGATTTTTCATTTTTTGTCATTTTTTTAGGACTTTTCCTATTGAGAGGGGCAATTTCCTATTAAGAGAGGTGATAGTATACTAAACTTACACATACTATACGGATGCTAGGACTCGAACACAAAACCTTGTCTGAGAAAATAAATACTCTAAACCACTACACTAGTGGGTAATTTTTTTCATTTTAATGCTTAATTAAACAGTAAAAACTAATCTATGTGCAAAACCTAATATTTTTAGATAAAAGCTATTAAAAAAGAGAATTTAGATAGTACTTAAGAGCCAACAAATCTAAAATAAGATTCATATCCTATCACACAATAATAAACTATTAAAGTAATTTTACCCAATTTTAAGCCAAAAATTATTTTTCATTTTATAGTTCTCCTTTTTATTTTCCCATATCTCCACACTACATATTTAAACAATCCGCCTAGCTCTTTTTTTTTTGGACGAAAACAATCCGCCTAGCTAGATGCGAACAATATCATATAAAACGCTTGCTTAATTGTTTGTTGGGGCCGGATGTCACATCCCCATATGCTTTACTGTATCTGCCATTCTCCTTTTATAAATTATTCAACTACAGTGCTCGTATTATCTTTACTAACTTCTAAGCATGCGCTCACGTAAAATATTTTTTTCGTAATACTTGGTGGCTTAAAATAACTCTACTTGTTTATTGATGTATTCCATGCATTGTTTTAAAATTTAATCTAGACAAATTTTGGCAAGCAGCCTCTGCTATCAGATATGCTACAAAGTTTGCCCAATTATTTAATAATCTAAAACCACAATTAGACAATTAAATGTCAGATTTATTAGTAAACTAAAATTTAAAAATCATACGTACCTTAATGAAGGTTTCAAGTGGCTCCCGAATTTTGCGTGCTTTGATTCCACCATGATCAGAGCCCTTGTCTTTCTTATGCTTCTTGAGATTACGAGCCAATGCATGCGTGACCAAACCAAGCGACACGCTATACAACTGCGTAGCATTCGAAAACGCCGTAGCCAACGATGTGTCGTTTCCCAAAATTGTGCTCTTCGACACCACGAGCCCGTCGTAGCAAGTCTGCTGGTTGGTAACAATGCCGCTCAGCAGCGTCTGCACTTTGTCCACCAGCGCCTCGTTCAGCGACTCGGCGGACTTCAGCTCCGTGGAGATCGCCTCCAAGAACTCAACGTTGAGCTCCGAGAACTCGCGGCAGTCCTCCAGCGCGTTCCGCTCGCTGTGGTTTACAGGGACCGACTTGTGTTTGGTCTTTTGAAGGAAATGGTCGATGGCTTTGGATGTCTTGCGTGCTTGCTTTAGGCATTGTTTGATGGAGAACTTGCCGTAGTTGTAGGGATCGGAGGGGGAGGATCGGATGGTGGATAGGATCGAACGGCATAGTTTCGGGTAGAGGGTGGACTTGCAAGCGGAAGAGGCTGAGGGGGAGGAGGATGCAGAGGTTGGCAAAAGCAGTGAAAAGTTGTAGAGAAGAGAAAGGAGAAGGAAGAGAGAGAAGGGTAGTTTTGGCATTTTGAGTGTGATGTTTTTGGGGGGCTCTATGTGTGTGGGGTTGAGTGGGTGTATGAAAATGTGTGTATGAATAGGGTATTTGGGGGATTATTTATAAGATTATTAAGGTATGAATTATCATACCAAGGGATGCAGCATGTGCAGATGGCGTGAACATTATTAATATGGGAATGGGCTTATGTGGTGCGTCGGGTTCGAAATTTTTTTTGATTTTTTTTTTTCTGTTTTGGTCAAAGACTCAAAGGGTTTGAAAATGTAGATAGGCGAGCAATTTTAATGCAGATATTACAATGCAGTTGAGGTAGGGAACTAGGAAGGTGCAAGGAAAGGCACACTCCTACGGCATCGTTTCGTTCAGTACTATGATATTGCCACCTTCCAACGTTATTTTTTTAAGGGGAAGGGGCATATCATTAGAATCATTAGAAATCGTTATAAAGGAACCTGCATGTAGGAATGCAGTCTCATTGAAACATTTCCAGAGAAAATCATATTGGACAAAATGCTAGATTAGGGAAAAGAGTGCCACACATGTATTGGACTACAAAAGAGTCATAACAATACAAACACCAAAAGAAATATGACATAGTACAACTACAAGCCCAACAAATAACATCCCACCACATCGTATTGTCAAAGAAGACCTCCTATGCTCGCATAGTTCTTGTACAGTGCCGAACAAACGTGTCGTGAGCATCAGAAACAGAACCAGTAGAAGCACCAAACACCAACTCCACCAAACCAAACAAAACAAAGCACATCTACAAGCCCATTAAAGAACATCCCACCACAACGTAATACTATCAAATAAGACCTCCTATGCAAGCATAGTTCTTTGTACAGTGCAGAACAAATAAGACCTCCTATGCATGCATAGTTCTTTGAACAATGCAAAATAACGTGTCGTGAGCGTTTGAAACAGAACCAGTAGATGCATCAGATGCCATCTCCACCAAACCAGACAAAATAATGCACAACTACCAGCCGAACAAAGAACATCCCACCACAATGTATAACTGTCATAGAAGACCTCCTATGCAAGCATAGTTCTTTGTACAATGCAAAACAACATGTCATGAGAGTCAAAACATAGCCAACATAAGTACTAAATACCATCTCCTTGTTTCTTAATTCAGATCCCTAACCGACAAGGCAGAGGGGATCAAGATTGGCCCCTTAGCATGACGAACTTCCAACATAATATCATCAAAGTAGAAACGTTTATCAGATGCCCAAGCCCACAAACGTTCCAGCAAAAACATTAGGAAGACTAGGGAGACCCCTTAAGGATGGTCTCCTTCGCCGTGTCAACAAAGCCAATAGAGAATACCCTAGTATCCATTGGTTGCACCTTGATGGGACACCGCAAGGGAGAAAGCTCAAGAGACATTGGTTGATGCTCAAGAAAGCTCAAGAGACAAGCCGCTCCCCTGCAGTCTAATCCGTGAAGTTGACTGATTTGCAGGAAGAAATGCGGGGTGATCTTCTACTTCACCGAGATGAGTTTAAATAGACTTATGCAGACGAGGGAGCCGAAAGCACTTCGGATCTCGAGGGTGCTATCCTGTGCTCTTTTCTCTCGGATCCCTTCATTTCCGGCGCAAATTGCGAGCACGTTTTTTTTAAAAGGGAGCATGTCTACACTTTCACTTACTTTTGCCTCCCTGTTTTCTGATGTTTGTGTTTTTGTTTTTTTCAATTGTTATTATTATTATTATTATTTGTTTTTTTTAACTTGTTTTCTTCTTGTTTGTCAGGTTTCTTAAGAATTTAATTGGAAGAAGAGACAAAATTAAAGATGCGTCTTGGACACCTGGTGCAAGAATCTCATCTCTTCTTTTAAATTCTTGTTTGAATTGCGTGTTTATTTTGTTTTTATTTAATTATTTAATTATTTTGTTTTTATTTAATTAGGTAGTATAATTTAAAACTCATAGGATATTCTTTGAAGGAGTTAAATTTTTGGTAACTCCAGTGAGCAACCACAGTCTATACAGTGTCTAGGAGTTCTTTAGGCGTCACCTTCGATGTCTAAGAAGTTCGGGTTTTAAGCGGGACCATTGTGACCCCTCCAACCTTCCCAAAACCCCTGGCTGTGTTTTCTGAGGCCCTTAACTGGTCATCCTTAAGTTTTCTCTTAAAAGAAGAAGCTGTTATTTGTGTGTTTTATAACTATTAAATAAATAATAAAATTTAAAAAAAAAATTCATGTTTGGGTCTTCGTGTTTTTGTTTGATCGTCGTTCAATCGTTTCTTTGAGATAACATAACGTTTTTTCCCAATTTTTTTTTTTAAAAAAAAAAACGCATACACTTAAATAATAAATAAAAACTGAAATCATTTCTTCTTGGCCTTCGGTGTCTCGACCATAGGAGCTTTGAGTTTGGCCCTCTGGCTGTCCTCTTCCGGGGCTTCACGCACAGCCTCTTGGGGCTCATCACTTGAGCTCCCAAAGATCGCAATCTTAGCTTGAGCATAACTACTCTCACGATCTGCTTGCTTGCGTTTACCCGGTCGGTCTAGGTCTTCCAGCTGTTTTCGCATGTCGCGAGAGTACAACTCTACCATCTTTGATAGGTTTTTATTCTCGTCCCGCAATACTTCTAGCTGGTGTCGATTCACCTCCACTATCCTGGCCCTCTCCCTTTTCAAGCTTTTTATAGCAGTCTGACACTCTTCAACCATACTTCGCTCCGCCGCTAACTGACCTTTCAACACCTCTACCTCATGGGACTTCGCAAGTAGGCGATGCCCCAAACTTGCAACACATGCTGTACTCTGCACGCTTAGTGCCAAGGCATCACTCGTGACCCGGTTGTCCTCCCTTGTCCCAAACACACGTATATCTTTGGGAGTTACTAAATTTCTGCCAACTCCAATGGCAACATCGTTGTCCAGGAGTATTGAGTCATTGACAGTCACAGGCCCCCGTGCGGAGGCAAAGTAGGGCACCCATACTGGTGCTGCTGCTTGGCCTCGTGTTTGAGTCGGTGGAGCTAGGTTGAGATCCAACGAAAATGGGTAGGAAGATGCCATTTGATTTCTCACTTTTTTTCTTTTTCTTGCTTCTTTTCTCTTTTGTGTTTTTGAGTTTGTGTGTTTTCCCTTCTTTTTCCTTCTTATAGACATAGTCTTTGACAAACCCTAGCCATTGCAGCGTCTGAGCATTTTCTGAATCTCCAGCAGTCCTTGAGTCCCACAACCTTCTCGCTTTCCAACCATACCCAACTCATTTATCACGACGTGTCTTTTCTGAACGGATGCGTTCAGTAAAGTCTTCGCGCTTTTTCATTAGCCCGTAATTTCCGCTTGTGAAATCTGCGGCGCTTCTATCTGTCGACGCGTGTCTCGCTTAGTCTGCCTATGACTAACCAAGAGACGACATTAGGGACCACGTGCTCTCTTTTCAGAAATCCCGCCTTTGCACTCCCAATTCACGTTTCATCTTAAAAATAAAAATAAAATAAGTTTCTTTTTATTAAATTTAATAAAATATATAAATAATAAATAAAATAAAAAACGTGTGGGCTTCGGATTTCATTGTGGGTCGGGTTTTCACCATTGTTTAGGTTTCAAAGTAGGTTAACTTTCTTTGAGGTTGGGCTTTCAATAGTTTGGGTTTTAGTTTGCGTAAGACTGTCTGTTTAGGGCTTACTGTTTTGAGTGTTTTACTGTTTCGTTTTTTTTAATTTATTTATTATTTATTTGTTTGTTTGTTTTGTAATTTTTATTTTATAATTCTTTTTTTTTTTTTGTTATTTTTATTTGCTTTAATACCTTCATTTGTTATTATGACATTGCTTGTGGCTAATTTTTAAACATTGAGGACAATGTTCATTTCTATGTTTGGGGGTATTGGAGTTTAGCATGTAAATTTGGTTTTTCTTTAAAAAAATAAAATAAAATAAATTGAAATTTTTGCTTGTTTTTCTTCTATTTGAGTCTTGTTTTGTTTTGTTTTGTTTTTGAGTCACTTTCCGAACACATATGATGAGATTATGATAAATGTTTGCATGACTTAAATAAAAATTGGATTTCATTTTATTTTATTTATAAAAAAAAAAAGTAAAAATTTAAATTTTCTTTTTATAAAAATAAAAAATTTAAATTTGGCATTGTTCTAGCATGATATGTTTGAAACATTCTTTACACTTGCCATTTGTTTCATAATTTTCCAATTAAAGGATTTGCATGATCTAAAGAATTGTATGAAGCATAAATTAGACTTATGTAACCAACCATATAAAGTGAGCTTTTGAGCATTGTACTTCAATTCATGAGTGTTATACATGTACTCTTATTTTCTTGTCATCTAAGTTGTTGCTTGATCTCATTATTCATTAATTTGGTTGAACACTTAAAAGTAATTCATTCTTATGCAATTTAATTTCATGACATTTAAAGAAATGATATTAAGGCCTTCTTTGGATCGTTTGTGCCTTTCAAGCTAACCTTATGCATGCTTAAGCATGATTTTCCATTGTTAACCATTTTGAGCCTACATATAAACCTTTTCTTTCATTTACCAATTTTATGTCCTTGCCTTAACCTGAAAAATAAATATTTACCTTTCTAAGGAACTCATGAGCTTTAATTGGGATATGTTTTTCATGATAAGTTTGGGAAGAGGTGTTACATTTCGAAAAAATAAAAATAAAAAAAATTCACACAATTGGTGAAAGAAAAGAGAAAAGTTAAGTGGTGGTTGATTGAAATTTCATTTTTGGGCCTTCAAAATAAATTGGTGTTTGTTCAATTAAAGGAAAGGAGTATAAATCAATGTAAATGAAGGTATAAGGAGTTTTGATCATGTAAAAGAAAAAATCTAATCATGATGATTCGAAGTCTTGTAAACAATTATTTTATGCTCTTACATTGCGAGTTCCTTGGATTTTGTATTATCCATACCCTTCATTTCTTACTCACCTTACACCCTTGGCCCCATTACAACTTATACTAAAGACCTAAATTGATCTTAAATGTCATGTGGTTGAATTGCATCCATTTTTCTACTTTTAAGTGTTTGGCATCCTTCTTGAGATCATATTAATGCAAGTTCTTCATCTTTCTATTTCGAGTTAAGTCCTTATGGTTTAACTCTAATCTCATGTTTATAACTGAGTGTTGCATTATAGCCCTCTTTTGAGTGATTCATTTGTGAGAGGACAACTTTGGTGAGATTTGAAGTTGAACTTGTGCTATGTATGATTTTTGAAATTGTGTGAAAACTAAGATTGGGGAATTTGTTGCATTTGGCTATCACACTACCACACTTTGAGCATATTATGTTTTGAACTTTGCCGCTTTGTGAATAATGTCCAAAATTGAGCTTTTATTGTTAAAACGTTTAAGTCATGTGCATGAGTCATTTCTTTTCAGAAAATGTTCGGAAATATTGTTTTGAGTTCTTTTTATTTTTGTAATTGTTTTTTTTTTTTGTTTTGTTTTTGTTAATGTATTTATGTTTGTTTTTGTTTTTGGTTTTGCTTAAGGACTAACAATCTTTTAAGTTTTCTAATTACTTTGTTTTACAGAGTCAGTAAAACGTTTGTGGGTATCGTATCTGTTAAATCCTCAGGAGACACAACTCCTCCTACTAGGGATGCCTAGAGGTTTAAAGGCTTGTTGCATATGCTAAATGCAATCGAGTTACCTACGAAAGTGGTCTAGTTAACTTCTTGTTTGTTTTTATCTTTGTTTTCCATTTGTTTTGCTCGGGGACTAGCAAAATCTAGGTTTGGGGGTATTTGATCGGTGCATAATTACATATCATTTTGTACCCTTTTAACTTATGATTTGGTTATGTTTTTGAGTTAAACTTGTGCTTTTAATACATTTTGTGTTTGTTTCAGTGTTATAAGCTTGAGACTCACTAATTGCATTTTGGAGACAAGTTAGCTCAAATTGGTGTCTGCAGATCAGTCAACTTCACGGATTAGACTGTACTTACTCAAGAAGAACTAGATGATGAGCCATATATCACACCTCCGTGTCCAAAGCCACCATCTCTAACACAAGTGGTGGAACTCCATCCTACACCATTAGTTAATATCAAGCGAGAGTTGTCACATAGAGGAGAACTCCATCCAAGCCTCCCACACATGTAGATCCAAACATAGAGAAACAACAACACACCCCCACAAGGCCAACATTGACAACCAACAAAAGCCGCACCAGTACGGAGGAACCCTGGTGAAAATTCTCATGAAACCCAGAAAGATCCAAATGAGATCCAAGAGAAATCAAAGAGACCCTCAGAAATGGAAGAAGAAAACCTAATAGAGACGTTGATCTCCATTCCTTTAGCCATTTCAAAACGTGTAGTAGAAAAATGACCAGATATCAGCCCACCCAAGGAAAGCCTTCCTAGAACGCATGAGGAGATAAGTTTAACCCACCACAACACAAATACTTCAATCATATTCCAAGAAGAATTAGACAACGCAAATAGAGAGACAATAGCAAACTAGACATAAAACTGGAAGAATTAACAGAGAAAGAGCTAGGATGACCACCACGACCAAGGAAACCTTAGCGATACTCTCCTTGTGTAAGCGAGAGAGCAACGAGAAATGATCATCCACCTTCCAACGTTTTTTGTGTTTTCACAAAATGTATGCACTACAAAATTTCATTCATTAATTTTTGTCCCAAAATTGATGATGTCATCAAGAAAACTTCTTTAAATGAAAAACTTACCCTCAAATATTAGACCTTGAAGGTGCATATGCAATCTAATATTTTTATGTTAATTTTGTCATTTTGCGAAAGTTTCTTTATGACAATAGCAATTTTCTGACGGAAAATAAACAAAAGGAGTTATGTGTAAACAATTTGAAATATCATAAGGTGTTAGTGTAATTTCTAGTACCTCAATAGGTTTTGTAAAAATACTAAACATCTTAAGGGGTGTCAATGTAAGTAGCTCTAAACTTTTAAGTGTCACAGATACCAATTCTAGGCACAAAGTTTGACACCAACTGACGTGGAAGCTCCACATCCACATCGTTGGACCTCTGCACCATTCCTGACAACATAAACGACGGAGAATTGCCCTCCTCCACATCTAAAACGCTGCCACACCGAATTGTCACAACTTAAGAGCCACCATCTTTTCATCCTTGTAAGTTTTCTTTTGCTAGTATAATTGTAAAAGGGTCAAGCTAAATGAATAAACATCCAATCACGCCCTGATTGTGATTAGATACGAATAACACCATTTTAGTAGATGGTAGAGGAAGCCATCTTTGCCAAACCCATTAAGAAATAGGGTTATGATTTGGTTGAATACCACCAAAGACCCATCTAGTTCAATCTTCAAATCGATGACACCTAACCAATCAAGCCTAATCTTATGGTCCTGGATTTACACGGTTAACAGATTTAGCATTGGGCCAGTTTATGGCCCAAAGTTTAAGACTAGTTAATTTTATTTACCAATTTATGGTAAATAATCAAGGATTTATTGACCTATAACAAATTTCCTAAATCAGGAAGGATATTTGGAGTGAAAGACAATTTAATAATCGGATTGGTTGATCTTATTCACGACTTAATAGGAAATGATTTCCTATGGAGATTAGGGTTACAAAATTTCTATATAAAGAAGATCTCTACAAGCTCTAGGAGGACACACAACTTTTCAACAATGAACTCTACAATAAAGCCAACACTTTCAATCAAAGATATTCGTCTATCTGCTATTTTGCTCTGCCAAGCCTCCTTGGTATTGATTGCCAACTAACTCCTTCACTTGAAGGCCATTATGGTTACTTTTGCATACTACTTTGATCTTTCTGATCCACTAGCATCCTAGTTCCGATCCTACACTCGATTGCCACTCAATTTCTTTGATTTGTATTGAATCAGAATTGATACAAAGTGGTGGCAATCCTTAGTTTTGATCGATCTGTTCATCTGCTATTTCATTGTTTACTGCTTTATTTACTTTTATTCCCCTTTACCTTTTGAATTAGAGAAATTATGAAGTCCTTATTTGTCTTAAGGCATAGAAAAGAACCTCAATTGAATTGTTTACCATTCGGTTCACAATCGTTTGATTAAAGTTAGTTTACCTCTTTTATTTATATTTTCCATCTATTAGAATTAGTTTAATTGCTAATAGTGGCACGCTCGCAACTCACATTCTCCACAATGCCTACTTTAGGTCTTTGTTTATTTTTCGGGGGAAACACAATCATAGTCACTGTAGCCGTTATGTGAGTAATGGCTCAAAATCACACGCATAAATCAAGGAATTTCATGATCCAACAACTTAAGCAATAGAATCTTACGTGTCCAACATATCGTATATACTCCTTCCTCACCCAAATGGTAATGAAAATTTCCACCATTTTCTTACTAACTATAAGGATGTACTTCAAATGGTTGCTAGTAGACGCCATATAAATTTATGATATATTAAAAACATTTGATCCATCTTCATCCAGCTCAGAAGAAAGGCAGTCTTCATTTACACTTCAGTGGTTGCATCGAGAAAAGGAGGAGCCCTGAAGCTTATGCGATGGCAAGCGAGCGATGAGAAACCAGTGACACTTGTAGGACGACTAAACATTCCTGAAATGTTAAATTCAATTTAACAAGTCTTTGTTAAGAAGTGCATCCCATTAATTGTTTTCCAAAAGCTTTCTGGTTTCGAAGTAGCTCAAAGCAATGATGTAATTCAAGTCTCTTAACCATATGACAATACTAGATCCTTTGCAAAATCAATTTCGATAAATGTCAAAAAATGGCGATGGATTTTAAAAAGGATTTATGAAGGCACTCTTTTAATTCTTTAAGAATGACATTAAAAAATGATTACTCATGTCCTAAAATTTTATTATGCATCAAGTTATGAGTTGTTTTGCAAATCTTTGGAAACTGAGTGCTCTTATCCTTAACTCGCCCCCTTCTTTCTCACCATAAGTCAAGTGATCATAGATAAAGCAAAAGGTTGTCTGATGGAATATAAAACTCATAGAAATCCAACCCTACAACCAATGCACAATAACAGCTTAATCTTACAACACAAGGTAATATGATATGTTTAATCATGAACAACTGACATATGACTTAAGCTTCAAATTTTACTTAGCAATACTTTGTTTCCGAAGCATCCCCTGATTGACTTATTCACAAGAAATTTAAGTGGCTAACATATTAATATATACTCATTCCATGCACAAATAGTAACGAAACTTCCCACCATTTGCTTCTTAACTATATGGATGTACTTCTAATGGTCGCTAGTAGACGCCATGCAAATTTCTGATATATTAAATACATTTAATCCATATTCATCTGGCTCAGAACATAGGTCGTCATTTGTGGTTGCATCGAGGAAGGGAGGACCATTGAAGCTTATGCAATGGCAAGCAAGGGATGAGAAACCAGCAAGACTTGTAGTACGACTAAACATTCTCGAAACTTGTAGCCCAACACCAACATGATTTTCTTTAACTTTGTAATGGTATTCAATTTACCCCGTATTTATTAAAAATTACATCCTACTCATTGTTTTCCAAAGCTTTTGGGTTTCGGAGTAGTTTAAAGCAATACGGTAAGTCAAGTCCCTTAACCATATAACCATGTGATACATTTGCAAAAAAATTAGTTAGATAATCAGTTTCCATAAATGTTAACAAATGGTGATGGATTATAAAAAAGGATTTATGAAATCAATGTTTAATTCTTTAATAATGACATTCAAAGATGCTTACTCATGTCCTAAAATTTTACCCGGCATTCAGCTATGAGTTGTTTTACAAATCTTAGGAAACTGAGTGCTCCTAAATATCTTTAACAAATTTAGATTAACCTCAGCTCATCCCCCTCTTTCTCACCAGATGTCAAGCGATTGCAGAAAAATAATTTTTTTTTTTTTAAAAACACACAGAAATACAACCATGGAACATGTGAACAATAACTTCTAAATATTACAATAAAAGGTAATTTGATATTTTTTTTGCCAAAATACAAAACCCCGTGCCGCCATACCATCACCAGATCAAAGAAAGAGGCCATGGAGGCAAATAGGGAGCTTGAATGGTCGCCACTTTCATCTGCAACTCCTAAGTTGATTCCTTAATGTCAAGAGTGGCACTTTGCAGTTCTTTTGTAATGTTGGTTAGGTGCTCCACAGTCGCACCAATCACCTTCTGTTGCTTAGTACTTCTTTTCTCACTTGAAAAAGTCACACTAATCGTCCCACAAATGCCTACTGTAGTAATTATATTGCCGGTGGTGCTTTTACTCTATCCCAGATGTGTTCAATACCATTCAATATAACACGAGAGCCAGCCATTGGGTTTGAATTGGAGCATAGGACTTTAATCGGAGCTCACCCCTTGCATTTGGGAGGTAATATGATATGTTTAATCATTAACAACTTACATTTGGTCTATGCTTCAAATTTTTTTAGCTCTATCTTGTTTCCAAGGCATCCCATGATCCCACGACTTATGCAAGAGATTCTTAACTGGCTAACATATTGTATATACTCCTTCCTCGCCCAAATGGTAACAAAAATTCCCACGATTTGATTACTACCTAAAAGGATGTACTTCAAAATGGTTGCTAGTAGATGCCATGAAATTTTTTGATATATTAAAATCATTTTATCCATCTTCTTCTGCCTCAAAACAAAGTCGTGTTCATTTATATTTTGGTGGTTACATCAAGGAAGGGAGGATGCTTGAAGCTTATGTGATGACGAGCGAGCATTGAGAAACCAGCGAAACTTATAAGACAACTAAACATTCCCAAAACTTGTAGCCCAACTCCAACATGATTTTCTTGTCCTTTTTCATGGTAAATTCAATGTACAAGGTTTTTGTTAAGAGGTGCATCCCAGTCATTGTTTTCTAAAAGCTTAGCTCAAAACGATGAGGCAAGTCAATTCCGTTAATTATATGAACGTACTATATCTATTTGCAAAGGAATTAGTTAGACAATCATTTTGCATACATGTGAGAAAATGGTGATGGAGTATAAAAAGGATTCGAGAAAGCATTTTTAATTATTTAACAATGGCATTCAAAGATGATTAATCATTTATGAAAGCATTCCAAGATGAATGCAACTCCTTAGTTGATTCCTTAATCTCAAGAGTGGCACTTTGCAGTTCTTTTGTAATGTTGGTTAGGTGCTCCATAGTTGTACCCATCACCTTATGTTGCTTAATTCTTTTCATCCTATTGAAGAAGTCACACTAATCGTCCCACAAATGCATGCTGCAGTAATTATACTGCTGGTTGGTGCTTTTACTTTACCCTAGATGTGTTCGATACCCTCAAATACAGCGCGAATGCCGGCCATTGGGTTTGAATGGGAGCTTAGGACTTTAATTGGAGCTTACCCCTTGCACTTGGGAGGTAATATGATATGCTTAATCATTAACAACTTACATGTGAACTATGCTTCAAATTGTTTTAGTTATACATTGTTTCCAAAGCATCCCATGATCCCACGACTTATGCAAGAGATTCTTAAGTGGCTAACATATTGTATATACTCCTTCCTCGTCCAAATGGTAACAAAAATTCTCACGATTTGATTACTACCTATAAGGATGTACTTCAAATGGTTGCTAGTAGATGCCATGAAAATTTATGATATATTAAAGTCATTTATCCATCTTCTTCTGCCTCAGAACAAAGGTCGTGTTCATTTATATTTTAGTGATTACATGGTGAGCGAGCAATGAGAAACTAGCGAAACTTTTAAGACGACTAAACATTCCCAAAACTTGTAGCCCAACTCCAATATGATTTTCTTGTCCTTTTTCATGGTAAATTGAATGTACAAGGTTTTTGTTAAAATGTGCATCCCAGATATTGTTTTCCAAAAGCTGTTCGTTTTCGGAGTAGCTCAAAACAATGAGGCAAATCAAGTCCTTTATGTTAGATTTCTTTAATAGATAATCTAGATCTTTCACACAAACATGTAATATGTATAAAGACATGGAAGACATACCTGGAGTCATCTTCCTTGAGTATACAGCCTCTGAACTCATCCAATCCACAGCAGCAGCAATCCTAGTTAGCACAGCAACGCAGTAATGACTCAAGACTTCTGCTCTCTCTCAGAATCTGTTTCAGCTCTCTCTTTATGATGAGAATAGGTTTAGAGAACGTGTCTGATGAGAGCAGGGCCTTTAGCTTATATACGGCTAGGTCAAGTCGTCTCTACTCATCACCGAGGCCGACTTGACTTATCTTTCAAGCCCACTTGAATTGGTTCACGCAAAAAGGAAACAAAATAGGACTCCTTAATTAGGCTTCAAAACCCTTCCTTATTTCACAAGGTTTTGGGCCTCAAGGCATAACTTAATTAAACTCTTATTAAACCTTATATGACTTAGTATCTAGTGCACCGATCTAATTAGGAAAACATAACACTTTAACTATATGAACGTACTACATCCATTTGCAAAGGAATTAGTCAGACAATCATTTTCCATACATGTTAGAAAATGGTGATGGATTATAAAAAGGATTTGTGAAAGCATTTTCAATTATTTAGTAATGGCATTCAAAGATGATTAATCATTTATGAAAGCATTCAAAGATGAATGCAACTCCTTAGTTGATTCCTTAATCTCAAGAGTGACACTTTGTAGTTCTTTTGTAATGTTGGTTAGGTGCTCCACACTCACACTCATCACCTTATGTTGCTCAATACTTTTGTTCCTACTGAGGAAGTCACACTAATCATCTCACAAATGCATGCTGCAGTAATTATACTACCGATTAGTGTTTTTACTTTACCCTAGATGTGTTTGATACCCTTTAATACAGCACGAGTGCCGGCCATTGGGTTTGAATGGGAGCTTAGGACTTTAATCGGAGCTTACCCCTTGCACTTGGGAGGTAATATAATATGTTTAATCATTAACAACTTACATGTGATTTATGCTTCAAATTGTTTTAGCTATACCTTGTTTCCAAGGCATCCCATGATCCCACGACTTATGCAAGAGATTCTGAAGTGGCTAACATATTGTATATACTCCTTCCTCGCCCAAATGGTAACAAAAATTCCCACGATTTGATTACTACCTATAAGGATGTACTTCAAATGGTTGCTAGTAGACGCCAAGAAAATTTATGATATCTTAAAATCATTTTATCCATCTTCTTCTACCTCAGAACAAAGGTCGTGTTCATTTATATTTGGGTGATTACATTGAGGAAATGTGGACGCTTGAAGCTTCTGTGATGGTGAGCGTGTGAAGAGAAACCAGCGAAACTTCTAAGATGACTAAACATTCCCAAAACTTGTAGCCCAACTCCAACATAATTTTCTTGTTCCTTTATCATGGTAAATTAAATGTACAAGGTTTTTCTTAAGAGGTGCATCCTAGTAATTGTTTTCCAAAAGCTTTTCGTTGTCGAAGTAGCTCAAAACGATGAGGCAAGTCAACTCATTTAACTATATGAACGTATTACATCCATTTGCAAAGGAATTAGTCAGACAATCATTTCCCATACATGTGAGAAAATGGTGATGGATTATAAAATGGATTTGTGAAAGCATTTTTAATTATTTAATAATGGCATTCAAAGATGATTAATCATTTATGAAAGCATTCAAAAGGTTAATCATTGTGTTAGAGAAGGACCGAATTGCTTGTAATCACAAACTAACTAGGTTCTCTAAATGAATTTTATTTAGCTTGGGTAGCCATGACATACTGCTAGGTGTCACTCATGATTTCTGGAAGCCCTGTAAGCACATTTGCTAATAGGGAGAATTGTGTGGAGGGATACAATTCACATTCAATTTAGTAGAAATCATTCTTACCCACGGACTCGCTAATTAAAACCTATAAGATTGCACACCCAAAAGGTATGGATCGAGAATTTAAAAAAGAATAAATGATTTTGCGGCTTGGTCAAAGTTAATGTCAAAGTCAAGGTCAAAGTCGAAGAAAGTCAAAGTCAATGGTCAAACTATTGCCCAACACTTGACACAATCAACTAAGGATGACCGGGACCAACACGTGTTAAACAAGTAAGTGACTTAATTTGTTAAGTCATTGAAATAATAAAATTAATTAGATTAGCTTAATTATCCAATTAAAGTTATGGAACTTTAGTTAGGGTCCCATATGACTTGGAAATTTATAGAAATGGACCATATAAACTTAGACACAAGTGTGACACATTATGAGATAAATGTGGTTAACCAAGATAGTCCAAAAAGTCCAAGGATAGGGACGGTGCGGCACATGGGGGTTTAAGGGCACATGTGTGACAAAATATCTCTATATAGCCATAGCACCACACCTCCTTAGGGTTTCAAGTTCGAAAAATTGGAAGAGAGGAAACATCAAGCCTCCCTCCCAAACTCCCTCTTGGCCAGCCACTTGGAGAAGAATCGGCTAGCACCCATCTTCTCTCCAAGCTTCCTTATTCTCCTATTCTCCTCCATCCTTGGTGAAGATTATTTAGGAAGGTCAGCCCTTTGTGTACCTATTTGGAGACAAGTGTGGAGAGCCAACAATCAAAGGACCAAACCCTCTACTTGAACATCATTCTTGGGTTCAAGATTTGTTCCAAGGGTATATCTTCTCAATCCTTCTCTCAATAGTTGTTGTAGAGAGTCATTGGTGCAAAATTTTCATAAGCCTAGAAAGATTGAGACCTAGGATGAGACTTGTATGAATCTCTAGCTATTTTCTTGCTTTCGCTTTCATTTTAATTCCTTATTAGATATGTCATGCTAGATGATTTGTTCTCTCATAGTTTCATGGGATTTTAGAAATCCATACACCCTACTTTCCCCTCATGCATATATGCTGGGTATTGGCTTGGATGCTTGGTATTGGCATGTATGCCTCATATTGGCACTTATGTTTGGTATTGTCATGTATGCTCGGTATTGGGTTTTGGGAGTTGGTATGAGTTCCTACAGCTTGATGCGGATTCGGCAAGGTTATAGGTCCAGCATCTTCCGGCACCTTGCTATGGGTTCTAGTAGCTCGACTTTAGGCTTGATTGTTAGAGTGTTGGTTAAGGTGGCATGGTTTAATATAGCTTTTGGGCTATTTAGAATGATGGCTATGCTTGAGTGTTTGGGGTTTTAGCTATGGAGGTTATAGAAGTTGTGAGTAGTGGGGTCAAAGTCTAGAAAAACTATGTTTTAGCATGTTTATTGGCATGATCTAGTTTTGGGATTAGTTGGGAAAGAGTGAAGGTTATTTAGGACAAAAACCTCAGTTGAGGTGATGACGCACCGACGTGATGGGTAGATGCTGGAAGGATGTTTGAAACCTTGCTTGGAATAGGTGCTGCAAGTGTTTTGCTGGAGTAGGTGCTGGAAGCGGTTTGCTTGATGCGGGATAGGTGCTGGAATTGAAAATCTAAGGAGATTTTTTGGCATTGCGGCGGTGGTTTTAGTAATAATGGATCTTTAAGGTTGTTTTCGGTTTTGGGTTTTGTCATTGGTGCGGTGATGGATGTAAATAATTCATTTCTCAGCCCCTAAGTGTATCCTAATCATTAGGAAAAGATTTGATTTGAATAAGCTCGTAGCATAACCTTCTTAGTATTTGATTGAATCATTGCATGGCATGATGAACTTGGGGTATCCCTTTGCTACAATGGTGACCATTTGGTATGACCGCATGGCTTCTTCTCCCTACTTTCGGCAGTTAGAACTGTTGGTTTTAAAACATTTTTAAGAAGTTCATTTGAATATTAAACATATAATTAATCAAATTAATCGCAGCGGAAGAATATGGTGGTTGTTTAAATTCAAAACAAAACTTCTTCCAAGTATCTTAAGCCATGAACATTGATATGATTTCATAAATGGAAAAATCAAGAGAAAGGATTAGATCTAATTACCCTTGAAGCAATTGTATGAACCAATTTTTGTTTGGTCTTCTCTTGATGATTTCCTTTTTGTTGATCTCCTCTTTGATCTTTGATCTTTGCTCCTTGATCTTTCTCCTCCATGTGAGCCACAAAAGTATATGGCCTCTAAGTCTCAACACCAATGGAACCTTGAGATGAGAAGAAGTATCTTAAGAATACTTGGATGCTAGTGCAAGATTCTCAAGATTGGTTTCAATCTAAACCACTTTGAAAGATGAAAGTGTTTCACTCTTGAAAACTCCCTTTTATCTCTCTTTGATCTCCCAAACCTATTTGGTTGATGTTGGATTGTGTTTGTGTGTCAATGAGCTTATGGAAACAATTCCCATACACATTCACTTAAGCATTTTCGGCCAAACCCCATTGGGCTTCGAAACTTGGGCCTTATGACACTTAAACCATAATATTTAGGTGTTTTAAGCCCTTGGGCTTAATGCCCAACCATTTGGGCTTCCCGTTAATTATTACCGAGGCCCAAATACGTTTTTACATGCAGTAAATCATCCACATCAAATCAATCAAATTGATTTCCTCATTCTCATTTGTATTACTCAAAGTTAACCATTTAAGGTGTGCGATCCATTAGGTTCTAATTAGCAAGGTAGTGGGAAAATATTAGAACTCTTTCTAACCAACTGGAATTAAAACCCCTTTTTAATTTTTCCTTTATTTGGATCGATCACAATCAATCCAAGGACTTCCACAAGCCAAGAGTGACATCTAGCAATATATCAAGGCTACCCAAGCTAACCAGAAAAGATAAAGAACCTAGTCAGTTGGAATTGCAATGCAATACGGTCCTTCTCTTATACAATGTTTCAAATCATATTATTAGGGTACGGATTGATTATGTCAAACCCCTAATATGATTTATAACCTCATGTGATTCAAAAGAACATGATTAAGAACAACTTTCTAAATCAAGCTCGAAATACTTTGGCCAAAGATTTGCTGAATCACATCTTGAAACATTCTCCTTCTTTATCGAAAGTAGAAATTCCTTATTGTACATTCATATGCCCCTATGATGAATTAAGAGATCCCAACAACACTTAAGACAAATCTTTTACAGCTTGCCTTTAAGAGCTATCAAAGATCAATAACGCATCATAGGACAACCATGATGCCTCAGGTCTAAGGACTAATTTACATTATTGCAACTTTGAGTTCTCGTTTGACATATAGATAAATACTCCATACGAGAACTACGATTGATCGCGTTCAGTGTACTCATTCACTAATGAGCACCCACATATTCGTATTAGTGTCAACTACACAAATGGTTTGAGACTAACCATCCTCCCAATTGAGCATACATAACATGTGCTAATCTTGACGGTTTATCAATGCCCATTTGATAACCTATGATTAGGAACATTTTGGGATGCTACAGTTAGAGATTAAAGGTCTCTCGAATCTAATCTTCTTTAGATTACTTTATCTCTTATTTAGCATACTTTGGACATTTGTTTCTTTACACGATGTAAAAGATAACAAAATAAATTTGCCCTTTATATATCATATACGAAATGTATTCTAAGGAGATTACATCAAATGTATTGGCTCTTAGGGCACATTTCTAACAAGAACTACCCGGTCTAAAGTTACCATTTTTATGACGATTGTATCGCTTTCTTAAGATGATTGCATCAAGTGCAATGCTTGGGTTGCATGGTTTTGAAGATGGAATGCTTCTTCTTGGCTTGGCATGTTAAAAAGAGTTATTTCTTGCTTGGCTTGGATATCTTTCGAGCCTGCAATTTGCTTGTCTTTTTGCTTCGCTAGGCACGATTTCTTTTGCATCTCAGTCCTGATTTTTAATGAAGCTTGAGCGTTAGCGTCTACGGAATCCTCTTACCATGGCTATTATGGTCAATATATGATACTACCATAATGAAATATTATGGTCAATATATGATACTACCATTCTCTTTGATTCTTTCTCCCCTCTGGGTAACCAATGCCTTCTATTTATTGGCCCTGGATGAGTAGCACGGTTGAGTCTTTGGCCTTTAATGCTGGCATGTAAGATGTTGGAAGTTGAGTGTTAAATAAGGTTTTTAATGATGGTTAGTGAGACTGTGGAAGCTAGGTTTTAATGCTGGTGGAAGACACGTGGGTAGATTTGGCTTTGATGCTAGTTGAAAAGGTTGGTGGTTCTCTTTGCTTACCCCTGTAATTAGGCTCAGGAAAGTGGGCTTGAGTTCTGGTGCCCCCAAGTAGCCCAAAACTTCCACTCTCTAATTTCAATAGGCCTTATGGACACGCTCAGCAAGACCCAGACTTGTATGTGGCTTGGGCCCACTCAACCGTGTAGGTGGTTTAGCATAGGGAAATGGATTAGCTTGCATGGATTTATGTCACATTTTCTTGGCATGGCATGTACACTATTCAAACTTGTATAAAAGTACCTCTATATTTCTTTAATGAATTAATTCCCAAAACATAACTGAGATTATCACGTGGCAAATATTGCGTGTTATATCGAGCTTTAGATGCCTTTGGGCTTCTCTTGACATTTTGGGCCTCAACAAGTGGATATCATCAGATATCTGTGTTGAGGGGTGTAGCTATTGATTTTGTTGTTCTATTATCAATTGGTGCTTTGGGTTTATGGGTTTTTGGGAGACAATGTGACCATGTGGAGTTGAGCGGGATTTGCTTTTCCGCTTGTAAATGTTTTCTATCCCTAACTCCCAAAGTTGTAGAGAGTTCCATCTCTCATATGACCTTCTTACACCGGATGCAGTGGCTTCATGGATCCTCTTATATTTTTCAATTCCTGGTGAATTGGGTCTTCAAGAAGTAAAATTGTTTTTGCTCATTATCTTGCAATATTTGTGTTCATTGTTTGTATCTTCTATTGTTTGCAAGGGTTAGTGGGGCTATATTCTTGTAATGCCCTTTTATTATGAAATTGTTGCAGCTATAAAAAAATAAAAAAATAAAAAAATAAAAAGGGGAATGAAAATACAATACACATGTAACATATCAATTAATCAAGACACCAATTAACATAACACAAAGTTATGACAATTCCCCAAAACATAAAACTCATATTAACCAATCCAAATACAAAAGAGATATTTAGTTAAATACCCATTCTTAGCACTAAAACTATAAATAAACCCCACACCATTAAATTTCTATAAACAAACCCAAAAAATGACAATTGGCCCTATTGAATTTAATTTTGATTATTAAATTACTTTGATGTCCTATTGAGTATTTTGGGCTTGTTTATATGTTTTGGGGTTGGGTTTGTTTTGATAAATCAATGGCAGTTTTGTAATTTAAAAGAAGTTAAAAGCCTTTTTGTTATGTTATAAATGAGTTTTGGGTGTATTTCTAAAGTCCATTTCATATGGGGTATTTTTATAATTTGGGCTCCTATATTGGGTATATTAGTGAATCTCCCAATACAAAACTCATGTCAATTAATAAACACACAAAACCTACACAAATTAACCAAAACAAAACCTTAATTAATTAAACCAAAACATTAGTTAATCAAATGCACTACACAATAAGAAAAAAAATTAAATTATAAAAAGAACTGCTCATGGAATCATGCTGCTTGTCAATTATCTTGTTGTTGCTGCGAAAGGTCTAGGATCAAACATCTTCTTCATTAAGGTTTTTGGGGCGTTAGGATTTCCCTTCTCTGAGGTACGGTAAAATTTTTGAATAAACTGTAATGGGCTGCGGTTTATATTTTGTTGCATGCCTTTTTTCTTTTTATATATTTATTTATTTGAATGGTCCAATAAACTAGGGTGAATAAAGTTCGAATAACCTGAGGTTAAAAAAAGGTTTAAGTGACCTGGTAAAAAAGGACAATTTTTTGGCCAAGTTTTTTTAAAAAAATAAAGAAGCTTGAGTCCGCGGGCTGGCCGCGCATGTTGCCTTCCAACATAGCCCCTCGCTCAGGCAATTTTTCAAACACCTAGTGGGCATTCTTGCCAGCCAACCGAGGATCCGAGGGTCAAAATCCCCGGCTGCCATGGGTTTTTTTCGGTGTTCCAGGGGTTAATTGACCACTTTTATCCCACCGTGGATCTGCCACTATGGACATATCCAATTATAATTGACTTATTAGGCTCTGGTGATCACAATCTCGGATGCAGATACAAGAAGAGAGTAATTCATTAACTGATGTTTGAGGAGCCAGCCGAGTATATGTTTTTATGTTCACCGATGTACTTAGTAATGATTGGCTTAATAATGCAAGGTACATTCTAAGGTAGCTTAGCTTTCCAAACGGAAAAAACCTCTCAAAAGTCTCTTGTCAAAATCAGGCATCTAGCAATATTCAATACACACCCAAAAAACCAATAAATCCATACGTTATACAAAAACGATTTTCAAAGAATAATTCTTGCCTGGATTCTCACAAAACGTGTTGAATGTATTCTGGCCCATTTTAAAAGACTTGTAAAATTTACTTTTGAGACCATTTAGTAATTTTGGAACATAACTAGGGCCTATGAGTAACAAAGTGATGCATGGAGTTTTGCTCGTCGAATTCATTGCATAATTGAAAATAACATACAAACAAGTTTTCCTTCGTCAACATCACCCTTAAACAAACAAGTATATTGTCATTAAAATCTAAATCAACCTAATTGTTTACCCGTTTTTCTGTTGTACCTGTATTGATTAGGTAAAGTTCCCCATTGACCTAAAGACCATTTGTGGTCAACGAGTCAACTTTCTTTTATGTTTGAGCTTGCAATTGTTAGCAGTTAAAAATCCTAACATACTTGAAAGATAACTTGCGCCCCAAGCTATTGACTTTAAAACAAATAATTGTGAATTTGAGTGAGGAATATCTCTCAAGTAAGTTATTTTTCTGCCTCAGACGGGTGAGGACTTTATAATTTATCTCAATAAAAACTAGGAAGTAAAGCAAATTACACGTATTTGGAAAATAAAACAAACAAGTTCAAGCTGAACTGCCTGAACTGTAACGCATAATAAAGATTGCCAATTCTTGAGAGGTCTCAGAGATTTGGACTTTTGTTTCCCTCTTTTCGGCCGGGTAGGCCGATTGAAGGAGTTTTTGGTCCTTCTTCTTTTTTGAGTGCGGGGCGTGCCACCACCAAGCCCCGAATTTGGGCTTGAATGGAATGTGAGTGGATGGATGTGTTGCGTCCGAGATCTGACTTTAATCAAACGATTGTTCGACCGAGCAAGGAACCTCCTCACGGCCTAGGTTCTTTCACTACCTCGGGGTCAAGGCTTTATGTGAGCGACCAAATGATGTGGAGTGGGTGGAGATGAAGATTGAAGGTGAAACGTAATGAAACTAAGAATAAGTGCGTAAAGTAAAGGTGCTTAAACTTAAATATAATTTAAAGACAAATGCGTAAAGTAAAGTGCGAAAGATAAATAACGTAAAGACGAGAATTAAAGTGCGATAAAATGAATCAAAACAATAAATAAAGCAAGAACAAAATGAAAGCGATAAGAACGATAAAGTAAAATGAACTTGAAATTAAACTTAATTGAAGTGCGATAACAATGAAAAGTAAAGAAATTGAAATAAACTTGAATTTAAATGACAACGTAATGTAAATTGCAAGAATTTAAACTTATACTAAGAAAAGGAAGAACTCGCTACACTAGGTGCATGAAAAGTAAAATCCTAAGTCTAGGAAAAGAAAAGTGCGAGACGAAAGATAGGTTTGTCTGTTTGATGTTGTGTGTCTTCGGTCTTCGTCGAACAAGGTTTATATAGGGCATTCGTCAGCCCATGGGCTGGCCATTGAATGGCCAAATGTCAACTCTTCTTAAAAATCTTTCCTTTCGAAGCCCTCCTAAATCCGTGGGATTGCACTTGATTGAAATATTATGACATGCCTGATTCTTCCTTGCTTTGGCACACTTGGAGTTACTATCAAATTCTTGATTGCTTTCCTGATAAGGCCTCCGTCACGTGCATATGATCCTCCGAAAATTCTAGGCTCGAATTGGTGTCTTGGGCTTGGACCTTTGATCTCATGGCATGACATGAGGGTGCCCTTCACAACCTTTGCATTCCTAGAGCTCCAAAATTGGTCCGCCAAGAAACCTTAATTCAATCTTCTATACTCATCTATATATATATTAAATTACACACGTGGGCCCCTTGGTTATTGAAGTCGGCGGCACCAAGCATGAATTTTTACATGCACGAACATTAGTGTATATGTGGTTGGGCCAGCAACTTGGGTTTTATAATTCATATATATGTATATAATATATATATTGGACTTTAACTTTGAAACCCTCCAACCTGACTTGCAATACACCTACAGACTTCAGCCGCATACTCCTTCAATCCGTATTCCAATTCTCGACCGCCAAGGTTCCAAAACTTCAACCCAAAGACTCGGCCGCATATTTATCCCAATAGTTTTGGCCGTGCCCACACAAATGTCATAGCCCCAGCCGCTTTCAAGCCCAGCTGCAATTCGAACTACACCTGGCCTCATCTCGAACGATGCCCGGCCGCAAAACTCCAACAGATTAGCCCGGCCGCAACCTTACCCAGCATAGATCGCTCCAGCCGCCTTTGAGCTCCATATTACAATATTCAGCCGTGACTCTGCCCCATTCGAACAAAACCCCAGCCGCAATTCCATTCGAAAATCCGGCGGAGATTTTCCAAGATCGCTCCAGCTGTTCCGGCCGTAACAAACTCTAAGCCCGGCCATATTTTTCAGTTCCTAGCCCCGGTCGCATTCCAACAAAACCCAGCCGCTCCAGCTCTTCAAATCTCGGCGGCCACTCTACAAGAGCCCAGCCCGGCCGCGATTCCATTCTAAAAAACCCGACCGAGATTCCATTCTCAAAGCCTGGCCGACATTCCAAGAGTCTAGCTGCCCGTGTCTTTGAAAGGTGCCCGGGTGAATTTTCAACAGCCCCAAACAACTTTCATTTCCTGTAGGAATCACCTTGCATAATGACCTCTAATCATGCTGGACTAGACTTCTTGTGGCTGACATGAATCTACTTGCACTAGAATTGCACGTCAGTACGCTCAACTAATGAAGATTAGTTGGAAATCAATACCAATAGCTGTATTGGCAGAGCTATAATCAGTTTAAGCCATGGAGAGGCTTGGAAAGTTAGCAGAACTGCGAGTTTGCACCTGTTCTGCTTGATGTGGAAGTTGTATGCATGAGATTAAGATAACATGATGTCTTTGAGTAATTTGTCTAGACTTGACTGAACTTTTCCATACTGGACTGGATTGAAAATGGTTGGATTGGAAAGTGGATGCACTGAAATTGCATGTCAGTACCTGTTTTGCTTGGCTGCGAGTGATCTGTAAGCAATTGTGATGAGCTTAAGATATTAAGATGTCTTTGAAAAATTTGTTGAGGTTTCCATATGATGAAAACCTAGCTTTTGCTTCGTTCACCTGTGCTGGACTGAATTTGTAACGACAGAAATCTGAGTTTTGCTTGATTCTTCTGAGATGAATCACATTTGCAACGAGAGAAGTCTCGTTTTCTTCTTAATTTTCTGAGCTTCTTCTAAGTTAGACTGATTCTGTGAGCTTGATTTCTTTTGCTTCTTCTGAGCTGGACTGCTTTTGTAAGCTTGATTGCTTGTGCTTCTTTTGAGCTGGACTGCTTTTGTAAGCTTGATTGCTTGTGCTTCTTCTGAGCTGGACTTCTTCAAAGAAAAGATTGCTTGCTTGCTTTTGGGCTTGAAGGCTTTGAAGATCGTATGATCTTTGGTGTTTATTAGTTTGACTGATTGTGTTTGATTTAGAGATTGATTTGGGAGTTTGGTTGTTTGTTGATTGTTGAGTTGTCTTTTTTCCAATTCAACTACTTTTATATTTATAGGAGAATGTACGATGATGACTCTTGGAAATTTGAAGAATAACAACTTGAAAGTATTACTCCAATGATCACTAACGGATAAGTGATAATGAAGTAATAACCTTCTTGGTTTGGACTGACCTCCTTCAATGCTAAAAGTAACAAAAATCAATAGCCAACTAAGTTGATTAGTTTTGGCCCTTGTTAATCAATGTCCTTAAATGCCTCTGGCCGTTCTTTTCAACTGGACTGGAGTGGATTAAAATACTAATGAATCCAGGATTTCTTCACTATTGGTTAAAATAATAACAATAAACCTGCCAGGTGTCTACCAATAGTGATAATCTAGACTGATTTTGGAAGCAAATAACTGTGACTTTTGACTCAAGTAAGTCTGCTTTTCTAGTTTCAAGGTTATCAATTTGGTTTTCAGTTAGTCACCAATGGTGGTGGTTAACTCTTAATAAACCTTACGAGCCAAAGATACGAATTGGGTCTCAATTAATTCAATTAATCTGAGCTTTTGGCTTATTCACCATTGTTGGTAACTAATTTCCAGAAAATCAAATAGCTTGGGTAATTGTATTAATTTATCCCACATGTTTTAAATATTATGGGCTATTCACCATTTTTGGTCAACAAAGCCCGTATTAATTCATGTAGAAAAAGCCCGATTGCCAATTGGGCTGGCACGCAGAATATTTGAATGATTCTTTACAAATACTTGCTAGAGTCGTGACAAAATTTATGTCAACAGTTAACATCACTTTCAAGATGGTTGTCAATACTGCTCCTTAATGATGTTTTTTTACATCTAAACATCGAAACATTAAAAGGTGGCCCACCATCAACTCTACAACTCATTAGGGAAATACTATTTTTCTCAAGTTTATTTGTATTCTCTACTACCACATGTGGGAAAAGGCTTTTTTTATTTTAAATTATAAAAAGGCGACAGAATTTAATTAGATCAATAAGAATAAAGAGTACAAAGGACACATACTATACAGGGAGTGAAGCCAATAACAATATGAGAGACATGGGTGAAACTTTCATAGTGACCAGAGCCAGTCGAAAAGCTGAAAAAATCTGGAGAGAATCACTCTCAAAAATAACTTTGCTATAACCACTTTCAATCGCCATAATTTCCCTAAATCTAGTCCAATGACATCAATGACAAAACTAGCCTCTAATCGGCATGACTCTCCTAAAGAGACTAAGAACACGTAGCAAACTCAACTAAGTTTCTGGACTTTATTGAACAAACTAAACTAAAATAAAAGCTAAAACAACATCAGCAAAAGAAAAATCAATTGCTGGTAATCTTCATTCGAGACATGACATATAGAGCGTCACTAATTACATGATGGCCTCAATGCACCAATGAGCAGTGGATCTACCATGACCAAGCCACAACACCTCAAAGAGTAGTCACGCAAGATGAGGCACAACCAAAGCCAGCCTAGATATGAGACAATAAATGTACCAAAAGAAGAGTATATCAACATAGGTCCACCAAAAGCAGAAGATGCAATGGGATTTGGGGGAAAACCCCAATCTGTCACTTACTTACACATGAATTACTTATTATACACATAATATATATGTGAAACTTAACTATTTATATTTTTGCACTTTGCATTTGTAAACCTTATTTGTTGATGCCAAGAAATTTTAATGGATTCAAACTGCAATAAGATGGAGAGTGAGTTTATAGCATATTCAATGATTGTCTAGAGTGAAAAAAAAAATTGCGGACAATATCTATGCATATGCACTACCAAAATATTTCAATTCTCTTAAGGATCGCAGGGCACAACTTGAATAGGTACACTTTCATTTATGTTGTTGAACATATATTCATTTTGATAATATGTAGTTTTTGGTTGCATTTAATATATATTTGTTTTATTATGAAGTTTATTGAAAATTAGTCAATGGAACTAACTAGCGTGATTTATATGATTTAATGTGTACTTTTATTTATAGAAAAACTATAGAAACTGTAAATTTTAAAAATAGAAATATTTATTAGATTTTAAGCTAAAAACTTTAACTAGCCCACCCACAGAAAAATTCATGGTTTCACCCTTAGTATCAAAGTATATAATATGTCTAGATGACAAGCAATGAGCTTTTTGGTCATATTATCAAGGCTTAACTGTTAAAATGGTCCATGTATTTTACTACGTTGGCTAATTTAGTCCTTGTGTTTTTAATTTAGCCAATTCAGTCCTTCTGTTTAGGACCGTTAGCCAATTTAGTCCTTCCGTTACAATTTCGCTTATATATGAACATTATAATCTTCTTCTTTTTTTTCTTTTCAAAACCTATAAAGCTTTTTTTAATTAAAAAAAGTTGAATTGATTTAAAAATATATCAATAACATAACACAAGAAGAATAAAAAAAAAACTTGAAAAAAATAGGAAGGGCGTAGTCGGGGAGGGTAAGGGCTGCTTAGCGAGTGGAGTAGTGGACAAATGGCTACACAATGGTTGGGTTGGGGAAGATCTTGCTGGGAGCTGGTCGGGGGTAATGGCCTTTTTATTGTTTTTGAGAGAGAGACAGAGAGAGATAGAGATTAGGGGTGGGATGGATTAGAGTTGGGTACTTTGGGTGTGGAGAAAGTGTTGCTGGGAAGAGAGAGAAGAGAGAAGGGTTGTGGTGACTGAGATAGGTGGATTTTTATATTTTTGTTTAGTTATTATTTGTTATTAATATTTAAATAGTTTTTAAAATTTCTAAATGAAATTTAACAGAATGGATCACATTGACTGACAGTCATAAACTCAAGGATCAAATTGGCTAAATTGAAAACACATGGATTAAATTAGCCAACGTAGTAAAGTATAGAGACCATTTTAGCATTTAAGCCTACGATCAATATTAAACTTCAAGAACTGTAAATGCCACACACTCAGGTAGAAGCCAACACTAATATATAAACATAATTTACATAATGGAATTTGTAATAGGCATATCAAGATGCTTAGAGTCTCAATTAAATAATGTGATCAATCAAAAAACTAGAAAAATTTCATGCATCAACACACACAAGATTGCTGGCTTGATGGATGCTCCTCTTCCTGCAAACTTGAAAGTTTACTTCCATTTGAAAATTTTCAAAAGTTGATGTTGGTGGATGCGTGTGTGCTTTAATTTGAACTTTTAGGCTGCGGTGTGTGACCACATTGCAATTAGTCTTATGTTTGGATGAGATACTTTGAAGTACCCAAGAACTTCAAAGTGTTGAGACTTGGAGTGACAGGAATTGAACTGCCAAACAAACTGAACAATATGCTGACTCAAGATTAGGTTTCATGACTAACAAGATTGATTTTGATATTGATAATCTAGTTACTCAACTACTCAACCCCACATTAATTATGGAAAACCAACCAATTACAACACTCCATTTCTTAGCACATATTTTTGTGCTTGTGGAGTACAGAAAATTGGGTACACAGACTCCTTTTTTCCAGGAGCATCTTCTAGGAGTTCATGCAACTATGATGCTTCAGCCCCTCCTTGGCTTCAACCTGGCAAATAAACATTGTCTTGGAATCAATATATTTCCAAATAAAAATATAGGAAGCTAAGAGATGGAAGGAAACACAATGAAGATTACTTGTTCTGAGTAGGATTCGGAATGCTAGGAGGTATTCTTCGAAGGCTATCGAATACTGCCACAGTGGCGACTGGCTTCTTCTTGTCTGAGTGTGTATGTAGGAGAGCTTGAGAGGATGAAGAAGTAGCTGAAGACAAAGAAGATGGTGGGTGAACTCTGGCTAAGGCTCTATTATTGCAAACTAGATGCATCAATAATATAGCAATGGTAATTTTAAGCAATGATTTGTAGCAGGATTTCATGGTTTTGCAGACTCAGAGGATGTCTTCTTACTAATGCTTGGTCCGATGATGAGTTAACGTTATTTATAAGCTCATGATATATGAGAGAGAGAGAGAGAGAGAGAGAGAGAAGTTTTCCTTAATGACCTTTTTATGTGCTGCTCTTAACTTATATAAAATGGAGATTGGATGCAGGAGTGTCATGTGATGAATCTTTGACTATCTTAGCTTCCAAGTTCCAAAGCTCAATCTCCCAAAGAAATTTGCCTATAGTTTTAGTTATAGAGAGCAGTCATGTGATCAGGCACGTGATTAAATTACAGACAATTGGTTGGCAAACTTTGGATTCTGCCTTCTGAGTTTTTTACAATTAAGATAATGACATACAGAGATATGGTAAATGGCCTACAGAAGCCTAAAATATTTGACACTGAACTTAAAATTAAGGGTTACAATACCAATGCAATGCCAATTTGCAGAGAAAGTTTGAAACTCAAGGCCCTCTTTATTATTATAATCCTGCATTTAAACTACCATATGCTTCTCATCTCCACCAGAACAGACCAAAAATGTTTGATGCAGTTAAACTCATTGAGATGCTGTTTGAAGAATAAAATATAATGTGGCTTGTGAAACAAGCATTTTATATCATGAGCTCCATTCTCTTTGACCGAATTCAGGCCAAGAGAACTGGAATGTCTACAACAAATACACTCTTTGATAAATTATAAGAACAAAGACACCAATTCACACAATAATCTGTCACCTATGCATCTCTTAGAATCAACTTGTTAGGAAATCAGAACATCCAAAGCCGAGCATGTTCACTATGAGGACGGAATTCATAAGGCATGCCGGAAAAGTTGGAATGTGTGACCACTTTGGGACCGAATGTATCACTTGTTGGAGAACTATTTACACTTTAATAATGCAAAGAGCTCTGCATCATGAAACCTATTTAATCTCATCTAATCAGCAAAATTGGGTATTTCATCAACCCTTCAGCAGCTCCGGTTAGCATTTCAGTACCTGACAGTACAAAAAGACAATCAGGGCAACGACCTTTGACAGTTCACAAGAGTTACAGAAAATATTAGAGAGTTAAGAACATAAAAAGACAACGACCCTATATGTTTTGATAGAGAAAACAAGGCCCTACTGAGCAAGTGTTCACATATGACAAAGATGGAATAGGCGGTCGCCATTATGTATGTTTTGATCTTGACAAAATGACCCCAGTGTAAGCAGTAGCACATATCATCAAGATAAATAAGTTTTGCAACTCTTTATCCTTGCACCAGCATTGCAAAAACTCTATATAAATAAATAAAAACTACCAAATTTGGTCATAAACTTACATGTTTTTCAAGTATCTAGCAGTTGGTAAAAGCTCTTCAATTTCAATCTTCATATTAGAGCTAGGTGATCCTTTCTTCAATTCATTTTGATTGGCAACAACATCCACAACAAATGTTCCACAAACTGGCCGGTGGTCAGAAAATCGAGACTCTCCGCGGATGTAAGAAAGTTGTTTAATCCCATTTCCATGCCATAGTATTCGATCACACCTGCAATATCGAGCTAGTCAAATCTTTTTGTTAAATGTAAATTGGGTTTCATAAGTACACTCTTGCAATCCACATACCAAGCTGGGGTTCTTCTTTTCTTTTTGGATGTTTTTATCTCTCCAAAATAAGTGTCTGAGTTATAAAAATATTTGTAAGTAGGTGCAAAGTAAATTTTTCCCTCTTTCCATCCTTTGAACACTCGCTCTGCTTCTCTTTCAATCTTGAGCTATAAATACAAGCAAAAAATTATTAGTGCACGACATGGGAGAATAGAATGTGTGGGTGACAAAGAAAGCAAAGTATATAACTCAAAAATGGCAGCCAAATGCCCTGGACTACTCCAGCCCCAGAAATTGTAAATCCATCAAAGATGAGTTATAAGTAACACACCAAACAAAGTATTGAAGGAGTCAAAACCCCGAAGTTTAGCTACATTTTGGATAAAATGTGAAATGAAATGCAGTACTCATTTCTAGTACCAAATGGCTCATTCATTGAATTGCTACTGAAACTGAAAATAAAGCTCTTTAATCAAATGCTTTAACAAATATCAGACTAGATTGGGTAGTCACATTAACATAGGACGGCTAATATTTCCGAACCTTGTAGCCCAACTCTAACATGATTTTCTTATTATTTCATGTTAAATTCAATTACCTGGTCTTTGTTAAGAAGTGCATCCCAATCATTGTTTTCCAAAAGCTTTCGGGTTTCGGAGTAGCTCAAAGCAATGCGATAATTCAAGTCACCTAACCATATAACCATACTAGATCCATTTGCAAAGGAATTAGTCAGATAATCAATTTATATGTGAGAAAATGGTGATGGATAATAAAAAGGATTTATGAAAGCAACATTTAATTCTTTAATAATGGCATTCATAGATGCTTACTCATGTCCTAGAATTTTATCCGGCATCCTGTTATGAGTTATTTTGCAAATCTTAGGAAACTGAGTGCTCTTAAGTATCTCTAACACATCCAAATTTCTCCTTAGCTCGTCTCCCTCTTTCTCACCAGATGCCAAGTGACTGCAGACAAAGCAAAAGCTTGTCTGATGGAATAAAAAACTCACAGAAATACAACCCTGCAACCAGTGAAGAATAACGGCTTAAGCTTACAATAAGAGGTAATATGATATATATGTTCAATCATGCACAACTGACTTATGATAAACCTCTATGCTTATAGTTTTTTTGTAAAATACCTTGTTTCCAAGGCATCCCATGATTCCACGACTTATGCAAGAGATTCTTAAGTGGCTAACATATTGTATATGCTCCTTCCTTGCCCAAATGGTAACAAAAATTCCCACCATTTGCTTACTAGCTATAAGGCTGTACTTCAAATGGTTGCTAGTAGATGCCATAGAAATTTCCGATATATCAAAAACGTTTGATCCATCTTCATCCGGTTCAGAAGAAAGGTCGTCTTCATTTATATTTGGTTGTTGGCATCGAAAGCAAAAATCCTTACTATGTTTCCTTTCTAGTTCAAAAATGCAGTTGCAACTCTTCAACCTCCTTTTACTCTCAGTCCTAAAAGTCTTACTGACCTTTTTAAGGGAAGGCTTCGAAGAAAAACGTGAACCACTAGCCTTGCTTCTTGAAGACCCGTCTAGTGATTTGTTCAATGACTGATTGATTAAAGTAAGCCATTTTGCTGCAGGTTCATTATCTTCTAAAACTAGCACGTTTCCAGCATTTAAAGGGACAATTTCCTGAAAACTGATGGTAGAAAACAAAAACAAAAATTAATGAAAGGACCAATTAGTATCTGCTACATAAGCACCTAAATAACATGGAAATATATTTTCTTTTTATAGCTTCTACTAGAGTGATATGTGTCATAATGAAAAACTATATAGAGAGGACAAAGAGACTAGTATCTTTGTACAACTAGTTTCTGTGTGTTTTCTTGACACACTATCATACTCTAAATGTTGTGATAGGCACTGTGACTCATATCATAGTAGTTATGTTTTAAAATCAAGTACCTAGATATTGGGTGGACACTTTACGGGTGGATGTGAGAGTGAAAAATGCAATGCAAAGGAGATACATATCCTAAATGAAACTTTGCAAATGAAAAAACCAGTAATCAAATCCCGAAGAAAAACAAAAGGATATTATCAATTTGAAACTGTACAAATCAGAAGGGAACAACAAAGTAAAGGAAAAACAACAAATAAAGAAACCATACCCCAAGACATATATGTCTGATTCATTGTTAACCTGAAGAAAATCGTCCAGATTTAGGTCATTATGAGGAGATTTCCCTCCTACATTCCATGTTGCTACAAACACTCTACAAAACCCAGAGAATAAATATCAAATGTTAAAGCCTATGTCTATTTATGAAGGGAATAGAATGACAGAAACAATAAATTTTTTGTTAGTTCTAGAAGATGTTGTGATTACCGAAAGGACTGAACATATTGACCAGCAGGCATCTGAGTCTCTGTGCTACTTATAGATTGAATGTCAACTGCTGGATTGGACTGTGGTTCTGAAGGAAGATACAAGCAACAAAAATCTCATGGTAAGATGTCAAATTTAAAAGAGTTGTAGGTAAAGCAAGAAAGAATGTTTCTTTACAGATTAAACAGGAACCTCAGAAAACTCTGCCCCTAAGGAACCAATTATCTTTAACTGATAGCATAAGACTCATATGAATATCGAAAGGAAAAGGGGATCTAATCCAAAATATTGGTTTTGAGGGAGAGGGGAAGGAGAGGGACATGCTTTATGCTTGCTACCTTTCGTGCAATAGCTTAAATTTCAAACATGAATATATTCTAATTTCAAATCCCCATGATGCTCTCCCCTCTCCCTGTAACAATCAATATCTTTCTTACCAACGAAGCTATTTGAGAACCAAATGACTAATATGGTTGGCTCAACTCAACTAATCATCCCCGTCTACCAAAAAAAAGTTAAAGAAGAATAACCAACCATTCCATTCAAAAAAGAAAAGCAATATCACATTCTTTAAAAAGCAAATGGAATTGTATTCTGCTATATCTGTAACCAAAAAGAAAGATCACATCATCTGCAATATGAGACCCCAATTTCAAGACATATCCTATCAGATTTTTTAGGAGGGATTTTCTTTGATGGAAAAAAAAAATTATATATGATAAGTGATTGTGTTGAAACTAGAGATAAATTCAATAGACTCACCAGGGAAACCAGATGAGCCACTTCCTTCTCTCTCCTTCATGGTGAAAATCTTATGGATAAAAGACTGAAACGAAAGTGTAGCAAAATTCCAATGAATTAACCAAATCTGATATATAAAAAAAACCTATTATCTTTGCCAAAAGATGTAGATTTTGAGAGAGGTAAATGATCCAATTTCTTCAACTACACAAAATAAAAGAAGAAATTGGAAACAAAATGATATATAATCATAATGAATGGAGAGCAAAATAAGAAAAGGAACCTTCTTTTTCACGTCTTGATTCCCTACAGTCATTTTTGAAACTGCTACTGTTTCATCAATTGGGTTCATAGACCTTCTCAAACAGATACAGATGCCGCAATTAGATAGATCAAAACCCGTCAACCAGACAAGATTGCTCTCATTTGATCTTGAAGATATAAAAACTGGAAATTTCATAAATTTGACAAGATATTAATAAAGTATTATGATTGAACGAACAAAATCCCATGAATAATCCAATTGCATAAACATCCAAAAGAGCACCAAACACATACAGCCACCAAAATGGAATGTGGTTTCAAATGACCGAATCGAAAAATTACCAGAATTTGAAGAAGCTTTGACATTCATGGAGGAGGAGGAGATCTCTGAAGTCTTATTATAAATAGTACGGCAACAACGACCCATGAAACAAGTTGACAGCCAACATGGGTTTTCTCGAGAAAGTCAACTGGACAAAGCAATTCCTATTCCTTGATAAAATATTTGTGTTTGATTTTATTTAGTTTCCCCGGAAAAAAAAAGACATGGAAAATTGAACTTGATAAGGAGACCTGCATATTCCATACGTTTTTGTGTGTCTGTGTTCCTGCAACGGATGGCCTCAAGTCCTCTACAGTGCTGTTTCAAGAACTGCCCATGTTGATGTACAAACGAGGACTAGTGCAATAAATAACGTCGCTAGCAAAACTGACTTCTGTTGTCCATATTTTCTTGAAAAAATATAAAATATTTCTGTCGAATTCTTGAAACATACTTTTCTACTTGTGTTATTTTTCTTTACGGACAAATCATATTTTGACGCATGTAGAAAAGGTTTTTTTTTCTTCTTTTTAATAGAGTGTGATTTGTTAGTATAAAAGAATGAAGGAACCAAAATTTGTTGTTTTTAATAAGACATTTATGGGAATTTGTTAGACAAAGATGGATCCATCTAGATTAGACTATATCAATTAAATTAGACAATTATTCTCGTCTTGATTGGTATGCTAAGACCTAAAATTGGCTCGGACTAATTCCAATACAGTTCAAACCGAATCACCAAACGAGTGTAAAAGAACTAAATAATTCTTTTATATTTATCTTTGGGGAAAAAGAAAATAAATAAAAAAAAACAAAGGGAAGGGTCAAAAGGGAGGATAGAATGTTTAATGTCCTTTCAATTAAAAGTCCAAACTTTGGATTTTTGGGAATTGGAATTGGGATTGGGAAACTGTGAGATTTCGTCAGATTGTACTTTGTTTTCTTCTCCAGAGGAAGAAAGCTGTTTTTGAAACTCTTTTCGGTTTTTGGCTTAATAATAATTTAAATGAATTTTTGTGGTGATGATTATTCGTGCGTGCCATGTCCATAAGCTTTTGGAGTTGTGATGGGAGAAACAAGAGGGAGGTTTTTTTTTTTTTTTTGTGAGGACAGAGACCTCTGGAAGAGGGAAAAAGGGCCCATGTGTGTGCGTGTATCTCTGTCAAACGGTCAACGCTAAGGCTTTTTGGGGGTTGTGGTTTCCTCACACTACGGCAGGCGCCAGTCCCGCTGGCATCAAATATTAAATCCCAGACTCGGCCCCGGTTTGGCTTTTGGGCTCATGCCCCCTTTGCCAATTGTCAATTGGGATATTTTTATTTCTTTCTTTTCAGACAAGCAATAATCTAAACTGATTCGTTCAATATAAGTATATTCTCATTTATATATTTCTAGAACATTAATGAGATTACTTAATTAAATAGAAGTTTATATATTTTTTTCTATTTTTATAAGATTATTATTAAAGTTAAGAAGAGTTTTCCATGTAATTCCAGCATAGTTATCATGCACTCTTTTTATTTTGGGATAAAAACGATGCATTTAAATGGCAAGAAAACATTACAAAAGTTCCTCAATTATTGCGTCTTCAATGATATTAGGAGGATCCCCATACCATAGAGACACATTTTCAATCGACAAAGCAAAACTGACTAATCTATGCGCCGCTAAATTGGCCTCTATTCGAGAGACATATTTGTTCCATATCCAACACCTTCCTCTTATAATTCAGATTGGCAAAATGCACCAAGAAGCCGCGCTCCCCATTAAGATTGGACTAATTTATATCCAGCAATATGGTTTAATTGTAATTTACTGTACTTGATTTCTTGCCCATTCTATTCTTTTTGGGTATTGGCATTATTAGTCAAAGCCTTTTGGACCAAAATGTTCAAGAAAAGGGTGTTCAAACTATTCAATCATGTAATTAAGACTAGCTTTCCATTTCAAGCGGAAAGGTGCATATGCCATATTCTTTGGAAGGGGCCAACCCGCGAGAGTCTTCTGGTCCCAAAGCATCAAAGATTTAAGATATACTATATTAACAATAATAATATGCTTACTTTTGGTTTTACAGAGAAGCTAAGCCTAAGCATACAACAAATATCAGCATTTCATGTAAACATAATATTGAGTAGGCGTAAGACCTAATTCATAGTCCAAGACTTTATCGTCTTTACAATAGCATCATGCGGAAATTTAATAAATATAAGTACATACACATACCTTAACTGGCCTTCAATTAAACCAACATCGTATTTGTCATGAGCGATTCGAAGAGGAGCCGTTAGCGTAAATGAAATATATGTTTCTTTCTAACCTTTTGCACCTTAGAAACCCTAATATATCTTGTTGTATACATTAAATGGGCATTATTATAGGTGGAGAGATACCAGTTTCCTATTGAAGCTCTAGTTTCTTAGTATAGCTCTAAGTAATTACCACACATCAAGGCAATAAAATAAGAAACCACTTCGCTTAATTTGACCAGTATGATTATTCCAAATAATATTTATTAAATTCTTATAATACTATATAATTCCTGTAATATACAAGCCATGGTATGTGGATCACATAAAATATTATGAAAATATTATTCCTTACATTTTGTGGTACCAAAAAGAGTGTCGAAATTTGCCTTGCTACAGGACTCTAGAATCCCAAAATACAGGAAGAGCAATTTCTTTAAGGCTGGCAAAGAGGGGGGCTCACAGACAACATGTTTGGGATTATTCAACCCTTTTGTAGTGCTTCAAACTTGAAGCTGCATGCAGTCCCCACTTCTAAATGAGTCTCGTGCATAACGAAGCAAGTCAATGGGTTCTTGGAGGACCTTTTCATGACGCTACCCGGAACACAATTTGTTTTTGTTTTTTAAGATAATTTATACATTTATAAGTGCATGCACTCCTTAATTATGATAAGCTTAAGAAAAATAAAAATCAATAATATGTATAGGATTGCAAAGAATTCATTGACGGAGCCAATTAAGGCCGACAAGTGTAACTTGACCCTTCTCAACATTTTGAAAATCTTATATGTATGTATGTTATCCAAGTTGCTTTATAGTTATACTTACTGTTGACCCTTCTCGTAAATGTTAATTGTCTACAATGAACATGATCTATATTTGTGTTCATGTCTTCATATGTCATTCATACGTGTGTGCCATGAATTTTATTTGATTTTCTGTTTCTATCTAAAATCAACTTTTGATACTCTTTCATTATTTTTAGGTTGCTAGAATTTGGGTTGTACTTACTTAAAATATTAAATTTGTGATATTGAAATTTAATAATTATAATGAATTCTTAAATATATTTTCCTATAAAAATTAATTTTATTGTAACTATAAAGCTATTTAAAGTTGACTCTCCTTAATAGAATTCCTCACTCCGCCAATGAAAGGATTCATTGTTTATCAAGAACTCAATCCTTATCTCATATGGTAGCCTAATATATAAGTGTTTAAAATAAATATAAAGGTTTGAGATTCCTACTTCTACAAGGATTAAGATTCACTAATCCATCACACGAAGGTTATCTCTAGGAGTTTCTTGATGGGCAAGACTCCTAAAGAGATGCATATAAATGGAGGGCTCCCTCCTAGAGTCGAGATACCTAAGCTTTACAGAAATTCACCCCATCTAGAATCACTGCTATAAGGCTCGGCTTCTAGGAGAAGAACTCTTTTATTTTCCTTTTGTGCTATCAACATCATCACCATGTCCGATTCAGGTTAGTGTTTAATATGTTGTAACTATCTAGATTTACATAAAAATCCCATTTTGAAAGTGAAACCCTTTGCATTCTGGTTTTCCTGATGTGCTATCAATATCGCTTGTCCTTAGAAGCATTGCATTTTTCGAGCAATAAAATAGAAGCATTGCATTCAAGGGTTTAAGCACTACCAAAAACCAACTACAATTTGTTTAATCAAGAAAGGCCCAAATTGATTATGGAGGTTCAAAGAAACGAAGGCCCATATCCATATTTCTTTTATAGATATTTATAAATAAACCCAATCCTATACATGTATTTATAAAAAAACCCAAACACTATTTAAACATAGAAACACACCCAAAATCAACCCCACAATCAACAATTGTATATTTTTTGGGTGTGTTTATAAATGGGTTTTGAGTGTGTGTAATGATGGGTTTTGGGTGTGTTTACAAAGTGTTTTGGGTGTTGGGTTTTTTTATAATTTCAGCCCCCATTTTGGGTGTTTTAGTGAAACTCCCTTTCTTTTATTCAAAGAAGTAACCAGAGGGTGGAAATTGTCGGTGCTTCAACGATAAACTTGTTTATCGACTCGAAGCTGAAGGCCAAAGTATAAATCCCAAACCCCAGAATTCTTGAGGCAAAAACATAAGATTTGGACTCTGCAAATCAATCAACTCTTTTGATTGTTCTACGCACACAGGATCTTCATTGAGAATGGCACTCGAAACTGCTCTTGGCAGCCATCTTGTATAGTTTGAAACCAAACAAAACAGGCAATAGATTTCTCCATTTTATTCAATCTGTTTGGTGTTTATAATTTAGCTGAAATTCGCAGAAACTGTTAGAAAATTCGCAGAAACTGTTAGAAAATTCATCTTTCCATTTCATGTTTAATAGATATGACCAAAGAGATGCAAAACTTTTCATTCAAATACGTGAAGAAAGAGAACTCAGATTTTATATATTCACAATCCCACATCGATAAAATAGCGAAAAGTTAATCACCTAATATACCCGAGTCTAGGTATGAAAAGTGCCGAGCTCAGTCACGCGAGCTTGTGACCCAATGTGGGGGCATTAAGGATGGTTTGGAAGGGGTAGGAGCCTGAGGACAACCTGCGGATGTGCGCGCGCACATGAGGGGCACAGTGGGCCCTTGTCGGCGTGCCAATCTGGATGCAAAGAGGTACAAGTTACATCACGCGCGTGGGTAGTAAGAGGAAGAGGTCGTCCTGAAGTGCAGGCCGTTTCGGTTAGCTGTGCACTAGAAGTGCAGGCCTGAGTTTCTTCCCCTCCTTCAGATGGGAGGTGTCTTTACAGCTGTCTGTAAAGGGTCGTTGGCTTACCAGAGCAGCGAGGAAACTCTTTACTGCAGTACTCCTCCAGATAGTGGACCCTCACTTGCCGGCACCCCTCATGCCGCCACCCACCGTGGGCCCCACTCTTCAACCGCCGACGTCCATCCTTTTGTGTGCTCTCTGTTTTTCTACTTGGGTACTGTTGGGTTTGCTGTTTTTATCCTCCCCTATTTAAGATTATTTTTTGTTTGGTTTGAAATTTTTAGGATAAATTGTGAGAAAATACACTTGACGTGGGTTTTCCTAATATAAGTTAATAATTAGAGGTTTATTGATATGATGATTTTTCTTTCTTGGGAATTTTTGAATATGGTGTTTTTTTCTCTTTAATTTCTAAATGAATTTTTGTTGGGTTTGAACTTAGCTTTTAATAAACGAACATTAAAAAAAAAAAACCCCAAATTTCAAAAATTAAGTTCCCAAGCAATTGTATCCTTAAGCCGTTAGGTATGTTATTTATCCATGCCCTTTCAGTTTTAATAATATATTACCCCCCACATTGGAAATCTATTGCTATATAGTTCCATCATTACCCCGACCGTCGCGAATCAGTTAAGTGATGATATGTCATTCGTAGAGTCCACATTATGTGTAATAAAATATTAACAATTAATTTTTAAAAATAATAAAATTAGTGTGATGATCTTATAAAAGGGGTTTTTAGTTATATATAATGGTTATTCTTTTCTTGGGATTTTTTTTTTTTGAATTTGCTGTAATTTTTAATTTTCCAAATGAATTTTGTTTGGTTTGAACTTTTAAGGATTAGTTGTGAGAGAATTTAAAAACTTGATGTGTGCTTTCTTGAGGTGAGATGAGGGCTCCTTTTATTTAAAAATAATTATGTAATGGTTTTATGCTTGTTGTTAAGGTTTCCTAGCTAGTTAACTACCTCAATTAAATTTGAGCAAGACAAATGACAGAGGGCTAAAATTAGAAATCAGGTAAGCGAAAACCCAAGAAGCAAATCACCAAAAATTGGAGTTGGAAAATCTTTTTGAGTAAAATGTTCATCCTTTTTACTTATCTAAGCACAACATAACTCCTCAATAATTTAATTTGTAATTCTACACATATACATTGTGTTGTAGTTTCAATACAACTAAAAGTACCAATACAAGTGTAACATAAAAATACTAACCCCTTTAGATAGGGGTGGAATCGGTTCGGTAACCGAATTGAACTTACGTAACTAGTGACCAATACAAGCAATAATCTAAACTGATTCATTCAATATAAGTATTATCTCGTTTATATATTTCTAGAACATTAATGAGATTACTGAATTAAATAAAAGTTTATATTTTTTTTCTATTTTTATAAGATTATTATGAAAGTTAAGTAGAGTTTTCCACGTAATTCCAGCATAATTATCATGCACTCTTTTTATTTTGAGATAAAAACGATGATATACTATATTAATAATAATAATATGCTATATTAATAATAATAATATGCTTACTTTTGGTTTTAGAGAGAAGCTATGCCTAAGCATACAACAAATATCAGCATTTCATGTAAACATAATATTGAGTAGGCGTAAGACCTAATTCATAGTCCAAGATTTTATCGTCTTTACAATAGCATCATGCGGAAATTTAATAAATATAAGTACATACACATACCTTAACTAGCCTTCAATTAAACCAACGTCATATTTGTCTCGTGTGATTCGAAAAGAAGTTGTTAGTGTAAATGAAATAAATGTTTCTTTCTAACCTTTCGCACCTTAGAAACTCTAATATATCTTGTTGTATACGTTAAATGGGCATTATTATAGGTAGAGAGATACCAGTTTCCTATTGAAGCTCTAGTTTCCTAGTATAGCTCTAAGTAATTACCACACATCAAGGCAATAAAATAACCACTTCGCTTAATTTGACCAATATGATTATTCCGAATAATATTTATTAAATTCTTATAATACTATAATTCCTGTAATATACAAGCCATGGTATGTGGACCACATAAAATATTATGAAAATATTATTCCTTACATTTTGTGGTACCAAAAAGAGTGTCGAAATTTGCCTTGCTACAGGACTCTAGAATCCCAAAATACAGGAAGAGCAATTTCTTTAAGGCTGGCAAAGAGGGGGGCTCACAGACAACATGTTTGGGATTCAACCCTTTTGTAGTGCTTCAAACTTGAAGCTGCATGCAGTCCCCACTTCTCAATGAGTCTCGTGCATAACAAAGCTAGTCAATGGGTTCTTGGAGGACCTTTTCATGACGCTACCCGGAACACAATTTGTTTTTGTTTTTGAAGATCCTTCTTTAATTTATACATTTATAAGTGCATGTGCACTCCTTAATTATGATAAGCTTAAGAAAAATAAAAATCAATAAAATGTAAGATGGTTTATTATCTTAAACCTATAGAAGTGATCTTCTAATTATCGATATAGGACTGCAAAGGATTCATTGACGGAGCCAATTAAGGCCCACAAGGGTAACTTGACCCTTCTCAACATTTTGAAAACCGTATATTTATGTATGTTATTCAAGTTGTTTTATAGTTATACTTACTGTTAACCCTTCTCGCAAATGTTAATTGTCTACAATGAACATGATCTATATTTGTGTTCATATCTTTATATATCATTTATACATGTGTGCCATAGATTTTATTTGAGTTTCTGATTCTATCTAAAATCAACTTTTGATAATCTTTCATTATTTTTAGGTTGCTAGAATTTGGGTTATACTTACTTAAAATATTAAATTTGTGATATTGAAATTTAATAATTATAATGAATTTTAATAGATATTTATAAAAATACCCAATCCTAGACATATATTTATAAAAATACCCAAGCACTATTTAAACATAGAAACATACCCAAAATCAACCCCACAATCAACAATTGTATATTTTTTGGGTGTGTTTATAAATGGGTTTTGAGTGTGTGTAATGATGGGTTTTGGGTATGTTTATAAAGTGTTTTGGGTGTTGGGTATTTTTATAATTTCAGCCTCCATTTTGGGTATTTTAGTGAAACTCCCTTCTTAAATATATATTCCTATAAAAACTAAATTTATTGTAACTATAAAGCTATTTAAAGTTGACCATCCTTAATAGAATTCCTCGCTCCTCCAATGAAATGATTCATTGTTTATTAAGAACTCAATCCTTATCTCATACGGTAGCCTAATATATAAGTGTTTAAGATAAATATAAAGGTTTGAGATTCCTACTTCTATAAGGATTAAGATTCACTAATCCTATCACATGAAGGTTATCTCTAGGAGTTTTTTGATGGGCAAGACTCCTAGAGAGATGCATATAAATAGAGGGCTCCCTCCTAGAGTTGAGATACTTAAGCTTTATAGAAATTCACCCTATCTAGAATCACTGCTATAAGGCTCGGCTTCTAGGAGAAGAACTCTCTGGTTTTCCTGTTGTGCTATCAACATCATCACCATGTACAAGTCAGGTTAGTATTTAATTTGTTGTAACTATCTAGATTTACATAAAAATCCCATTTTGAAAGTGAAACCCTTTGCATTCTGGTTTTCCTGTTGTGCTATCCATATCGCTTGTCCTTAGAAGCATTGCATTTTTCAGACAATAAAATAAAATAAAATAGAAGCACTGCATTCTAGGGTTTGAGCACTACTAAAAGAGGATCGGCGAGGACCTTCATAAGACACCCCAAAAACCAACTACAATTTGTTTAATCAAGAAAGGCCCAAATTGATTATGGAGGTTCAAAGAAACGAAGGCTCATATCCATATATTTTCTTTTTCAAAGAAGTAACCAGATGGGTGGAAATTATCGGTGCTTCAACGATAAATTTGTTTATCTACTCGAAGCTGAAGGCCAAAGTATAAATCCCAATCCCCAGAATTCTTGAGGCAAAAACATAAGATTTGGACTCTGCAAATCAATCAACTCTTTGGATTCTTCTACGTACACAGGATCTTTATTGAGAATGGCACTCGAAACTGCTCTTGGCAACCATCTTGTATTGTTTGAAACCAAACAAAACAAGCAATAGATTTCTCCATTTTGTTCAATCTGTTTGATGTTTATAATTTAGCTGAAATACGCAGAAACTGTTAGAAAAATCATCTTTCTATTTCATGTTAAATACATATGACACAAAGAGATGCAAACCTTTTCATTCAAATACGTGAAGAAAGAGAACTCAGATTTTATATATTCACAATCCCCATCGATAAAATAGTGAAAAGTTGAGCACCTTATATACCCAAGTCTTGGTTTGAGAAGTGCCGAGTTCAGTCACGTGAGCTTGTGACCCAATGTGGGGGCATTAAGGATGGTTTGGAAGGGGTAGGAGCCTGAGGACAACCTGCGGCGTGTGCGCGCACGCATGAGGGGCACAATGGGCCCTTGTCGGCGTGCCAATCTGGAATGCAAAGGAGGTAAAGGTTACATCACGCGCGTGGCCTAGAAAAGTGGGCAAAAAGCACGATCCAAAAGCCACAAAAAAGAGAGTTGTGCCCTTTGAATCACATTGGACACAAATATATAATTTTTGTGTCATATACAGAAAAGGCACAATTATTTCGTGTCAAATTTAAATAGAAGAAGGAAATAATTGTGCTTAAGTGAATTTAGGCACAACTTTCGTGCCCAATTGCCATACTTGTTGCTGTGTTGTTAGTACACTTTATCACGTGATTTAATAAGGCACAGATAATTGTGGCCAACCTACTGACATTTCTGGAAAAAAAAAAAAAAAAAAAAAAGTCTTTTCAGCCTTTTGTGCCCTTTTGCTTAAATATTAATAAAAAATTATACCCACAAAACATTATTTGTGTCTTCTAATTACCAATAAAATCATCTCTCCTCTTGCTATCCTACTTGTGCATAATTGAGGAATTGCAATGAATTCTAGAAAGAAAGTTTCAAAAAATCTGTTTGGTAACAAGGGTCCCAAGCAAAGTTCTTCAGTTGGTTCGAGTCCAATTAAATGTAATAACTAGTTACACACGCTTTTTAGAAAAACAACCAAGAGAAAGATAAAGCATTTTTAATTTTGTTTGGGTCTAGCAATGTTTAATTAATTATAGAAAAAAAGGCGGAAATGTGCAATTGATTTCCCGCTAAAATATGAAAAAGGGCGGCAAGTGCATATAAAGCGAGCAGTTACATAACAAATATATTGTTAAAAAGGGATTGCTTTTGTTTTTATTTTATTTATTTTTTTGGTTTACGAGGTTGCAATACTTTAAAACAACACTTAGATGCTTTTTTGGGGTTAAAATAACACTTAAAGCTTGCGTTTTTTTTTCACACCCATTCAAAGTTTGGTTTTTGTCAACACAACCACTAGTCCCTCTCCACTGGAAACAGAAACTTTGCCCTACAATCTAGTTGGGTAAACCTGAAACACATGTAGAAGTGCGGCGTCAGTGAAGGTAAGGGCCCCTCCATAACTAATTTTGTTAGTATTCAATATATCGTTTCAGATTAGGTTCACAAAAAGGTGGGTTGTAAAGTCCCATTTTTGTTGCAAGTCTGTAGTTTTATGAACAAATGCTAAATTTATTTCATTTGTATGTTAGTTTAGGAGAATGAACAGGTCCGGCGCACATTCTTTCACCATTGATGGGTTAAAAAAAATATTTAGGTTGTAAAATCCCACTTTCTTTGTTGCAACTCTGTAGCTTTATCAACAGATTGTGAAATTATTTCATTTGCATGTTAGTTTAGTACAATGAACTATAAAATTATTTCATTCTCAGAGAGAGAGAGAGAGAGAGAGAGAGAGAGAGAGAACACACAAACATGCTCAGAGGCGGAGCTAGAATTGCATAGTTAGTTAGTTAGAACTAACTCTGTTATACTTTTCAAGTTATCCAAATTTGTTATCATTTTTTGGTACTTTATGTTCATGCTAGTATGAAATATAATGTACAAAAGAATTACCTACACCATGCTTTATAATGACAATTCCCTAACCTCTTATATTTTGATTATTTTATTAATTCAATTCATTTGTAGATGGAGAATGTTTCAAATCTATATGCCAACACAGAGTCACAAGCACACCTTGCTGCACTTGGTGAATGGTTTGTTAGACTAGGTGCAAACATAGAGTTTGAAGGAAACATTGGTGGCTTTACATCTAATGCAAATGGAATCAATATTCCTTGTAACGAAGATAATTCTAATAGGCAAGGTCATGGAATAGCTGGGGAAACTAATTTCACTACTGCTTCATTTGAAGTTAATGGAAATATGATGAATGACAATAGAACTGAACCAATGCCGAACCTTGAAACACATGAAGTTGCTGCAGAACCATGTGTGTCATGTGGTTCAACCTCTACAAATAGAGTGAGGAAGAAGAAGAGAGGAATTAATAGGCCAAATTGGGGTAGGGGACGACTCGAGATTTTGCAATTCAATAAAGAAGGTCAGGCAGTAGCACCGGCTCACCAAGTGGCAAAATGGTCTCGATACTTAGGGATGTTAGCTCATGACCATTCTTTGTTTCCACTCGACACCGAAGATTGGCGTAAGTTAGATGAGAGTGACCACATGGACAAAGCATGGGATCGGGCTAAGGTATGACATTATGTGCTACACAATTTTCTACAAATTGTCATGACATAATATGTAATTCAATTGAAATTACCATTGTAGTGTACACTAGATTGGTCAAATCCTAAAATGTTGACAATGGAGAAAAGAATAAGGGACGTCGTAGTAGAGAAGTTAAACGATCGATTTAGATCATTTAGACCGATGGTTAAAAGGGTTTATTACACCCCCTTTATTGGAATGGAAGAGAGGCTGCATTGTGGTGATGACCGTGTACACCCTGACCAATGGCGTAAACTTGTCAACCATTGGGATGAAGATCCAGCAAAGGTATGAAATGCATATAAATTTCATTATAGGGGTCGAAATATGATTTTGTAGCTAAAATCACTTCTACCTATGAGGATTGTAATTTTTTATTTTCATGTTTTGAAAAGAGCTATTGTGAGAGTAGTAAGAATAATGAACCAATTGTCCCAAAATTATTAGTAAGTAACAATGACTGTTTTCGTTTCATATATTCAATTAGAAACGGAGTGCAACTAACAAAAAAAACAGAAAAAACTTGAAGATGAGCCACACCACAGGCACAACAACGTTTGCACAGCTTCGCCATGAATATGTGAGTATAAAATTGAGAATCTGATTTTGCAATCTTACATTGATATTGTTTTCTGATTGTGAATCTGAATATTGTCAGGTGGAAAAGCATGGAGTTCAATCTGATCAAGTGACTTTTTTCGTTATGACACATACAAGAGGAAAGGGAGATAATAAGCAACCAGTTGATGAAGCTTCACGTGAGATGATGGTAAGCTATATTTGTTTTGTTTAGTTGAATGCACATTTAAGTTAAATAAAAATGATAATAACAAAATGTAATGGACCTATTCAAATTTACAACCACTGCCTTTTATATTCTTTGGTAAAAAACTGATTGTTGTCATTAATATATAATATTATTATCAAATGCCACTAGTACTCGAACCTTCCTAGCTTGTCATGCTATGCCCATTGTGTAAACCTTGATATTTAAAGCAAAAAAATATCAATTGAATAAGTTACATTTTCAATTAGTCAGGTATAAGTATCCGTCAGCCCAACATCAAAAAAGCAATTGCAGATCCCCCACGAGGTTAAGAAACACCACAAAAGATAAGCTGCAAATTCTAATCAACTTTTTCAAATGTGCTAATGTGGAAAATTGGAAGTGCACGTGATGTATGTTTTTTTGGATAACTTCATCTTATAGCTTTATTACTGAGAATTAACCCACTGATCATGAAAGTAGTTTACCCCACGAATAATTCTTCCCATCTTTGACGCAGTGTACATATATCACCCCATCAATAATATTCTTTAATTCACCAGATAGATACATAGATCATTTCTTGGTTTTAGTGGTCTGCAACATGCATGATATTAAACACTTTGCAGCATGCAAGATATATATCAAATGTAGCACTTGAGAATTATATATAACATTTGTGAATACATTGCATTGCATCTCCTTTAACTTTTCTGACTATAGTAAGGAGTTTTATTCCTAATAATAACAAATGTAATGCCTCTTTATAAATTAACATGCAGCTAGAGTTTGAAAAACGTGAGGCAGAAGTTCGGGAGCGAGGTGAAGATATTAATACTGAGGTGCGCAATCAAATATTTGCTGCTGTAATGGGGCCAGAAAAGCGAAACGCTGTTCGTGGTTATGGGATAGGGGTCCATTGGAAAGATGTACCTAATATTATAACCGAGCGCAGAGGAATTTCGAGGGAAGTTCAAGAACAAAGAGAAGCATATGAATAGCAAAGGCAAGCAGCAGTAGAAGCACAACAAAAGATGGAGCGCATAATGGAAGAGGCGAATGAGAAGGCGGATCGTTTGAAATGTCAGCAACAAGAAAGTATAAAAAAACTAAGAGAAGAGCAGGCAGACAATCTGAGTCTCATGAAGATTCAAATGGCTGAACAATTTAAATCAATGTTGGCAAATGTGGGAATATCTGTAGATGTTAATGCGATGGCAAGTGCACAATTTACTTCAATGACCCAGCAACAGTGTGGAAGTTCTCAAGCTCAAACGACAACACAAGGGTATGAGGCACGTCTTGGAATGTAGTGTGCAACAAATGCTCCACAATCAGATGCAACTCATGATGCTACGGATTCTCATAGTGCAAATTTTGGTTAGTTTCAGACTTGATGCATATTTGCTGTTTGGCTGTGATAGTATTATGTGTTGGGGGTTGGATAAGTTAGATGACTATTGGGGATTAGATAATATTTTAGCATAAGCTAGATGAATGTTTTGTAATGGGGCTTGGATAATATTTTGTGGAACTTGAAGCATGAGTTAGCTGATTGTTATGCTAACTTGGTTGGAGACTATGCCTTGTATTTTTGGGTTGCTATTTTGACCACAAGTTAGGCCTTTTGCTGGCCAAGATGTACATGATATTAGGCAGGTGTTGTGAATTGCATTTAGATTGTAGACTAAGTTTAGAAGATGAAGATGTACATTCAAGTAGATGTTGTGGTAGTATGTATAGCTTTACTTTGTAGATGTATCCAACTGGGATGCTACAAACTAATGAATTTTAATGTTATACTTATGTACTTGCAACCGATAATGTGTTGGGATGCTTATAATTTTCATTTCGCTGCAATATTGGACATCGTTAAAGTGATAATAGTTTATTGTCTTTTATGTACAAACACAAGTTCATATGGTTTAATGGTATCCAGTGGCTTTATATTGCGTCATTGATAAAGTGCTTAAGGGCTAATATGTGCAATACTTGGGTAAAACGCTAAGTGTATAGGATTTGGAAATGTTCAAATAGAGATATTTTTTTCCTCCTGATTAAATTATTCATTTTTAATAAACAAAAATTATTGATTTTCATTTTTATTTTTGCCAAAAGTATTGATTTTTCTTGACATCCAATAAAATGGTGGTTACAGTAGTATTAATGTTGCACAGTAAGCAGACATGTGCAAAAACTGAAATTGGGAAAGGCTTATTAAAAAAAAATTGAAAATGGGAAAAGTGAATTGGTTGGAAACATGTTCAATGGTCGTATGTTTTCTCTTTTTATTTTAAAAAAACTTATTGTATTGAGCACGGTTTTAAATTGTGCTTAGCTTTTAAAAATTATAAAAATATATAAATACATACACATTGAGCACGGTTTTGAAACTGTGTGCTTAGTTATAAAAAATTATATATATAATACATCCCCATTTGGGCACAATTTTGAAACTGTGCTCAGATTGCACTTGTCTAATCAATCTAAAACTTCCGTCAGTTGTCAATATAGAAGCACAAATGCTTGGATTCGTGCTCTAAATATTTGCCACGAATCAGCATATTTGTGCTCTATAATCAATAGAAACCCCTATATAGGAGACCGACCACTATAAAGTGGCTGCACCGTTGCTATCTTCATAGGGCATGATTATCCGTGCTGTTTGAAACAAAGAACACAAATAAAATTCGTGCTTTTAGCCCAATTTTTTAGTAGTGTGGGTAGTAAGAGAAAGGTCGCCCTGAAGTGCCAGGCCGTTTCGGGTTAGGCCAACCTAGAAGAGCACGTGGGAGATGCCTTTATAGACTGTCTGTAAAGGCTCGTTGGCTTACCAGAGCAGTGAGGGAACCCTTACTACAGTACTCCTCCAGATAGTAGACTCTCACTCGCCGGCACCCCTCAGTCGCCACCCACCGTGGGCCCCCACCCTTCAACCCCCAACGTCCATCTTTTTGTGTGCTCTCTGTTTTTCTACTTGGGTACTGTTGGGTTTGCTGTTTCTATCCCCTCCCCCCACACACATTTAAGATTATTTTTTGTTTCGTTTGAAATTTTTAGGATAAATCGTGAGAAAACACACTTGATGTGGGTTGTGTGTTTTCCTAATATAAGTTAATAATTAGAGGTTTAATAAAATTGAGTGATGATCTTAAAATGTATTTTTTTTTATTGATATGATGATTTTTCTTTCTTGGGAAGTTTTGAATATGGTGTTTTTTTCTCTTTAATTTCTAAATGAATTTTTGTTTGGTTTGAACTTAGCTTTTATATGGGGTTTCCTAGGGGTGGGCATTATTACCGAAAACCCGACCGAACCGACCGAACCGGACCGCTTTTGGTGGTTTGGTTCGATTTTCATAATAAAAAAATTCAGGAACCGGTAAAAAAACCGGCCGAACCGGCCATAAATCGGGTTGAACCGGTTTAATTTTCTCCAAACCTGCAAAAACCGGACCGGACCGACATTTTAAAATTATATTATTTAAAAATAAATTAATATACGTGGCACTGGCGGATTCGTCCATTTTATCCTAAGTATACGCCTTGCCACACTCGATCTCTCGCGAAACCCCAACATTCATTCAGCCGCTCGATTTTTTTTTTCTCTTCACTTCTTCCTTCTTCGAGTCTCTTCTCTACTCTCCATCAGATCTGCCTCTCACTGAACCTCCTCTCCCCGACCAAATCCGCTCTCTCTCACGGTCACTCTCTCTCTCTCTCAGTCACTCTCGCAGAGTCGCAGCGTGGCTCTCTCTCTCTCTCTCTCTCTCTCTCAGTCAATCTCGCTCTCTCTCTCTCTCTCTCTCAGTGACTCTTGCTCTCTCTCTCACGGTCTCTCTCGCTCTCTCTCACGGTCACTCTCGCTCTCTCTCTCTCTCTCACTCTCGCTCTCTGTCTCTCACTCTCTGCTCTCTCTCTCTCTGTCACTCTCGCTCTCTCTCACGGTCACTTTCTCTCACTGTCAAATTGAGGTACTAATATCTCGAAAACTTGATTCCAAAAATTTAGGGCTGCTGGTTGTGATTTTTATTCTGGACAGATTGATTATTCTGGTTGTGATTTCACGAGTCTGACTATGTTGTGATTTTTTTTATTTCTGGACAGATTGATTTTGAAGGCAAAGGAAAGGAAGTTAGTTGCTGGTGGTTGTGCTTTTATTTTTGGTAAATTTCTGTATTTTTTTGGTTCTTGGTTTAGTTGTTATTTTTAGTTGCTGCTGGTTGTGCTTTTATTTCTGTTAAATTTTTGTATTTTTTTGGTTCTTGGTTTAGTTGTTATTTTTAGTTAAAATCAAGGTCCAGACTTCATGATTAACATTTCTTTTCTATTCAAGCAACTTCAAATCTTCAAAGAAACAAACCTCCTGCTTTATTTCGGGTGATTGGGAAATTTACGCATGTACAGTCCCAAGACACAAAACAGCATATGATGATTAAAAGATCCAACTCATTTTATACACATAACAGGGGAAGGGTAGCATTTTCTTTCCTAGAGAATTCACAATTATGAAGGGGGCTATATGAAGTTATGAACACTCTCAAATTACACGAACCCATCTAAAAATAGTGCACTCAGAGACAAACTGAAGAGTAAATTAGCCTCTCAACTATGTAAACATGGAACCCATAGCCCCTACCTCAACTGGTTCAGTGTAAACATGGAAAACATGGCCGCTGAAAAACTATTATTATTATTATTTGATGAAACCCTTTACTTGAATGAAATCGCATGAAACGACAACAAATCAGCACTAAAATCTAAAATGAATTCAGAAAATTAAGTCTAAATATTAATAAATAAATAAATATATACCTAAAGAAATGGTGGGTAAGAGATTACCAAAGATTTGTTCGTACTGAGAAGAAGAAACTTGGGACTGCTCCTGACAGAATAGGTTCAGGAGAAAACTGAGAGACGGCAGCGCCAAAATGCGGTGGTGGCGAAGAAGAGGGACTTTGTGTATTTACTATTTTGTACATTGTATCGTATGGATTATGTGAATTTTGGGTCTTTGTGATTAAACATGGATTGTCATTTCAAGGCCCGTTGAGGTTTTTGGTAATGGACCTACGCATGGTTCAAAACCAACCATTAGACTTGGGTTCTTAGACCATCCCGGAAGTAGGTCGGTTGACTAGGGTTGTGATGATACGGAGAAATGGGAGACTTTCTTATTATAGGTGAAATGTTTTTTTTTTTCTCCATTGTTTAAGCTCAAAATTATTTTGCACCTATTTTATAGGTAAATTATTATATGTAGATATGATATATGAGAATTGCAAGGCCCTATATCAAAAGAATCCGAATTATTTCCTCTTCTTCTTCTCATGAGCTAGCTAGCTGCAACACTAAGTAAGTGTAATTCATTAGCCTCTTCTTCTTCTCATGTCGTGCCTGCTATCAAGTCTTCTGTGACCCAAAATCTCTCTTTTTCGAATAGAGCTGGTGAACAAAAGGCAGGATGCACTTTGATTTTTATTTTTATATTTTCCCAATTATTTTGCAGCGAGCTAGATCACTTGTTGAAGGTAAACAAAAAAGGATCTCATTTATGCCAACCAATTCACATTAACAAGGAACAACAAATTCAGTCGGAACAGCACGAGTACTGTTTTATATGGAGATGATTAAGAAAAAAATCACGATTAATTATTTCTTTAAAGTTGATCGTTGTGGATAGTTGTTTAGTATTTGTTTGGCTGTTCCGGCTTAATTGAGTGCACTATTTTTAGATGGGTTTGTGTAATTTGAGAGTGTTCATAACTTCATATAGCCCCTTCATAATTGTGAATTCTCTAGGAAAGAAAATGCTACCCTTCCCCTGTTATGTGTATAAAATGAGTTTGATCTTTTAATCATCATATGCTGTTTTGTGTCTTGGGACTGTACATGCGTTAATTTCCCAATCACCCGAAATAAAGCAGGAGGTTTGTTTATTTGAAGTTGCTTGAATAGAAAAGAAATGTTAATCATGAAGTCTGGACCTTGATTTTAACTAATCCTCATTTGGGTTTTATTTTCTTAATATGTCAGATTTTTGGTTATTGTTTTTAATACAGTTTTCTTGGTACAAAAAGGATAGTGATATTCCTGATACTCAGTGAATCATTCAACTTATTGGCTAAGTTAGCTAAGACTTTGGTTTTATTATTTTGACCTACATTTAACAGAGTGCATTCCAAATCATTTCTGTCATTGTATTGGTAGTAGGTTTTGCAAGAAACACAAGAAGTATGGCTTTGACAAACTTCATACTGACTGTTGCTGGTGTAAGTGCGGTGGTTCTTCTGCTGAGAAGTGATGTGAAGCAATCAGCTACCATCTTCAGGCGCAATGTCAAACATATCCGTAAGTGGCTTGAAGAAGAATCTGCCAATGCCCCCAAGTAATCCTCTTCTCATTTTTCATTTTCTTCTATAAAAAAAAAAACTTTCACTCTGAACATTGTTGATATGTTTGCATAGTAGGGATGCAATTTTGTAAAATTTTTGGTAGTTCATTCGAATGCAAATGTTTCATGAAGATGGTTCAGCTTTACTGTGTTAGTTACATTCTTAAAATGGGTAAGGGTTGTGATTCTCCGCAGATTGCAAGTTGCAACACTTGATATGCTTTATATTCAGATTGGATGAGAATTTATGATGTTATCATGAACCATAGTTTTCTTTTATTTTCTCTTGATGTTGGAGAAGTGGGGGGTTAGTAAGTTAGGAGGCCCGAGAGATGTACATTTGACGGTGGTTTGAAGGGTTTAGTGTTTCATGTCTTGGATGTATTGGATCATCTTACTGACTAGGCATATTTAAGTTGATACTCATACCATTGTTAGTTTCTTTTGTTCTTGCGTTTCAGCATTGAGCCTCGTTCTTATGGTTAGAGTAATACTCTGTTACTTGGTTCTGGCCTTTGTGTCCATGGTTTTAAAAGTAGACCGATATTGATTTGTTATCAAATGATGGTGTAGAGTTGAAAAAAGTTATCCATCCAAACTTGGACAATCCGAAAGATACCACTTAAGTATGATCTTGAGGACTCAATGAATTGTGATATGAAATTTCATGTTTATTATCATGGCAACAATGTCCTCTGCTTTCTCTTGCATCTCAAGAGACATTAATATGACTTAATGGATTTTCTCTCAGAATCACCAAGGAACTGGAATCAAAAGCTTCACCAAAGGAGATCCCCAAGGAGGACAAGCACTAGTGTCGATATGGGCGTCCTGGGTTGTTCACAACCGTTGGCTATTTGTTCCTTTTCTTTAGGAATAAGTCTTTGATCAATGCCTGGATTTTCTGTTGATATCTTGTTTTTGGTCTTTAGATTTACGGATATGTAACTAGTAATTACTGAGAAAGCTCTGTATTTTTGTAACTAGTTATACGCACAGTTGTTATGACTTTATGTTGAGAAGAGATTCTGGTATACAATAGAAGCTGTTGACGCCAAAAAGTGGTTCTTTGACTTTGAGGGTCAACTTAGTAATTTTATGCCTTCGGTAATTTCAAGGGCTTCGGTAGGGAGCGTGATCTGCACAATAAGAGAACGCTCGGTAAGACCTAAGGCACCGGTGTGGTACTGGCCGTAGGCTCTCCGATGCTTAAGTAAGTTCGGGATTAAGAAAGATTAACTGACAGATCAATAGGCTAGTATGCCGTACGTTCTGCTTACCTCTATTCTGGGGTAGTTGGCCTCTTTTATAGGCCTTGGGAGGTGTGCTTTTGATGTAGAATTTCGATGTGGGACAGTGGACGTCGCTTGTGAGCGCGCCACGTGTCCTGAGAGTGGGCGTTGCCCTAATGGAGGGATCGGTAGTCTTATTGCCGAAGGCAGTGTTGACCAGCCACTGGGTGCCGAAGGCGACTTTGACCAGGTTCGATCCTGTCCACGTGTTTCTCTCTGATTCGCCGTTCATTATGGTGTAAACAGAAGCCTTACCATGTTTTTTTCCATAAAAGCCTTCCATCATGTCCAGTGAATAAGATAGAACCTTCAGATTTTTCCTAAATTTCAGCACTGAATGTGGTTAGGTGAACGCATTTGGCACCTAATTGCCTGTTTGAGAAAGAAAGAAAGAGGTCCAATTCGGCCTTTAATCAAATAGTCTGATTTCAACATATATTCTCTTTAGTTCAGCCCTCTGTCATACAATTGTCAGAATTTAACCAAATTTCGTATTTCTGTTCAAAATTCATTCAAACATACCCAATACCAAGCAAGTTCTCTCAACGAACTTCTAGACGCCAGCTGATACAGCAGAATGGAATGACGTGTTTGTATGGTTATATCTGTCACACTAGTTGATCTTATGTGTAGTAATATAAGTGATTGTCAAAGCTATATCTGTCACACTAGTTGATTTTATGTTTGGAATCAAGTGAATTATGGTTAGATAGAAATTGAACCATTTAGTTGGTTCATCCAACCGTTTATTGAAGAAAAAAAAGGTCCAACAACGTGGTTAGTAAATGTTTGACATGTAATGCCTCAAACGACTATAGTCTCGTTCAGTTGTGGGATAGAGACAGCCGGCCGGCCGGTCGATCGGCAAGTATGGTCAGGCGACTGTCTCTCTCGCTCAACCACGGAATCTTGTAATTAAAGTTCTTTCTGAAACAAAGAAAGGAACACACACTCTTTTTGAGTTGTAGGAAAGCCGTGGGGTATGGGTTTGGTATCAAATTTATTAACTTTAATCTAGCAGTATAATCATACAACACGCTAATTAAAGTCATGTTTGCAAAATCCCTTTCCTTTTTAGATCCTTAATTAAAGCTAACTGGTAAGCACATAACACATACAAAACAACAAATGAGCAAAGCAAAGTCGTGAGCAATTAACCATAACACACGAAATAGGTGAGGGTGAGGACAATGACATGTACTCAAAATTCCCATTGCCCATTTTGGTGAACAACCCAACTCCTTCAGCTCAACCTCCACCCAACAACTTTCAGACCCTTACCTAAATGACCTCCTCTCTTAGCTTAATTATATATTATAACTCAACCCAACCAACACAATCCTGCAAAAGCTTTTAGCCCTCCTCCTCCATCCAAAGCTCTGAAACATCAAAATTTTCTTCAAAATGGCTAGTAACAAGCAGCTGGAAGACAAGCGAGCTGGTGCAGAGATTGTTTACGGCCCCGAAGATTGCTACCGCCACTCCATAGACCTCCTGGAAGAGCTAGGGTTTCCCAAAGGTGTCCTGCCCCTGCAAGACCTTGTGGAGTGTGGGAGGGTGAGAGAAACTGGGTTTGTGTGGATGAAGCAAAAGCGGCCCTATGAGCACTTCTTTGTTGGGTCCAATACACGTGTCAGCTATGCCACCGAGGTGACTGGTTATGTGGAGAAGTTGAAGATGAAGAAGATGACTGGGATTAAGAGCAAGCAGGTTTTTCTTTGGGTCCCAATTTCTGAGATGAGCATAGACGACCCGGCAAGCAAGAAGATTGTCTTCAAGACCCCAATGGGTATTGGAAAGTCTTTTCCAATTACAGCTTTCATGACTGAAGAGGAGAAGCAGAAGCATTTGGAGAAGGTGAATGAATAATTAAGCAAAGGTTTCTTGTGGTCAAAATCAAATCAATCTGGGGGTGACATTTATTGAGTACTTAATTTTAATTTAAAATTTTCTTTCTTATGTTATGTTTGTGTTCATCTCTGGACTACATATTCAGTAACATATTATATGATGCTAAGATTTATTTATCATCACAGTTTCAATGTGCATTTTAAGTGCACACAATAATAAAATAAAACAACATAAAACTCAAGGAGCGAGGAAATTAAATTGGCGTGAATTGCAATTGGAAATCCCCACCTCAAAACATTTGATTGTAACACAAGAATGTCATTTCATTTCTAACTCTCCATGAAAATGACATGAAAAACATTAGCTAATCCTTTTAACCTGCAAATTACAATCTAGAAATCACTCATTGAAGAAGAAATTGAGAAATATAACATGGAAGTCATTTTGTATTCAAAGCCGTCAAATGTGTGGAGTTTTATATCAAATTATCAATGTGATGAGATAGAGAGAATGAGAGATATGTAAATACACCTCTGAGAGTTATTTTGTAATTTGTATTCAAAGTTGCTCACATGTAGCGATTTATATAGTTATCGAAAGAATAAAAGTGGAGACACACAATATTCACTCGTGATATAAAAGTTAGCAGGGACCTCTGAGAGTAGGTTTGGATCCTCTTCGCCTTTGCGCTTCTTCTTCGATGATGAGGTTCACGCCATTTTGATTACATCGGATTTTTCTCTTTTTCTCTATGTCTATTCCTCCGACTATTATTTGATTGCAGCATTTCTATTGCCGCATTTGATATTGATTTGTAGGATTTTGTTTTGTGGCTTCGGAATGATACACTTAAGAAATTTAATATATTTAAACGTGCGGCTATACATTTTCTTCCTATTGAGAGGGGCAATACTAAACTCACACACACTGCACTACGAGACTATACTTTTTAAAACAAAGATAATTAAGCTAACACATATACTCAGAAACTAAATTGAATCGCATCCAGATTTCAAGCCTCAAGGACTTTGTAGCACCTCAACTCAAACAGTAAGCACCATGGCTATACCTTGTCCATATTAAAAGTTAAGATGTCAAATGCTCTATTTATTAGTTTCGGATAAATACAGATATAAAGAAGAAAGAGGAACAAGAGGATGGATATGTCATCTTCTAAAACATTTATGAAAACAACAATCTATGCCTGCCAATAGTAAGAAAGTGAAGATTGCAGTGTGTGGCAGGCAGGCAGGCAATGTGAGGGCGATAAAGATGGACTTGGAAATGGGCTAGGGCGGCCTTTCTCTATCTTGATTGGGTCTAGGTGTCCTTAGGGAAGGTCGGCTTCAGGTACTTTGAAAGGTCCAATCACTTCCTCAAGTGATCTAGGCCGGAGTTCGTTTTAGGCTCTTGTGGGGCCCCAATGACACATTAGGTACAACATTGCTCACATTAGCTTAAAAAGAGGACCACATGTGAGTAAGCGTCGTCTTTTAAAACACGCTGAACAATAGCAAGTGTCGTCTTTTTTGGTTGATTTTTAAAACACAACGCTTGTCAATAGCAAGCATTGTCTTTTAAAACACGCTGAACAAAAGCCCACGACGCTTGTCAATAGCAAGCGTTGTCTGTTAAAACGCGCTAAACAAAAAGGCTCTTTAAGTGAATTTGACACCTAAAATTTTCAGATTTTCCCATGTCTGTGGAAACCATCCCTCTCCTCCTTGAAACCCTTCATCTCCCTACAAAATAATCAGAAAATCGATCATCCACGAAGCAATATACAAGCTTAGAGTTGAGAGATTGAGCTTTTCACAGATCCACAAGAAACCAGTTTCCTATTGAAGCTCTAGTTTCTTAGTACAGCTCTAAGTAATTACCACACATCAAGACAATAAAATAGGAAACTACTTCTCTTAATTTGACTAATATGATTATTCTGAATAATATTTATTAAATTCTTATAATATTATATAATTCTCGTAATATACAAGTCATACCATGTGGATCACATAAAATATTATGAAAATATTCTTCCTTACATTTGGTGGTACCAAAAAGAGTGTCGAAATTTGCCTTGCTATAGGACTCTAGAATCCCAAAATATAGGAAGAGCAATTTCTTTAAGGCTGGCAAAGAGGGGGGGAGGGGGGTAGGGGCGCTCACAGACAGCATGTTTGGGATTCAACCCTTTTGTAGTGCTTCAAACTTGAAGCTGCATGCACTCCCCACTTCTCAATGAGTCTCGTGCACAACAAAGCTAGTCAATGGGTTCTTGGAGGACCTTTACATGACGCTACGCGGGACGCAATTTGTTTTTGTTTTTGAAGATCCTTCTTTAATTTATACATTTATAAGTGCATGCACTCCTTAATTATGATAAGCTTAAGAAAAATAAAAATCAATAAAATGTAAGATGGTTTTTTGTCTTAAACCTATAGAAGTGATCTTCTAATCAATATAGGATTGCAAAGGATTCCCCCTGCTTGACATTCAGGTTCGAAACCCAAGGGGTTTCTTTCCTCCCAATGTAACCCAAAAAAAAAAAACTTTATATTTATGTATGTTATCCAAGTTGTTTTATGCTCATATTTACTGTTGACCCTTCTCGCAAATGTTAATTATTGTCTACAATGAACATGATCTATATTTGTGTTTCTTCATATGTCATTTATACATGTGTGCCATGGATTTTATTTGATTTTCTGATTCTATCTAAAGTCAATTTTTGATACTCTTTCATTATTTTTAGGTTGCTAGAATTTGGGTTATACTTATTTAAAATATTAAATTTGTGATATTGAAATTTAATAATTATAATGAATTCTTAAATATATTTTCCTATAAAAACTAAGTTTATTGTAACTATAAAGCTATTTAATAGAATTCCTCGCTATGCCAGTGAAAGGATTCATTGTTTATCAAGAACTCAATCCTTATCTCATATGGTAGCCTAATATATAAGTGTTTAAGATAAATATAAAGGTTTGAGATTCCTACTTCTATAAGGATTAAGATTCACTAATCCTATCACATGAAGGTTATCTCTAGGAGTTTCTTGATGGGCAAGACTCCTAGAGAGATGCATATATAGAGGGCTCCCTCCTAGAGTCGAGATACCTAAGCTTTATAGAAACTCACCCCATCTAGAATCACTACTATAAGGCTCGGCTTCTAGGAGAAGAACTCTCTGGTTTTCCTGTTGTGCTATCAACATCATCACCATGTCCGATTCAGGTTAGTGTTTAATATGTTGTAACTATCTAGATGTACATAAAAATCCCATTTTGAAAGTGAAACCCTTTGCATTCTGGTTTTCTTGCTGTGCTATCAATATCGCTTGTCCTTAGAAGCATTGCATTTTTCGAACAATAAAATAGAAGCATTGCATTCTAGGGTTTAAGCACTACCAAAAACCAACTACAATTTGTTTAATCAAGAAAGGCCCAAATTGATTATGGAGGTTCAAAGAAACGAAGGCCCATATCCATATTTCTTTTGTTTAAAGAAGTAACCAAAGGGTGGAAATTGTCGGTGCTTCAATGATAAACTTGTTTATCTAGTCGAAGCTGAAGGCCGAAGTATAAATCCCAAACCCCAGAATCCCTATGGCAAAAGCATAAGATTTGGACTCTACAAATCAATCAACTCTTTGGATTGTTCTACGTACACAGGATCTTCATTGAGAATGGCACTCGAAACTGCTCTTGGCAACCATCTTGTATTGTTTGAAACCAAACAAAACAAGCAATAGATTTCTCCATTTTGTTCAATCTGTTTGGTGTTTATAATTTAGTTGAAAAACGCAAAAACTGTTAGAAAAATCATCTTCCTATTTCATGTTAAATGGATATGACCAAAGAGATGCAAAGCTTTTCATTCAAACACGTGAAGAAAGAGAACTCAGATTTCATATATTCACAATCCCACATCGATAGAATAACCAAAAGTTAAGCACCTAATATACCCAAGTCTTGACTCAAGAAGTGCCGAGCTCTGTCACGTGAGCTTGTGACCCAATGTGGGGGCAATAAAGATGGTTTGGAAGGGATAAGAGCCTTGAGGACAACCCGTGGCACGTGCGCGCACATGAGGGGAACAGTGGGCCCTTGTCGGCGTGCCAATCTGAGTGCAAAGGAGGTACAGGTTACAGCACGCGCGTGGGGGTAGTAAGAGAAAAAGAGGTCGCCCTGAAGTGCAGGCCGTTTCGGGCTAGGCCAGCCCAGAAGTGCAGGCCTACAGTTTCTTCCGCCTTGTGAAGATGGAAGATTTCTTTACAGCTTTGTCTGTAAAGCTCGTTGGCTTACCAGAGCAGCGAGGGAAACTCTTACTGCAGTACTCCTCCAGAGTGGACCCTCACTCGTCGGCACCCCTCATGTCGCCACCCACCGTGGGCCCCCACTCTTCAACCCCCGACGTCCATCTTTTTGTGTGTGCTCTGTTTTTCTACTTTTTTTTTAAAATTCAAATGATTGGTTTAGTTATTTATTATGTAATCCTATTTAAGATTATTTTTTGTTCGGTTTCAAATTTTTAGGATAAATTGTGAGAAAATACACTTGATGTGGGTTTTCCTAATATAACTTAATAATTAGAGGTTTAATAAAATTGAGTGATGATCTTAAAATGTAATTTTTTTTATTGATATAATGTTTTTCTTTCTTGGGAATTTTTGAATATGGTGGTTTTTTCTTTTTAATTTCTAAATGAATTTTTGTTTGGTTTGAACTTAGCTTTCATATGGGGTTTCCTAATATAAGTTAATAATTAGAGGTTTAATAAATGAACATAAAAAAACCCCAAATTTCAAAAATTAAGTTATCGAGTAATTGTATTAAGCCTTTAGGTATGTTATTTATCCGTCCACTTTCAATTTTAACAATATAGTACCCCACATTGGAAATTTGTTGCTATATGGTTCCGCGATTACACTGACCGTCGCGAAATCAGTTAAGTGATGATATGTCATTCGTAGAGTCCACATTATGTGTAATAAAATATTAACAATTAATTGAAAAAATAATAAAATTGGTGTGATGATCTTATAAAAGGGGTTTTTAATTTTATATAATGGATTTTCTTTTCTTGGGATATTTTTTTTGAATTTGCTGTATTTTTTAATTTTCCAAATGAATTTTGTTTGGTTTGAACTTTTAAGGATTAATTGTGAGAGAATTTAAAGACTTGATATGTGCTTTCTTGATGTGAGATGAGGGCTTTTTATTTTAAAATAATTATGTAATGGTTTTATGCTTCTTGTTAAGGTTTCCTAGCTAGTTAACTACCTCAATTAAAATTAGAAATCGGTTAAGCGAAATCCCAAGAAGCAAATCACCAAAAGTTGGAATTGGAAAATATTTTTGAGTAAAATTTTCATCCTTTTTACTTATCTAAGCACAACATAACTCCTCAATAATTTAATTTTTAATTCTACATGTATAGACATTGTGTTGTAGTTTATAGATGGGGTGGAATCGGTTTGGTAACTGAATTGAACTTACGTAACTAGTGACCGATTGACAAGTGGTGGTATGACCAAAAAAGGAGCTGCCATCGCCCCGCCTAAAATTAGAAATTGTGTAAGTTGTGTAAGCGAAAACCCAAGAAGTAAGTTGCCAAAAGTTGGAGTTGCAAACTCTCCATGGTTTTCAATTTTTGAGAAGCAACGCATTCTAACATAAGTGAAGATGAGTAATTGTCAACTAAAGATGAGAAGATAATCATGTCAGTTTTGATGTTGAGTTTTGACAAGTTTAATCATTGTGGCTAAAACAATGTGAGTTTCACCTCATTCTTTATTAGAAATAAATTGGGCTTCTCTTGCCAAATGACAATTATTAGTCCAACATTGGCGAGATATCCTTTCGTCTCACATTTAATATACACTAATGTTGGAAGTTAAATCACTAGGCATAGTAGCGGGTTTGAGGCTCAATGTGAGGGCGATAAAGATGGACTTGGAAGGGTGTAAAGTTGCCACACAACTTGTGGCGTACTTGTGAGTGTATAAGAGGTTTAGTGGACCCTTGTCGGCAGGCCATTCAGGTCCTGAAACAAGTTTCTCTGGGTAAGGAGGGGCTGAAACGAATTTCTCTCTCTCTTTTTTTTATTTTATTATTATTATAATGTTTTTTAATTTTTAGTTTATTTTTAATTTTTTTTTTATCCCTAATCCGCTTTAGAAGTACAAAAATTTATGTCGTAGCTTTAAAAAGAAAAGGATTCTTATTTATAAGTACATGAATATATTCACACACAAATCAAGTATGGCCCTTTGTAGAATCTATCCAAGAAACATGAATTATTATATAATGTGTTATAATCATGAAGGAAATCTAACAATTGGCTTTGATTATGTTATTATTATTATATATATATATATATACACACACATACACTACTCATCATCATGTACACACACATATGTATATTTTGAAGGATTCTTCAAATAATTTTATTTAAGGGACACCCTTGAGAGTAGCCTACGAATATTTTTTCAATGATCCAAACCATCTATTTTTTAAGTTTTCATTCATAAATCATCCTTGCAAAAAATTAGACAAATAGAAAACCATTTCGACATCCAAAATGGTAAAATACTATTCTAATTGTAGGTCACTACAAGAATAATGAGGTCAAAAGCATATATCTAATGAACGTAGTTTGCATTGATTCAGATGTCAATGCATATTAAACACTGTTTGTTTTGGAGAATGGATTATTTGAAAATGTTTGTTCATGAGAATTAGTATGGGTGATTTTGAAAACTGACAATGAAAAGTTTATCAAATATGTTTTCAGTTTTTTTTTAATAATAAAAAAAGGAAAAATTGAAAAGAAAATGAAATGGTTATCAAACGGACTCTAAAATTGATAACCCAAGAAGTTTTATGCATTCAATTTCTTTGAATTGAAAACTAGAAACTAAAAATAAAATACTGAAATGGTTATCAAACGGGCCCTAATCATTTTTTGAGCTTTTTTCGTACCATCCTATTATTCACAAATTTACAGGCTACAGCCAAATCATTTTATTTTTTCAGACTCAACAAAGGTAAGCCTCAAGTTTCGAAATCATAATCCCTTTACTGGAAAAAAACGAATTCATAATCATAATCCCTAAACCCTATGACAAAGAATTACGAAACAAACCAATAAAATATGTAAAGGTATCTTAAAAAACAAACAAACAAAAAGAAGGGAAAGGAGAGAAAAGGACCAGTAAAGGTTGCACGAGATTTATATTTCCAGCAAATGAGAATAAAAAAAAAAGGGGCCAATATAAAGCTAGCATTTCTACAAATTATATCCAGCAAAACTATACAGAGAACGAAGTCAGAAAGAAGTATTTGAGAAAAACTCATCACCTGTGCAACATGTTCCAGAGAAATAGCCACAGGAGCAAATGGAGCTCGTACCTTAATCTCTGGACAACAAACCCACTTACTCTTCTTTTTCAAGTGGAAAAAAAGAAAAAGAAAAAACAAAGAAACTTGCCAGGCCGCGCAAATTTGTCCCACATCGACAAATTATACTTCGGTGGTGCTATTTATATAATCAGTTCTACGCAACTCCATTGCCGAGTCAAGTCACGCTGACTTGTGACCCAAAGTGGGGGCAATAAGGATGGATGGAAGGGCAGAGTGTGTAACGTCGTCCGCATGAAATCGGTGTCAGACGTCATATGCGAGGCGCAAATTTGGCCAGAGAAGCTTTGGGGTTGGGGCGAGATTGTGGGTTTCTGACCCCTGTCGCAGAATGGAGAGTGGGAGAGGTGGCTTTGCAAAAATGCCGCTTTGCCTGTAATTAGGTAGAGGTCTTCCGTCGCTGACAACGAAGTGGAAAGATCACACGTCTTTGTGCAACAAAGAACGCTGGCTTATTAGAGCAGCAGATGGCGCTCCGTTTGTCTGTGCTTGGGTTCCACGTGCCGGTACCCTCTGTTAGGCTCCAGGCCCACTCTTGAACCCCACCTCCATCCTTTTGTGCATCTTCTTTTTACATATTTTTGTTTTTGGTTGAATTTACTCTGTTATCTTATTTATTCTTTCCATTTTTATTTATTAAATAATTTATTTTATCTTTTTCCTTTTTAAAAAGATTTATTTTGTTACACATTTTTTTTAAAAATACATATTTTATCCAAGTGGGGAATCTGACTTGGATAGGTTCTTTTCTATGCATCAATTAAGAGAATTTCAAAATTTCAATTGCTATGGAATAAAACTTGGAAGAAATTGTGACTTCAAACTAATATCGGACCAACAATACAATAAAAGCTTAAAGATAAAGAGTGTCTGATGGACACAATGAAGTTACAAGAAAGCAAATACACGTCCAAGTGGGCCTAAATACAGTTAACTAAAAATAATAAAAGGTCTAACAAGGCCCAGAGGAATCCTATCAGACATACAAAAACTCTTCTCGGACTCCATTGTAATCTACTTGAGACAGTACAATGTGTTCGATGAGAGATTTTCAACAATATCTGCAGTATACAGATTTTCAACCAAAAAGATAACCACACGCATTAGGTAGGACATATATCAATTTCACAATAAAACCTTCTCTGAATTTTCTTATCCCTGAATTCAAGAAATCTCTCACTTCTATCAATTTCATTTCATTATTCCAATTTCAATAAGAGACAAAGACGTTGACTCAAGTGCATGAAAAACGCCAAAGTCTTTCTTCCCCAAACCATCTTGCAATCAAGAAAAGAAAAGTGATATATATGAAAGAAAATACTGGGAAGACTTTCAAAGTCTGAAACTTAGTGATGAAGACTTGTGAATTTATTGTGAAGACTTTTTGTTTTGGGTAAAATTATTGTGAAGACTTGTGAGTTTCAACATTAGTCCCACTCAATATGAGAGATAAACTAAAGATTCTATGGAGATATGATGACTGAATGGATGAGGACGTATTTTGGAATATAAAAAGCTATTTCGGTTGGTGTTTTCATTATACGTAGTACTCTATGAACATATTTTCTTTTACCTCTCTTGCACCATCATTCGTCCATCTTTCTGAATATCTTCCTTTCTCCAATACATTTTCTATGTACGCTTTAAAAAATATATATAAAAACTGAAAATGAAAAATGAAAAGTTACAAAATGGGTCGTAAATCACCAGGTAAGTTGTTTTCTTTTTCCATATATCAACATGTATATACTTTTAGTTGATGACGCGAACCCAAATGGAAACAACCATTGATGACATTGTTGTAATTTTTATGTTTTCCAAGGCTTTTACACCAATAATCAATTAAAAAAATGATAAGTGGCTAGTTTTGAGTTTTTATTTCTAAATACATTCTATATGGATTTTTGTATAATATGTGCTGCTAAAATGAACTTAATTATTTAAAAAAACCTTAATATTTTGTCTCTTTGAAAGTCAAATTGTTTCTTCCTCTTTACTAATGTGTTTGTTCCAACGTTATTTATCTAGTCTACGATGGCCCGGCCGTCTTTGAACCAACACCGAAGACATATATACATATCAGCATCAACGTTTCTCACATGTTAATGTCGTCGTTTAGCTTCTATATGTAATCCTAGGAATCAATGGTTGAGTGATAACTTGGTTGTTTACATTGAGAAAGATGTTTTTTCTTGTATTAGTAATGCAAATATAATGCGACGTTTTCATGATATATGAAACCTCGTCGGCAACAATTGTAGATTAATTGTAATGTTATTTTTTTTCAATTAATTATGAATAACATTAGTATTGTTTAAATTATAAGGATATTGAGTTGTTTTCATTTTTTTATTTTATAGCTTTTAGCTTTTAAGAACACCTCCACTGAAAAATTCCTGGGTCCACTGCTGCCCACCCGCGTATGTTCTCTTTCCCTCTCTCCTAGCTTCATGTGTTTCGGTTGTCCTCATTCAAGTAGGAGTAGAGTTATGGAACTCAGATATGGAAATATGACTATGGAAGTTCAAATGCTTTTACTGTTTCAAGCACCCATATATTATATATGCCGACATCGTGATGAATGAGAACGATTGAAAATTTGTTTCAGCTCTAATGCATGATCATTTTGTGAAGGGTAGTAGCGTTGTTGTTCCTTTAGAAAATTATCTAGTGAATTCTTTAATGTTTGTTATGCAACAAAAAATTCTCAAATTACTAGAAATATAAAAATAAAAAGAAATCAGGATTTAAACTTTGAAAATCTTGCTTGTAAAAACTGAAGAATGTTTTGTATGACCGGCCTGAGTTTTTTATGGTCCAGGGCAAAAGTAAAGAATTCGGCCTCTTCCTACTCTTACATTTTTTTAAAAAAATTTCTTCAACTAGAAGTTTAACATTCAAGATAAATAAATGATGTCGATTCAAACTTGAATATAAAAGTTCAAAATCTAAAGCATTTCTACTTGTGAACATTGTTATGTTATCTCATAGTTTCACTACAGTTTTCTGAATTCTTTATTGTACTTAGAATAGAATGAAAATTGCCAGATTTGCATTTGTTTTCATCTATGCAGGTCTTAGATTTTGTTTTGACCCATTCATTCATCAATTCCAAATAAAATGTTTACATCAACTTCAATAGTGTGATTTAGTTCATTGCAATAGATGCAATTGCAATAGAGGGTGCTATGTGATGAGCCCTCTATTGAATTGCAATAGGCTAACCATGAGACCCACATGCCAATAAACTGAAGCTATTGAACTGTACCATTGTAAGTAAAATTGCAATAGAATTTAATAGATGCCAAAATAGTTCAATTTATTAAACTAATATTGTATTAAATTATTGAACAGCCATTGCGAATGCTCTAATGAAAATATAGATCATTGACGAATACATTATATAGTCAAGAAGATACTAAAAATAAAACTCATAATAATTTTTTTATTTTATTTTTAAGAAGTAAAAGTTTCAACCAAGATCTGCGACGGATCTGAAAACTATATAAATCAAAGTTATTCATTATGAAGTCCATATCAACAGGAAAATGATTAAATCAAATATAAGTATTATCAGTAGAATGTCGTTCTTGATGAAAGAATCTTCAACACGGAATAATTTATGATGCATTGACATATATGGCCTATGAAGTATTATGAGAAGTTATGATGCGATTGTAGCTGACACCAAGAAAATTTTCCAATATTATATACAATATTATATTCTTCACTAACTTAATGACCATCCATTTCTCAGTTCCATCATGTTATTGTTTTTTTTTTATTTTCCAAAATCGAACGGTAACTTTAGATATTTTTTGGTAGGAAACTGCTTCGTCAAGCCCTCATAAATTGTTTGGTTGATCTTGATGAATGTACAAGTTAGTCAACTTTGGCACATGGAGAGCACGTGAGTTTGTTGAGTTTGTTTAAGCCTTAAGCTATTTGTCATGTATATAAGCTTATTAGTTCTTACTGAATCGTTTTATTAAGAAAGAAAATCAATACAAAATCAGATTACATTCTCTCTGCTTCTTCTTCAATTCTTCAACGTTCTTATCAAATTCTTATTCAGGTTTATGGGGAGTTGGGTTGGTCCCCCATTGCCAATTGATTTTGGGGTGGAACCTCAACTTCCTTCAAATCTGCCCCCTATGACCACTCAACCAGTCTCTTCTTCCTTCAGATATGATGTGTTTTTGAGTTTTAGAGGTGAAGATACACGCACCAATTTTACAGATCATTTGCACGAGGCTTTAGTCCGTAAGGGAATCCAGACCTTCATTGATCGAGAGCTTGTAAGAGGAGAAGAAATATCGCCAGCCCTTGTCAAAGCAATTGAAGAATCAAGAATCTCTCTCATTGTATTCTCTGAAAACTATGCATCTTCGAGGTGGTGCTTGGATGAACTTGTCAAGATCCTTCAATGTAAAGAATCAAAGCAACAAATAGTTTTGCCCATTTTTTACATGGTGGATCCGTCGGATGTACGAAAGCAAACAAATAGTTTTGGAGATGCATTTAAAGGCCTTATACAAAGCAAATTCAAGGATGACAAGCAAATTCAAGGATGGAGGAAAGCTCTTACGGAAGCAGCAAATTTGTCTGGATGGCATTTCGAGGAGGGAGCGTATGTTTCTATCTTTATCATTTTCAAGTTAAATTTTTTTTTTTCTCTCTTCTTTCTAGTTACACATTTAATTGTTACTCATTATTAAAGAAAAGTATCCTTTTGTAAAAATATTAAATTGTAGGGAGAAGATCTTTATTATTTATTATTTTTTTGTATTTTTATATTTTTGATAGTGGTAGGGCAGTATGTTTAATTTCGTGTCTTGATTCTATATTTCAGGGTTATCTATCTTTTTCAAGTTAAGTTAATTTCTTTTTCTTTTTTACTTTGGTTACATTTAATTGTTACTCATTAAAGAAAAGTATTCTTTTGTAAAAATAAACAACTGTAGGGAGAAGATTTATTTTCTTGGGTACTTTTGTATTTTCGATAGTTGTAAGAAGATTTATTTTCTTGGGTACTTTTCTATATTAATCTCTTCAAAAGGCATACAAGCATAAATGATACATAACATTAGGTTTGTGGTTAAACAACTATTACATCTTTTTTTCTTTTTTGGTCAGAACAACTATTACATCTTTTTTTCTTTTTTGGTCAGAACAACTATTACGTACTTCAGTATGAAGCTACATTTGCGTGGTTGGATGTTTAAATATGATTCATTACATATGTCTAATTCGGTTAAACAAGCAGGTATGAAGCTACATTTATCAACAACATCGTTGATGGAATCTTCAGCAAATTACCTCCCACATATTTGTATGTGGCCAAGTACCCAGTTGGAATTCAGTCTCATGTACAAGATGTGGAAATGCTTTTGGATGTTGGTGGGAATCGTCGTCGCATGGTTGGGATATGGGGGACATCTGGAATAGGCAAGACAACAATTGCAAAAGCTATTTTTAATGCAGTTTCTCATAAGTTTGAAGGTAGTTGTTTCTTGGAAAATGTTAGAGAAGGAAGCTTAGTCCAACTACAGAAGACTCTTCTTCAAGAGATTCTTGGTGAAAAGTTGGAAATTGCCAGTGCTGATAAAGGTATCTCTATTATCCATAAACTATTGAGGCATAAAAAGATTCTATTAATTCTTGACGATGTGGACCAATTGGAGCTGTTAGAAACATTGGCTGGAGATGATTGGTTTGGTGAGGGTAGTAGAGTAATCATTACTACAGAAAATAGGAGATTGCTAGACAATCGTGAAATTGAGTTGATATACAAGGTGAAGAAGTTAGATTACAACCAAGCTCTTGAGCTTTTCAGTTGGCATGCATTCCGAAGAAGTGCACCTCCAAAAGATTATTTGGAACTCGCACAACGTGCAATAGCTTTTGCTGATGGCCTTCCACTAGCTCTAAAAATTTTAGGTTCTCATCTTCATGGTATAGATATACGACGTTGGCAAGTTGCATTAGATGGTTACGAAGGAGAACCTTATACAGATATTGAAAGAATACTTCAAAAAAGTTATGATGCCTTGGATGATTGTGCAAAAGAAGCTTTTCTCGACATTGCATGTTTCTTCAAGGGTGAATTTAAGGACTCTATGCTAGGAATAGTATCCGACAAATTTATTGAAGAATTCATTGATAAGGCAATGATAACTATTGAATGGGATAAAAGGATTTTAATGCACGACTTGCTAGAAAAACTGGGCAAGGATATAGTTCACAAAGAATTCCCTAATGATCCCGGCAAGCGTAGTAGATTGTGGTTTTACGAGGATGTCAAGCAAGTTCTAACAGAAAATACAGTAAGTATAATATATGCTATTATATTCAATTTGACAAGAAAGAATACCTTATGTAACCTATAATTTTCTTAACAAAATGTGCTTGCATTTTGGTTTGTACAATGACTTCGTTTCCTAATTAATGCTTTTCCATCTTAGGGAACAAGAAATATTAAAGGCATAATGGTGAAGTTTCCAGAACCAGCTGAGATAACCTTAAATCCAGAATGCTTCCGTAAAATGGTAAATCTTCAAATTTTCATAAACCGTAATGCATCTCTATGTGGGCACATTAACTATCTGCCCAACGCGTTAAGATGGATTGATTGGAATGGATATCAGTTACAATCTTTGCCATCCGAGTTTGATCCAGTACATCTTGCTGTGTTCAATATGCCTGGCGGTAGTATTAGAAGATTGGAGAAATTGAAGGTAACAATTTAAATTAATTACTTATTTATTATTATTTCAAATACAGTTCTTATTTTCAGGAAGAAAAAAAAAATCTGAAGTTGTTTTTTTAAGGGTGTGATTTTATGTTTTTGTGTCACAGAATATGCCAATGCTGACATCTATGAATTTAAGTGGTTGTCAATTCTTAGAAAAAATTCCTGACTTATCCGGAATCCCAAACATAAAGTACTTGATTCTAAGTGAGTGTAAAAGTTTGGTTGAGGTTGATGATTCTGTTGGACGCCTTGATAAATTGGTTGAATTGGATCTTGAAGGATGTGTTAGGCTTACGAGGTTTGCAACAAGACTTAGATTGAAATCCTTAGAAACACTTTATCTAAGTGATTGCAAAAGGCTTGAGAGTTTCCCAGAAATAGAAGTCGAGATGGAATCACTGCGGATATTGCATATGGACGGAAGTGGCATAGGAGAATTGCCTCCATCAATTGCATATTTTACTGGGCTTCGAAAATTGTATCTTTGTGGATGCTTCAATCTTACAAGGTTTGCAACAAGACTTAGATTGAAATCCTTAGAAACACTTAATCTTTGGAATTGCAAAAGGCTTGAGAGTTTCCCAGATATAGAGGTGGAGATGGAATCACTACGGTATTTGAACATATCAAGAAGTGGCATAAGAGAATTGCCTTCATCTATTGCATATCTTACTGGGCTTGACATATTGGTAGCTGAGGATCCCAACCTATCTAAATTTTGTCTCAAAGGATGCAGTCAAATCAGAACATTGGAGAGATTTAAGGTATGTATTTTAAATTATTTTCATATTTTATTATTTCATATTAGAGTTCATAATTCATAAGGAAAAAAGAAACAAAAATCTTTTGAAAACCAGTGATTGATCATTTCCTAATTTGTTTTTTGACTCATAGCATTTGCCAAAGCTGAGAGTTTTGCGTTTAAGTGGTTGTCAATTCTTAGAAAAAATTCCTGACTTATCCGAGATCCCAAACATAAAGCACTTGTATCTACATAGGTGTACAAGTTTGGTTGAGATTGATGATTCTATTGGACTCCTTGATAAAGTTGTTACTTTGGAACTTGATGGATGCATTAAGCTTACGAGGTTTGCAACAAGACATAGATTGAACTCCCTGGAAAAACTTTACCTTGGTGGTTGTAAAAGGCTTGAGAGTATCCCAGAACTAGAGGTGAAGAAGATGGAATTACTTTCAAGTTTTTGTTTTTATTTTTGTTACTCCTCCCTCTCATCCTCCCTTTCATTCTCACTCTCATTTTCCTATCTAGCCAAAAAAAATAATAATAAACTAAACTAAAATTAAAATTAAAACCTGAAGTTGTTATTTTAAGGGTGCGATTTGATAATTTCCTATTTTATGTTTTTGTCTCACAGAATATGCCTAAACTTGTTGAATTGAATCTTGATGGATGCGTTAACCTTACGAGGTTTGCAACAAGACTTAGATTGAACTCCCTGGAAAGACTTTCCCTTCGTGATTGCAAAAGGCTTGAGAGTTTCCCAGAAATAGAAGTCGAGACGGAATCACTATGGACTTTGGACATATCAGGAAGTGGCATAAGAGAATTTCCTTCATCAATTGCATATCTTACTGGTCTTCAACAATTAGCAACTTCATCCAGCAACTTCGAATTACCGCTGCTTCCCAATCTATATGTATTAAGACTCAGAGGATGCAATCTATCAAAAAGTGATTTCGTCCTGCCCCTTGTCAATCTTGTCAATCTTGTCAATATTGTCTATCTTGATCTATCGGGAAACAATTTTGTCAATCTTCCGACAGGCTTTAGCAAATTTGTCAACTTGAGGGATCTTGACTTGAGTGGTTGCAAGAGTCTTTTAGAAGTTCCAGAACAAGTGCTTCCACGAAGAGTAGAATCCGTATGGCTGCATAACTGCACATCATTGGAAAAAATTCCAGAAGTGTCTTGGGTATTGCTGGATAACTGCACATCATTGGAGAAAATTCCAGAACTCCCACCGGAGGATGTCAGTATGTATCTGATTTTGACCAATTGCGTTAGACTACGCGGCTACCACGACATCACAGAAAATATTTTTCTGAATCCGCGTTTTTGTTCCCACATTATTCTTCCAGGCGATGAAGTTCCAAAGTGGTTCAGCTGTCGTAAAGATGCAACACTAGTTAAAGAGGAAAACGAGGCTAGATGTAAAGTTAGTTTTGAAATTCCTCCAAATTTAAAATGGGAGACGTTAAGATTGGTTCTATGTGTTGTTGCTAAGGTATCTATTTTCGATATTTCTTTCACGATTAGTCTCAATGGACAATGCGTCAATGAGATATCTCTTCGCGAGATGGACGAAAGACGCGAGACAGAGGAAGGTCATGTGCGGCTCACGTGTATTCCATTATTGAATCGGTACTATGTAAATTCAAGTCAACCACTGAAGCCGGGTAGTATGTGTGAAGTTGAATTTCTCTTTTATCATTGGTTTGACAAAGTGCTACCCGATGAAACGCCTTGCGGGGTCCACCTATTAGACCCCCAGGTTGCTGATGTCAGTGTGACTGAAGATTTTTATCAGTGGTTGTTGCCTGAAGCGAATGATGATCAACACCAAGACTACGAATCGACTTCCTTGTCTTTAGCATCAAAGACTAGTCTCGGCAAGAGGCCTCGCGAATCAGATTTCATGGAACTTGACGATGATCATTGTGCTAACGCCCTCGACATTGGTGATCATGAAGCTCAATGGCTTACCTTATTTACGGGACCAGCGGATCACCCGAAGAGGAGGCACATCGATCTTAATGAGGAGCCGAAGTATGTAAATCCATTAAATGTTGAATGATATCTTTGCATTTTCTGCTCATATTTTGCTGTGCGTCTCTGGTCATATATGTTGTAGTTTTCAGGGTGTGAATTTTTTTCTTCTTTTGTTTTGGGTTAAATCCTTTTTCTTAGCGCTCTACATTTGATATTAAATTTTCAGGCAATGAAGTTCCAAAGTGGTTTATGTGAGCCCCAGGTTTAGCTGTTCAAACGAACTAAATTTCCGAATAATCAAGAGGTGTGTTGAGGGCCCAGCAGTTTCTGAGATTTTAAGTTGCATAAGGCAATACATTTCTTCTCAATTGATGCATCCAGGATTTATGAGAGGTTGAAAAAAACTGTTTGCAAGCCGGATTTATCTAATGCTTTCATTCCACACAAATACTGTCTATGATTCTTCTATCTCATTCATTGGAATTGATGTATGTTGGGGACGAAATGTAACAGATTTATCTATTTCATAATTTCCAATCAAGGTTTGTTGAAAACCAGACATTAATTGTAAACAGGCTTCCAAATATGTCCAACATATTTCTGTTGAAAGATTGTGTCTCATTATACTGGTGATGTTGCTGGTAGTGGCAAGGTACAAGAATCCCAGCATATCTAAATCATGTGAAGTTGCTGCAACTCAACTGCAGGATAGTTGTTCAAGATATTTTTTATAATCCTGCAAAAGACACCAAATGGGATTTGGAACAATTGAAACTGCAAGATGAAAAGTTTGATTCTTTGAATATTGTGTAGTTTGCGAATGGATCATCCATATTGTGTAGTTTGCGAATGGATTTTGGTTCTTTGAATATCAGTTGCTGTTTGGACAGCCCTGGTAGAGCTAACATCTCCCATGGCTCCATTTACCCAAAAATAATCTGACTTTAGAAGCTGGGAAATCGACGGCAGGAATTATATAACTTCATTCTTTGTTCACAAAAGCGCATTTTTATTGTCATTGCATGACCAGAAAGCTACTATAGATGTTGAATGTTCAATTTTATCCACCCAAAATTACAAGGGGATTCTCATAGTCAAACAGATAACTTCAACTTACAATGTTAACCAAGTAAAACTTATGACTGAGGAATAAATGTCCCTACATCAAAAACAAAAATTCACTTCATACAACAATATTATAACAAGAGAGTGGTACACAGCAGTGTAAATGTAGACAAATATGCACGGCAGAACCATGTCTCCGTGGAGCGCGGCAAAACTGCCCACATTGCCGCAAAGAAAAAGCTCCGCATTGAATTGGCTCAAAACAACATATTCAAGCATCACTAACTTGGTTATATTCCTACATAAGCCACACTCTACAACAAATACAAACCTATACCTCATTTTTCAGCAGGAAACTAAAAGAAAATAAAACCACCCGTAGACAAACAAAAAATTAGGTTATACTGAACAAACAAGGAGCAATTTTTTATCACCCTAGACCAAAGTGAGGGTAAATCAGTAACTTCCATGACTTTACCAACCCCTACAGCAGCAAAGTTCTAGAAGATGGCACCTTGATAGCCAACTAGTGCAGCAAACTTCCATGTTCATTATATGCACCTCAGGTAGGATATCCACTTCTCTATGAGCTGAAATTTCAAAGGCATATATTTTCAAAAGAAGAACTCACACACTTCAGTTTGAACAAAGTAAGATACAAATCTACCCACAAATACAAATGGTGCTTTTTTTATGAATAGATAACCGAAAATAAAAATGCGAGAAGAAAAGTTCAAACTGATGAAATACTCTTAAAATACGGAATTTATGGTTGTTTGCTTCTTAAGCAAATGGAAAAAAACAAAATATTGTGCCCAACCCTCTCATGTTTCTATAACTACACCAAGACCCCACTGATTCCAATCCAAGAAAATTTGTACTTAAAATTATCTTTTAATCCCAATTCTTAAGAAACGAATTTTTAGAATTATGATTTGACACTGGCATTGAGCTAGTATGCCCCTGTACAGGGCTTCCTTTGGGGGCCCACATGCATATGGGTCACATCTGGACGATTCCCCAGCACAATTTTCTTTACATGTGAGGAAGTGTGTTTGATGTAAGCTGTATGTGTAGTTTAGGCAGGCTAAGGAGTACTGTTCATTACTATAAAAATTGAAATAGACGATGGGGGAAAACCGTCGTCTTTTTGCATTGAAAATCGTCGTTATATCCGACATCTTTTGAATGAAAAACTACGATGGTGCACCATCGTCTATTAAATGTAAAAACGACGCTTTTACTACAAACCGTTGTCTTGTTTATTAACTGTAAAGACAACGGTTTTTGGAAAAGAACTGTCGTCTATTATTTCTAAAGAAGGACAGGTTCAACAAGATCCACAAGACAAAGAGCACGAAGGGCCGAGAATTTCAAAAGAAAGGAGGCTAGGTTTGGAGCTTCACAAATTATCAGGAGCTTTAGACAGAGATTGAAAAGATGCGAACCAGAGGGGTTCGCGAAGGGCCGCGAATTCACTTAAGTGAAATTTTTATTAGCCTGTCTTGGAAAGACGACCGTGACTTCTTTCAACCGTCGTGCTATTAAAATAAACTAATTTGAAAGACGACGGTGACTTCTTTCAACCGTCGTGCTATTAAAATCAACTAAGGGTTTCGGACTCCACACCGACGGTTATTATAACACCAGTCATGGTTTGTAATGGTTTTGTAAACCACAACGATTTTTTCATTTTGCGTCATGTATCGTTGTTTTATATTATTGTAGTAGTGGTTCTACATGAGGTCATTGAAATAACGAAAATTGGGAAAGTAAATGAAACTGCCCTTATATGCATCTTAAACAATTATTCCCTGACCTCATTACCAAATTTAAGAAGCATGGAAAATTCCATCCAATCAAAGTCTAAAAAATTACAAACTTCCCAGTGATATTTGAATACGCCTATTCCTCCAAAACTGAGTTTGAGGGGTACCTTGACGGATTCATCATTTGAATATGCCTCTGCCAGGAATATTCTTCCCAAAATTTCTACATGAAGAAAAGAACTGAGAGGACAGAATGTACCTGAAGAAATACAGATGGAAGCTTTGTCTCACCAATTATACGCAAATATGACTCCACCTGCACATAAAGAAGTTTAATTCTCTAACATATCGAAACATGGAAAGCAAGGAAATGGTTTAAGCAGAAGCAAGCAATGCACAAAATGTTGTAAACATACTACTAGCATATAATCCTCAAATGTTACACTAATAGCAGTACTATAAAAAGGTGAATGCAGCACTATATCTTCTCTGCTCAATTTATCAGGGGCTGTTGAACTCAATGGCAAAAAGAACGAAAACCCTTAGCAATTTTTGCAACCCCAAAATGTTTTTCATCACAAATAACGAACATAGAGTAATGCTTCAATTCCCAATGAGGTGAACTAAATCTCAAGGAAAAATCCACCTCTGAGGTCTCAAACGTTATATGCATCAAATGGTTTCAGAGTAACTTACATAATTTTATAACTAACTAGAACACGTGGCACCTGTAAGTTATGTGTCAAATTCTTTGACGTGAAAACTCATCCTCCTAACACGATGCGTCCATGATTTTCCCATCAATTGTTGATGGTCTAAGTTAATGGATGAGACTATTTGAGGAGTCTAAATATTTAAGGGAGACATTGACCAAAAGTTCAACAGTAACCTTTGAAATTACACAAAATTTAGGGGGGGCATGCTATAACTTTTCTTTACCATATAATAACTAAAATAGCACCTTTTTAATGACATTGAATAAACCATTTATTAACATAAGGTGTAAAATTAAAGTTACATACTGCAGATGATCTCAACTGACTATCTGCAGAATCATCATCCTCTCCAAATCCCTCAGCAATCAACTTCATCAAGTTATGTGCCACCTTGACATTTACCAAATCTCCCGGACATCGGCTGTTTAATAAGCAACAACAAAATACTCCATCTATATGTATTACTCTTACCTGGATAAACCATTGATTACTTGGTGCAAATTGCTCTGCATGCTCCACACATCGAGAAGCTATATATGTTTTGTAATTGTTGTCATTAATGCTAATCAATATCAATCGTACGATCCACAATCACTTCCACATTGGAGGACTTGGTCATCTTGTACAATAGTTAAAATGTTTTTCGCTTCAGAATATCATCTGGGTCCTACATCATGCACATCAAACTTCATCTAAATTAAAAGTTTAAAGCATGATTTGAAACCAATCCATCAAACCCAACAGAATTCTCTCACCTCTAAGCAATCAGTGCCCATATATTTATTGCTCTGCTATCTCTGGACTAATCTTTATTAGTCGACCAAGGGCATCGATGCCCATATATTTCAAATTATGACTGTCACTCTGTCCACCAAATATAACAAGGAATTGGTGTTTAACTCTCCAAATAATCTACATGCAGAATATAATTTGCAGAAAATTACACTGAAAAATACAAAAACTTCAAACCTTCAAAAATCTTGAGATGACTTGAGCAGCTTGTTCTAACAACTTAGGATTTGGATATATGGCAGAAACGCAACAAATACACTCATAAAGTACAACATTTCCCATATTTCTGGTAGAATCGTACTTCCTAAAAATATCGCTGACTACCATATACATCTTCTCACTTCGACAACAATGCCAAGATCTTCAACAATCTAATCTGCATTATCAACCTAATTCCGTTACTACATTACGTTACAACAAACAACAAACAAAGCTCATTATTTCAATTCCTCTATCATGCCAAAAACTTCCCACATTAATAAGCTCAACTTCATTGAAACTAAGTAAAACCTGAATAGATGGCGCCGGCAACTGATGGTAATCGTAGGTCTTGGGCAACCTGCGCTCGGCGACCTGTTTGAGAATGCTGACAAAGCTGACCACCAAATCCTTATAAGAATTCACATAGATGGTAATGGGATCGAACAAGGGGCAGACCGTGGCACCCCTAACTCCCCGATCGTTATCACAAAGCCGCTTCTGGAAATTCGAGACCAGATGCGAAACCGAAGACGGCTATTCTGATAAAAGCGGTGAAGCGCCATGATGGCCTTCTTCCTGACAGCCTCCCTGGGATGGGCAAGCAGGTCCACGACCTGGGGCAAAACGGCAGGCACACTCTCGTCGTTGATGAGCTTGCAAACGGCATTGAAAGCAGCGCAAGCGACAAGGTAAGACTTGAGATCCTTCTGGATGGTGTTGACGATCAAGATGATCAAATCGTGATCGTCGCTGAGGAAGAGCGAAACGGCGAGGTAACCGGTGCATTTGAGCAAGAGATTGTCGTCATGGGTCATCCTGACGGCGTGGATGTAGGCGAAGGAGCCGTCGTTGCCGAGCATTTCGACGTAGATGAGGCGGATGATGTACTCCTTCATCTTGCACTTGGGAATTTCGGGCTCGGAGAGACATCGTTTTAGGGTTTCGATCTCGAGGGTAAGATGCGCTCTTCTTCGGCCTTGGATCGAGCTTCGCCGATGGACTTGACGAGGTCCAGGAACTCCTTGAATTGGCCGAAGCCGCCTTGAGACCATCGCAAGCTCTCGCCCCATGGTCTTCAGATGCTCCATTGCTGCTGATGATTGGTGGAGTTAGGATTTTGCACTTGCCAATGCGATGGAGATTAGGGTCTGAATTTGGGGCATTAAATTGGTGAGTAATTTGGACTGAGTTCAATTGCATGAAGCAGCAGAAGAGAGGGGAGAAGAGAGGAGAGAGAAAAGCAGAAGGGGCTTATTGTTTTGGGCTTTATTATTATTATTTTTTAAAATTTATTATTTTATTTATTATTATTTTTTTAAATCAAAATAAGAACTTTTTTTTTGGGTACAGATGGGCCAGAGGCCAAGCAACAAAGCAAACTACAGAGAGAGAATTCTAGTCCTAGCCAAATTGCTAGAATCAGCATAAAGGGTGTCATAGACATCGGGAGGGGGAACATCAAGACAATGAAAACCAGGGTCCAGCTCATGGCTCATTTTAGCAAGAACGTCAGCAACACAGTTTTGTTCACGAAAGACATGCCTCAGGGAACAAGTCCAGTTTTCTTGCATCTTCAGCTTGCAGCAATTAATAAGACTAAAGGAGGGTATGAGTGAGAGCAGTTGGGCAAGAGAGGAGGGAAACCACATCGCTAGCATCACATTCAGCCTCAATGTTTCGGCACCCATAATCCCAAGCCAAACGGAGGCCCCAAAAGACACCCCATAATTCAGCCTCAATTGTAGAACCTGTCCAAACACCAACACAGTCTCTAATAATTCCTCCATCACCTATGAGGCCAGACTCAGACTTTCGACTCCCATCAGTGTTAAGCTTAAAAATACCAGGCATAGGATGTTGCCAGCGTAGCTGGCATCAGACAAATTGCAGTAGAAGTTGTCATGGCCTTACGAGTAGTGAACCACTCAACAGCATACTGCAGAATCACCTGTTGAGGCTCAATATGCATCACAAATCCCTGCTCAAAAAAAGTTTACAGCGCCACTTCCATATATACCAAAGACAAACAGCAAAAACCATGTACCAAGGCATCTCATCACAAACAAATTTTCTAGACTTAAGGTTGTGAAACATGTTGAAGTTTTGGATTTGCCCGTTGGGTCCGGTCCCACTCTAACAACACCGATACTGTCCCCACTTTACCACCTGCTCAATCCGTCAGGCGTGAGGTTTTACCACAAAAGGCCTCGATGTTAGTTAGAGTGTGGTTTTTCTATTTAAACCCATTTGTTTTCTGTCACCCCACCGATGTGGGATTCCAACACTCCCCCTCACGTGTAATCACACGTGAAGATCCACACATCGGCAATTGAAACTCAGAGGTCGGCTCTCGTTGGGCCCACTTGTTTTCAATGGAACTCAGAGGTCGGCTCTTTTCAAGCTTCGTTGGCCTTCCGACTTGTTTTTTTTTTTTTTTTTGGTACAGGCCTTGGCTCTGATACCATGTTGAAGTTTTGGATCTGCCCGTTGGGTCCCACTCTAACAACACCGATACTGTCCCCACTTTACCACCTGCCCAATCCGTCAGGTGTGAGGTTTTACCATAAAAGGCCTCGATTTAGTTAGAGTGTGGTTTTTCTATTTAAACCCATTTGTTTTCTGTCACCCCACCGATGTGGGATTCCAAAAAAACAGCCAAGCATCAAAATCTGCCACAAAACAGCTAGGAAGAGTAGAGTTAGACCCAAACTTACTCCAAATAGATGTAGAGCAACTACAATCTTTTACTAGGTGCTCAATAGATTCAATGGGGTAACTGCAGCGAGCACAATTAGCAGAAGAGGCAAGTCCTCTTTTGACACGTTGGGCAATAGTCACCCTGGAGTTTGCTCATGTGGCCGATTATCTCGCACAGGGCGACAGGCTAGCGCTCGGCCCCTTCCTTCTTGGCCATCTCTACCGCACGCTTCATGACATCGTTACCGATGGGATGAAGCCGAAGCACGGCGGTCCGCTCTGGGCTTTCCAGTTCTGGCTGCAGGCCTACTTCCCAGAGTTGAGGGCGACGGCCAATATTAATGCCGCCGAGCCGCTGGCCAACGCATTTGCTCGCTCCCCTAAGAAGCATAACACCTCGGCCTTCTGTTACAAATTCTTCTACAGCTTGGCCGAGAGAACTGGCACGCAGTTCCGAGTCTGCCTTACTCGGCCGTTCCCGCTATTCCTGACTCACGACCTCTCCGTCGTCCCAGATGTTGAGACGGAAAACGATCTGAAGGAGATCTGGGGCTCCTTCTTGGTTTCGCGCGATCTTCACTGCGGCATGTCCAAGGCCGGCGCCAAGGTTTACCTGCCAAACTTTGTGGTGCGACAGTTCGGCCTAATCCAGACGGCCCCACTCCCTCCTCTGTCAACCAACAGGCTCTCGTCCTGGAGGGCCGACGTCTCTCAGCAGCACGGCGTGGCTGGCATAACCTTCTAAAATGCCACCCCTAGTAGATTGGATAGAGAAATCTCCAATCTCTCCAAGATTGTAATTTATTTTTTAAAAACAGCTAAATGGAGAAATCTTTGGCTTTTGTTTCAACTTCTTATCATACTGGATTTAGATAGAGAAATCTCCAACATCTGGAACCTTTTTCTTTCCAAAGTTTACTTTAGTTGCACTTTAAATACCTGTCATTTACCTACTTCATATCCTCTCTTGTAGTAATTTACTTTCCCACTTTTATATATTTGAATTTTTCATTTGACAAGCCAAGAATAAGGGTTTTAAGTCAGAATAAGCTTCCCTAGCCTGAAAACAAGGGCTCATTCAAGCCCAATGCAAGGTTATCGTGGGCCTAAATTAGGTTTGTGAACCCAATCAACGGAACATTAACCTTAACATTGGTTTTTTTTGTGTGGTTAGGTACTGCTCGCATTTACCAAGCCATAAACGCACGATTGAAAGAAAATTGAAGTCCTCTTAATTGAGGCATAGAAAAGAACTCATTTGAGCCAATACCCCCCTTGAAGCATAATGGCTTGATCAGAAGTAGAGAATAAGCGCAAACCCATCAAATACAGCACTCTACATTACATACACCAGGTCTATTGGGCTAGTTTCATCCCCAACAGTGGCACTCCTACGAAAAAGGGCCAGAGGAAGCAAGCCATCAAGGTGCAGCCGGTGCGTCCCACTCTTCTCAACTTGATCCAACTTTCAATTTTGCCTGAAGATTGAAAGAGCCCTCTCGCAAGCTAGAAATCCAATCGAGGCATTGGTGTTGACCCGACCTTTTCCTCTTTCCCGCTTCATTCCCAAAAGAATCACCAAGAAAGAAAAAGAAAGAGACCATCACGCTACTACTAACGATGACGTTGATCATGAAGATAACCTTCGAAAGCAGAGGCATATTGATATTGGTATTCAAGGGGAGCAACCATCCACTTCAGACGACAATCAATGATTTGTTTAGATGGGTACGTAATTTACTTTCGTCCAAATAATTAAATATTTTTTCTTTCTCGACACAAGTTTAACTTTTATTTCTTTTTCTTTTTTGTATGCTGTTGTTCTAGAAATTGGCGTTCTCAAGATCGTGCTGCTTTTGGTTTCCAAAATTGATTGTTGAGTTGAGTTGAGCTGTTTAAATTTTCGCATGAGCTTGTAAAATAATAAGACATCTTTGCCAGGTCCTAGGCTGCACCCACCCGCGTACGTTCTCTTTCCCTCTCTCCTAGCTTCATGTGTTTCTGTTGTCCTCATTCAAGTAGGAGTGGAGTTATGGAACTCAGATTTGGAAATATGACTATGGAAGTTCAAATATTTTTACTGTTTCAAGCACCCATATATTATATATGCCGACATCGTGATGAATGTGAACGTTTGAAAATTTGTTTCAGCTCTAATGCATGATCATTTTGTGAAGAGTTGTTCCTTTAGAAAATTGTATAGTGAATTCTAATGTTTGTTATGCAACAAACAATTCTCAAATTACTAGAAATATAAAAATAAAAAGATATCAGGATTTAAACTTTGAAAAACTTGCTTGTAAAAACTGAAGAATGTTTTGTAGGACCGGCCTGAGTTTTTTATGGTCCAGGGCAAAAGTAAAGAATTAGGCCTCTTCCTACTCTTACATTTTTTTTTATAAATTTTCTTTAACTAAAAGTTTAACATTCAAGAGAAATAAATGATGTCTATTCAAACTTGAATATAAAAGTTCAAAATTTAAAGCATTTCTACTTGTGAACATTGTTATGTTATCTCATAGTTTCACTACAGTTTTCTGAATTATTTATTGTATTTAGAATAAAATGAAAATTGCCAGATTTGCATTTGTTTTCATCCATGCAGGTCTTCGATTTTGTTTTGACCTATTCATTCATCAATTCCAAATAAAATGTTTACATCAACTTCAATAGTGTGATTTAGTTCATTGCAATAGATGCAATTGCAATAGAGGGTGCTATGTGATATTGAATCGCAATAGGCTAACCATGAGACCCACATGCCAATAAACTGAGGCTATTGAACTGTATTTATTGCAAGAAAAACTGCAGTTCAATTTAAAAGATGCCAAAACTGTATTCATTGCGGATGCTCTAATGAAAATATAGATCATTGATGAATACACTATATAGTCAAGAAGATACTCAAAAAAATACTCATAATAATTTTTATTTTTTTTAAGAAGTAAAAGTTTCAACCAAGATCCGCGATGGATCTGAAAACTATATAAATCAAAGTTATTAATTATGAAGTCCGTATCAACGGGAAAATGATTAAATCAAATATAAGTATTATCAGTAGAATGTCGTTCTTGATGAAAGAATCTTCAACCATATTACGCGGAATAATTTATGATGCATTGACATATGGCCTATGAAGTATATTATGAGAAGTTATGATGCGATTGTAGCAGAGCCTTTGCAAAGGACTTTTTAACATTTTGCTGAATTATATATGGTCATGTGAATTTTTCAAATAATATACTCAAAAAAGAGTTATCTCTTTTCTTGTCTTTTCCTGCAAAAAAGAGTTTAATACCCAAACGAATCATTACATGTTCCCTCTACTATTAGCTCAACCAGATGAACTGTACAAGTGGGAAGGGGAGGACCCATTACAATTCCAAAATCTCTAAAATATGGGAATTCCATGACAAAAAGAAAAAGAAAAAGAAAAGGGAAGCTGCTCAAGAAGAAAAAGTTTCAACTATAGAATATTATATTCTTCACTAAAAAGAAAAGGTATTTATTTATTTTTCCAAATGGAACGGTAAGTTTAGGTATGTTTTCTTTTTAATGTTTTCCCTTTTATTTACAGCCGATCCAACGGCTGTGTTTTTGGGGGATTTTTCTTTTTAATTTTTTCCCTTATAAATACCCGCCACATTTCTTTCTCCACCAAATACATTTACAGAAAATAAAATAATAAAAAGGAAAATTAGCACATTAGCTAAATTACAACATAAAACATTATTAGGGCCTCAAATGTAAAATGCATATACAGCCGATCACATGCTAGTCACGTGGGCTTTTTTAAAAACAAGTGAAACTGGTTGTTTTGGTTTTTTTTTTTTTGGTCTGAAGATGGAATTTCATAAAAGGGCAAACAGCCAAGAGAAGTACAAAGCCCATAAAACAGCAAAGCACAGCGTACAACAAGACATAATAAAGACGCAGCTACAGAGAAGGAGGACAACTACAGAGACGTAGTCATAAGACAAACAGATACGTCGAGAAGTCCACACAGCCGCAACCATTAAGCACTCCTTGGGGGGCATGGTAAACCATCCTTGTTTAGGATATGCATAAGGGAGGATGGGGGTCGGTTGACCCATACTTCAGGGCTCATCCTCGAATTGGCAAGCATTGCCAAATGATCTGCCGCCTGGTTAGCGGTTCTAGGAATCCACGTCCAAACGTAGGTCTGGAAGCAGTTCAAAGCATCCCGAACAATACTTAGGATGGGATAGATTTCCCACTTTCCTTTGGATAAAGAGCCCTTCAAAGGAGAGATTACGTCCTTGCAATCAGATTCAAAAGTGACATGACGATAACCCATCTCAGCAGCGAGTTTGCAACCTTCAAGACAAGCTAGTGCCTCAGCCTCTATAGCAGAGTTCGCCACTGATGGGATGGATGTACCTTTGATAAAATGTCCATGGGTGTTCCTAATCAAGATTCCAATGCCAACCCTCTTTGAGTTTGGATTCCAGGAAGCATCCACATTAACTTTGACAAAAGGGGAGGCGGGGGGGTTCCACAAATGTTGCTGGTTGTCATTAGAGAGGGTGGGAGGCTCAGTTTGATGTCTGCCATGATCAAGGGAGCCAAGGAATTCATTGATGGCAATAGAGGCAGCATGAATAGTTCTAGCTGGTGAAAGGGAGAAATGTTCCAGCACCGCTTTGCACCGATCCTTCCAAATCTGCCAGCAGAGGTATGCGATAACAGTTAGGCATCGTGATCGCTCCTGTAGGGTCTTCCCTTTCTGAATAACAGTCCATAACCACTGGCCAAAAGATGTCACAGTCTGACGATTTATACGCAGGTTGAGGGAGCATCCGAACCAGACAGGCTCCACCCAAGGGCAAAGGAGAAGGATATGTTCAGCCGTTTCCGGTTGATCATTACATAGAGGACACATAGGCGATCTAGCAATTTTCTTTTTGTGCAAGTTTGCCGATGTAGCAAGGCAGTTTCTGAGAGCACGCCACAGAAAGTTTCGAATTTTTGGTGGGACATCCGCTTTCCAAATCTGTTTCCAAAGCCTTGGATCAATCGCCATTGAAGAGGAAGGGCGCGGATTTGTTCGCCTCAAATTAGAGTTGTGGAGCCAATGGTAACCGGAGCGCACGGAATAGGATCCATTCTTTTCCATTGGCCAAATCAGTCGATCTGGCAGTCTGCTGCTACCAAACTTGATCCTTGTAATTGCACAGGCATCATTAGCAGAAATGGCATGCCTAATTGGGTCCAGATTCCATTCATTGAGCTCCCTGTTAATAATAGCTTCAACTCGTAAGTTTCGATCAAGATTTTCAGTAGAAGGTAGGCGAGGACAAGCGTTTGGAGAAGTCGGCAGCCATCGATCAACCCACAGTCTAATATGAGCCCCGTTCATAACTTGCCAATGAGCACCACGAAGCAGGATGTCCCTGCCCTCGAGCAAGCTTGCCCATGCCCACGAAGCACGACCACTCTTCTTCGCTTCCAAGAAATTGACATTTGGGAAATATCTACCTTTTAGAACTTTAACCCACAAAGATTGAGGCTCCATCAAAATTCTCCAGCATTGCTTTGCTAGAAGAGCAAGGTTGAACTCGTGGAGGTTGCAAAAACCCATTCCCCCCTCTTGCTTCGGTTGCCCAAGGGTGTCCCAGTTAATCCAATGGAGTTTCTGATTGTCTCCATTTTTGCCCCACCAGAAGCCAGCCAAAATAGAATCAATTTCTTTACAGAGGGTGGTAGGAAATTTGAAGATATTCATAGGATAAGCTGGAACAGCAAGTGCCACTGATTTTATTAATATTTCACGGCCTGCTTGTGAAAGGCAACGTTGATTCCAGCCATGCACCTTCCGAAGAATTCGATCTTTCACATACACAAGCGCTTCTTTCTTTGCTCTGCCCCAGGAAGTGGGAAGGCCCAGGTATTTCCCTGCATCAGTAACATCAGGCATGCCTAGGATCTCACACATTGAAGCACGGACAGAGGAAGGGGTGTTGGAGTTGAAAACCACATTGGACTTGGTCAAGCTCACTTGTTGTCCAGACGCAGTGCAATATGCTTGAAGGAGGCGAGATAGATTCTGACAATTTTGTGTGGTGGCCTTCAAGAATATGAGAGTATCATCTGCAAATAAGAGGTGGGATAGGGTAGGACCTCCAGAATTCAACTTAATACCTTGTAACAAATCTGTCTCACAAGCATTTTTTATTAGCAATGACAAAACTTCACTAATAAAAAGAAATAAGTAAGGGGAGATTGGGTCACCCTGTCGGATACCACGGGATGGGGAGAAGGCGCCACCCGATTGACCATTGATCACCACAGTGAAGTTTACTGTTGTAACACAACTCATGACTAAGTGAATCCAACCTGCATTAAACCCCATTTTTTGCATAACCCTCTCAAGAAAATCCCATTCCACGCGGTCATAAGCCTTATTCATATCGAGTTTCACTCCCATTTCAAAACTCTTCTTAGATTTCTTGAGTTTCAGAGCATGGAAAACTTCATGGGCTACCAGGATGTTATCTTGGATCTGTCGCTCAGGTACAAATGCATTTTGAGTTGGTGAGATAATGCTGGGTAGGTGAGGTTTAAGGCGGTTGGCCAAAATTTTGGAGAGGATCTTGTAGGAGAAGTTGCATAGGCTAATTGGCCTAAATTGGGAGACGGTTTCAGGATTGGGAACTTTTGGGATAAGGACTATTTGTGTGGAGTTCAAAGGCTTTGGGATGGCTTGGCCTGTGAAAAACTCAGCAGTGAAGCCCTGAATATCATTGTGAATAATTCCCCAGTATTTGTGATAGAAAGTCCCATGGAAGCCATTAGGACCCGGAGCCTTAGTGGCCCCCATCTGAAAAGCAGCATCTTTAATCTCCTCGAGTGTAATTGGCTTGGTCAGGTCTCTGTTTATTTCTTCAGTTACCACTGGTTGAACACAATTCAGGATGGAATTCCAGTCTCTGCTTCCACTTGAAGTAAACAGCTCTTTGAAGTGTGCCTCAAAAGCCCTGCGAACCCCCTTCTGCGATTGCTCCCAATAGCCATTGTCCCCTTTTATCCTTGTGATCTTGTTTTGTCTCCTTCTTTGGATAGTCGCCTGGTGGAAGTAGGAGGTATTAGAGTCTCCATTTTGCAACCATTTGATTCTGGAACGCTGCTGCCAGTAACACTCCTCTTTTCTCCATAGGTCAGCCAACTTGGTCTTTATACTAGAGATATTCTCACTATTCTCCTCCCAGCTGTGTTGCATGAAGTTTAGTTGGTCCATCAGACAGTCAATTTCGATCTTGTTATTCTTGAATTTCCTTTTACTCCATTCCGTAAGAAGGTTTCGACATGTATGCAGATTCTTCCGCCATTGCGACATCCATGGACCGTTGAGGCTACTGCTCCACGCCCTCTCAATGACCTCTCTACATTCTGGATCCTCCGCCCATGAGGGTTCGAACTTAAATTGTCTTTTACCAAACTTTCCATTTTGAGTCGTTGAGATAAAAATAGGGCAATGATCTGAGCCAATTACTGGAAAGTGTAAAACCGTGGTGTCTGGCCATCGAGTTTGCCAAGCTGCATTAACTAGTCCCCGGTCGATTCTTTCTTGCACAAAGTGTGTGTTCCTTGTGCCACTCCAAGTGAAACTCGGACCACTAAACCCCAAGTCAACAAGCTCGGCCTTCGTAGCAAACTCCAGAAGATATCCAGGTCTTGAATGGGCAACAGCAGCCCCTCCAGCCTTTTCATAATGCCATATGAACTCATTCATATCCCCCCCACAGAGCCAAGGATCACATGTTGCACGGAGCTGCGATCCCATCCACCCCCAAAAGGCTGGTTTTTGCTCTCTGTGTGGCGTGCCGTAAATCCAAGACACACGGAAGCAAGAACCATCCCTTAGAGCATGCATCTTCGTGTCAATCAGGTTTTCAGAGCTAAAAACAACATCCACATTTACAGACTCGTCCCACCAAAGGCTAAGCCCACCTGCTAAACCATTTGGGGGGACATTATAACTGTTTTGGAAGCCCATTCTGCGTCTAACTCGGTTAATTCTGCTGTTCTGCATTTTTGTTTCCATTAAAAATACAGCAGAGGGTCTGTATTTTTTTATAAACCCATGAAGGGCACGAACTGTCAGGTTAGACCCTAGGCCCTGACAGTTCCAGAGGAGGTAACTCATGGCTCCCGTGCGGCTGTTTCAGGCCAGCCGCCACCGCCCTGGGAGTCTCCTCCCACTTCATCCGTTGTATGTTCTCTCACCCTCCTCCAATCTTCAGTTTCTGTAACCTTGACCTCCTGAAGGCTTTCCTCCGAAAATAGATTTCTTCTCAAGGCCTGACCTCTCCTACACTTTGCTTTTCCATAAGGCTTAACTGTCCTTCTTTTTGACGATCCCGAGCTTTCTTCATGCTGGGAACATTTTGCCTTCTTATCAGGAGATTTGAAATTGCCAACCTCTTCCCTTTCAGCACTTCTTTTAAGCCCCATGCTAGTAAACATGTTGTTTACCTGGCCCACTAGTATGGGGGTAATTTGCTTTAGCCGTGGTCCAAAGGGATTTGGGAATACAGGTTCTAGTTGCAACTCTCTTCCAAAAGGCCCATCATCAATCCTGTCTTCTCTGTGGCTTGGGCCTGGTCTGGTCCAGTCAGTTATAATAGAGGCTCCCTTTGTGATTTGGGCCTTCAGTAATTCCATTCTCTCATCTTCCGAAATGGGGCCCTTCCTGCCTGCTGGCCTAATAAATTCTGAGGGCAAGTTAATTTCTTCTAAAGTTACCGTGCTATTGTATCTTCTTTCTATTGCATTTCCCAACATCTGATTTGTTGCTCCTTGAATCTCGCCTGCCATGAATGTGTGGCTCGAGGGATTTACAGAGTTGCTCATGAGGAGCTGATTTGTTGTGTCTCCATCGGCCTGAGTTACATCGTGAGTCCCAGCTGTTAGCAACGGCTGGATTCTTGGGCCGCGTGTCCTGAGAGGACCTGTCAGCTCGTTGGTTTGGTCACGGCTTTCAGAGGCAATTTCCTTCCTGCACTCACGCGCTTGGTGCACGCGCCGCCCCCCTCCATTGATTCGTCTCTGATTTGGTGTTGTTGCCGCCCTTCGCTCACCTTGCGGCGCCGATATGGGTTTGGGTTGTTCATACAGCTCTCTGATAACTCTGGCTCTCGTCCAGGTACTAGGGGCGGCCCTGGGGTGGTGCAAGTGGCGCCACTGCACAGGGCCCCAAATTCTTGAGGGCCCCCGAAAAAAAAAATTGTTTATATTATATATATATATATTAATATTATATAAATTGTATATATATTACAGTGTGCTAAACATTTGCACAAGTGTGCGTATAGTGGAGTTGGCTGCAGCGTTTATTAACTTAACAAAAGGGCCTGACTTCGATTCTCATTGAAGTCCATCTATTTGCCCTTTTTTTTATACTATTTTTGTATTATAACAACAAACTTTACATAATTATAAATAAATAAAAACAGAAAGCCTGTCTTTTTTAAAAAAAATACTATTTTTGTATTATAACAACAAACTTTACATAATTATAAATAAATAAAAACAGAAAGCCTTAAAAAAAGAAACTTTCTACTCCCCCCTTGTCATTCTTTTAAAAAAATTTAAAAAAAAATTTCTCCTCCAAGAAAAGTACTCTCTTCATTTAAAAACAAAAACAAAAACTTCATAGTTTATTATGATTCTCTAGTACGTAATCATCATCATTCATCAATCTCTCTTTGGTTATTTTTTCAATCTTGAGACAATTTTTATTATTCTTTCAATTTCAGGAATTTCAACACCAAAAAAAGAAAATCCTAATTCCTAAATTCATAAAGACCATCAAAGTTAAATAGTCAGCTTCAAATCTCAATTCAAATTCAAGTATATATCTAAAATTTCAATCTACTCTATATATTACATGACTTATTATGAATTTGATTTCGGATTGTCATGGCATGTTTATTGATGGTGACTTTTAGTTATAAAAAAAATGTTTATGACATTAAGTTATGTTAAATTTTTATTTATAATATTTTTGTATTAGATTATGTGAGACCCCAATTTAAGTTTCGCACAGGGCCCTCAAAATCTCAGGGACGGCCCTGCCAGGTACCATATCCCGCAGCTCCTTCCTCCGCTTTCTCTTGTGGGCATTCGGTGTTACAGTGCCCAAGTCTGCCACAGTTATAGCAGAAATCAGATAGACGCTCGTACTGCAATTCTGCCCAGGTTTCGGAGCCATCACTGCGAGGGAGCCAGAAGCCCGCTGGAAGGGGCTGGGTGGTGTCTATTTCGACTCTGAGGCGCAGGAAACCTCTGGCTTGGCTGGGGTTCTCATATTCCACCAGATCTCCAATTTTCCTCCCAATCTTCACAGCATTATCCTCGGTGCATAGATTCAAGGGAATTCCTCGAACCTGTACCCAAAAAGGGACCAGATGGGTATCAATTTCTTCCACCGCCAGCTCCAATGGCCATCTTCTAACCGAGAAGCAGTGACGCATGACAGACCATGGGCCACGCTCCAGGATCTTCCTTGCCATGTCCTCATCCTGGACAGAGATGGCAAACAGGTTCTCACGTATCCAGATGATCTTTGCTTCTCCGAACTCTTGCCATGCTGTTTTCAGGATGTTTTTGATAGCCCCACGATTGGGCATCTTATTTGCTATTACCGCACCAATCAGCTTTGGACCATTTTCCAGTGAGGAGATGCCCAAGGATTCCTCAAGTTGGATTGTCAGTTCCTCTGTGTTGTGTCGTGCCATGTTTGAGTGGGATAAGTGCTCTAGTGGGTTCAGGATGAAAAGAAGCAGCTTGATTGCTCTTAGATGGGCATGTGTTTTGAAAATATTGATTGTTATTGCGATGGAAAAAGCTATGAGGTAAAGCGAGGGATTTAAGGAACTGATGGGATTGGCTAATAAAGAGTTTGGTATGGTAGTTGGCAAGGAGTTAATGGTATATCCTGGTATGCAGTATAAAGAACCTAGGATCCGAGGTTGCTGCCTTGCATTCATGACTGTAGGCCGTCAATTGCCGAGGAAATAACTCTGACCAGGGCTCAAGAAGTGCAGAACCATTAAGTACTTTGACTGACACAATTTCGTAGGTATTGAGTCCTGGTACAAGGTGGGGGAGCAGGACTAAAAGTCCAGGGATGGATTCATTAGAACTGTGGGTGGGTGTAAAGAGTAAATGAAACAGACAGATGCAGATTTGTTTGAGATTTGAGGGACTAAATGCGATGGAGATGGGTCAGGATCTAAGGAACTTGAAAGCAATGGAGGTGGGAAGAGATTTGGCAAATTAATGGCGTTGGGGCTGAGTTAGGTGTTGAGGGAACTAATACGGTGGAGATGGGTTGACAAGCAACAGCTAAGACCAAGCTTAGTGGGGATCACCAGGGACGGTGAGGGAGCTCTCACAGAGGAGAGAGTGTTTTTGCCATCAAAAGTTCCCCTTTCTTCATGGAGAAGAATTGTACCTGCACCAACTGGTTGTTTTGGTTAACCGGTTAAAATATGGAAAAAAAATCACCCTTTCAACACCTAGGACGCGTACTCCATTTCGTCTATCTCCTCCTCCACAATTCTGCACAGCCACAGCTCTATTTCGTCGAAATCACAGTTGCGCAGCTTTCCACAGCCTGAAGAAGTCCCCCCACTTCGTCTTCTCCATCTAAAGAGCAGATTTCAGCCAAAACCCAGAAACCCACTTCGTCTTCTCCAGCTGCTTCCTCCATCTCGGTAAGTTCGTGTGTTGATTTCATTTTACAATCAAGAAGACACTGTTACTAATCGGTTAAGGGTGTGTGCTTTCAGTTCTCTTTATGCCAGTTTTGGTTTCTAAGAGTTTGAGGAGAAACTAAGGAGATGAGAATTGAACTTTACGGTTTCTGTTTCTGTAGTTTCTTAAAAACGAAATCATCAAGTCACTGAAAACAGCAGAGTATGATACGTTTGGAATGTTATTCCTTTCTTTTACTTTGTTTCTTGGAATTTAAAATTAGAATGAAATTATCTGTGATTGCATCTTTTATTCCTTAATTATACAAACCTCTGTCTTAACTTGTGTGATAGTGTTTTTAGAATGGAGTGAGGGGACTGATGTTGGATGTGTACGATTTCGAGAACGATATCTGGCTTTGCCATTCTTTTCGGGGGCAATGTTTCAACTTCACTGCATTTGTAATCTCTCTTCCATCTTGTCAACTTAACACTTATTCTTCTTTTGTGTGAATTTTTCACGGTGTGGCTGTAAATGAAATTTTGGGTTTTTCCAATTATTTGTTCCTTTTAAAATTTAATATGTGATTTACAATTTTGGCTGTAAATGAGAATTTGGTAGATTATTGTGCAGTTGATTGAAGAAGTTAGAAAATTAAAGTTATGCACTTAACGAACTGCTCTATTTTTGCCTTTCAGTAACTTGCTGCTCTAGGTAAACATTGATTTGTCTTCCCTCTTTGTGCCAAATGATAGACAACTCCAATTTTGCCGCATATATTTTTATTTTATGTTATGATTGTTAGTAAGTAATCTCTATTAAGTCAGCCAACCAGCTTTCATTTTTGTTTTTTGGTAATCAAATCAAGGATTTTGTTATCATGTTTATATGATGTGAGTGAGGTGATTTTTGGTGCTGTAAATTGCTACTCACTAGTGATTTTGAATTGTTGTTTCAGTTTTTTCACTGTTACAAAGTTAGCTTCGTTGGTGCTCTCTGCTCTCTAACTGTTCATGAACTTCACTGTTTAGTTTGGTCTCTACCCTGATTGCATGTTAACAATTCCAGAAATTAATTATTCAAATTTTGTATTTCTTTTCCCACTATGCGTTTATGGGTTGTTATAATGCCTCTGGATCTGATTATATATAAATACCCATGAGGCCTCTGATTGTGTATGATTTAATTGTGGTGGGAACTTCACACAGGACTTGGCAAGCAAGTCGATGTTTCAGTAATTTGTTGGTTATCTGAAGCCTGTATTGCAAGCATTAGTGCCTGGTATGAAGCACTCGTTTCAATCTCTTAAGATGTGCCATGTAGAAACCCGGAGATCATTTATGTACCCTTTATGTTGGTTTGTGTTTGCTTGAATTCCAAATACATGAAGGGTGCTGATATGTTTAAACTCAACTTTAATAACTTGAAAGGGAAGATGGGCATCTGTTGTGTGAACAAAAATTTATTAGGTAGTCAAAATATAGAGCTTCTGTTGGTCAGATTTTTGGTGTACTTGATTAAGACTTTTTTTTTAATTGCATAAATGAAAACCCAAGGCCTTTTAACGAAGTTATTTTCTTTATGTTTTGCTTGTGTTTAAGATCAGGATCGTGGAGAACAAAAGAAAGGTTTTCCTAGACTGTGTTGCTCGCGATCTTCCAAGTGCTAGATAACTTAGTTCATTTTGAGTATTTTTAGTTTTAAATGTAATTTTTATTGCGATTTAAATATCATGTTACGATGGATAGATTTGCAGGTTGTAACTTTGTATATTCAATCATTGTATCTAATTATATTTATTTTAATTAGTTTGCAATTTCAATTTTCAATTTATTTTTTAATATATTTATTTTATTATTATGTTTAGCTCAGTTTTGCTACTGAATCAGTTATGAAGCTTTGCAGAAGTGAATTAACATAAATTAACCAATGCCCTTTGGTTATGTTGGTTGTTGATTGATTGCAAATAAAACAGATGGAGGAAAGGGTAATTGTACACCGATGTCTAGTTTTTGTATCATAGGACGTGCAATTGCATAGTCTCTTTAACCTAAACTGGAATAAAATTCATTTTTAATGACTTTTGTAAACCAAGATATGCAATTGCATACCATTTATGCAATAGTTGACCCTATATATGCAATTATTACCATTTGTACAAACAAATTTCACTCTCTTGCTTTCTCGAAATACACAAACTAGTGTAGATTTAATAAGCAAGTGAAACTTTTTTGGGTTTTTGGAACTCAAATGGTTTTTCAAGTTCTTGGAACTCAAATGGTTTTTCAGGTTCTTGTACTCGACATCAATATTTTAATCATTACCCTTAACATGGATAGTGATGAATCCAATTTCTTCACCTCACAAAGGTAAGACTAAGGATTAAAATACCGGCCGTGCAACATTGGGCCTCCAATTTATGGATATTTTGGGGGATATATCGTTATAGTTTTAGGTATCGAGAAAAAAATCAACAAAAATGACAGACATATGCATTGAAATACATAATTTTGGTGTAAAATTTTCATAAATGTTATGTACATTATCAATGAATGTATTGAACAAATAAAACTCAAAATTTACTAATAATAAGATATACATATGATGAAATATAAGCGGTTTGTAATACGTGTTAATGAAAAGTTTGAAAATAAAATGTTGATTAGAATGAATAAACCATGCATAAATTCATAGTTTGTTTAAATATTGGATTACAATTTAGACAAGTGTCCATCTACATAAATGAAGAGCTCTTATGAGGTTCAAACAATGAGGAACAACCATCTAGATTCATACAATAGTCATACCAAGTCATGTAACCCGAGCAGTTTGTAAGCCATGTTTGAACATGGTGCACATAGGTCTATATGGGATAGTTAGGATTAACCCAACTAGTAGGCATGGGCGGCCCTGGCATGGTGCAAGTGGGGCCACTGCACAGGGCCCCTGATTTTTGAGGACCCCCGAATATTTTTTTACTTTATATAATATATATTAATATTATAACAACTGTATATATACTCCAACGTGCAGCACATTGACACAAAAGTGTATTTAGTGGAGTTGGTTTCTAGTGCATATCCCTTGGTGCAAGGCCTAGGTTTGAGTCTTAGTTATGTGAATATATTTGTAATTTTATTCGCTTTTTATTGTAAGAACAAAATTTGAAATAGTTTTAAAAAAGAAGCAGATGAACAATACAAGGGAAAAGATCCAATTAAATTAACCATAGTATATATCACACCCATATGCTTTCTCCTTTAAAAAAAAAAACTTTCTTCGACTTAAAACAAATATATATATATATATATATATATATATATATATTTCATGTCTTCTTCTTTCTCTTGAACTCTTTTTTTTCTTACCGAACATTTACTGAACGTTCGCATAAACAAATAGCCCGTTTGTTTGAAAAAGTAAGTTAGTTGGGTCCATTTTTCTAGGGAACGGGCAACTTTACTCAACGAACGCAACCCCCTGCGTTCGTGTGAACAAATAGCCCATTCGTTTGAAAAGGTAAGTCAGTTGAGTCCATTTTTCCGGGGAACGGGGAATGGGCAACTTTACTTAACAAATGCAACCCCTGAGTTCGCATGAACAAATAGCCCATTTGTTTGAAAAAGTAATTTAGTTGAGTCCATTTTTTCGGGGAAGGGGTAACTTTACTCAACAAATGCAACCCCTTGCAATCGCGGAACAAATAGCCCGTTTGTTTGAAAAAGTAAGTTAGTTGAGCCCATTTTTCGGGGGAACGGGCAACTTTACTCAATAAATGCAACCCCTTGCAATCGCAGAACAAATAGCCCGTTTGTTTGAAAAAGTAAGTTAGTTGAGCCCATTTTTCTATGGAACAGGCCACTTTACTCAACGAATGCAACCTCTGCATTCGCAGGAACAAATAGCTCGTTTGTTTGAAAAAGTAAGTTTGGGTCCATTTTTCAAAGGAACGGGCAACTTTACTCAAAAAACGCAACCCCCTGCGTTCGTGTGAACAAATAGCCCGTTTGTTTGAAAAAACAAGTTAGTTGAGTCTATTTTTCCGGGAAACGAGCAACTTTACTCAACAAACGCAACCCCTGCATTCACGTGAACAAATAGCCCGTTTGGTTGAAAAAGTAATTTAGTTGGGTCCATTTTTCCGGGGAACGGGAAACTTTACCCAACGAACGCAACCCCTTGTAATCGCAGAACAAATAGCCCGTTTCTTTAAAAAAGTGTCAACGAACGCAATGAACGCAACCTCTACTGCCATGTGTCTATTCTGACCTAGGGAATTTTTGGGTGTAAAGGCCAAAGGATCCCTCATTTGGCAGCCGGCTCTTTTGGTGTGGAAGTTTTGGAAAGTTTTGCTTGCTCTTTCTCTTCTTCTTCCTCATGAGAGAACCATCTTTTTCATCTATGAGTTTTTCCAAATTGATCTCTTTTTGAAATACTAATCAGCATCTAGCTTATTAAAACACTCTCTCATTTATATCTAGGTCAGATTCAAGACTGATTTCTTCAAGAGTATGGTTTCTTGAAGAAATTTGCCATTCTCCTTTGAATCCAAATTTTGGTTTCTGTCAAGTTAGAGCTTGTGAGCTAGTGCCATGGGATGAAAGATTTGGAGAAGGAGCTGCCATTGCCATGAAGAACTGAGCTTCAAGCTTAGCTAAGTTGGAGAAGAAAATTGCACAGAGGAGGTATAGCTCATCTTCCTAAATAGATCTAGGTTTTTCTTGAGCTTGCTTGTGTTCCTTTATAAGAAGCTTTTTCTACTTAGTGGATTGCCTGGTCGGTTAATGGTCCCCAGTTTTTTTTCCCAATAGTGGGTTTCTGGGTGAACAAATTCTGATTTGCAATTCTGTTATTTTTCTGGGTCTGTGTTCTTGGTGGTTGACTAGTCATCGAATGAATTCTGGGTTTGTGTCTTTGTAGTTGACTAGTCATCAGTATCTGTTGTTTGGTGTTTACTTGATTATGATGTTTTCACACACTTTCACCATAGTTGTTGCTAGCACAGGGGATGCCTAGATTGACGGGTCCTTCTGAGTGCCTAGGTTGTCACTAGTAATTTTCTAGGGTTGCAGGTACATTGTGGCATGCTCTGTGTGTATTCTTGATTGTGGTTGTTCATGACTAGCAGTTGACTAGTCATAAGTGTATTTGGTCAAGGGTCGAAAATGTGTGAAGATTGTTGCATTTTGTTTGAGTGTTGTAAAATTTACCCCTCGTCACCTAAGTACCAATTTCAAATAGCCCGTTTGTTTGAAAAAGTAAGTTAGTTGGGCTCATTTTTCCTGAGAACGGGCAACTTTACTCAACGAACGCAACCCCTGAGTTCATGTAAACAAATAGTCATTTATTTGATAAAGTAAGTTAGTTGGGTCCAATTTCCAGAGGAACGCCCAACTTTATTCAACAATGCATCCCCCTGCGTTCGAGTGAAAAAATAGCGCGTTTGTTTGATAAAGTATTTTAGTTGGTCCAATTTCTCGGGGAACGACGAACTTTAATCAACGAATACACCCCTTGCGTCCTCGGAGTAAAATACCTTGTTTGTTGAGTAAATCATGGAGTACGTTAGGTAATTTGGTCAATGGACAACATCAGTTACCCGACGAACAAGTCGCTTAGCGTTTGTTAGGTGGTTTGTTGCCATAAATTACTCAATACAACTTTCGTGATTTACTACTAATTTAACCCAATGAACTATTGAGAATAAAATTGAACTTTGTTGATTATCTCCAATTATTACTATATTGTTAATTTAAAAAAAATCAATAATATCAAACATATGATTGTTGATACAAATATAAATTTAAAAACTCTCAACAAAAATTATTACTTAATGGTCGATTGATTGAGCCACATTGAATTGACAAAAAAGAAAATTGGACTTTTTCGATTATGATCAATGCCCAATTGATAATCATATAAACATAAATGTTTAGGAAATGAAGTGGAAGTATGAGAAGTCTTCTTATATTCAATCTCATTGCATAGCCCTCATACGAATCATATTCCAAGGATTGTTGTGCTATTATGATTGTAGACTAAATATCATAGTTGAAAACAACGATTTTGCCCATAAATGATGGTGAAATATCCAGAAAACAAAGCAACATCACATGTTTGGCTTTATGGCATATATTTAACATCCTTTCATATTATTTTATTTTACATAATTCAATTATTTTTAACTTATGAAATGACCAATTTGTCCTCATATTTAATGACATATTGGACGAAATGTTAGGGAATTAAACAGCAGGGGAGACATTGGCGATAAAGACAAATTCATATCCTTAATTTTATAAACAAAAAAAAGGTTATGAGATAAATTTTAAAATTGGGTAAAAGTTCAAGCACTAAATCAACAATTTAGCCATGTTTAATGGTTTTTGTGGGCATATATGACATATTTGATAGCACATGTGTGCAATTCTCAGTTTACAATATGCATATGTATATACCTGTATGCAATTTCGTAGCTTCTATGTGCAATTCTCATTTTACAATATGCAATTGCATATATATGTATACAATTTCGTAACGTCTGTTTGCAATTTTTAGTTTACAATATGCAATTGCAGTCCGTCTTTCTTTTGGTTTTTAACTTTTTTCGTTTTTACTAGAAGGCTTATTGGCTCACACTCTTATAATGTATGCAAAGATCACCAAATTTCCTCTTTTTGGTTAGAGGGCCTCTTTTTTGTGTGTGTTCATTTGCATGACTATATGGATAATCTACTACTACCTAAAAGCTATATAAAATTAAATGTGATATCTTCTATTTTCTCTAACCAAGACTACATGTCACATAAATAAGAAATAAGATCTCAAAAAAGAAACAGAAACAAAGAAAACACTTCACCTAAAATATTTTGTAATACGTTTAGCTCAATTTATAACTTGTAGAGTACACAAATGTTAGCCCCTAAATATTAGACTCTCAGAAGAAGGTGAGAATCTCACCAAGTATGCATGAAAAGTCCAAGTGAGCATACACCTTCCTACAAATGAGAGGGAGGTAGAGAGAGATTATTTAAACACTTTGATGGTATCTTAAAACACATATTTCAGTGTAACAAAAATGCACTTTTCTTAACTGCACTTTTCCTGAATCCTTAGCCAGAGCAACCAATATATAGCAGTTACGACAATCACAGCAACCAATACCAATCATGAACATCTCATTTGAACCATACACTAACAGATTTGCCAATAAAAGCTTTGAAATGGTAATGGCAACCCAAGACATTGAGCTCCATCGTGAGGTCACTGATCTCCATCCCGGATATACAAACATCAACCATTATGTGAAAATATGAGAGGTCTTCTTATATCCAATCTCATTAAATAGCCCTCATACTAATCATATTTCAAAGACTTGTTATTTTACTGTTATAATTATAGACTACATATTATAGTTGAAAACAACGATTTTGCCCATAAATGATGGTGAAATATCCAGAAATTAACATCACATGTTTGGCTTTATGGCATATATTTAACATCCTTTCATATTATTTTATTATAAGTATTTAATTATTTTTAACTTATGAAATAACCAATTTGCCCTCATATTTAACGGCAAATTGGATGAAATGTTAGGATTAGACGACAAGGGGACATTGACGAAAAAGAAAAATTCATATCCTTAATTTTCTGGAAAAAAAAAAAAGGTTATGGGGTAAATTGAAAAATGAGTACAAGTTCAAGTGATAAATCAACAATTTAGCCATGTTTAATGGTTTTTGTGGGCATATATCGCCTATTACATCTTTTGTAGCATGAATGAAAGCCTAAAACATTGCTGAACTTGCAGCTGTAGTTATTTATCATAGTGTCATGCAATTGCATACTATGCAATTTCGTAACCTCTATGTGCAATTCTTAGTTTACTGTATGAAATTGCATTCAACCCTTCTTTTGGTTTTAGGGGGATCAATTCAGGGGCGGCCCTGGGGTGGTGCAAGTGGCGCCACTGCACAGGGCCCCAAATTCTTGAGGGCCCCCGAAAAAAAAAATTGTTTATATTATATATATATATATATATTAATATTATATAAATTGTATATATATTACAGTGTGCTAAACATTTGCACAAGTGTGCGTATAGTGGAGTTGGCTGCAGCGTTTATTAACTTAACAAAAGGGCCTGACTTAGATTCTCATTGAAGTCCATCTATTTGCCCTTTTAAACTTTACATAATTATAAATAAATAAAAACAGAAAGCCTGTCTTTTTTTTAAAAAATACTATTTTTGTATTATAACAACAAACTTTACATAATTATAAATAAATAAAAACAGAAAGCCTTAAAAAAAGAAACTTTCTACTCCCCCCTTGTCATTCTTTTAAAAAAATTAAAAAAAAAATTTCTCCTCCAAGAAAAGTACTCTCTTCATTTAAAAACAAAAACAAAAACTTCATAGTTTATTCTGATTCTCTAGTACGTAATCATCATCATTCATCAATCTCTCTTTGGTTATTTTTTCAATCTTGAGACAATTTTTATTATTCTTTCAATTTCAGGAATTTCAACACCAAAAAAAGAAAACCCTAATTCCTAAATTCATAAAGACCATCAAAGTTAAATAGTCAGCTTCAAATCTCAATTCAAATTCAAGTATATATCTAAAATTTCAATCTACTCTATATATTACATGACTTATTATGAATTTGATTTCGGATTGTCATGGCATGTTTATTGATGGTGACTTTTAGTTATAAAAAAAATGTTTATGACATTAAGTTATGTTAAATTTTTATTTATAATATTTTTGTATTAGATTATGTGAGACCCCAATTTAAGTTTCGCACAGGGCCCTCAAAATCTCAGGGACGGCCCTGGATCAATTATTGCATAAAATGTATGCAATTACATATTCGGGTATGCAATTGCAAATAAACAGTTACATCAAATTAAGAACCCACATGTAACTATTGGTAATGGATCAACTATTAAAGAGATCGAGTTGTGTAAATATGACCAAAAAACTTTGTCGTACAAAGAAAGAATATCAAGACAGAACGTTCTGCCTTGATGCCTATATCCATGAGTTCAATTGCCATCCACAGCTCAATACAATGAAACATAATTTAGAACACGACAGAAGAAAAACAGAACCTCACGCCACCTGCAATTGGCGGCGCCTAGCTGCATCTTTCTCAAGGACCTTAAATCTGCTAGCTTTCCTTCGTTCTCTCTGTTCATCTGTCATATGGTTTTCACTAGATTCACTACCTTCATTATTTGGAACTTGATTGGTTAATTCTTTCTGAAAACTACCTGCTGCAGATATACTAGGAGCAACCATATCACCATGCAAAGTCTCAGAGGGTTCCTACAATTAGCAAAGCAAAGGAGCACCATCAAACTATTGCACACAGATACTAGGGACAACAAATACATCAGTATTGTTCAGTGAAACGTCAACTTTACAAGGTTTTCTATCAATATTCTCTAATGAAATGCCTTTCATAATTCTTCAAAGAATCCTTCAGTAGTAAACACTCAAGACAAGCAAATACTTAATAACAAATTGAGCTTATATATAAACCCCAAGAAAATTGGAAGGATTCAATATTTAAATGGGAACATAGAAAGCAGTGGTTGTTTCCAAAGCGAATAGTTCAAATATCATTGATCAAACACAAATATTATAACAAATTCTGAAGAAGAACCCAAAAACTTCTAATTAAATTATTTCATAAAGAAAAGGAGACCTTCCAACTTAATTATTATTATTTTTTCAAAAACGAAGTAACATAGAATTATTGGCAGTAGATTTCCACTTATCTTTCAAGTGAATTCAGAACAACTAATCTTCGATTCAATGATGTTCCTTTCTCAGCATTATTCATGCTCCGCTCAGTAGCCAATCCATTATACTAACATCATGGTAAAAGTAGTCTATATGAAAAATTTCTTAACTGAGTTACAACCTCAACCTCTAAGGATTCCATTACCATAGTTATTAATGAATATGTAACTACTTTTCTCATCAGTCGGTTACACCAAAAAAAGGTTTTACAGAGGAACTGTTTTTCTTTTTTCAATTTTCTTGACATGTCTTTTGTTGCAATAGTAGAGTTATTGCATCCTTCAATCCTTCCAATTAACACCAAACAACTCAGGAAATATGCACTCAATACATTGTTCAAGCTATAGCCTAAGCCACTAGAGCTGAGACACTGTTGAATTCGAGCTATTATACAAAAATGAGATAATGACAGAGCATAATACCCTGTTGATCATTTGGAGAGCCTTGTTCGACTGCTGGTTCATGCAACTTTGTCGGGTCTCCTCCACTTGCAACTCTTTCTCTCAATTTTCTAAGTGACATGTAATGAAAATTTTGCACACAAAGAATAAAAGATTAAAGCAGAGTCCAAAATCCAAAGGAGTTAAAAATAAAAGATAAAAGATATAGAGAGATCAGTACTTTTACTTGTCTAGTGGCGGCAACCTGTTTGACCTCATCTCATGAACAAACTGATCAAAAGAATAATATGGGAGCAAACGTGAGTGCCATTCGGTGTACAACCCAATTAAGTTCCCCAAATCTCTAACCTCTAAAAAGTGCAAAAAACAATTTAGCATAATATGATGAATTTTTTTCCACAAAAGAAAGGAAACAAGAGTCGAATTGAATATGAGACCTCGTTTCCGAGGCCACGGTACTTGAAAGCGCGAGTGAAGTGGCGGAGGACGTAGGCGAGGTCAGCTTCGGCCTAGTCCTCTGAACTGACACCTTTTTTGCCTTCGAAGCACCGCTGTCTCTCTATCTCCTCTCCGATGGCTGTTGCATCTTGGCGTGGGCAGAGATGAGACGCCCAAATTCCGATCTGGGGACATAGATGAAGCTTGGATTTCCGAGGGAGAGATCGCAGAGATGAGATGAAGCAGCTCCAGTGCATGCGAGGGGTTATTCTTTGTTTTCTAAGTCACGTGTATTTCACGTGCTGCTTAATAAAAATGGCTAAACAAGTCATCAGGTCATTCAATCTCAGCCCTTAATTTTTAAAATGAAATATGAGCCCTTGGATGATCGGCTGTACCGGTACAGCCGATGCACCACAGAATTTTCGTGAAAAGAAAGCTCATCTAGAAAAAAGACGAGAAGTTGCCTTGAAGGTTCCTTACCCTTCACTTCAACACGTTGTAGGTACCGTCGCATGACAAGAAACTGCTTCGGCTGACTAGTCTATAACCAAATACCACTTTGTAGTTGCACTTGCAGCGAAAAGACCATCATTTCAAAGAAAGCGCGTGGTGACAAAAGAAATATCCCCGTTTGAGTTTGACCACTTTGTAGTTGCACTTGCACCGAAAGTTCTTCATACAATGAAATGAAACATCTTTTTGGTGCCTCTCACCTTCAGTAAGTTGCAACTATATATGCTTCAGTAAATTAAAGACCGCGTCAGTAAATTAAAGAAAATTCAGCGTTTGATGAATTCAAGTTGAAAAGAAAGTTCCTCACGCCCGCGTTGATCTTGATGAATGTACAAGTTAGTTAAGTTTGTTGAGTTTGTTTAAGCCTTAAGCTATTTGTCATGCATATAAGCTTATTAGTTCTTACTGTATCGTTTTATTAAGAAAGAAAATCAATACAAAATCAGATAAGATTCTCTCTGCTTCTTCTTCAATTCTTCAATGTTCAAATCGTTATTCAGGTCTATGGATAGATGGTTTACTCCCCAATTCCCAATTGATTTTGAGAGATATCCTCAACATCCTTTAGATCAGCCCCTCCCTGAGACAACTCAACCAGTCTCTTCTTTTTCATATCAAGTGTTTTTGAGTTTTAGAGGTGAGGATACACGCACCAATTTTACAGATCATTTGTACAAGGCTTTGTCTGATAAAGAGATCCACACCTTCATTGATCGAGAGCTTGTAAAAGGAGAAGAAATATCATCAGCTCTTGTCAAAGCAATTGAAGAATCAAGAATTTCTCTCATTGTATTCTCTGAAAACTATGCATCTTCGAGGTGGTGCTTGGATGAACTTGTCAAGATCCTTCAATGTAAAGAATCAAACCAACAAATAGTTTTGCCCATTTTTTACAAGGTAGATCCCTCAGATGTGCGAAAACAAACAAGTAAATTTGGTGGCGCATTTGAAGGCCATATTGAAAGCAAATTCAAAGATAACGAGGAGAAAGTGCTCAAATGGAGGAGAGCTCTTACGGAAGCAGCAAATTTGTCTGGATGGCATTTCAAGGAGGGAGAGTATGTTTCTATCTTTATCATTTTCAAGTTTAATTTTTTTCTCTCTTCTTTCTCATTACTATTTGTTACACATTTAATTGTTACTCATTATTAAAGAAAAGTGTCCTTTTGTAAAAATATTACATCGTAGGGAGAAGATCTTTATTTTAATTTTTTTGTGTTTTTGTGTTTTTGATAGCTGTAGGGCATTATGTTTAATTTAGTGTCTTGATTCTATATTTCAGGATTATCTATCTTTTTCAAGTTAACTTAATTTCTTTTTCTTTTTTACTTTGGTTACATTTAATTGTTACTCATTAAAGAAAAATATTCTTTTGAAAAAATATACAACTGTAGGGAGAAGATCTATTTTCTTGGGTACTTTAGTGGTTGGATGTTTAAATTTGATTCATTAAATGTGTCTAATTTAAACTGGCAGTTATGAAGTTAGATTTATCGACGACATTGTCAAAGGAATTTTAAGCCGAGTACAACGAGTACGAGATGTGGCCACATACAGCAATGTGGCCAACCACCCAGTTGGAATTGACTCTGATTTACAAGATTTGAAAAAGCTTTTAGCTAGTGGCAAGAAAAGTGGCGTTTACAAGATTCGAAAGCCGACCGGGGTCTCATACATTAAACTACACGTGGAGCCCAAAGCCGACCTTTGCCCACATGTTCAGTAGAAAATCTCGCGTTTTCATAGTTTCTTAATGTTTACATTGCATTCTTTGTCTTTATATTGCATTCTTAATGTTTGCATTAACCAAAGGCATTTTCTGGTATTTTGAATGTTTTACTATTCTCTGTCAACTTTCATTCATATAGAAACAATAAACATCAATATAACCAAAGCTCCTAACTTCTCTAGGGGCTACAAAGTCGCTTCATTAAAACCTGTCATAAAAACTCTCAATAGAGAAAATCCGGTCAAGAAAAAAGAATACCACAGCACCGCAATATATAATAAAACTAACCCCATTGTCTATCTTTTCCTAGTAAAGGTTGAATCCATATCGGACCCACCCCTTCCTAGAAAAGTTGATTACCTTTCCTCAGTCCAAATAAAGCCATAGCATGAGCCACACTGTTACCTTCACGAGGTTGATAAACCACCTTTGTATTACCCAACTGTGAGACCTTGGAAATTTTATGGTGATTAGAAACTATTTGTAAAATTTTGGAGAAAATATTTTTGGATGTGATTAAAGAAAAGTACCATGTGTTTATGAGTTCATAGTATTTTTCGGAGATTTTTTTGGAGCTCGAATGAATTTTTTTGGAGAAAAGTACCATGTGTTTATGAATTTTAAAGAAAACTGCTTTGGCTGACTAGTCTATAACTAAATACCATAGAGATAGAGTCGTCAACATTGCCATTAGACCAGTCGTCAACACGCATTCACATTGAAGGTGGTAGGAAACTGATTCGTCACACCTCATAAATCTAACCACAGCTCCACTACCAGAAAGATGAGAAGTTTCCCTAAAGGTTCCTTACCCTTCACTTCAATACATTGTAGGTACCGTCGCATTACAAAGAAACTGCTTCGGCTAACTAGTCTATAACTAAATACCATAGAGATAGAGTCGTCAACATTGCCATTAGACCAGTCGTCAACACGCCTTCCACTACTACAAAAATGGAAAAAGACGACCAGAAAAAGACGACGGTATAAGATAAAACCGTCGTTGTATTTAAACAGACGACGGTATTAAAAAAACCCGTCATGGATAAGTTCCTTACTGTTGAATATTTTTAAAAGACGACGCATACAAATAAAAAAGCGTCGTTTTTAAAAAAGGATTTCTTCAGAGATAAAATCTGACCAAAAAACAACGACAACAGGTATGAATCCACCGACGTAGAAAATAAAGACGACAGTTCACCAAAAAACCTGCCGTGTTAACTCCTAACTAAACACGACCAACTGTTCTTAATCCGCGTCGTATAATATAATGTAATCCACGTCTGTATACTACGACGGTGCATTCTCTGTAAACCGCCGACTTATTATTTTGGAGTATACTACAACGGTTCCTACAACACTACTGTCGTTTTTATTTACCACGTCCTAAGTTCAAATTACCGTCGTATTTGTTTAGTTTATACGTCTGCCTTCTCTGTAAACCGCCGTCTTATTTTTATAGCTTTTTAAAATTAATTAATTTTTCTTTTATTTTGGTAATATCTTTCTTAACACAAAACAAAATTTAATTCTCAATCCTCAACAACATTTTCATCTTAAAAGGCAAAATCTCTTTGTGTTAAATATTTATCAATATTTACACAATATATGTACACAAATTTGGCAAATACATCGTGGTTTCTTTTCTGCCTTCACCCTCAGCTTGTTCAACTGTTTCTTCCTCTCATATGCAAGCAGGGCCCTCTCCTTCCTCTTGTTCTCAAGCTCCTGCACAGCCACAGATGAATATCTAATAATTTCAGAAAATCAAAATCAACAAAGTATGAAAAGCTCACTCCTCGATTCCCATTTTCATCAAAATCAACTGTTTCTTCAAAACTCCTGTGTAGCAAGGGTGGAACCAGACTTAGAACCTGTTGTGGGTTGTGCCCTCGTATGCCTTCAAACGGGCAAGTGCGGCTGCAAACCCATGCAGGTGCTAAGGCTGGTTCCACCCTTGCTACACAGGAGGATGTAGCAAACCCATGGGAAGTGAGAAATCATTCTGCAAACCCATTTGCTTTCAGAAAGACAATTTCTTGTGAGGGTTAAAAAACGCGTGAAAAAATGCTATTTAAACAAAATAACCGTAAATATCCACGTCGGTTATAATATAAATACCGACGTCATATTTGAATAATCAACATCATAACTACATCGGAAATCCAAAAGTCATTTGGCGAGTATTAAAAAGAGAACGACGTCGTTTTATTTAAATACCAGAACCCAAAGTAACCACGTCAGTTTATTAAAATACACAGTCGTTGAATTTATAAGTACAACGTCAGTTTAGAGAAACAAAGCGCCGTCATAACCACGTCGGAAATCCAAAAGTCATTTGGCGCGTATTAAAAAGAGAAAGACGTCGTTTTCAGAACCGCAAAGTAACCACGTCGGTTTATTAAAATACACAGTCGTTGAATTTACTTGTACAACGTCAGTTTAGAGAAAAAAAGCGCCATCATAACCACATCGGAATTCCAAAAGTCTTTGGCAGTTGTGATAACCACGTCATTTATGAATTATCTACCGTCGTTATAACTAAGTAATACGGCGGTTTTTTAATAACAATGTCGTTGTATTGAACTCTGGGAAAATATATAAACTTTTCGTCACCTGACCTAATATTTTACGGTTTTCTCTTCCCGATAAAGTATCGTAGTTTCCCTCTCATTTCCCAAATCACCATTTTCGTCACCTAACCTAGCATCATCGTCTGAATCATCGTCTTCATCTCCAAATCACCATTTTGGTCTTCGTCTTCGTCGGAAGGAAACATTTCTTTGCACGCCGGTGTTATTCAAGGTTTTTTCTCACTCTCTTCCCTTTTTTTACTTTTCATTTGCATGCCGTAGTTGTCTGGAAACAAGATTCTGTCAAATTGAAGAAATCTTTCACTGGTTTTGATTAAATACATAAGTAGATACACTCACGACGCCAAAAGACGACAGTTTTGTCTTGTTTTCGACGATAGAATGGACACACCATGACGGCCGTAATGCAAACTGCACGACGGTGGCTAAAAACCGTCATGGTGTGACAATTAATACGTCGGAAACAAGATAAAACCGTCGCCTAGTGAGAGAAGAACACTCGTTTTGTAATTTTAAACCACGTCGGTTATTGTTAATAACCGACGTAGTTTATGCACATTTACGTCATGAAATATATAAACCGTCGTCTTATTTTCATTCATGATCAAAGAGACTGTTTAATAGGACGTCACTTTTTTAGTGTTACCGTCGTTGTTTTGTATTATTACGTCGTTTCTTTTTAATAACCGACGTTGTTTTCCTGGCAGAATAATAAAAAATGGTTTCGGAATCTCAAAACAAGGAAGCTGAAGCGTCAAAGGCCAAAGCAGGTTCAATGGCACAAGGGGATGAACCCAAAACAGGTTCAGTGGAAGTTCAAAAATCAACTCAAAGCAAACCCTCGAAGAGGATGAGATTTTCCTCAACCTCAGAGAAAGACTCGAGCACAGCCACATTTGTTGAGGAGCCAAAATCTGGCCGCGGTATCAGCACAATGAGCCGTGTTGTGAAGAGGAAAATTGAGAAGGTTAAGCCTGTGGTTGAGTTCAATAAAGATGGCAAACCACATGGCAAGGCTGCTGTTGAGATGCAGTCTTTCATTGGTGTTTTGGCACGCACCAGAGTCCCTCTTGTGGACAAGAAATGGAAACAATTACCCAAGGACGTGAAGGAGCAGATTTGGGAAGCTGTTCAAATGTCCTATGTTATTGGGGATAGTTACAAGAACTTGGTCTTGCAGTCTGCCGCCAAAAAATGGAAGGATTTCAAGTTTAACGTAACTAGGCAGTATATCCTTCCTTACGCACATGACAGGGAGAGGTTAAGAGAAACCCCTGCGCTTTATAAGTTCATAGAGAAATCGCAATGGGATGCCTTCGTAGCTTCAAGGTTAACCCCAGATTTTGAGGCTAAGCATGCTGAGCAGAAGGAGAGGAGGGAGAAATTGGAGTACAACCATAGGTTGTCTAGAAAAGGGTATGTTGGTTTGACGGACCAATTGGTAGAAACCATGCCCGAAGGTCAAGAAATCGATCGAGCTGTTCTGTGGAAGAAAGCAAGAGAAGATAAAACAGGAAACATCCCTGATCCAAAGGCTGCAGAGAAGGCAAAACTAATCGTAAGTCTCACTAACTCTGTTCTAAATTTGAAAAACAGAGTGTTTTATTTTGGTATAGACGTCGTTTATCTTTACATAAGCGACGTTATAAAATGAACACCACGACGGGCTTAATTTACGGACTTTTAAAAATGAATAGGACGTCGGTTTTTGAATAAAGTAGACGTCTAGATAGAATTAATACAACAGATTAAATTATTCTATGAACTGCATTTTTGTTTTAAGTTTACTCACGCACACACTCTCCCTCTCTGTCTATTTCACTGAAATTTGTGGTGCAAAATTTCTGGAAAAGAATGCATATTTCAATCGAGTTTTTTCACTTCTTCATTAAAACTTACGACGGTTTTATCTTATCTAGACGTTACAATACTTATACAACGACGGTAATTTTGTGCAGCCGTATGGAATTGGACATCTACGTCTGTTTGTTTAATAATCCGTCGTCTTACTTTGAATACTACGACGGTCTTTGATTTATGTCTTAATCTGTTTTATTTTGAATATACGACGTATTTTTATATACCGACGTTGTGAAGTATAAACAACGACGGTATTTATATACAACGTTTTAAATTAAAACCACGTCGGTAATTTAAGAAAAACCGTCGTTGTTTATAATTTACAACGTCGGTATATGTATCTGTCATACACCCTGCTCAGGTTCTAACAATCTCTCTTTCTCTCTTTTAGGATGATTTGCAAAAGCAAGTCTCCGAAGGCACTCTGACTGTCTCCGGGAGCAATGATATCTTGACTCTGGCTTTGGGAACCCCCGAGCATGGTGGGAGAGTCAGAGGAGCTGGTGCTGGCGTTACCCCAACTCAGTTCTTCAATTTGCCGAAACAGCAGAGAGTGAAATTTGGTGACAAATTGAAGGAAAGTGTGAGGGAGGCAGTCAGAGAAGAGACCTTGAGGATTGAGGCGAAGTCAAGGGAAACTATAATGGAAGCAGTCAGAGCAGAGAGGGAGGCTATGTTGGCATTTATCCGTCAACTAGTTCCTAATTTTGATCCCAGCCAGATGCTCCAAACCCCAATTTCTCCAAGGACTCCAATTCCTCCAATTATTTTACCCCCTCAAGATCAAAGCCCAAAAAATCCAATGTCTGATAAGGCAAGCTGCTCTGGGGCCACTAATATCAGACCCCTAGCTTTGGAATTAGAAGATCCGAAGCCTGAAGCTGATACTGCTGCAAAAGAGAAAGAGGACACGGTAAAATCTCTGCTATTTTCTATTTCTGCTTTTTAAATTTTAAAAAGACGTCGCTCCTTTTAATAGCCGACGTTAAAATTTAAAATAACGACGGTATATACGTCTGTTTCTTACAAGACACGTCGTGTTTCGTTAAATACCACGACGCTTTTATAAACCGTCGTCTATTTCATGATTTCATTACAACGACAGTTATCTATTTACCGACCTTTCTATAGTATAGCGACATTATAAATTCAATACAACGACGGTTATCTATTTACCGATGTGTATAACCTTTCCACCGTCAGTATTAACTAGAAACCGTCGTTTATATTACATACCACGTCTGTTTTTTGTGTTTAGTTAGAGTCGTTTATTTTAGTTCACACACAAACTAACTTATATTTCTTTATTAATTTCTTTTAACAGGATCTCTCAAAGCTAGACATGCCAGCTCCTCTGTTAGCCTTATGCCAACATTTCCGGACCAAGTTGTTGCCTGGTAACGAGGCTCTAACAATTCACATGCCCAAGGAAGCGTTTGGCTTTGAGCATGATACCTTCCTCTTCACTGAAGATGTTTTGCAGTTTGGTTCCATGGTTGAGATAGGAACCACAGTGATATCAGTATACATGAGGTAATTCTCCCTAATCCCATTTTGTTTTACATTTTCCTTTCTTTTAAATTAAAATCTCATTTAATTGACTTTCATATATTTAGGTTCCTATTTGACTATTTAAAAATGGCAAATATTGTAAACCTTGTTGGCCTCGTGGACCCTGGGCTAGTGAGCTCTAGAGCTGGATCAATATCAGACCGAATAAAAAACCTGTCAAACCGCCTGAATACAGCAGATGGGAATCAATTTTTCTTGGTCCCTTATAATCTAGGGTTAGTACCATTTAAAGTATTTTCCTGAGCTTCTAATATTTTTCTTTCTAATATGAATCATTATGTGCAGGGGTCATTGGGTGATGGTAATTGTGAGACCATTAACGGAGACTGCCTATTACATGAATTCACTGCCAAAACGCATGGTTGACGACGAGATGAAAAATATAGTGAATACGTAAGTTGATTTCTTCTGATTTAAGATTTTTCCTATAAAGTATTTAAATAAACGACGGTTTTTAATAATACCGACGTTATTATAAAATATAACGACGGTAAGATATTACCGACGTTTTAATTTAACTACTACGTCAGTATTTTCTTAAAAACGTCGTTTTAATTTAACTACCACGTCGTTTGCGTTTTATTTAAGAACGTTTTAATTTTTTCTGCTCAATTTTTTGTCATACGACGTTTTTTACTCTTACCGACGTTATAACGTTACACAACGACGGTTAGGTTTTACCGCCGTTTTAAACAAAATATAACGTCTTGGTTTAAAAAACTCCGTCGTTTTGACTGATTTACCACGACGGTTACTATTTGTATTTAAATGTTTTGTTTTGTCATTAACACCCTTTGTTTTCTTGTAACAGGTCAATTAAAATGTTTAACATTCATATAAATAAAAATTCACGTAAACAGCAGGCCATTTGGAAAAATCTACACGGCACTCCTGAACAACCAACAAGTGTAGAGTGTGGCTATTACGTGATGCGATTCATGATCCAGATCTAAATTTCGAGAAGATGGTAAAACGCAACATTTTAGATATACTTTCTTTATTTTACTACGTCATATTTTTGTTTAAAACCGTCGTTTGTATCCTTATAACACGTCGGTGTTTTGGTTTATTTTGCAGTTTGACAAGAAAAAAGATAAACTTCAGTATAAACAAGAGAATATTGACGAAGTTAGGCATGAATGGGCAGAATTCGTGAACAAGCAATTACCGAAGGATAATTGATGTATATAAATATTTATGAACAATGTTCAGGTTTAATTTAGTTTATTTAATATGTACATAAATATTTTGTTGTAATCAAGCGAACAAAAATCAAAAAAAATTAAATTTTGGTTTAAAACTTGTTTAGTTCCCAAACACCGTCTCATACGTGTACACAATGGTCGTCTTGCAGTAAATGGAAATATAACATCGACGGTAATTCTTAAAAACGACGTGTAATAGGCATAACAACGACGGTTTATAATTAATTCATCCTGTATAAATGAATTTGTACTCATATACTACGTCCGTTAGTATAACCTTATCGACGTCTTAATATTATACAAAGGCGGATATTCTTAAATATCCGCCTTTGTATATTTAAACAACGTCAGTTATATACATAAAAATGACGTGTAATAGACATAACAACGACGGTTTATAATTAATTCATCCTGTATAAATGAATTTGTATTCATATACTACGTCGGTTAGTATAACCTCATCGACGTCGTAATACTATACAAAGGCGGATATTCTTAAATATTCGCCTTTATATATTTAAACAAGGTCAGTTATATACACTAAAATGACGTGTCATAGTAATAACAACGACGGTTTATAATTAATTCATCCTGTATAAATGAATTTTTAGTCATATACTACGTCGGTTAGTATAACCTTATCGACGTCGTAATACTATACAAAGGCGGATATTCTTAAATATCCGCCTTTATATATTTAAACAACGTCAGTTATATACACTAAAATGACGTGTAATAGTCATAACAACGACGGTTTATAATTAATTCATCCTGTGTATATTCTTAAATATAGTTTCAACGTCGGTTTATTATGTTTAAAGTCGTTGTAAAGGGATACAACGTCGGCTAGGTCATTTTTAATTTAATTTTTATTGACTTTTATATTTTATTTAAATCCATATTAAATTCATAACTAAATCCAAAAATTAAACTGAAAACTACCTAGCTTTGGAATATTGTCTCTATCCTAAAGCTTTAAAAAATATAATTTTGGAAATATTTTTTATTGTATTTAATTACTAATATTAATAATATATTCAAAACAAAATCCGAAAAATATACCGGCAAATTCTATGCACTGATTGAGACAATATCTTGCCCGTTAAGGCCTGAAAAATGTAATTTTAGTTTTCAAAGTTCAAATGAAAACAAAATTCAAACAAATTTAGAGACAAAGCATGGTACTCCTTATACTTTACATAACATAACCCTAAGGTTTATGTGATCCATTGGTGCCCATAAATTCAAAATTATGAAATCCATATTTTAGCCTACTATTGTAGAAGGCAATGTTGTAAGGAATCCATAGCAATTTTCGGTTCATTTTTCTTGTACTTGTGTATTTTTTTAAAATTATTTTAAAATTTAGGGTTTAGGGTTTAGGGTTTAGGGTTTTTTGAAACGACGCCGGTTTTCTCCCGCTGTTTTTGGTCAACTACATTAACAAAGACTAATTGAATTCGGTTTACGACGTCGGTTATAAAATAGCGACGTTCTTAGTGTTTACAACGTCGGGATTTTATAAAAACCGCCGTTGTAAGTAATTATTAGACGTCAGTGTAAGTGTTGACTGTCGTGGTTGAAAAACGCGGTACTTAAAAATTTTTGACCGCGACCTAAAATTTTCAGAATTTCCCTTTAACCCTCAAATAGTTCATTCTCTCTCTTCAACATAAATTTGTCTGAAAGTTTTCGTTCTCCCAGCTCTCTCTCAATATCCATGTAAGTACAACTCTAGTCCCTTTAATCCTAATTCTCTCAGCTCTCTCTCAAGCTTTTGTTATATTCTCTCAGCTCTCTCTCAAAGCATTGGGTACGTAGATTCTCCAAGATCTCTCTCAAAGCATTTGGTACGTAGATTCTCCAAGATCTCTCATTGGGTACGTAGATTCTCCAAGCTCTCTCTCAAAGCATTAGGTACGTAGATTCTCCAAGCTCTCTCTGAAGCAGTTGTTATATTCTCGCAACTCTCTCTCAATATCCATGTAAGTACAACCCTAATCTCTTCTTAAATCCATAAATGTTTTCGTTGGTAGCTATATTAGGGTTTTGGTGTTTGCAATCTTGTAATAATTGCTCTCTGTTTGGGTTCTTTTATGTTTGTTTGGCCATGGGTTCTTGGAAAAGGAACGGGGATGGGAGATTTAAGCTGTTTTTTTTTTAACTACGACGACGGTTGAAGGATCAAACCGTCGTCCAAATGTTTATCATACGTCGGTTGTTCATTTACTCCCGTCGTCTAATGTTTAAGCCGCAACTGTAGCCTAAAGACGACTGTTTCTCCAAAAAAACGTCGTCTTTAGGCTACCAGAACACCGTTCAAATTTCTGGGTTTGGGTATCTTAATGACGACGGTGACTATAGATGCCGTCGTCGGAATGTATATTAAACGACGATTATGTTTTTAAACCGTCGTCTTTTCCATGTTTTATATTTAATTTTCATTTTGTTCTCTGCTATTTGAATGAGGTAGTGTTTCTTTGCTGGTCTTTCCACTTTAATATATATATATTTATATGAATTTGATAGAGTGTGAGATGGATAAGTCATGGATGCATGCGGATAGAAGATCGAAGGCATATGAGTTAGGGGTGGATGGATTTTTGAATTTTGCGTTAGAAAATCTTGGAAATACAACTGAGATTCGTTGTCCATGTGTTAAATGTGGGAATATTCGATTGTTTGGGGTTGGAATTATAAGGGAACATTTATACTTTAATGGAATTGACCAAAGCTATAAGATTTGGAGATGGCACGGAGAACCTTGGGAATGGACTACCAATGCTAGTAGAAATGTGGAAGAAGATGAGCAAAGTAGGTTCAGTTATGTTTCTGAAGAATTAGGGATGGATGATAATGATTTTGCCAATATTGGATCTGATCCTTATGAGTTTGCCAATGTGATTGGGAATGGCGATGAACCCTTGTACCCTGGTTACAGTAAGTACATGAAGTTGTCGGCTTTGGTGAAGTTATAAAATTTGAAAGCAAAACATGGGATGAGTGATGTTTGCTTTATAGAATTATTGATACTTCAAGGAGAATTTCTTCCAGAAGGAAATACATTACCTTCCTCTATGTACGAGGCAAAAAAGACTTTGTCTGCTTTAGGGATGAGTTATGAGAAAATCCACGCATGTTCCAATGACTGCATTTTGTATCGAAAGGAGTATGAGAATGCAACTAATTGTCCTACTTGTGGTATCTCAAGGTGGAAGGAAACCAAGGATGGGTCCTTGAAAGAGGGTGTGGCAGCGAAGGTGGTGTGGTATTTTCCTTCAATTCCAAGGTTTAAAAGGATGTTTCAATCACATAAGACAGCTAAGAGTTTGACTTGGCATGCTGCAAGAAAATCAGTTGACGGTTATATGTCTCATCCAGCGGATTCCCCGTCTTGGAAACTTGTTGATGAAAAATGGCCCAACTTTGGTAATGAGCCAAGAAACTTGAGATTGGCTCTCATCTGATGGATTCAATCCCCAAAGTTATTTAAGTAGCAGATACAGTTGTTGGCCAGTTATGTTAGTTACATATAATCTCCCACCATGGCTATGCATGAAGCGGAAGTTCATGATGTTGACTATATTGATTTCCGGTCCTAAACAGCCCGGAAATGATATAGACGTCTACGTAGATCCTTTGATTGATGATTTGAAATCTTTGTGGGATGGGATTAGAGGAGTGTATGATGCCCACATAGGAGAATACTTTACACTCAGAGTTGCATTACTGTGGACAATTAATGATTTTCCCGCTTATGGAAACTTATCTGGTTGTGTTGTTAAAGGATATAAAGCTTGTCCAATATGCGGCAATGATACACCTAGTCACAGATTGAAAAATGGCCACAAAATTTGTTACATTGGGCATAGAAAGTGGTTACCAATCAATCATCCATATAGGAGGCAACGTGCAGCTTTTAATGGGAAACTTGAATATGGCATGCCCCCCGAGCCATTAACAGGAGAAGAAGTGCTGCATATGGTTGAAGATATTAATTACATATGGGGCTCGAAAAATGGGGGAAGTGTTGGTGAGAATGATGGTGACAGAGTTTGTTGGAAGAAGAAATCAAAATTCTTTGATCTCGAGTATTGAAAATACCTCCCTGTGAGGCATGCCTTAGATGTTATGCACATTGAGAAGAATGTTTGCGATAGTATCATTTGTACATTGCTAGAGATCCCTGGAAAAAATAAAGATGGGATTGCTGCTCGGTTAGACTTATTGAACATGGGGGTAAAAATTGATTTGCAACCCGAGTATGGAGAAAGACGTACTCGCTTGCCTCCAGGGCCTTGGAATTTGTCAAGAGCAGAGAAGAGAGCGGTTTGCAATTCTTTTTATGGTATGAAGGTTCTTGAAGGTTATTCTTCAAATATAAAAAATCTTGTATCTTTAAAAGATTCAAGACTTCTTGGCCTTAAATCTCATGATTGTCATACCTTGATGCAACAATTGCTCCCTGTGGCAATTCGTTCTATTTTGGAGAAGCCTGCAAGGTATGCAATAACTCGATTGTGCTTCTTCTTCAGTGCTATATGTGCAAAGATGGTAGATGTTTCCAAGCTAGATAAGTTGGAAGAAGATGTAGTAGTTACTTTGTGTTTGCTTGAGAAGTACTTTCCCCCTTCATTCTTTGATATCATGGTTCATCTAGTAGTACATCTTGTCAGAGAAGTTCATCTATGTGGGCCAATATATTTTAGATGGATGTATCCGTTTGAAAGATATATGAAAGTGCTAAAGGGGTATGTTCAGAATCGTACTCGTCCCGAAGGTTGCATTGCTGAGCGGTATATAGCTGAAGAAGCTGTAGAGTTTTGTACCGAGCATTTATCTGATGTTAGTACAGTTGGAGTGCCTTCAAGCCAGAATATGGGAGTTTCAAAGCCATTATCAGGTTGCACAGTGAGCTTAGTTGATATGGACTTGTTGAACCAGGCACATCTATATGTCTTGGAGAATATGGAGGAAGTCCTACCTTATATCGAGTACGTATGAGTTTAATTTTTCATATATATGTAGCCATTTTAAATATTATTACTCCTTATATTTATCTTATATATAAGGGACCGTAATGCGTGTTTTTTTTGTGTCAATTGTAGGGAACATATGATCCACATCAAGACCACTTATCCGAAATTTAGAAAGAGAACAAAGTGGCTACAAGATAAGCACAATAGCACTTTCATTCAATGGCTACGTGTTAAGGTATATATGTTATTGAATGACATACTCAATTTATTTTAATTTTCTTTCTTTTTATATATATGTTAGATTGAATTAATATATATGTTTAATTTGTAGGTTCAAAGTGAATTTAATGGGGAAGATTATAATGGCATATCAGAAAATTTGAGGTGGTTAGCAGCTGGTCCAAGCATGGTAGTGCCATCATATAGGAGCTATCTTATTAATGGTGTCAAATTTAGCACCAAGGCACAAGATGATGTGCGAACTGTCCAAAATAGTGGAGTTTATTTACTTGCACATACTATGCAAATTGCTAGTGCCAAGGATAAAAACCCTATTGTCTCCAATATGGGTTTTTATGGGGTTATTCAAGAAATTTGGGATCTTGACTACCAAAAGTTTAGAATCCCAGTCTTGAGGTGTGATTGGATAGATAACACTTCGGGCCTTGTAGTCGACGAACTTGGATTTACCCTTGTAGATCTGAGTAAAATTGGACATAGGAATGACCAATTTGTTATGGCTTCTCAAGTCAAACAAGTATTTTATGTTGACGACCCAATGCATCGTGGTTGGTCGGTAGTGTTATCAATGCCTAATAGAGAATATAATGATGTTATTGGTGATGATGTGCTAGGTGATATTAGAATTGAGTATGAGCCATTTTCTAGAGAGATACCAAATGTTGACACATTTGATGACCTAGTGGGTGAGTTTGGGAGTGAGAATATTAGAGATGGGTGTGAAGATATATGGATTGATTGATTGTTGTAATGTAAGACATTAGTTATGCAGTTAATTGTATGACATTAATTCATAGCTCTGTATATCATTTTAATTCCGATCACATTTTCATTTTGCAAGCTTTGGGCACAACAAATCAAAAATTAAAAAATAATCGGTTAAAGTTGAAAATACGACGGTCAAGTTACAAAAATCGCAAAACGAGACGTCTTAAAAACAACCAACGTCGGGTTTTCACAACCGACGTGGAATGACAACGCAAAAATGAAATAAAAACCGCCATTTGAAAAAGAAAACACGTCGGTTAATTATAATTCATTTCAAAACGGTTAATATTGTTATTTTTACGTCAGTTCAAGTAAATATATGCCATGTTATATGTTTTAGACGTCCGTTTTTTTATTTAGTGAACGTAGTATTTATTAACCACGGCGGTTTCTAAGTTTGACACGTCGGTTTTGTTTGATTTAGAGACGTTGATAAAACTATTTACGTCGGTTTTATATTTGTTTTTGACATTTAAAATTATTTAAACGTCTGTTTTTTTACTAAAACCGTCGCCTATTATAGTCGAAAGGTCTCTTTTTATGCTTTTATTTATCAAATCGACGTCGGTTTTAGTTTTTTTATGACATGTAATATATTAACCACGTCGTTTTTTTGTGTTCAAGCCGTCAAAATCATTTTCAACGTCTGTGGTGATATAAAGGGCCGTGGTTATTATTGTTTTTACATCAGTTGAAGTAACTATATGCCATGTTATATGTTTTAGACGTCTGTTTTTTTGTTTAGTGAACGTAGTATTTATTAACCACGGCGGTTTCTAAGTTTGACACGTCGGTTTTGTTTGATTTAGAGACGTTGATAAAACTATTTACGTCAGTTTTAAAGTTGTTTTTGACATTTAAAATTATTTAAACGTCTGTGTTTTACTAAAACCGTCGTCTATTATAGTCGAAAGGTCTCTTTTTATGCTTTATGTACCAAATCGACGTCGGTTTTAGTTTTTTTTATGACGTGTAATATATTAACCACGTCGTTTGTTTTGTGTTCAAGCCGTCAAAATCATTTTCAACGTCTGTATTGATATAAAGAGTCGTGGTTATTGTTGTTTTTACGTCAGTTCAAGTAAATATATGCCATGTTATATGTTTTAGACGTCAGTTTTTTTCGTTTAGTGAACGTAGTATTTATTAACCACAACGGTTTCTAAGTTTAACACGTCGGTTTTTGTTTAATTAGAGACGTTGATAATCATATTTACGTCGGTTTTGTAGTTGTTTTTGACATTTAACATTATTTAAACCTCTGTGTTTTACTAAAACCGTCGTCTATTATAGTCGAAAGGTCTCTTTTTAAGGTTTTATGTATGAAATCTACGTCGGTTTTAGTGTTTTACTGACGTGTACTATATTAACCACGTCGTTTGTTTTGTGTTCAAGCCGTCAAAATAATTTTCTACGTCTGTGGTGACCGAAAAGGTCGTGGTTATTTTTGATTTTACGTCAGTTCAAGTAAATATATGCCATGTTATATGTTTTAGACGTCAGTTTTTTCATTTAGTGAACGTAGTATTTATTCACCACGACGGTTTCTAAGTTTTACACGTCGGTTTTTTTTTATTTAGAGACGTTGATAAACATATTTACGTCGGTTTTGTAGTTGTTTTTGACATTTAACATTATTTAAACGTCTGTGTTTTACTAAAACAGTCGTCTATTATAGTCGAAAGGTCTCTTTTTAAGGTTTTATGTATGAAATCTACGTCGGTTTTAATGGTTTACTGACGTGTACTATATTAACCACGTGGGTTATTTGCCGTCATTATTTCATGTATGAAAAGACGGCGGTCGATTTCTCGTCGGTTGTAAACCATGATACACGACGGTGGATTACCGTCGTCTATTTCATTTTTTGTAGTAGTGTTCACATTGAAGGTGGTAGGAAACTGATTCGTCACGCCTCATAAATCTAACCACAGCTCCACTACCAAAAAGATGAGAAGTTGCCCTAAAGGTTATTTACCCTTCACTTAAATACGTTGTAGGTACCGTCGCATTACAAAGAAACTGCTTCGGCTGACTAGTCTATAACTAAATACCATAGAGATAGAGTCGTCAACATTGCCATTAGACCAGTCGTCAACATGCCTTCACATTGAAGGTGGTAGGAAACTGATTCGTCAAGCCTCATAAATCTAACCACAGCACCACTACCAAAAAGATGAGAAGTTGCCTCGAAGGTTCCTTACCCTTCACTTAGAAGACTTTCATCACAGTAATTAGGCACTACTTAAAGACATTGATATGCCTTTGCTTTGAATGTGTTTCTTGTTATAGCATATATTGTAGCAAAGGCACTAAAAATGCCATTCAAATCAATGGGAAAAAGGGATAGGGAGACATAGAAGACCCCATTGAGATTACAATATCTATATAGAAAATTTCAACCTCACAAATCTTGATAATATTAATATATATGGTGAGGGCTGGTAAACAAAAGAAAGAGTTCCAACTAGTCTATGACAATATAAATATACATTTTCTCAAGTTTTCACAAACTCTGTCACCCCAAGTCCAATAGGGCTATTGCTTGTCAATTACAGTTAGGGGGAGAAGTTGCACATCAACCTGCAATTTACACATACAATATACATATAAGTAAACTTATTATATTTTCATATGCATAATATTATTATTAAAAACATAACTAATCTCACGGTTCTCGAATACTTGGCTCATTAGCTCATGAAAACGAGCCGAAGTATTGCTCCTCCAATGTAGTATACGAGGGATGTAGGCATTCTCTTCGTGCACAACAAAATGCAGTGCAGCCAATGCTGGAAAGACCTCATAAGCCCAAATCTAGTTTGAAGAATAAAACGCCACTCATTGTAAACGAATGAAATTGAACTTAAACATGAATGAAAATTTGCTCACCTAAAGTGCAAAGGCAAATCCTTTGATGTGGTACTCTCTTGGTCTACCAGTTGCCGTTGTCTTTGCTTTCTTTTCAGATTTTTTTATTTTTGCATCTTTTTTGGGCACTTTTACTCTCTGGTTATCTGCACAAAGTGCCCTCAAAAGTCAGGCATTTGTCTTGGCATAAGACACAACACCCCATGGATTCTTCACAAACTCTTCAAGGTCTTCCGCCAATTTGAAATACCACATGTCAGTGTGGACATTTTTTTCACTACCCAACAAGACAAAAACAGCAAAGTATATAATTCCAAGCTTGAATACATCGTCCTCATCAGCATAGTCAAGGAAGGCTTTTTCTAATTCCAAAAGGCTGACAGTTCTATCATTGTAAAAGTACTTCCTTTTCAATGAGTAGTTCTCATAAGTTGCAATCGGAATGAAAGGAAGGTTTCCAAACCTTAGCCCTGTGACGACGCAAAATTGTTGCGCCGTGTATTGGATCACCTTATTGGCAACGATGAATTTTATCCCGTTCACTTGGGAAACTGTCTTTGAATCAGCCTTCCTCATCAACAAGCCATGGACAATTGGCGAAGTCCAATTAAGGTCCTCAATCAGTAAGAGATGAACAAAACAACTCTCTTCAAACCTTCGTAGCTGTGGCGGACTGAATTTCTCCTTTATGGTACTGATTGACGTCTTTGTATGGGAAAGGGACAACGTCTTTCCCTGAAACTTTTCTTCCTCAGCAATCATCAACTTAATTGGAGAACCATATTTCCTTGCATGCCAATATTATACAAATAATTTCACATTGTTGAAATCTACACAATAACAAGCAATAAACACGCAATACACAGGTATATCAAGGTGTTGAGAGCCAAAAAATCCAAGGTTAGGCCCAAATATATCCTTGGCCCAATGCGATACCTTACTGAGAAGAAACCCAATTTGCGCACGCAAAAGTCTGTCATGCACGCTCGCACGAGTCACAATCCACATGCCATGCTAAATATACATACAATCCGTCATGCTAAGAATCATAATGAGTCTATAAAATTCACTGACTTTACGAGCCCATGCTAATTATCCCATCAAGCATCATAGCCTTGGAGCACGAGCACGCCAATCAACATGCCATGCCAAGCGAAAAATCATTATTTTGCACCTAGCCACGCTACAAGCTTAAGTGGGCCTAAGCTACGCAAATTCCCAAGGCTCGCTGAGTGGGTTGTGGCATGGATAGTAACAAGTTTTCATGAGGCCCATTGATGAGCCGATGAATGGAAGTTTTGGGTTGCTTGGGGGCCCTAAAACTCAAGCCCATTTCTTGAGCCCAAGTATATGGGTAAGCATAAAAGAGAGAGCCCAATACCCTAAAAAATTAGCCCATCACCTTAATAAAATAGCCTACCATCTTAGGAAGTTAGCCCATTCCCTTAATGGGCTAACCTACTACCTTAGGAGGGCCCAAGCAACCAAAGAGAAGATCTGTAGTCTCCAGCACTTAGTTAGGAACAAAGACTACATTAGAAGCCAAAATATCTATGTCTGTAGGCTGCTGGGAGGCTCCAGCACGTGGGCAAGAAACAAACCTCAAGGAACAACATTCAAAGAACCAATGGATATGAGCATGCGTAGGTTGCTAGGAGAAGAGGCACCCTTCGAACTAGCACTCTTACCTATTTATTTCTCCCACTAGGTCTGGCCATGGAAGAGGGAAGGAAAGAAGGTGAGGTGATAACCAAAAATGGGGGTTTCCCCACTGAAGCAGCTGCGGGAAAAGCCTTAGAGCTCCCAAAAACCTTGTCTTTGTGTGTTTGAATAGAAAAGGATTTCATAAAATAGGATGAGTCAAAGGAAGAGAAGAGAAAGGAAATGGGAGAGAAACCATTAGGGTTTCTATGGAAGGAGGAGCTTCCACCAGCTATAAAAGGGAGCTTCCTCTACCCAGCAAAAACAACCATCCAGAGGGCGACCAAGCTTTTTCGATCAATTGGAAATTTACTCAAGACACCCCATTCTCTATCTCCATCTCTCCCTCTCTTCCTTAGTCAAAATCCCCCCAAATCTCTCTCTCCCCTTTGCACTAAACCTTTGTTTCCATAGGAAATCCAAGCTCTTTCTCTCTCTGTCTCTCTAATGCTAAACTTATGAAGGCTCAGCTTCCATGCCACAAGGTCCTAAAGCCGAGCTATTCTATCGCTAATCTGTCACGTTCATTTTGTTCATTGGTGAAAGGAACCTAAGGTGTTTTCTAAAGTTTTCACAAACCCTTTCAAAACTCTCTTGGAGCCTGGTCTTCGAACTCAGACACAGGGGCAATCTCATATGTTCATCCTTTACAGCAACCCAGGCCCATTTGTCAGGTTGCTGGAAGAAAAAGACCCCAATATAAATGGCGACTCTGCTGGGCACCAGGCTGTGATTCGATGGTCTGTCATATTGATAAGTTATGCGATGCAATCCTTGTTGGTGCAGTAAACCATCAAGAACACTAAAAGATAAGAAGCTTTTTCTTTCAGTGATGTGTTGGCTATTTATTATTGAGTCAATAATTGTTTCTAACATCTTTGATGTTGTTTTGCCTTCTTATGGAATATCTGTAATCAATTTGGTTTTGATATACCGCTGGAAGATCCTGTTGGATGAGATAAGGCCAATGAAGCTTTGACAAGAGTTAGACGCCAGAGGAGATCTCAACAGCACATAACCATTGCTTGTTTAAATTACAAGGCTGCTCCTCTTCCAAAGTTGCCTTTTACGTGATACAAGCAAGGAAAGTCTTATTTCTTGGTTGGCAATGAATAATGGTTTCCAAGTGTGATTTGAATATGTAGCTCCAAGTTTGGAGCACAAGCAAAACCATTTCACAATAGGCTATGGGAAATCATGCATTCTCCAGCACTGGGGTGCCAGAGACGCCCCCAAATAAAAATAAAAAAAAAAAAAAAAAAAGCTTCACAACATGATGACTAGGGGCTTCATGCCAAGCAAATTGAAAAAGAAAAACTACTTCTCTCTTTTTTAACTATTGTTCATCTCTCCGCCATGAAGCACCAATGACCCCCGAAGGCACTAGGAAATTCTCATTGACACCACCAACCACTGCTCATTGCCAAAAGTTCGACAGACTCAGTGTTGGCGGCTACGTAAATCTACCATTGCCTATGGTCAAATTGCCAAGCACCACCTAATGAAATCGCCACTACAAAAGAAACTGGGAGGTCAAGAAACTGCCATTGCCTATCCTCCATTCTTCGTAACGCGTCCACGCTGTTGTGCAGCTCATCATCTTAGCAAACCCAATTCGATTAGAATCTACAAAAAGATAAGATATCTCTTCCTTCAAGGATTTTATATTAAAATATTATATCTTGTGATGCCAAATATACCATCATCTCTTGATACAAGATAAGAATTTATCCTCATATCTAACAGTTTTCAAGTGCATTTACTAAATTAATATGACATAATGCCTTTATTATGTCGATACTTTAGCACTTCAAGCATCTTTTATTGGTTATTTGTTCTTCATCTTTATGCTAAGGGCAAACATGCTACCATACAACACTACCTTGTTATCACCTTTTCGCTTACATGATTATGATCTTTGTGCATGAACTAGATAACAAGCATGATGCTATATTTTAGATTAAAAGAAACATATGCCCCTCCATGATGATCATTTTTAATTCTTATATTATTCTTATAGTATGATGCATTATCATTGTACCATATGCTACCACTCTGTGCATTATACTTTTTAATGTCTGGTTAATGTCTACCGCTTTAATAAAGTATGGTTTTATTTTATTTTAAATGCCAAAGCTATCATCCCATGGCATCATCAAAATTATTATTTTGGCTACTATAGTATTAATAAATCAAAAGGTTGTTGCCTAATATTACAATTTTTCATAGGTCGCATATAGCATATGTCATGATTTTGAGACATCACACCACACTCTGGTCAGGATGCAAAAATGAAAGACATCTTCTTTCTCTTTCCGGCGCCTCTCACTGCTGGAGGAATGATGATTAAATAACCGAGGAAGTCTTACAAAAGAATTAAAGTAGTGCATCAGGGCTTTGTTTAAGGATTCTGCCAAAATTTTGGTAGCATGTACCTTGCACCTACCACAATCCAACCTATTAAAATCTCAAGCAATTCATGCATTTCATTATTTCCAACCAAGCAAAGTGTACAAAACAAGCTGAAACTCATTATCTCAATGCATTCCAAGTTACAACAGTTCACGCATTTTTGTTATTTCCAACCAAGCAAAGTGTACAAAACAAGCTGAAACTCATTATCTCAATGCATTCCAAGTTACAATAGTTCATGCATTTTCGTCATTTCCAACCAAGCAAAGTGTACAAAACAAGCTGAAATTTATTATCTCAATACATTCCAAATCCAAACAATTCATGCATAACCATACCAGGTTTCAAGGTTCCAACAACATGAGCCTTAGACTATCCAAAAGAAATACAATCCCAGCAAAACAAATTGGTACACACCAAAGATCAATACAACCTATGTTTTCAACCCAAAAAAAAAGGGTATGCAAAGATACCAATATGCAATTCTGTCATGCCTTGTCGCTGGAAGACTCTGTAGGTGCTCATGCTCAAGCTTTGATGATGGTTAGGCACATGGAGAGATTGAGGAAATTATTGAAACATTGTAGATGAACAAGGGGACTTCTCTTTTAATTGCCTCCTACTTCTTGCAAGCAAGCGTAAAACTTTCTGAGATGACTTGGGGGCTCCTGCCAAGTGCAAGCCACAAGGGGGCTTCATCCTAACCCATCAAATCCATGCCAAGCAAAAGGATTTTGTTTGTGCCTAATAAATCATGGCCATGAACTGACCAAAGGGGCCCCTTTTCTCGACCCTAGCACTTGCTCATGAGACTAAAATGCGGCGTTTCGCCAAGATGTTTGACCTTCCTAAAAACAAAAGGAAAGTTGCGAAGGCATAATCATCTCGGCCACGATTATAAGGCCGAGGCCGAAGCCGAACAAAATCACAGCCAGAGATATTGAAGCCAGATCATCAAGTGGCAGCAGGGTCCTACGCTTCATTTAATGAAGTAGTGCCTTTGTTTATTGCAGCAAACCCACTGGCCACGAATAAGCATTTAATGCACGAGGGAAGGTGGTAAGTGACTGAAGTCAGGGTTTGGCGACAGGAAACAGAGTGATTAGACGCAGACATTCTCACAAGAATTCTTGCAACTTGAGAGATTAGGCCACCACCCACCAGACAAGGGCATTTAATGCGTCTCCATGGCCAGAGGCGTAGGACCCACGATTAGGGCGGCGGCCATGATTTGCCAGAATTCATGGGGTAACACCACCATGCTTCACGATCCCAAATGTCGATTGGACTACCCACTTGCTCTGATCAGGCTCCACCATGCAGATTTTCAGCCTCGATTACTCATCCAAGAGCTCTTCCTATAAATTCCAGACTCAAGCTACATTCAAAGGGTTCAAACACCAAACCAAAGCCTCCCACGGAGCAACTTATATTTTCTTGTAATGCACTTTCAATATTTTTACATGCTTTCCTAGGAGTAGTGTTAGATTGTAAGGAAAATCCGTCCATCAATATATCATACGACCCTTGATTTTCAAGACGCCGGTGCACCATCCCTGTTATTCGCTCATTCACCCCATATATCATACGACCGTCGCTCACTGAGCAACGCGCCGGAGCATCGTCCGAAACCCACCATCAACACCACCACTAAACGGCCTTGTAGCTCAGGCCGTGAACTTGACGGCTGAGATCAGTTCCTCTCTCGGCCACAATCGTTTGATTAGAAGTCAAGTCCAAACAGGCGCACCACTTAACCACTTAACCACTTCACCCACATCCGCATCTCGACCGTGTTGGCACGCCCGTGCACAACCCAACTGCACCCAAAAGAAGGACGCCACGTGTTAACACACATCCCCTCGGCCCGGAACCCCAAGCCGTGAGATTTGCGCAGCCAACACTTTTGGGACGCCCGGTGGGACACTTGTCCAAAACTCATGGTGGAAACTAGGGCACAGGCAAAGCTCAAAAACAAAAGAGTCGAAATGACTTCTGAGACTCCTGAGTCCACTTCGCCAATCACGAGCACCGAGACCGAACATGCGGTCAGAACCTCGGCCAGCGTTCCAGTAACGACGGATCGCACGGCCGAGTCCATGCAAGAACAAGCAATGGTGGAGGATATGATGTTCAAGCAGGCCTACAAGATAGAAACGTCTTTTATGGCCGCGATGGACAGATTCTCCTCAAAATTGCGGATGCTTTTCCAGGAAAGGATGCCGGCAACCTCGCCCGCAATGCCTTCTAGGATGGGACAGAGGAGCCAAGAACGCGAGAGGATCGAGCCTTACGGCGAAAGCAGCAGCCTCGGTGCCTTTGGCCACACCCAAACGTCAGGATACGGTCAGCATTCGCTGCCGCCAACGAATAGCTGGGCCAATCCCCGCCCATATGGGCAAATCCCGGGTCGACCTACCCGGCGGAAACGGCGTACGGCCCGCTTCATGCCTTGGCCGTATCATTAGGGCAAAGCAGCCCCACACCTTCTGGAATCCAACAACTCGGCCCATTTCAAACCTTGGCCGTCCAGACCCATCCTGGCCTGAGCAACGCGACCGCCGCTTCATCACAACAGTACGGCCAGAGCAATCCGGCCGTGGTACCACCATTGCAGGCGTCGTTGTTGCCATCAAGCTCCCACCCTCAGTATGGTTCAGCCATTTCAACGGCAACATACACTCACCCGGGCCAAGCCCATGGCACTCACCCAGTGCCACCCGGCTCCGTCTTACCAGCTGATCCCCTAGCTCAAGTGGCCTAGTAGGCAAGGGCACAAAACGATGCACAACCGGTCCCGCGGCTATTTGTGGCTCAACACGAAGCGCCCCCCAGGGGCTTCGGCTTGAAGATGTTCGGCGGATGATCGAGGACAGCCTAGCTCAGAGGCGGTCGGAAGCACCAAGGTATACGAAGCCATACCTGCCAGAAGTTGACCGGACCCCTCTTCCCCGGAACTATCGATTACCAGAATTCATGCTGTTCTCCGGGGACGGGCAGACCTCCTCCATTGAACACATGGGCCGCTTCACAACCTAGTGCGGAGAGGCCGATTCGGACGCCCAAAGGCTCCGAGTATTTGTTCATTCTCTGACCGGCGCGGCGTTCTCGTGGTTCATAAACCTCCCGCCAAATTCGGTAAGGGATTGGTCTAATATGGAAAGGACATTCCACGAACATTTCTATCAGACCAATAGAGAAATGACGGTCGCCGAGCTGGCAAGGATGAGCCAGGTGTCAGACGAATCACCTCGCGACTACCTGTAGCGTTTCAAAACATGCAGGAACTGGTGCCGCACGAACCTACGAAGAAGGAATTTGTCAAGATGGCCGAAGAAGGACTGGAATTCGAGTACCGGAAGAAGTTCCAAGGTATCGAATTCCGGGACATGCATGACCTGATCAACAAGGTGGACTGATACGCGTCCTTGCTAAAGGAAGAAATACATAAGAAGACAGCTTCAAAAGGGACTTACTATCGGAATCCCATTGTCAGCTATGCCGAAGCAAACGGCCCCTCAGAGGCTGAGAACGACGAGGTAGAGATGAGTTCGGCTGAAGTCAGCATAGATAAATCATTCGTCTGCAAAGGACTTGTCAAAACCGACAATAGCCGCACGAAGATTCCCGACGCCAAGTTCTCGGCTCAGAAAACGAAGGCCTATACTTTTGATTTGACGAGGGCCGAGGCTATCTTTGACCTACTGTTGGCCGAGAAAATGGTCAAGTTGTCTTTCGGCCATAAAATTCCGAAACCCGACGAGCTTAAAGGGAAGACATTTTGCAAATACCACAGTTCTTGGTCCCACAACACCAACAACTGTGTTGTCTTACGAGATGTCATCCAGAAATTGATAGACGAGAAAAAGCTCCAATTCCCAGAGAAGGTGGCCATGCAGGTTGATTCCAAGACGTTCCCTCCACTTGTCATCAACATGATTAACGCCCAACTCCGGGCCGAGTATAGGGAAGTTCGTCGGCCGGCGAGAGAAAAAGAACCATTGGCCGGGCCAGAGCCGGTGCTCTGCGGGCGATGCAAATGTGAGGTCGGTCACCCCAGAATACAGGAGAACAAAAGGAAGGCCACCGAGCCATCTCAACCGAGCGTGAAAAAGTTCGGCGGCCGGTACGATCGACGGCCTGCCAGCAGAGCTGTTTTCAACCGACTGGGGGTACAAGCCCCCAGTACCTCGGTGGGTTACGAAGACGCGGCCACCCCTAAGTCAGTAAAAACTTTCAAACCACCGGTTATACGGGATGACCGTTGGTACCATGCACGACCTGGGGGCAGGGCCGAACCACTAACAAAAACTCAGTTGAGGACGATGCAGAGACAAATCCAGCAGGCCAGGATGCAGACAGCCCAGGCCGAGGGTTCCAAACGACAGAAGAAAATGGCGACTGCAAACAAGCCATCATCCGTACCAATCGTCCCCTCTACAGCAAAGACAACCAGCATCAAGCCTCCGAGAACGTGGTGCCCTAGGCAGGACGAGGATCCTTGCGGGACGGCGGCCGTTTTGGTTAAGCCAAAGGTCGTGGCCCTGAAGAAAGTAGATGAGAGTATTATTGACGTCTACCGTGGAAGGGACCCCCCTCTCTCGACCAACAGTCTGTCCTTTCTCATGGAATTCCACAGAGACTACTCGGCTTACTCGGCCAACGGTCTGTCCTTTCTCATGGAATTCCATAGAGACTACTCGGCCACCGACCTATACGGTATGACCCCAGAGAACCGTGAAATTGTGGAGCTAGCTCTCAAAAACACAAAGGAGGAGGGGCTCCTCATTACCAGCGGATCCGACTCGACCATTAAGGCCGTATACCAGGCAAACAGGGAAGCCAGAGCAAGAGGGATGTCAGGTTACCAGCTTGACCTAGGAAGATTGGAGGCTAAGGCCCCTTTCAGCAAAAGCGACTTGGAGTACCTCCGCCAATTTTTTACTGTGACGTCGGCTGACACTATCTTCGGTCTGACGACCGAGGAAAAGGCCCAGGTAAGTCGGTTGGATGACTACTTAACAGCCAGGGATACGTTGGCTAAAGCCAGGCGAGCCCTCGAAGGGAAGATCGAGACCTCGGACCCCCCTGAGATCAAAGTGTCCACAGATGATATCCTTGGGACTGTAAGGCCTATGATAGAAGGCCCTGGTGATCCGTTCTTTGGGCATGAAGTAGAAGACGACCCCGCATTGGGAATCTCCGATGAAGAATACGAGGGGATTCTTGGGATGGTTGAGGAAAAAGCCCTCACCGGAGACGGCTATGAGGAAGAGGAGGAGGCCAAAAGGAAAGACCAGAGGGAGCCGAAGGGGGTCAGCATGAACATGGTCTTAGTGCTACCGTCTGAGTTCTCGGCCCCAAGAGGGCAGACTAACGGCCTGGATAACGACGTGGCCGAGGAGCAGCTTGATCAGAGGCCAAAGACGAAGGAAGAGTTGTTGGCCGTGGCTTTTAACGAGGTGATACCATAAGCGAGCCGAACAAATACCGACATCTCAAGCCGTTGTACATCTCGGCTCATGTAGAGGGTGTGCCCGTGTCCAAGGTTTTCGTTGACTGTGGGGTAACGGTCAACATCCTTCCTTATTCCCTGATGAGGAAGTTGGACAAGTCAAAAGAGGACCTCATCCCCAGCGACGTGGTCATGAGCAGCTTCGTCGGCGACAAGTCTAAAACCATCGGTGTGTTGCCATTAAAGATTACCGTGGCCGACCAGACAAGTGTCGCGGCCTTCTACGTAGTTGAATCCAGTGTGGACTACAATATATTGCTCGGCCGTGACTGGATCCACCAATCTGGGTGCATACCGTCTTTCGTCTTCCAACTATTGTTCTTTTGGGACGGCCAGAAGGTGTCTATACACCCGGCCGACGAGAAACCTTTTGAGGCCAACATCGTGCAAGCACGAATTTACGACGACGACGTCGGATGGGTTGTCCTCACCAGCCACGATGCAAGCGGCCGACCGACTAGGACAACGGCCCAGAAAGTGCTGGAGTTAGGCGCCGAGAACTTTCGACAGGATTCGGCGCGCGAAGTGTTGATTGACCTCACTAGTCTTTAGATGACAGACAAAGCCACTAGAGAAGAAGGAGCAGCGGCCATGACCGACCTACTGAGATTACTGGAACATTGGGCGGAGGAATCCTTACGGCCAAACTCGCCAATCAACCTGATCGAATTCCTCCACGAATCAATCGAGACGGACGCTTTGACTTTTGACGACCTAGAAACAGCGCTCGCCGAGATGGAAGATGACTACCCTCATGTCCAAGACCCTTTGTTAGAAATAAATGTAGGGTCGGAGGCCGAACCACGGCCTCTTTTTGTAAGCCAACTTTTGGACCCTGAGTTAGCGACCGAGATTATCGGCCTGCTCCATGAATATAAAGATTGTTTTGCTTGAGACTACCATGAGATGCCTGGGTTGCCAAGAAGTTTGGTTGAGCACGAATTAAAAATCAAGGAGGGGTTCAGGCCTTTCCAACAACTGCCTAGGCGGTTCTCGACCGAAGTACAACTTAAAGTCAAGGAGGAAATTGAACGACTCCTTAAAGTCGGCTTCATCCGAATGGCCCGGTACGTTGAGTGGCTGGCCAACATCGTACCAGTTTTGAAGAGGACCGGGGCTTTGAGGGTTTGCACTGATTACAGAAATCTGAATCTCGCAACCCCCAAGGACGAGTACCCCATGCCTATGTCAGACCTCCTGGTGGATGGAGCCGCAAAACACGAACTCTTGTCCTTCACGGACGGCCACGCTGGTTACAACCAAATCTTCATAGCGGAGGAAGATGTCCACAAAACGGCGTTCAGATGTCCAGGCGATATTGGAACCTATGAATGGGTGGTCATGCCATTCGGCCTAAAGAATGCCGGCGCAACATATCAACGGGCTATGAATCTTATTTTTCACGACCTTATTGGCCGGACCGTTGAAGTTTACATCGACGACGTGGTCATAAAATCCCCGTCCAGAGCCGATCACATGGGCCACCTCTGGTAGGCTTTTGACCGAATGCGGGCGTACGGCCTAAAAATGAACCCAAAGAAATGTGCTTTCAGCGTTACTGCTAGGAACTTTCTCGAGGAACCAAGAGTTCACCAACGAGGAATCGAGGTAGATAAAAACAAAGCTACGGCCATTATGGCGGCCCCAGTCCTTCCTCGGTAAGGTCAACTTTTTAAGGCGGTTCATATCCAATTTGCCCGGGAAAATCCAGCCGTTGACTCCTCTACTCAAACTGAAAGACACGGAACGATTTGTATGGGGAGCAGAGCATCAAGCGGCCCTCGACGACATCAAGAAATATTTATCTCAGCCACCGGTCCTTATGCTGCTGAAAAGAGGGAAACCCTTAAGGCTTTACATTTCGGCTTCAGAGGGCTCTATCGGCTGTCTGTTGGCTCAAAACAACGAATCTGAACGAGAGCAAGCAGTGCATTACCTAAGCCACACCCTTAACGTGGCCGAGCTAAATTATTCACCGATCGAGAAATTGTGCTTGGCACTTTATTTCGAGGCTACTAGGTTGTGTCATTACATGCTTCCTTCGGTCGTTCAGATCATCTCCAAGACCGATCTCATCAAATATATGCTCACTCGCCCGATCATACGCGGCCGAATTGGGAAGTGGACGATGGCACTATCCGAATTCACCTTCCAATACGTGGCCCAGAAGTCGGTCAAGGGTCAGGCATTGGCCGATTTCTTGGCTCACCACCCAGGTCAGGGGCAAGAGGAGGAGTTGGAGGTTGAGATCGGCATGGAAAAGAACTACTGGACCATGTACTTCGACGACTCCAGTACCGAGGCCAGGTCAGGGGCCGAAGTCGTAATCGAATCCCCTCAAGGGCAAAGGTGGCAATTCGTGTTCCAACTTCATTTCAAATGCACCAATAATCAAGCCGAATACGAAGCACTCATCATCGGTCTTGAAATCCTGAAGGAAATGAAGGGAACCCATGTCTTGGTCTACGGCGATTCTCAGCTGGTAATCAACCAACTGACCGGGGAATACCAGTGCAAGAGCGAGAACTTAACCATGTATTATGTAGCGGCCCTCAATACGGCCGACGGGTTTTCTAGGATTTCCTAAGTTCATGTACCGCGCGCCGAAAACCACGAGGCCAACGAGATGGCCCAGGTGGCGTCAGGCGTGAACATTCCGGACAGTGACCACGATCGTGTGGTAAGAGTCGAGAAGCGTACCTTGCCGGCTTTGGCCGAACGGGGAATGACAACGCAAGTGTCATTGGCCGAGATTACCGACGAAATCAGCACGGCCGAAGCCGACTGGCGCTACCCCATAGTGAAGTGTTTACGTAACCCCTCCGGCAGCCATGAGATGACTACACGTTTCCGGGCACGGTGTTATTTGATTTATCAGAATGAGCTGTACCGAAAAGGATCGGACGGTTTATTGTTCCTATGTCCCGGCGCTGAAGACATCAAAGTTATCATGACCGAATCTCACGAGGGAATTTGCGGCGCTCACCAATCTGGCGTCAAAATGAGGTGGTTGGTTTGGAGGCACGGCTATTACTGGCCGACCATCTTAAAGGACTGCATAGAGTATGCGAAAGGGTGCATTAAGTGTCAAATCAATGGCCCCATACAAAGGGTACTAGCCGAGGCCCTTCACCCGGTTACTAAGCCATGGCCGTTCAGAGGATGGGCCGTGGATATCATCGACAAAATCTATCCGGCCGCGTCCAACCAACACGCGTGGATTTTGGTGGCAACCAACTATTTTACTAAATGGGTCGAGGCGGAGTCCTATCAGTCAATTTCTAGCGCGCAGGTAGTCAAATTCTTCGAGAAATACATCGTACACAGATTCGGTATATCTGAAACTATCACGGCCGACAACGGCCCAGTTTTCGTATCAGCCGAGACTCAGGAGTACACCGAGAGAATGGGGATCAAATTGGTTCACTCAACACCTTATTACCCCCAGTCTAACGGACAGGCCGAAGCAAGCAATAAGGTAATCAAGGGCATCCTTGAGAAAATGATTAAGGAAAAACCTAGGGCATGACACGAGTTACTCCCTGAAGCCCTTTGGGCTTACCGAATCTCGAAACGATCAGCTACGGGCACATCTCCTTATGCCTTAACCTACGGTCATGACGCTATTGTCCCAATGGAATTAAGGGTTTGGTCCCTCCGCGTGACCGAACAGCCTAGGCAAGAAGGGAAGGACTATACACAAGCCATGGCTCAGCAGTTAGAGGATTTGGAGCAGTCCAGGCTCGATACTTACAACCTAATGCAGGCACAGAAGCAGATTGCGGCGAGGGCCTATAACAGAAAAGTCAAGCAGAAGACTTTCGCCGAAGGCGACTTGGTATGGGGAGCCATGCTTCCTACTGGGACTAAAGACCCCCGTTTCGGTAAATTCTCACCTAACTGGGAAGGACCGTTCGTTATCAAATGAATTCTAAGTCGAGGCGCATTCCAGTTAAGAGATAGGGATGGCGAGCCATGAACTTACCGAAAGGGCCCTTTTTCTCGGCCCTAGCACTTCCTCGTGAGACTAAAACGCGGCATTTCGCCAAGATGTTTGGCCTTCCTAAAAACAAAAGGAAAGTTGCGAAGGCATAATCATCTCGGCCGCGATTATAAGGCCGAGGCCGAACAAAATCACGGCCAGAGATATTGAAGTCAGATCATCAAGTGGCAGCAGGGTCCCACGCTTCATTTAATGAAGTAGTGCCTCTGTTTATTGCAGCAAACCCACTAGCCACGAATAAGCATTTAATGCACGAGGGAAGGTGGGAAGTGACTAAAGTCAGGGTTTGGCGACAGGAAACAGAGTAATTAGACGCAGACATTCTCACAAGAATTCTTGCAACTTGAGAGATTAGGCCACCACCCACCAGACCAGGGCGTTTAAAGCGTCTCCACGGCCAGAGGCGCAGGACCCATGATTAGGGCGGCGGCCGCGATTTACCAGGATTCATCAGGTCACACCACCATGCTTCACGATCCCAAATGTCGATTGGACTACCCACTTGCTCTGATCAGGCTCCACCATGCAGATTTTCAGCCTCGATTTCTCATCCAAGAGCTCTTCCTATAAGCTCTTCCTATAAATTCCAGACTCAAGCTACATTCAAAGGGTTCAAACACCAAACCAAAGCCTCCCACGGAGCAACTTATATTTTCCTGTAATGCACTTTCAATATCTTTACTTGCTTTCCTAGGAGTAGTGTTAGATTGTAAGGAAAATCCGTCCATTAATATATCATACGACCCTTGATTTTCAAGGCGCCGAAGCACCATCCCTGTTATTCACTCATTCACCCCATATATCATACGACCGTCACTCACTGAGCAACGCGCCGGAGCACCGCCCGAAACCCACCATCAACACCACCACTAAACGGCCTTGTAGCTCAGGCTGTGAACCTGACGGCCGAGATCAGTTTGTGAACCTGACGGCCACAATCGTTTGATTAGAAGTCAAGTCCAAACAGGCGCACCACTTAACCACTTCACCCACATCCGCATCTCGACTCACGGTAGACCGTGCTGGCACGCCGATGCACAACCGCACTGCACCCAAAAGAAGGACGCCATATGTTAACGCACATCCCCTCAGCTTGAAACCCCAGGCCGTGAGATTTGCGCAGCCAACAGATTTTCTCTTGCATTGGCCCAAGCAGACCATAAAAAAAAAAATCCGCAAACCTAGCCAATTTGAAAGTAGTCAAATTTTTGACTCATTATACTTCCACAACCAAACTCAAACTTTTGTCCCCAAAACATGCTCATAATAGCAGCCAGAGACAATACTCGAGCTATTGTAAATGGTACAACCCATGCTACTGTAGTTGTTACAACCCCAGGCTGCTGTAGCTATTACACCCCAACAACTATAGCTAGCACCCAAGTTGTTAGGCAAATATCTTATAAGGATATATTACTAAATCTGGCTTTAATGCCTCCATCACTTGCTAATCCTCATCATCAAAGCATTACTATCCAAGTTGGCATGCTTTCACTACAAAAAGTTTAAGGAGGTTCTGCAATAAAGTTCTTGTGAGGAGACTCTGTACACTAGCAATATCCACCCACTGGGGCTCACGTAATAAAGAGGAAATTGAGGCTTCAATTGTGAAGGTATCCAACTACACAATTATGAAGAAAACAAGCATCCAAGTCCTTGCACGAATTAGAGTTGTTGAGCAAGCAAGAGTGTGCATAACTTCTTCTAGCACCTTAGACACTCATTTGACAACCATAAGATTCCCATGTTTGTCACTGCCATATCAAGAGCGTGCCATACCAGTCAAGCATGCCATATGACATTGAACCCAAGTCATGGCAAAGCAAGAAGCAATTTCAATAACTCTCAAGGCATGGAAGGCGAATACAACTTCATACCCATGCCGCTGGAGGTTGCGAAGTCAAATTTCATACTAACTTCATCCAATCATCATGAAGCCTTTCATGCTAACTTCATCCAAGCATTGTGAAGCCTCAAGCATCAAGCTACAATAGACATGCTAGCCAAGTTATTTCATGCAAAGTGAAGCAAAATTTAAGACAAGAAAGAAAACCAAGCAACAAGCTACAAGCTAACATGCCACGAGCTCATTGTCAAGCCTATCTACTTAACTCTCTGCATTAGTACAAGTACTTCATACAGCTACAAAAAGACAAGTATCATGCCCTGCAAAAAGAGACTTCACAAATCAAACAAACCATGCTTCAAGCACTAACAACGTGCTATTTTCCTCATCTTGTTGTGGGTCTTCTTTATTTCCAAAGTACAAACCAATAAAAACCAAATTTCCTATGTCTTTTGCTAAACCAGCAAACCTGAAATGAAGCCAAGAATCAAACTTCAATGGCCGAAAAACACAAAACACTTGTGTTCAACCTTCCTATCCAGCCTTCCTTATTCAAGCCCATCTTTTGCAGTAGGAAAACTTACGAGCTATTGCATCATGCCAAGCAGATTCACTAACCCAAGCCCCATGCCAAGCAAATTACAATATGTTGGGAAAGCAATCCAAGAATTATCAAGATCATTCAAATAGGTCCAATCCATAATAAAATGTTTCAAGCCATTTAGACACATGCTCAAACCCTTACAGCACACTGCTGTAAAGCCAAAAACGATGTTTCCTTTGCAACCTTCAATCATTCACAAAACATCTTCGGTAGTTGGGTCTGCCCACTCACAATCAAACCACTCTGGCCAACCCATAGTGATGCTGCAAGGGTATTGAAGAAAAAAAAAAATCAAGAGGCCGCCGGAAACATGCATTTCTTATATACAGCACCTGAAAATGAGAGTGGCCTCCAAAGCTTAGCCAGTGCCTATGATCAAGTCTTGGCAAGTGTTTCTAAGCGATGAAGGTAGTCGTCTCTTCTTCAGCCCATTGTGCAAGGGGAAATAGGCCATCACTCATCACAAAGGTCATTATGACTTATACTTATTACATGAATCCCTGCAAGAATTGCCAACAAAGAATATGCTGAAAAAGGGCAAAGAATAAAGGCAGTTCTCTGTGTTAAAGCCAAGCAATCTCCACACTAGCATGTAAGCCATATGAACTTTACCAGCCAAGCAAAGCAAGCTATCTCATGCCAAGCAAAATGCATAAAATAAAATAAAAATTCGAAGCATCATGCAATCTATTACTCGAGCTCATGACAAGCAAATTTCCCGTTCCATGCTCAATCAATCATTCCAGTAGACCCTTTTTCATAAAGCAAGTGTTACAAACTAAACACTATTTACCTCATAGTAACCTTTTTCACAAAAACAAAACAACAAAAAATCCCTATGAGTTACACAGCATCCTTGCAGACCCATCATACACATGTTTATGTCTATCCCTATAAACCCAAAAAAATAAACAATTATCCATGTCCAAGCTCTAAGCTCATAAAAAAGAAACCAATGGTGCTTTCCTCAAGCTTTCAACAGCCTCTGATCTTACGTATTAATCACGCAGTTACAAGCATACGCTCGTGATGCATATAGTTCAACAACAGTCAAAAGGGAGTCAAGAACGTAGCACACACAAAATATGCCCCAAGCATGGCAAGTCAAGCTCATGCCAAAGGAAACGCTTAAGCAAATGCCCAAGCAACATGCAATTTACTCATGGCAAGCAAAACTCTCGTTCCATGATCAACAAGCAATTCCTATGGCAAGCAAATTCTCTCTCAAAAATGCAAAAAAAAAAAAATCAAGTGTTGCAAAATATGCATTTTGTCAATTTCTATTTCACACAACATAAATGAAGGTCCAAGGTTAATCAAGCATGTGTTCACAAGAAAAATGAGCCTTGGCCAAATACTAGTCTATGTTTATTCCTACAAAGCCAAAAGAAAGACTCACGATTCCAGCAAAGAAGCGGAACTATTTACTGAGAAATCGAGATAGAAATCCAAATTGCTAAGTTGCGAAATTGGTACACTTAAAGCTTCCAGCAACAGGGAATACAATGCAAGCTTCCGACACCTTCCCTTGCATGTGCCAGAGACGTATACACCTACATAGAAAAAGCACATCGCACAAAGTTCAGCCTTTTCACCAGCACAAAGAGAGCCAACACATGATAAAAGGGGAGAAGAAAAATGGAGAAAAGGAAAGGATGCAGTCCATACCAGCGATTTCTTCTTGCAATTCTTTGGCACTCTTCCAGCAGCTTGCAAAAGAAAGAAATCGAAAAGAGGAGAGCAAAATGGGTACCCTTGTTGCAGCGGTAACAAAATGGGTCAAAAGGGTTCGGTGCTTGGCTGCCAAAACGAAGAGCAAAATCCATGGGTGTGAGGAACCCAACTAATCCTTCAAAAGGTCCAAGAGAAAACAAAAGAAAGGGGCATACCTTGATAATCTCCCAAAGGATAGCCTCGAGTGCACCAAGAAAAGAGGGGAAATTGGAGATCTTTAGAAAGAAAACATGCACAAAGAAGGCTCTTCTAGCAACAGCAAGTGGGTTTCTTCGTATGAAGGGGGATGACGGAGTCGGGTTCGGCTTGAGCTCCCTTCTAGCGGCTGATGAGTGGTGGTTTTTGCTCAATCTCACTCTCTCTCGCTCTGAGTTCATTGGAGGAAGGAAATAAAAGGAAGAGAAGAGTGACGAAGATAAGCCTGGTTTGATGCACGAAAAGAGGCAGGAAGAGAAGAAGGAAGAAACAATAAATAAAAAGGAATAAGGAAAAAGTTGGTATTTGGGAAACCGCAAATAGCTGCTGGAGCTTATCATGACACGCCGCTATGGTGCACATAGGAAGAGAAGGGTCATCTTGCAATTATAAATGTGATTTTTGGGTCGGTTTAATTATTTGGCCCATTCCAGCACTTATCCATGGCCCTAATAATTAAGGGGGTTAATGTTGAGGGCCAAAAAATCCAAGGTTAGGCCCAAATATATTCCCGGCCCAATGAGATACCTTACTGAGAAGAAACCTAATTTGGGCACGCAAAAGTCTGTCATGTACGCTCGCACGAGTCACAATCCACGTGCCATGCTAAATAAGCATACAATCCGTTATGCTAAGAATCATAATGAGTCTATAAAATTCACTGACTCTATGAGCTCATGCTAATTATCCCATCAAGCAACATAGCCTTTAAGCATGAGCACGCCAATCAACATGCCATGCCAAGCGAAAAACCATTATTTTGCACGTAGCCACGCTACAAGCTTGAGTGGGTTGTGGCATGGATGGTAACAAGTTTTCATGAGGCCCATTAATGAGCCGAGGAATGGAAGTTTTGCGTTGCTTAGGGGCCCTAAAACTCAAGCCCATTTATTGAGCCCAAAAATGTGGGTAAGCATAAAAGAGAGAGCCCAATACCCTAAAAAATTAGCCCATCACCTTAATAAAATAGCCCACCATCTCAGGAAGTTAGCCCATTCCCTTAATGGGTTAACCCACTACCTTAGGAGAGCCCAAGCAACCAAAGAGAAGATATGTAGTCTCCAGCACTTAGTTAGGAACAAAGACTACGTTAGAAGCCAAAATATCTATGTCTGTAGGCTGCTGGGAGGCTCCAACACGTGGGCAAGAAACAAACCTCAAGAAACAACATTCAAAGAACCAATTAATGGATATTAGCATGCATAGGTTGCTAGGAGAAGAGGTACCCTTCAAACTAGCACTCTTACCTATTGCTTTCTCCCACCAGGACTGGCCATGGAAGAGGGAAGGAAAGAAGGTGAGGTGATAATTGAAAATAGGGGTTTTCCCACTTAAGCAGCTGCGGGAAAAGCCTTAGAGCTCCCAAAAACCTTGTCTTCGTGTGTTTGGACAGAAAAGGATTTCATAAAATAGGATGAGTCAAAGGAAAATAAGAGAAAGGAAAAGGGAGACTTAGCAAAATGGGAGAGAAACCATTAGGGTTTCTATGGAATGAGGAGCTTCTAGCAGCTATAAAAGGGAGCTTCCTCTACCCAGTAAAAACAACCATCCAGAGGACGACCAAGCTTTTGTCGATCAACTGGAAATTTACTCAAGACACCCCATTCTCTATCTCCATCTCTCCCTCTCTTCCTTAGTCAAAATCCCCCCAAATATTTCTCTCCCCCTTGCTCTAAACCTTTGTTTCCATAGGAAATCCAAGCTCTTTCTCTCTCTGTCTCTCTAATGCTAAACTTATGAAGGTTCAGCTTCCATGCCACAAGCTCCTCAAGCCAAGCTATTCTATCGCTAATCTATCACATTCATTTGGTTCATTGGTGAAAGGAACCCAAGGTGTTTTCTAAGGTTTTTACAAACCCTTTCAAAACTCTCTTGGAGCCTAGTCTTTGAACTCAGACACAGGGAAATCTCATCTGTTCGTCCTTTATAGCAGCCTGGGCCCATTCGTTAGGCTGCTAGAAGAAAAAGACCCCAACACAAGGCAATAGGCAAGAGATGTACCAGTGATAAATGTACAATATAGACAAAAGATGGAACCATATCACAGATATTAACAAAAGAGAGAATCATATCACAGATACATATTGTCAAATCCCAAAGGAACATATGATCATGAAACCAAACAAGATCAGGAAAAATAAGAAGAAGCATACAAAGGGCGAAAGACAAAGAATAAAGATAGAAGTCCGTATTTTATAAGCAAGCAAACTCTCCTCGGTTATGTTGTTTAGCTAAACAAACTAGAAAATAGGAAGGAAAATGTCAATATTCCCTGATTTACATGTAACTCATCTCCAATGTTACGTAACATTCAGTAGCCAAAACAAATGAAGAAAAATATGTGAAAATCAAATATTAGTCCTTAAAACAGAACATGGTCAAATCCCATATACACAGTACAATATATAGTTAGCATTATACATGCCTGAATGTGTTTGTAAATAAAGAACTTCTCCCTTCTTCAAACGCGCAGAAGTATAAAGAGTTTTCTTCAAACCCTTATCAGCAATAATGCTTATACTGTACTTAATGTTGAAGAAATTTGAAAGAATGAACTTAGGAAGGTGCAATAATAATTGATCGATAGGGAAACAAGAAGAAAGAAAAAATAAGCAGCAAAACACATGAGATGAAGTAAAAAGAAGCAATATTTCTGTCAAAGTTTAAATTTTGAGAAGACTATAATAACAAAATTCCAAATCAGGTAATAATCTTTTTTGAAAAAGGATAAAAATAGTTCCCATGCTGCACACAATATGTTTGAGTGAAGCAATTAACATGCATTCCTAGGTTGAGGTGTTACAGACAGCACAAGATGCAATTGTGAAAAGATAAGAAGTTTTTCCTACAACAGCACTAACACTAAGATTCAAGGATTTTTCATTAGATGCCTTGAATGTTTGTAGCCCTAAAAATCAAGAGTTTTTTTATTTCTAAGAAAGAAAAGAAAACTTATATAGGATCCAAATAGAAAAGAGGTTCATTGAGGTTCATATTTAGTGGAAAGAAACCTCGTTTAACGTATATGGGGATAGAGTTCAAGAAAAACCAAAAGAATGTCTCCACAAACGAACAAATGAGAATCAACCTAGTGTAATATAATTAACCAAAAAAAATTATTATGAATGCATAAAACATAAGTCTGTATTGTAAAATGAGCATATAACAAGTTGAGTCTTCAACAAATTATAAGTGGACAATTATTTTCAAACAATCTGACAGTTGCCAGAGAGAACTGAGGGAGTTAAGGCATGAGATGCAAACATGATAAACACCGTTAAACACTCGGACGAACTATGCTATAATATAATAGATATTATTAGATAGTTATATAGGCTGAGAATGTCATTGCTTGGGTTAAAATATAGCACACGTCTCAAATTCATTCCACTTAACGAAAGAGAATGCAAGTTTCTAGTTAATACAAGCATCTAAAAACCAACGCTCAGCAGAATTAAAGGGTAAGAAAGATGTGGTGTACCAAGAAACCCCTAAACCCTAAACCAATTTCGAAGAAACCCCTAAACCAATTTCATAAAAACCCATAAACCCTAAACCCTAGAGAAACCCATAAACCCTAAACCAATTTCAGAGCAACCCATAAACCCTAAACCAATTTCGAAGAAACCCCTAAACCAATTTCATACAAATCCATACACCCTAAACCAAATTCACAAAACCCCAAATTTCTAAGAAGAGGACAATGAGCAGTACCTTGTGGATGTGAACCGTGGAGTTAAGCTTGGATGAACAGACACCGCTGAGGGAGGAAGACCACTGCGTCGGAGAGAGAAAGAGAGCTGCACAAGAGAGCTAAGTGACAGAGAGAGACGGAGCCAAGAGAGTTGAAAGAGAACACAATTTTTGAAAAAGTGATATGGGTGCAATCAGTCGACAATAAAGATGTATTTATATGTGGTAGTTTTAAACTTTTGGGAAATTGGCGGCTTTGCCCCCGGCGCAACTAATTTATTCAATAATATTCCCATTTTGAAATCTAATCACAAATACCCCTTATAAAAACTTCATATTGACAGTCTATTGCCCATCCTTCACTTAGTTTTTGTTTTCTTCCCTTAAAATTAAAATGAGAATGCCATTTGTAGGAGAAACTTTTGCAGGTACCCGGTACACCAGCTGGCCAGTGTACCCGCCAATAGGAATGAGACACGTGTAATTATTTATTTTTAGCCTTTTAATTATTTGTTCCTTTAGTATTCTTCCGTTAGCCTTTTAACTCTGTCTCTCTGTTAACCTTTTGTTCTGTTGATACCAATTGAGTTACACTTGTTCCGTTAGTATTCCCAAAAATTCAAACACAGCAATAGAATCTACAAGAACAATAAGGCAACCATAGACCCACTAGGATAAGCATGCAGAGCTTCAATGGCTGCAGCTCTGCTCAAAGGTTCAGCTCCAAGCATGATCACATGACCACCTGTAAGGCCATCTTCTTCATACATCTTTGCATACTCCTCCGCTGACTTATCTAACACAAAATTGGTAACAAGAGCAGACCCATCCTCCTTTGAATCCAAAAGGGTTGACCCAACAATTTGTTTCACTTTCCCCTGAAACCAAATCAACATAGCAAGTACAAAAAATCAACAAAACACAAAAACACAACTAGGCTAAATACACACACAAATAAGAAGATGAGAAGACCAATAACCATACCACTATTGGAGCAAACCCCTAAGAACCCAAAACCAGTGCTCTCTCCAATCCCAAACCCAACACTTCCAAGAGCATCCAAAACCCCATCAACTCCTCACCCAACCCTCACTCTCTCCCCAACTTCTAACCACACCCACCTCCTCAACTTCCTCAAAACCCATATAAAAAAACCCACCATTTCGACCCCAATCTTCCTCAATAATTCTCTCTTTTGTTCAGATTGTGCTTTGAATTTTAATAGGGGAAGTTCGATAAATTTGGAGAACAAAGGAGAGAATTGAGATATAAAAAATGGGAAGACTTCGATGCAGCAAAAGCCTAACGGAGAGACACTTAAAAGGCTAACGGAAGTATACTAACAGAACAAATAGTTAAAAGGGTAAAAATAAATTATTACACATGTCTCGTTTCTATTGTACACCAGCTAGCTGGTAGAGTTTGAGAATGGGATCTCATTTAGATAAATAAAAAATATTATTCTAATCATTTGATTTTAATTTTGACCATTGGATCTTCTTTTTCTCGTTAAAATCAAGTTGGAGGAAATCTGTGCCATTATATCTATTTGAGAAAGTTTGAAAAATCACAAAAAGTTGGCTCCCATTGCTTGACACGTGGCCAGCTTTTAAAAGCTTCAAAAGAGTAGAGAAAAAATTTAAAAAAAAACAAGAAGATGCATCATTGGTTTTCAAAGGGAGCTGTTGGATTCCAACGTCTCTTTGATGTGAGCCTTCCACGCGTCCAGCAAGTTAGCTTTGCCCTGCCATTCCTTCACGTGCTGCGCAAGTTAGCTTCGTTTTGGGGCCCACAGAAATTCTGCCTGGAGTGGAAAGTTGGGCCAAATTCCGTCCAAGATTTCAGTCTGACCCAAATTATCACCCCTCCCTATACATGGTTGGAGAAGGTTTTTGGAGCTATTTCCTAAAATTTGAGTTTAGCCGTCATGGTTGGAGATAGTCTGAAACAGGTTTCTCTGGGTAAGGAGGGGCTGAAATGGATTTTTTTTTTTTTTTTTTTTTCTTTCTAATCCATTGTATGGTTGTTATATGGGCTAGGATGGCCTTTCTATATCTCGATTGGGTCTTGGTATCCTTAGGGGAGGTCGGCTTCAGGTACATTGAAAGGGTCCAATCACTTCCTCAAGTGATCTAGGCCGAAGTATATTTTGGGCTCTTGAGGGGTGCCCCAGTGACACATTGGGTACAACATTGCTCACAGTAGCTTAAAAAGAAGACAACAGGTGAGCAGTTTTATGCAGGATCAAAAAAATATGACATTTATTGACTATATTTAATGCAATTTGATATAGGCCATGAAGATAGAAGTAGATTGATAAATTCACTTCAAAGGGAGGGATGTTAAGTTTCCTATGTCATCAGTGAAGGAACATGTGTGCTATGGAGTTTAGTTAGAATTTTAAATTTTCAATAAAGTCAATTTGATATAATGTTTTGAATTTCTTACCTTTAATAAAATGAAAAGAAATATCACTATTTTTATGTTGTTTTTAAAAGAATATACACTACTCATCATCTTTACAAAAAAATTGGACAAATCGGAAACCGTTTCGACATCCAATTGTATTATATAAAATCAAAGAACAAGATGCTTCAAGAAAGTACTAAAATTTCAATAACACAATTGAGTGGTCAAACGATATCGGATTTAAGTGATTTTTTTGTAGAGATGATCTTTGAATGATTATCTAGAATGTAGACTGTTTGGATTAGTGAAATACAATGCGGAGTGAGCCCTACAAAGGTATCCCTCAAATAAGCTAATTTGAGGAATCCCTCAATACAAGCTATATATAAGAACTGCAAAGGGAGGAAGGTTGGTTCGTATGGCATCCATGGAGGAGCATGTGTGGTAAATATATTAGTAAAATTTTCAATAAAATAAATTTCATATATTGTTTAGAATTTTTGATTGTCACTAAAATGAAGAGAAATATCGACGTATTTTAAGTTGTCTTTAAAGGTATCCAATGCCGTATACTTTTTTAGAAGTATTGAAGCAATGCCTTGACCCATCGACGATACACAAAGCTACAAAAATTTATGTCGTAGCTTGCCCCATTGACGATACATAAAGCTACAAAAATTTATATCGTAGCTTTAAAAAGAAAAGGATTCTTATTTACTTATGCACATGAATATATTCACACACAAATCAAGTATGGCCCTTTGTAGAATCTATTGAAGAAACATGAATTATTATATAATGTGTTATAATCATAAAGGAAATCTAACAATTGGCTTTGATTATGTTATAATATATATATACTACTCATCATGTACATACACACACATATATATATATTGAGGATCCTTCAAATAATTTTATTTAAGGGACACCCTTTAAGGTACCCTACGAATAATTTTTTCAATAATCCAAACCCTCTATTTTTTAGGTCATCATTCATAAATCATCCTTACAAAAAATTAGACAAATCGAAAACTGTTTCGACATCCAAAATGGTAATATACTATTCTAATTGTAGTGTACTATTCTAATTGTAGGTCACTACAAGAATAATGAGGTCAAAAGCATATATCTAATGAACGTAGTTTGCTTGTTGTCTAGATAGTTCATCAACACGCATTGATTCAGATGCCAATACTTATTAAGCACTGTTTGTTTTGGAGAATAGATTATTTGAAAATGTTTGATTTATGAGAATTAGAAAGGGTGATTTTGAAAACTGACAATGAAAAGTTTTACTGAAAAGAAAATGAAATGGTTATCAAATGGGCCCAAAAATTACAAGAAGTTTTATGCTTTCAATTTCTTTGAATTGAAAACTAGAAACTAAAAACAAAATACCAAAATGGTTATTAAACAGGTCCTAATCTTTTTTTGAGCTTTTTCCGTACCATCCTATTATTCACAAATTTACAACCAAATCATTTTCTCTTTTCAGATTCAACATAAATAATAAATAAAGGCAAGCATCAAGTTTCGAAATCATAATCCCTTAACTGGAAAAGACGAAATCATAATCATAATCCCTAAACCTTATGACAAAGAATTACAAAACAAACCAATAAAATATGTAAAGGTATCTCACTCAGAAAAAGATGAAACAAAAATATTTAGGTTCCGTTTGATAACCATCAATTTTTTTTAATTATTTTTTAAAACTAATAACTAAACAAAAGTTGTTTGGTAACTATTTTCAGTTTTCAATTTTATATGGAACAGGGAAATGGAATTTTTTTGGGGTCAAATTGGACAAACCCACTTACTCTATTTACAGGGTAAACAAAAGAACTCTTCTAGGTTTTACCACATGAATATCCTGATTCTGTATATGCTTAATTATTTTTTTTAATATTTAAAAAACAAACAAACAAAAGACGGGAAAGGAGAGAAAAGGACCAGTAAATGTTGCACGAGATTTATATTTCCAGCAAATGAGAATAAAAAAAAAATGGGCCAATATAAAGCTACCATTTCTACTGAATTATATCCAGCAAAACTATACAGAGAAGAGAACGAAGTCAGAAAGAAGTATTTAAGAAAAACACATCACCTGTGCAACATGTTCCAGAGAAATAGCCACAGGAGCAAATGGAGCCCGTACCTTAATCTCTGGACAACAAACCCACTTACTCTTTTTCAAGTGGAAAAAAAGAAAAACAAAAAACAAAGAAACTTGCCAGGCCGCGCAAATTTGTCCCACATCGACAAATTATACTTCGGTGGTGCTATTTATATAATCAGTTCTACGAGACTCCATTGCCGAGTCAAGTCACGCTGACTTGTGACCCAAAGTGGGGGCAATAAGGATGGTATGGAAGGGAAGAGTGTGTAACGTTGTCCGCATGAAATCGGTGTCAGACGTCATATGCGAGGCGCAAATTTGGCCAGAGATGCTTTGGGGTTGAGGCGAGATTGTGGGTTTTTTAACCCCTGTCGCAGAATGAGGAGAGGGGGAGAGGTGGCTTTGCAAAATGCCGCTTTGCCTGTAATTAGGTAAGGCCTTCCGTCGCTGACAACGGCGTGGAAAGATCACACGTCTTTGTGGGACAAAGAACGCTGGCTTATTAGAGCAGCTGATGGCGCTCCGTTTGTCTGTGCTTGGGTTCCACGTGCCGGCACCCTCTGTTAGGCTCCAGGCCCACTCTTTAACCCCACCTCCATCCTTTTGTGCATCTTCTTTTTACTCTGTTATCTTATTTATTATCCATTTTTATTTGTTAAATAGTTTATTTTATCTTTTTCCTTTTAAAAAAATTTATGCTGTACAACATTCTTTTTTTTCACATATTTTTTGGTTTTTGTTTTTCGTTGAATTTAATCTGTAATCTTATTTATTCTTTCTATTTTTATTTGTTAAATAGTTTATTTTATCTTTTTCTTTTTAAAAAAAAATTTATTTTTTACAACATTCTCCAATGAGTCGGATACTGGTCTTTCTCAATTGCGTTAGGCGTGTCACTACTATTATTTTTCTCTTATAGTGGAAAGAGGTGAAGTATGGTGAAGTGAGGTAGTGAATGTGTCTTGTTTGATTTTAACCTCTAACCAAAGTCATTATGTTCCAAGTGGGGAATCTGGCTTAGAAAGCTTCTTTTCTATGCATCAATTAAGAGAACTTCAAAATTTCAATTGCTATGGAATAAAACTTGGAAGAAATTGTGACTTCAAACTAATATCGGACCAAAAGTACAATAGAAGCTTAAAGATAAAGAGTGTCTGATGGACACAATGCAGTTACAAGAAAGCAAATACAAGTCCAAGTGGGCATAAATACAGTTAATTAAAAATAATAAAAGGTCTAACAAGGCCCAGGGGAACCCTATCAGACATACAAAAACTCTTCTTGGACACCATTGTAATCTACTTGAGATAGTACAATGTGTCCGATGAGAGATTTTCAATAGTATCTGCAGTATAAGTGATTGGGAATTCAAATAGTATAAGTGATTCAAGTCTTGGTGTTTGGTCTACTGTGAGAAGCTTTGGCAAGCTGTTGAGTCTAGAGGATTTAAATATTGTTCAAATTGGTTGTTTGTTCTAGAGATTGGTTGTTCTTTGAACCATAATTTCTACTTCCATTTATAGACTCATTGGTTCTTGAAATTGCATGCTTGGTAAAGAAATGCATCCACCTTGTACAAGGTTCTTCTTTGCAAATAAAACTAATGGACTTCGTTTTCACTTTGATTTGTGATTAGTTGTGTTTTAACAAGTTGATGTTGATGAGTCTCACGGTTCAAATCACATTTAATGCGGCTGTCCAACCCTCTCTTTGCTGCTTGACTCTTCCTCAGTTGTCGAAATCAACTTTGAGTTCAAATCTAGGTGTTCGCACTATTAACCAAGTAAAAGTTGCTTCGCAACGGTTTTCTTGGAAAGTCAGAGCTTTTGGAGAAAGCGTGCTTGGGCTTCGATCTTTGGACACATACTTTTCTAATTATGAACGACTCAAAGCCCATATGGCTCGAAAAGTCCTTTTATTGGGCCTCTTTTTTTTACTACAAACATTGTATTTCTTGGAACAAATCAAAGTTTTGGCCTTTTCTACAGTGGTTCGATTTGGTTAATGTCAAATATGGTGTTCTATGACCTGCTTGTCAAGTTGGGCATGCAAAACATATTTGTGCCAACTTGAGGGGGAGTGTTAGCAAGTTCTTATTTACTTACGATTTTGGTTCCTTACTATGTTAGGTTTTTTGGGTATTACTTACCTATTTATTTAGTACTATTGTAATTGATATTTATTTCCTATTGTAATTTAGATTTATTTCCTATTGTATTTAGGGTTAACTAATCTTTGTACCCTTCTTATAAATACCTCCATATTGGAGAAGAATATATATCTGAAAATTTGCCCTTTTTTTTTTTTTTTTTGACTCTATCTTAATATGGACAAGGGTTTTCTTTTCCTATTGCAATAAGGATTCCTAGAGAGTTTCTTGATGGGCAAGACCCTTAGGCAGATGCATATAAATACAGGTGCCACGACTTACCTGATCAATGTAACCTACACTAAAGTATTCACCCCATCTATAATGAGTGTGTGAGGGGTCGGATTGAGGAGAAGAGATCTTGTATGTTCTTGATATTCCGACAACTCTAATTGAATACTAAAATACATGTGTTCTACTTATATGCTGTGAATACAGTTTATATCTGGTGTCAGATCATAGTCTGCATGTTTTAGAATCAAAAGAAATCACATGTTTCTTCACAACGAAGAAATTAGATGCCATGGTATCCTCATGATTGATCAAGTTTTCTGTTTAAAGTTTCCATGTTTAAAATTTAACATAATTATATTCTGATATTGCGGCTATAACATTAGTTTCATTGTTTTTGCTTATGCAAAGTGCATCTGGTGGCCGTGGATATTACTCATTATATGTAGTTCAACTTTGAAACTCCGGTATAATTCAGAATTTTTGTAATCTTGAGATACATTTTAACTCCAATTTTTTTTTTTTATTTATAAAATTCTAGAATTTTCGAAACTTTTGGATGTTGGAATTGATTTGAACTCACTAAAACTTTTTTCCCACAAAAGAAATGAAATCACAATGTCAATTATTCATATGAGTTTTATGCTTTATTATTTTTTTCCCAAAAAGAGAGAGAAAACAATTTTTAATTTTTTTTAGCGTTTGTTAAAGTGCTTGAGAGAGAAAAGAGAGAGCTTTGTCGTGAAATGGAACTAAAACTTGTTTCTCTAGTTTTTTTTATTATATATTATTTCTTTCTTATATGAGCATGAGTGATAATAAGTTATTAACCCCAGGCGAGCAATTTTATGTAGGATAACAAAAATACGAAGTTTACTGACTATATTTGTTGCAATTTGATATAGGCCATGAATATAGTAGTGGCGGGTCTTTCACCTCTTTCTAGTGACCTGGGGAGCTAATTATAAATTTATTACCTCAATAACTAAAGTTGTCCGATTTATTATTATGAATTTGTGTTTGTTTAATACAATAATATATAATTATAATTCGAATTTCTGCCTGCATGGGTGAAAGTGGAAGAGCTCAACCAACTGAGTTACACACTGGCTAAATTTAAAGCTTGAATTGAGAGAATTAGGGCTCGTTTGGGAGTGCTTTTGGAGCAGTGAAAAGTGGGTGAAAGCGCTTCTGTCTTTTAAAAATGGTGTTTACCAAAAATTGCAAAAGCGCTTTGGGTGAGATCCAAAAGCACTTGGAGTGGTTTTGGAAGAAGCACTTGAGAGATGCTTCTTCATAAAGGCGCTGCAGGACAAAAACACGAGAAGCACTTGGCTCCATTTAATGAAACTTTTAAAATGCCGAAAATACCCATATTTAATTTTTTTAAATGCTAAAATACCATTTCTTTCTTTTTTCTCTCTCTTTTTCTCTCCTATTAAAACTTTATAATTTTAATACATTGAGTGTGGAAATTTGAATTTAGTGCACTACGTTGGAACTCTGCTTGATGGGACGAAGTTCGAGTCGACTAGAGACAAAGACGAGGCTCTCACCATTAAGCTCGGTGAGGGTCGAGTGGTGAAGGGTTTGGACCATGGCGTCGTCTCTATGAAGAAGGGAGAGATTGCATTGTTCACATTGCCTGCTGAGCTAGGCTATGGTGTTGTTGGTGGGGGTGGCTTTGTTGTGCCGTCCAATGCTATTGTTCGATTCGAATTCAACTCGTTTCATGTATCAAGTGGTGGATTTGAGCAAAGATGGTGGGATTGTGAAGAAGATTATCGAGAAAGGAGAGAGGAATGAGCGGCCTGGTGATTTGGATGCAGTTCTGGGTACTTTGATGCCTCATTATCTAATCAATTTGAGTTCTTTATTGGTTATTATACTGTGTTAGCATGTAATCATAGTTCTTTCAACCTCAATTTTGATGTTTTTATCAATGTTTTGAAAGGTGAGGCGATGATGCGAAGCGTTTTAGTCGCGCTATGCAAGGCGTAAGCCTTGAAGCAGTGAGACGTAAGCCTTTTGAACATTAATTTATTTTAATAAGAAAAATTTATGAATAATACAATACAATTAAATTATACAACTAAATTATACGGAACTTCAAATTACAGTTGCAAAGCATTAGAGAGAAAAAAATAGAATGGCTTACTTGTAGTTTAAAGATGAAGAGATTTCTTGAAATTGATAGAGATTATTTGGTAAAGGTAGAAATTAGGATTATACTATACAATATATATATATAAGTCCATGTGTTAATATATTAATTTAGAAAAAAAAAAAAGGTAAGTAGAATAAAGGCTACAGTCGCCAGAAGTTAGAAAAGGGCAAGAATCTTTGGTCTTTATTTATGAAAGTTCATCTTTACCCAAAAAAAAAAAAAGGCAAGAAAGATATTATTAATATTGAAATTGAAAGCCACAGCCTACAGCTGGCGTTAAAGGCTACACTTGCGTCTTATTAATATTGAAACTGAAAGATACAGCTTGCGTTTTATATTTTTCAGAACACTCAAGTGAAACGACAGCCGGCCGCCTTAGGCGATTACCTGCCGCCTAGCTCCGACGCGCGCCAAAGCATGCCTTTGTAAACACTGGTTTTTATTGGATTTTTGTTTGTTAATGCAGTCAAGTATCGGGTGGCATTGGTTGTGGTACTGTTGTTGTAGAGACACCAGAAGAAGTGATTGAATTTTATGTGAAAGATGGTATTTTCTTTTTTGGTTTTAATATAGTGTGATTTTAATGGGGAAAGACAATTCCTTTGTGATTATACCAATTTGTAATGAATAATGGGGGATTTGTGTTTGTTTCAGGCCATTTTTGTTCAGCATTGCCAAAAGCAATCAAGACAATGAAAAGAGGAGAGAAGGTCAGATTAATTGTTCAACCTCAATGTATGTCTTTGGATCCTTGTTATCAAACTGTTAAGTCTGGCAAAAAGAAAAAAAAGTGAATTGTCTGACGATGAAAGTTGATAAATAATTGCAGATGCCTTTGGTGTGGAGGGGAGGGATGCAAACAATGGGTTTCATTCTGTCCCTCCCAGTTCTGTGCTGAACATTGATCTGGTGTTGGTGTCTTTCAAGCCTGTTATTGATGTTAGTGGTGATGCCAAGTAATAAAGAAGGTCATGAAAGAAGGGGAAGGTGCATGGGTTGCTAATGAAAGTGCAAGTGTTACTGGTAAGTTTATTGAGATGCACATTATGTTAGCAGTATTACTGGGATCAGTTGGGATCTTGTGAATTTTTATTAAAATTTGCAAAAGTGATTATTTTAGACAATTCCCTTGTAACTTCCTCTGTCCTTTCACACTATTTGTTGGCACGGTCGGTGTCGGTGGTGTCTCTTTTCTTTTCAGAATTAAAGTGGGAAGGGAGGACCCCATTAAAACTACAAAATTCCATAACAAAAAGAAAAAGTAAAGATAATGCTTGTCAAAAGAAAAAGTAAGGCATCTTGAAAAGTAAGAGAAATATCACCATTTGATCACTTGTAGTTGCAATGAAATTTCTTCACCAAGGCAAAGTAGCAAAGTATACGTCGTTGAAAAACCCTAAGCTGCTTCTTGGCGGCGCCGTGTGATTGCTACTCTGCCATGGCGGAAGGCTCCCCCGGAGGGGGCTCAACGTCTCGTCGCTACTCTAAGCGTACACGTACATCAGAGGAACCGGAAATAGAGTGTGATCGTGAGCCTGTAACTATGGCTAACCCGGTGATTGAATCTGAACCAGGACCCAGCATAACTCCAGCCATGGCTTCAGGAAGCTTCCGAGATAAGCTCATGAACAAGCTAAACCTAGTTAAAAATTGCGCTATTGAGGTGGATTCGTTGGATACCGATTATGTAGAGCTCAATGATGATGAGGATGTGGTGACTTCGCGTGGGGGCAGAGGACCAAGCATTCAATTTTCCGAGCGGGCAATGAACCGGCTCTGCCAACCGTGGAAGAATGCTCTGATCTTGAAGTTCTTGGGTCGCTCCCACACCTACAACTATATTCACGATCGTCTGCAGCAAAAGTGGTGCCTAAAGGGGGGTTGGAAACTTGTTGATCTTGTGAATGACTATTTTGTGCCCAAGTTTGATTTGGAAGAGGATATGAACCATGTGCTTACAGAAGGACCTTGGGTTATCAGTGGGCAGTACCTAACTCTTCAAAAATGGCGTCCTGGCTTTTGCCCGACCACCGCACACATCTCCCGAATGGCAGTATGGATCAGAGTTTCTACCATTCAATTAGAGTGCTTTGATGTCTGGGCTCTCAAAAGAATTGGGAACTTATTAGGAAAATTGCTGAAGATTGATGCTTTTACTACCAGCCAAAACAGAGGTAAATTTGCTAGACTCTGTATTGAAATTGATTTAACTAAACCTTTGGATGCCTTTGTCCAGATAAATCAAGTATGGTATAATATTGAGTATGAAGGGCTACCGGACATTTGTTATCTCTGTGGACTATATGGGCATAAGCGTGAAAACTGTAGACAGAGAGAGAAACCTCCTGCCAACGTCACTGAGGACCTACAGGCTGGGAAAAGTCCAAACCAAATGGAACCAGATACTAATATGGAACATGTGAATGCTGAGAAGGTGGTTGATAACTTAAGGGGACCTTGGATGATTGTCCCACCTAGAAGGAAACCTAAGAATGCCAACAAAGGAGTGGGGGAACAGAGCAATGGCTTAAAAAACCAAGGTTCTCGATTTGATGCGCTCAGACAGATTGGAGATGAAACTGGTGCAGATATTATTGAAGAGTTTGACGCTACTACCGCTGCACCTAAGGTTATTGGGTTGAATACTTCTGACTCTGGGAAGAAGGTGTGGACGAAGTCAAAGGCTCCGAAATGGGGGACTAGGACTGCTTTAGAAGATACTACAAATCAGAGCAGGGATTCTCGCTCTAAAGGGGAAAATACTAATCAACGAACAATGAAAGCCAGGAATGTTGCTCAAGTTGGGACATCGAATTTTGGGATGAATGGCGATAAAAGGCATTTTCAATTAGACTCGGGGATCGATCGAATGGCTTCTTGGGTGAAGGACAAACCTTTGGGTGGTTTTATTTTTGGCCATCAGCCCCCAGCCATTGACCCTGGAGATAAAATACAAGCAGAGGAGAGTGATGCCAATAAGGGTGATGATCCTTTGGTCTCTACTGCTGCTAAAGATCTGTGTCAAGTGGAAGGAATGGACATTTCCGAAGGTCAGATCCTATCAATTGGGGAGGTCAGAGAAAACCATACTTCCAGCCAGCTGGAAGGTATGCCTTTAGTCCATTGATTTGTGGGGTCTGCCCCAAGTGTTCTCTTATCTTCATCCCTTTTTTATGGATATTCTATGTTGGAATGCTAGAGGTGCTGCTAGCACCAAATTCAAAGTTAATCTGCATGAGATAATTAAGCTGCATCGTATCGATCTCTTGTTTATTTGTGAACCTAGGATTGGTGGGAACAAGGCTCTTAAAATAATTAAATCCTTAGGCTTTACTGATTTTGAGGTGGTAAATCCTGTTGGTTTCTCTGGGGGTTTATGGCTTTTGTGGAATGCTAGTAAAATTAAAGTTGAGATTCTTGGCACCTCGGACCAAACTATTACTGCTTCTATGTCAGGTCCTGGTAATACTTCTTGGCTTTTCTCTGCTGTCTATGCTAGCCCTTGTGGTGCTAAAAGGGAAAAACTGTGGGATTATTTAAATTTTGTTGCTAGCTGCCATCGAATGCCTTGGCTTATTGCTGGTGATTTCAATGACATGCTCCAGCTTGATGATAAAGTTGGGGGAACCCCCCTTAGTAGACTAAAAGGCTTTAAAAAATGGTTTGATGAGAACGACATGATAGACTTAGGCTACTCTGGGACTAAATATACTTGGAGCAACAAAAGAGTTTTTGAAAGACTTGATAGAGCTATCTGTAACACTCAATGGCGTCATTACTTTGCTGATGCTTTTGTCCAACATCTTCCAAGAACTAATTCGGATCATTGCCCTATCAAAATCTGCCTCAAGTCTCGCCTTCATTCCTGTCCTAACAGGAGACCGTTCAGATTTGAAGCGATGTGGTTGAAACATATCCACTTTCAAGATTTTATTACTCCTCAGTGGGAAAATGGGACTGGCTCTGTTCTAGAAAAATCCAGCAGATTGGTGGAACCTCTGAAGCAGTGGAATTTGGCTACTTTTGGTCATTTAAAACAAAGGAAAGCTAAACTTTTAGCTAGGATCAATGGCATTCAAAGAGTGATCTGTCACACGCCTAATAGTTTCCTCAGTATTATGGAGGAGGATCTCATGGAAGAGTATAATTCTATTTTGGAGCAAGAGGCCCTTTTCTGGCAGCAAAAATCAAGAGTGATGTGGCTACAAGAAGGGGATCGTAATACTAAATTCTTCCATCTTACTACTATTATTAGAAGGAGAAGAAATAGAATTGAGAAACTTCAAAATGATAGTGGGGAGTGGGTGGAGAATTCTAATGGTCTCAAAGAGCTGGCGGTGAATTATTTCCTTGACCTCTTCTCTTTGCCTCAAAGGGACTACAACAGCTCCCCCATCCCTAATTTGTTTCCTCAAATCATGGCAACCGACTTGACCTCCCTGATAGCTATTGTTAGTATTAGTGAAGTCAAGAATAGCTTATTCAATATTGGTGGGCTGAAAACCCCAGGTGTGGATGGTTTCCAGCGTGTTTCTATCAAAACCAATGGAATTTATGTGGTATTGAGATTCATGAAATGGTTACTCAATCGTTTAGGGAAAGCAGAATTCCAACTGGGTTAAGTGCTACTCTGATAACCCTCGTGCCTAAAATTGACAACCCGCTATCTATGATGCACTTTCGTCCTATTAGTCTCTGCTGCACTCTCTATAAGATTATCTCTAAAGTGATTGTCACTAGATTGCGGCCTATTCTGCCTAAGTGATGTAGAACAGCCCGTAGATTTAGAGTAAATACTTGAGTATTAGAACAGAGAAGAAATAAGGGATTGAGGAGAAGAATTAGAGATCGAAGAGACGAAGGGAAAGGGAAGAAATCAGAGAGTTTAAAGTAAGGAAATTTATCATTAATCAAGTCTCCCTTAAAAGATTACAAACAACTCTATTTATAGAGGCAAAACCCTTTTTAGTCTAGGAAAAGGAAAAGTAAACTTTAAGAAATAGGAAAGCAAATTAACTAATAAGAAATCCTTTCCTAGGAAGGAATCTTTAAGAATTAGGAAAACTAATAATAGGAAAACTAATCCAAGTAGAATTAGGAACTAATAACTAATAATAGGAAAACTAATCCAAGTAGAATTAGGAAAACTAATAATATGCATTCTGCATCATTCTCCCCCACTGAAAAAGAACTCGACACCGGCGAGTAAACCAAGATTAAGGATGACGACGACGTTTGTAAGTATGGATGATGGGAGGACGGGATGCAGCCAAATCAAGATCATGAAGAGCATCCTGATAACTGTGCAGAAGAGTGGAATCCAACTGGCGAAATTCAGCTTCTGTAATCCAAGTATCCTCAGTAGCAGGCCTTCCAACCCAACTAACCAGATAACGGGTAGAGCCTCCAGTAGATGAGGCCACAACTTCATGATCCAAGACGTCCTCAATCTGGTCCGTAGGGGCAGAACTAGTAGAAGGAATACGCGGTACCATAGGAGTGGAACCCTGAGCAACATCCATAGAAATAGGTGGAGAAAAGGTTCCTCGATAGGGAGATAAATCAGAAACATTGAAAATGGGACTTATATGCATATCTGCAGGCAACTCAATCAAGTAAGCATTGGACCCAAGCTTCCTAATGATACGATAAGGACCCATCGAACGAGCATGAAGCTTCTTAAAAGATTGCTTAGGAAAACGCTCAGGACAAATACGCACCATAACAAATTCCCCTTCCTGAAAATCCTGTTGACGACGATGAGCATTGGCTGCCAGTTTATAAGTGTCGGTGTGCATGGATATCTGCCTACGGACGTCATCATGTAGTTGCCTAATATGTTCAGCAAACGACGTAGCAGAATCTGATGCGCGGGCAGCCACAGGAAGAGCAACTAAATCAATAGGTGACCGGGGGGAAAACCCATGAACAACCTCAAAAGGACTCTTACCGGTACTTCGGTTAATTGAGTTGTTATAAGCAAACTCAGCCACAGGCAACAAGAGATCCCAATTACCAAGTTTATCCCCAACTAAACAGCGGAGTAAATCACCAAGACTGCGATTAACTACCTCAGTTTGACCATCTGTTTGGGGATGGAAAGCAGAAGAAAACTTCAAAGTAGTACCGAAAAGCTTCCACAAAGTTTTCCAAAAATAACTAACAAATTTGACATCACGATCAGACACAATGGAGATGGGGAGGCCATGTAAACGGACTACTTCCTTAAAAAATAACTTGGCCACATAAGAAGCATCAGTATTTTTGGCACAAGGTAGAAAATGCGCCATTTTAGAAAACCGATCAACTACGACAAAGATAGAGTCGTAGCCGCGACTAGTCTTAGGTAAACCAAGCACGAAATCCATACTAAGATCCTTCCATGGGGCATGAGGTATCGGCAGAGGGGTATATAAACCTGTGTTACGTTTGCGAGCTTTAGCTAGTTGGCATGTGCGGCATTGGGAGATGAGATGAGCAACATCACGTTTTAACGACGGCCAATAGAAACGATCTTCCACCAAGGCAATAGTCTTATCTTTTCCAAAATGTCCTGCAAGGCCGCCACCATGTAGTTCCCAAACGAGGAATTCACGGAGAGAAGTATGGGGAATACATAATTGTGTTCCTCGAAATAAGAACCCATCCCTTGTAATAAAGTCCACATACTCGCGACGGTTACCATTGGAAACTTCCTGAAAAATAATTCCAAAATCTGGACAAGAAGAATACTTAGTCTTAATGCGATCAAACCCAGTTACCTGAACTGTCATTGTGTGCAAGATAGTAGCCACACGACTAAGGGCATCGGCTGCCTTATTGTCAATGCCTGGACGGTGTCGTAAAACGAATGTAAAGATCTGGAGATATTCATACCACTTAACATGTCGACTGCTAATGGTGCGTTGAGAGTGGAGATATTTCAAAGCTTGATGATCTGAATACAACACAAATTCGTTTGGCAGTAGGTAATATTGCCAATACCGAAGTGCTTGTACCACAGCATAAAACTCCTTATCATAAGTAGAATAACGCTGCTTTGCTTCATTAAGTTTCTCACTAAAGTATGCTACGGGATGTCCTTGGCTAAGCACACCACCAATCCCAACTCCGGAAGCGTCACATGCGATTTCAAAGACCTTAGTCAAATCAGGATGTCGAAGAACAGGTGCTTGGGTCATCTTTTGCTTTAAAATTGTAAAGGCCTTGGCAGCCTCTGGGGTCCAAAGAAAAGCACCTTGTTTCATACAATCAGTTATTGGTGCCATAATAGTACTGAACCCTGGAATAAATCGTCGATAAAAAGAGGTGAGACCATGAAAGCTACGTGTCTCTTTCAAAGTCGTGGGTGTTGGCCAACCAGTAATTGCCTCCACCTTGGCGGGATCTGTGCTAACCCCAGCCGCAGAAATATTGAATCCCAAGAATAGAACTTGCGGTTGAAGAAACGAACATTTTTTTAAGTTGGCATACAGTTTTTCCTTTTGTAAAGTAAGGAATATTGTCCTAAGATGTTGAAGATGTTCCTCCCGAGAGCGACTGTATATAAGTATGTCATCAAAACAAACGACCAGAAATTTGCTAATATAAGGTTGTAACACATGAGTCATCACCCTCATGAATGTGCTAGGTGCATTGGACATGCCAAAGGGCATAACAAGCCACTCATATAAGCCATCAGGGGTTTTAAACGCGGTTTTCCACTCATCTCCTTCACGAATGCGGATTTGATGGTAGCCACTGCGAAGATCTATCTTAGAAAACCATTGGGAACCAGCCAAATCATCCAACATATCTTCAAGTCGCGGTATGGGGAAACGATACTTAACTGTAATTTTATTGACGGCGCGACTATCTACACACATTCGCCAGGAGCCATCCTTTTTGGGGGTAAGGAGAACTGGAACAGCACAAGGACTTAAACTATGACGAATAAAGCCCTTAGCCAACAACCCCTGAATTTGTCTATTCAACTCTGCTCGCTCAGGTGGGTTCATACGATAATGGGGAAGATTAGGAATCTGTGAACCAGGAACAAGGTCAATGGCATGCTGAATCTCTCTCGCTGGAGGTAAGTCATCTGGTAAATCATCCGGTATGACATCAGAGAATTCAGTGAGCAGCTGTTGTATGGGTTCGGCAAGTGGAGTGGGGGTGCAATCAGATGCCGGTTTAAGCAAGAGAGCAAAGACCACACCAGTGTCTTGCAGTTCGTTTGCAAAGTCTACAGGTGATAAAATACTCAATCGATGCTCCGAAGCCTTCTCTTTCATTGATAGTGTTGGATGACCATCCTTAGTTGGTTTGATGGCCGGATTGGAAGGCTTTAGGGTGATGTTCTTTCCCTCATGTTGAAAAGTATAGGTGTTCTCTCTGCCGCAACTTTTCACATGACGGTCATAAAGCCAAGGCCGGCCTAGTAGCACATGTGCAACACTCATGGGTAGGATATCACAATAAAGTTGCTCGTGACAGGGACCTAATTGAAGAGGAACAAGGCATCTTTCGGTAACAGGTAACCTGGTTTTATCTACCCAGCCAACATGAAAAGGATGGGGGTGTGGCTCAGCCTAAAGGTGAAGGCGATCAACAGCAGTTTTAGAGATAACATTCAGCGTACTTCCCCCATCAATAACTAGTTGGCATCTATCGGTACCGCAAGGGACATAGGTTTGAAAGATACTTGTGCGCTTCCATGAATCAGGAGGTGGAGATGTAGGTGCGGAATAAATACAACGCATAACACTCAGTTGGTGAAACGCCTCCTCCTCACAACAATTATCAAGTTCTGGATCATAAACAGGTTCAAGGGGCTCCACATACTCGTCCACACAAGAGTCCTCATCGAGGGAGCCAAGGGTTAAAGTTCTGTGGGGGCAACGGGAGGCAATGTGGCCCTTAGCGTGGCAGCGATAGCATTCGATGTGAGCAGCCGTGGATGGGGCTGGTCCTTTTTCTGTTGCGGGTATCGTAGGAGCGGGTGGACCGGCAACGCCATATTTAGAGTTAGGAGTACTACGGTTTGGAGTAGGAGTGGAAGAGTGCCCAGAATGCCCTGTATATCTACGTTGTGGACGCAAAAAAGTTTCAGCTTCCAATGCGTGGCAATATGCATCTTCCAAAGTATGCAGACGGAACCGCCGGACTTCACGTTTGATATCATCACGAAGACCATGGAGAAAGCGAGACATAGTGATGTCGGGTTCTTCACGAATTCCCGCACGTATCTTGTGTTCGATAAAACGAGCGTGGAATTCAGTAACGGTCAAACTTCCTTGCGAAAGGGTCCATAATTGTTCATACAATTGCTGGCGATAAAAGGTGGGAAGATATTGTTCACGAAGCTTTAATTTCATCTCATCCCAAAGAGTCACAGGTGGCTGTCCAAATTGGTATAGTTGCTCCTCCACGGAATTCCAATATTGTCTAGCGGCTCCCTGTAGCGTCATCTTACAAATGCGAAGTTTATGAGCATCCGTCAAGTCGTACCAGGCGAAATAGTCTTCTATGGCCTGAACCCAATCAAGAAACATCGTAGGATCCCCACGGCCATCAAAAGTAGGAGCGGTAGGCTTGATGTGGCGGATGACATCGTTGTCAAAAGGACGAGGGGAATGAGTGTACTGATCATGTGGAACGGGTGGCAGGTTAGGAACTTGAGAAGTCACTGGAGGAGGGCCCGTTGTGTGTTGGGTATAATGGGGCTGTGGCATAGACCCAGTTGAGCCATGCGACATGCCATATGGGACGGTCTTAAGTTTGTGATCCATCGGTGGATTGGGCAGAAGGCCACTTGTTGGCGGTGGCGTAGACGAGCTCGAGAAAACAGCTGAGGTAGAAGGTTCAGTAGGTCCAGTCCGAAAGTTGGTGATAAGCAACTGAACAGAGTCTTGGAGTTTGGCGATGGCGAGGTCCGTCGTCGCACGATGTTCTTTGAGGTCAGTGCTGAACTTGGAGAGCTGGGTTTCTATGCCAGCGATGTCGTCAGAAACCTTGTCTTGGAATGCATGAAATTGTTCCGCAAGGTTGGCCATGGTTTGGGGGGCCATGGTAGAGAGCAAGCGCAAAACGAAAGTGAGGGTAGGCTCTGATTACCAATTGATGTAGAACAGCCCGTAGATTTAGAGTAAATACTTGAGTATTAGAACAGAGAAGAAATAAGGGATTGAGGAGAAGAATTAGAGATCGAAGAGACGAAGGGAAAGGGAAGAAATCAGAGAGTTTAAAGTAAGGAAATTTATCATTAATCAAGTCTCCCTTAAAAGATTACAAACAACTCTATTTATAGAGGCAAAACCCTTTTTAGTCTAGGAAAAGGAAAAGTAAACTTTAAGAAATAGGAAAGCAAATTAACTAATAAGAAATCCTTTCCTAGGAAGGAATCTTTAAGAATTAGGAAAACTAATAATAGGAAAACTAATCCAAGTAGAATTAGGAACTAATAACTAATAATAGGAAAACTAATCCAAGTAGAATTAGGAAAACTAATAATATGCATTCTGCATCACTAAGCTTATCAGTCCTCACCAAGTGAGTTTTGTCCCTGGGCGGCACATCACAGACAATATCTTGATTGCTCAAGAGCTTATGTTCAAATTCAGAAGTTCTAAAGGAAAGAAGGGTTTTATAGCCTGGAAGATTGATCTCTCGAAAGCTTATGACAGACTTAATTGGAACTTTATCAGGACAGTCCTTAATGAGCTGGGTTTACCTGAAAGTTTGATCCAATTAATTATGCAGTGTGTCTCCTCTGTCACTTACCAGATCTGTGTGAATGGGGAACTCACTGAGTCTTTCACTCCAAGCAAGGGTATTAGACAAGGTGATCCCTTGTCCCCTTATCTCTTCGTGCTTTGTATTGAAAAACTCTCGCATATCATTGTTGATGCTGTTGGGAAGCGTAAATGGAAGCCTGTAAAATCTTCACAATCTGGCCCTACTGTGTCCCACTTATTCTTTGCTGATGACTTGATTCTTTTCGCGGAAGCGAGTCCCTACCAAGCTAAACTGATGAAACAGTGTCTGGAGCTCTTCTGTAAAGTCTCTGGCCAACTCATCAACTTTGAGAAGTCTGCAATTTATTGTTCCCCCAACACTTGCAAGGATATGGCTGCTGATATTAGTCGCATCTGTGGCTCTCCTCTCACCGATAACTTAGGTAAGTACTTGGGAATGCCTCTTCTTCATTCTAAAATCACGAAGACTACTTATAGCAAGCTGGTGGATAAAGTCCATGCTAGGCTTGCCTCTTGGAAGAGCAAAGTTCTTTCCATTGCAGGTCGTGCAACTCTTATCCAGGCTGTCACTTCGGCTATTCCTGTCTATGCGATGCAAACTGCTAAAATCCAGATGAGCATTTGTGAGAATTTAGACAGAATAAATCGTAATTTCCTTTGGGGTGGGAGTGATAAGAAGCAGAAAATTCACCTTTGCCAATGGGATCTTGTGTGTAGGCCTAAGAGTAAAGGTGGGCTTGGTCTCAAAAAAACTCATCATATGAATCAAGCCCTTCTAGCTAAGGTTGCTTGGAGACTTTCAAGGAAGGATGATGGTTTGTGGGCCCAGATTTTTGAGAAAAAATACCTCAGGGGTCACTCTTTTTGTAAACCTAATCTGACTCCCAGGCAAAAGTGCTCTCCTGCCTGGAAGGGGATTATGTTTGGTGCTCAGATGCTTCATAAAGGTCTGGTCTGGAGGCTAGGTAAAGGGGATAAGGTTAATTTTTGGAAGGATAAGTGGCTGGATGTTGTGCCCCTCATGAACCAGGTTGATATTACCCCAGAAATTGATTTGAATTGTATGGTTTCTGATTTTTTTGCTAATGGTTGGTGGGATGTGGAAAAGCTTAGAGGTGTGCTCCCGGAGGAGTGGGTTCAGAAAGTTATTGGTTGCCCAGCTGATTTTGGAGGTATCTTGGAGGACTGCCAAATTTGGCACCCTACTTCTAATGGAACTTTTTCTGTTAATAAATCTGCTTATAATATGATGTTTAAAAGGGCTGATTGGTCGACCCATTGGTGGAAAGTGATTTGGAAACTTAAAATCCCTCCCAAGCTTCATATCTTCCTTTGGCTAACCTTTCAGGAAAAAAAATTGACTAATGAGCAACGGGCTCGCAGGCATCTAGTTACTGAACCTTTCTGTAACATCTGTGATTGGCCTACTGAAACTATTCTGCACTTACTGCGTGACTGCTCAAGAGCTAAAAGAGTATGGAAGCTGTTCGTGAACACCAGTCATACTAATCCCTTCTTCCAAGCTGAGCTTCACCCTTGGCTCTTGAACAACCTTTGCTCCAAAAACCATTTTGCCCAGATCCCTTGGAGACTGCTGTTTGTCTTCATCTGCTGGTACATTTGGAAGTGGAGGAATGATTTTATCTTTAACAATGCAGCAGACTTGCCTTTTAATGCTCGTGAGTTGATCATTAATGCGGCTAGAGATTGGGTTAAGGCTACTTCTAATTCCCTTCCTGGAGTTGGCAAACTTCAAATTATGCTAGCTTGGATTCCCCCAGTTATTGGGGTTCTCAAGCTAAACGTGGATGGATCGCGTAAAGGCAGCACCGGTAGCATTGGTGCTGGAGGTGTTATCAGAGATCATGCTGGTCACTGGGTTGCTGGCTACTCTGCCAATTTGGGGCAAGGGCAAATCCTTGAAGCTGAGTTATGGGGCTTATTCTTTGGATTGAAATTAGCTGTTGAAAAACATTTAAATGATGTTATTGTTGAGATGGACTCAGCTACTGCTGTTATGCTTATGCACAAGACTGAGATTGACAATTGCCATCCTGCTGGGGGTTTGGTTAGAAACTGCAAGGGACTAATGAATCAAATTGGAAGGATTAGGCTGAACCATATTTATAGGGAGAGGAACTCCGTCGCTGATCGTCTGGCTGTTTGGAGTCACATTATGGATCTTGGTTTCTGGTTTTTTGATGACAGTCCTGTTTGGCTGGGTCCTCTGTTGGTTGAAGACGCCGCAGGGGCTTCTACAGTCCGCTTGATTTCTGTTTTGTAACTTGTCTTTTGGGGTTTTTCACCCCTCTTTTTCATAAAAAAAAAAAAATAATTTCTTCACCAAAACTCGTGTAGATTATCGAAACACAAAGCTAGTTTTCCGTCATTGGGCCTTTGCAAAGAATCTTTTCAATATTTTTCTGCCTTGTGGATTCGGTTGTGTATATTGTCACATGAATTTTCAGATAATTTCTTGGCAGGGTGGTTTTTTTTTCCTTGAAGGCTCCTTACCCACTTTCACTTTTGTATTGAAAGAAAGCTTTGACGACCTTTATAGCTGCCAATTTAGCTTTGAAACTGTTGGCATCCTAATCTTAACAAAAAAAAAAAAAAAAAAAAAAAATTAATCTTCACAGCCAATATTGCTTGTTGATTTTGGTTATTATGGAAGTTTATTCAGATTTTAAAAAAAGGACAAGAATTGTTAAATTCAAATTTGGTTTGATGCTCAAAAAACTAAATAATGCAAAGCAATCACCAAAAGTATAAAAAATAATCAAGCAATACAGAGTACTAAAAAAAGAAGAAAAAAAAAAAGCAGCATAGATGTTGCCTATCTTTCATTTGAACAAATGGAGGAAGCCTGGAATTGAAGAGCAGTATAACTTTTGGGCGTGGATAAAAGGAGCTACCTAAAGCCAATTGAGATTCAAAGTATTTGGGCATGTTCTTCAAAGTATTGAGCATGTGAATTGAGATTCATATTAAAGCGCGAGACATAAGGCCAATTGCCAATTATTTATTTGGGTTGTTGTTAATTAATTTAGAAAAGTGGAAAGTTTGCTAGGTTAGAATAAGGGTAAATCAGGAACAATCTTATTAAAGTATTGTTTCTCCCTCATAATAGTGTCATCAAATAAATAAAAAATAAAGAATTAACTATAGTTAAACCCATGGACATGTGCCAACTTTTAGAAGGGGTGGTGAGGGTACGCCTAGAATTAAGGTGGTGAGCAAAAATGCACCCCAAAAGAAAAGGCAAGGCATCTTGAAAGGTAGAGTAAATATCACCGTTTGATCACTTGCAGTTGCAATGAAATTTCTTCATCACCAAACCTCATGTAGACTATCCAAACGCAAAGCTAATTTTCTGTCATTTTTTTAATCATAAGGGCCCTTGCAAAAAATTCTTTCAACATTTTTCCGTTGTGTGGATTCAGTGTGTATATTGTCATGTGAATTTTCAAATCATTTTCTTGGCAGGGTGGTTTTTGTTTTCTTTTTTTTTGAAAAAAATGGATACATGAAAAGAAAAGCAGTTGACTTGTGTCTTGAAAACGAAGTTATAATATAGGAATAATGTACCTATTTCTCTCTTACAAAGACACCTCCCTATATATATATATATATAATCTTATTTTTTCTGAGTACCTACTTTTTCATAATGTACCTATTTATCATGTAGCAAAAAGCGTGTTACCGTCAAAGACAAAAAGTTACCGACTCAAGGTGCAAACGAAATTTCTCTTGATGAGGTGAATTCAGTCAATGAAGGCTAAACAATTGTGAAGAGATGTTAGTCAAAAAGAAAAAAGCATCATCATGAACTGATGAAAGAAAGCTTTTGCGCTTCAGGAAGGAAGTATCACTATCAAAGACAACGTTGAAGGTTCTTTTCCTTACCCTTTACTGTTATATGGCTCTCACATGCACTTAGAAGACTTTCATCACAGTAATTAGGCACTACTTAAAGACATTGATATGCCTTTGCTTTGAATGTGTTTCTTGTTATAGCATATATTGTAGCAAAGGCACTAAAATTTCTACTTGATTTGATACTTATGGCCCTTTTGGTTTTGATTGTATGAAAATACTCCACAGGATGATCTACCATGTGAAGATGCTTTAGACAAACGTGGTGCGGCAAAGGTACAGTCTAGTTTGTATTTGGCCTGTTTTGTAAGTAAAAGAAAAGTGTCAATGGGGAGCAATTGACACCAACTGTCCGAGTAGGTATCACCGTCCAAGAGGAGAAGTTTCCTTGAACGTTCCTTACCATTTACTTCAACACATTCACACTGTAGTGTAGGTACTGTGGGAACCTAATTAATTCGCAAACCTAGGTCAAATAATTCCTTCCATTTGGGGATTATTTGACCTAATCAGGAATTATTCAATTTAATTGGGGGTTACTCAATTAAATAGAATGATTCCTAAATAGGTTGAGGATTGATTTAAATTCCTACGAATATTCTCAATTAATGGAGGAGTTACCTAATTAAATTAGGTATTGATCTGATTGCTATCCTGATTAGGGATTTGATTTAAATCAATAAATCAAATCCCTAATTAAGTCAAATCTCGCCAAATTGGGGAGGAATAATTCCCTTCCATCTACGGAATTATTCCTCTGAAACCCTAGCTCCCGAGACTCCTATAAATACCTAGCTACACACAAGGGTGAAGGGACGTCTAAACTCCTACTGAAACTCTGCAGAAATTATCTCTCAGAAACCCTAGCCACCTTCTTTCTCTCCCTCTTTTACATAAGGCTCCGGCCACCCTGTTTATCCCAAAAACACATATAAACTCCGTACCCTATTTAGCTATTGGTTTTTGCCCTAAATCAATTGAACTAATTTAGGCATCGGAGGGCCTTTGGCCAACACCCCCCGGGTGTGGTCCTCTTATTGTTATTCGTTTTGCAGGGAGAAAGAGAGGCGGAGAAGACGAAGGAATCTTTAGGCGAATATTCCCGTGGGAGGAATTTGACTCCCACAAATTGGTGCTTTCATTGAGAGCACGAGATATACTCAAAGCGTGCTCAAGGAATCCGTTCCTCCTATTTTCCAATCCACCGAAGCCTTCCAAACAACCATGGTTGGAAGCAAGATGACGAGAGGCAAAGCCGCCGCCATGGCTCAATCCGCGACGGCCCAAAGCCACTCCACCCATGATCCCGCGATTGACATGGTGGCGCCACCACCTCTCACCACCGCGCCGGTCACCGCAGCCGCCCAAGGCCCCTTGGCCGGATTTGGCCATCCTCATGGCACCACCGCCGAGCATGGTGGAACCTCCCATCAAAGTGGACTCGTCACCACCGCCGACTTAGGCCCGGTCTTGGAGCAACTTCATCCATTCCCTCCATTGCATCCGCGCTCAACACACGCTCATGCGTACACCTCCAATGAAGCCCTAGCCCATGTGCAGTTGGGCTCCACACACTTCTCTCCTCCCGATCCACGAAGTCAAGCAGACCTCAATTTGAGAGTTGACCAGCTAGCTCTGAGAATGGACGACCAAAGCAATTTGATGAGGCAGCTCCTCAACCAAATCAGTCTAGCTCAAAACCTTGGCCTTGGACCACTGGGCGAAGAGAGAAGGATGGACGACTGCGCCAACAGGCAGATCGACGGGCGCAGAGCAGGTCAAGCAGGCATGAGCAGACAAGGAGAGGGACAACAACGTGATCAGCTCGCCAACATGTCACAAGCATCTGCAGGCCACACTCAGAGCAACGTGCGAGGAGGGCAAGGCCCACGACTCCACGTCCGCGACCGCCTAGGCCCGCAGAGGAATGCTCCTCGAGGGCTAGGCTCCCAGGGAGATCAGCCAGACGACCATCGCAATGAGGATCGTGAAGAAAGGCGCTCTGCTGTTCACTCGTCGAGGAACATTCTTCAAAGGCTAGGCTCCCAAGGAGGTCAACCTGACAACCTTCACGGTGAGAATCGCGAGGAAAGGCGCTCCGCTGCTCACTCTCGAAGGACCAATTCTCGTCGACAAGCTGAGGAGAATCACTCGCAAGCGCAGTCCACCAACATGCCACCTAGGCAACGCAGCCGAGAAGCTCCAACCTTGCGAATCAACGAGGAGGTCAATCAGCGTCGTCCAAATCACGAGGGTCGTCGACATGTCCAACCAGCAATGCGTGCAGAGGACGTCAAGAAGCTTGTGAGTGACCAACTACGAGACTTGAAAGTCGGCGGGAACTTCGAAGATGCGCTACGCAAGGAGATGGACCAAGCTAACTCCACGCCTTTCACTGTTGAAATTGAGCAGGCTGCTCCCCCGAAGCGGTTCTCGACGCCATCGTTTACGCCCTTCAAGGGAGACTCCGATCCCGAGAGCCACCTAAAACACTTCAAAAGTGTCATGATCCTCCACAAGGCCGACGACGCATTGATGTGCAAGGTGTTTGTGATGACCCTGCGAGGAGCAGCTCAGGACTGGTTCCACACCCTACCATCTGGGTCGATCAGCAGCTTCAAGGAGTTGGCATACGTCTTCGCGAAAGAATACACGTCTTACCGGACAATCAAGAAGAACCCCGACCACTTGTTCAACCTACGCAAGAAGTCCGACGAATCCCTTCGAGACTACATCAAGAGATTCAAAGCTGAAAAGGCCAACATCGTAGGATGTGACGACCGGATCGCGTCCTCTGCTTTCAAGAAAGGCCTTCCAGCTGAACACGACTTATACCGCGAGCTGACTATCGCTCCCAGCCAGACTCTGGCAGAGGTCTTCGCAACCGCGGAACGCTATGCGCTCTGGGATGACGATCGAATCGCCGCAAAGAAGTCTACTAAGCAGGAAGATCAACCAACCAAGCGGGCAGGCCAAAAGAACGACGGGTTCAGCAACAGAAACAAGGACAAGCGCAGGTCGCACCCAAAAGAGGACGCTTCGGCAGAAGAGAATTACACCAAATTCTCCATCCCCATACACCAAATCTTAGCCCAAGTGAAGGACAAACCTTGGGTAAGGAAGCCGTTGCCCATGAAGGGAGATCCAGACAAGAGGGATACCAGAAAATACTGTGCTTTCCACGGGACGCACGGACACTCAACGAACCACTGCTTTGCTTGGAAAACGCACCTTGAGGAACTCGTGAGAGGACGAAGCCGAGGAAATCCTGACCAAGCCGAGGAAATCCGTCCGGAGGTCTCCCCTGAAGAAGGATGGAAACCCGAAGAGGACGTCGAGCTAATACCCTTGGATCCTGACCAGCCAGACAAAAAAGCGCGGATCGGCTCGCGCCTAAGCCCAGACGAGAAGGTGGAGCTGACCACCTTCCTCCAGAACAACAAGGACATGTTCGCATGGTCACCGTCAGACATGCCAGGCATCGACCCGAACATCATCTGCCATCGCCTCCACGTCAACCCTGCCAGCAAGCCAGTGGCACAGAAGAGACGCAACTTCGCCCCAGAGCGAGTCGCAATCATTGAAGCCGAGATCGACAAACTTCTAGCAGCCGGCTTCATTGAAGAGGTCTCCTACTCGGAGTGGCTGGCCAACGTTGTTTTGGTGGCGAAACAAGAAAAGGGCAAATGGAGAGTTTGCGTCGACTACACTGACCTCAACAAGGCGTGTCCTAAAGACAACTTCCCATTGCCGAGAATCGACCAACTCGTGGATTCCACCTCCGGCAATCAGCTGCTCAGCTTCATGGACGCCTACTCCGGCTACAATCAAATCATGATGCACGAGGATGACAAGGCGAAAACTTCTTTCATCATCGAGAGAGGGACCTACTGCTACAAGGTCATGCCCTTTGGGCTAAAGAACGCCGGAGCGACATACCAGAGGCTCGTGAATAAAATCTTCAAGGAGCAGATTGGCAAGACTATGGAAGTCTACGTGGACGACATGCTAGTCAAAGCCTCAAAACGTGCAGATCACATCAAAAACCTTGCCGAGGCATTCAGCTTGCTACGCCAGTATCGCATGAAGTTGAATCCAAGTAAATGCACGTTCGGCGTATCGTCCGGCCGATTCCTAGGGTACCTAGTCACGCAACGAGGTATTGAGGCACACCCACGACAAATCAAGGCCATTCTCGAGATGAAGTCGCCTTCCACAATGAAGGAAATACAAAGTCTGACGGGCAGAGCAGCGGCCCTCAACCGATTCCTCTCGAGATCTACCGACAAGTGCAGACCATTTTTCAAAGCTTTGAAAAAAGGACAAAGAGATAAGTGGGATGAGGAGTGCGAAGTAGCTTTTCAGAATCTGAAGACTTACCTCACTTCACCTCCCCTGCTCTCAAAACCAGTCCCAGGCGAAGACTTGTTCGTATACCTGGCAGTGTCCAACTCGGCCGTTAGCTCAGCTCTCATTCAAGAAGAACTAGGGGCCCAACATCCGATATTCTACACGTCAAAAGCTCTCCTCGATGCAGAGACTCGCTACCCGAAATTGGAAAAGCTTATTTTGGCGCTTGTAGTTTCCGCGAGAAAGTTACGACCCTACTACCAAGCTCACCGAGTCATCGTCATGACCGACTTTCCTTTGAGATCAATACTTCACAGCCCCGACGCTTCCCAGCGACTCATGAAATGGGCTATAGAACTAAGCCAGTACGACCTCCTCTACCGGCCAAAGACTGCAATAAAAGCTCAGGCTCTAGCAGACTTTGTGGCAGAATTCACCTCGTCAGCTAAAGAAGTGAAGTTGGTCAACCATAAGAAGGAAAGTTCAAAAACAAATGGCACATCTGCTGAACCTGGCCAACCCACAGACATGTGGCAATTGCGCGTAGACGGAGCGTCAAACCAAAAAGGAGCGGGAGCAGGTGTCGTCATCATCACCCCAGATGGGACCCTATTGGAGCAGGCCATCAGGCTTGGTTTCCCAGCCTCAAACAACGAGGCAGAATACGAGGCATTGCTCGCTGGCCTGCGCTTGGCAAAGGAGCTAGCGATCAAGAAACTAGCCATCTACTCAGATTCCCAGTTGATCACGAATCAAGCCTCAGGTGAATACATGGCGAAGCACCCAAGGATGATCTTGTACCTTGACAAAGTCCAAGAGCTATTGAAGGCGTTTCCTACCTTCACCATCCAACAAGTGCCTCGGGCAGAGAACTCACACGCGGACGCATTGGCAAGCCTAGGATCGGCGCTGGATACCCAATTCAGACGCTCCATCCCGGTCGAACACCTTGACCGACCAAGCATTGAAGAAGTAGAGCCAATCGACGCAATGCAGATTGACGAGGACCCCTGCTGGCAAGACCCCATCATCGACTACCTGATGAATGGAAATCTACCAATGAACAAATCCGAAGCTAGAAAAGTCCAGCAGAAGGCCGCGAGATACTACATGCACGGCAACAAGCTCGTCCGCAGATCATACTCCGGCCCTCATCTTACCTGCATAAAATACCCTCAAACACTCGAGGTCCTTTGCCAAATTCACGACGGCGAGTGTGGCAACCACTCTGGGGGCAGATCACTAGCCCAGAAGGCTCTAAACATAGGCTACTTCTGGCCTACCATGCGCCACGACTCCACTGAGTATGTCAAGAAATGTGATCGTTGTCAGCGATACAAGCCAATTCCTAACCTGCCTGCCGAAGTCTACCATCCACAAAACAGTCCATGGCCATTCATGCAATGGGCCATTGACTTAGTGGGTCCTCTACCGCCAGCGCCCGCCAAAAAGGACATGATGATCGTCGCCACCGACTACTTTACTAAATGGATCGAGGCCGAAGCTCTATCCTCTACTAAAGAAGCCGATGTGGAGCGATTCATCTGGAGAAACATCATCTGCCGGTTTGGCTGCCCTCAGTCACTGGTGACCGACAATGGCTCACAATTCATCGGCAAACACATCACCGCCTTCTTCTCAAAATACAAAATCAAACAGCACTTGTCCACCCCGAGATATCCGCAAGGAAATGGACAGGCCGAGGCATCCAACAAAGTCATATTAGACTGCTTGAAGAAAAGGCTAGAAGGCGCCGAAGGGAAATGGGTGGATGAACTCCCCGGAGTATTATGGGCTTATCGCACCACCAAAAGGAGATCAACTGGCGAAACTCCATTTTCCCTCGCCTATGGGACGGAAGCGATCATCCCTCCTCACATCACTGTCCCCACCATAAGCCTCGAGGTAGGCAGTGTTGATCAGAACTCCGAGCAGATGAAGCTCAACCTCGACTTGCTTGAGGGCGAACGAGAGAAGTCTATTGTCCGAGTCGCCTCTTATCAACAACAGTTGAAATCTTACTACGACAAAAGAGCCAAAGTCAGACAGTTTCAACCAGGCGATCTCGTGCTAAGAAAGGCTTTCATCACTGCACCAAGGCAAGGGTCAAAAAAGATGAATCCTAACTGGGAGGGACCTTATGTAGTCAGCCGGTCCGGGGGCAGAGGGAGCTACACACTAGACACCATGGAAGGGAAGGAAATTCCACGACAGTGGAACGCTTACCATCTCCGAAAGTATTATCCATGACGCTTCCTCCTCAGTCCCAAGCAGATGACTGGGCCCTACACATCTCTGAAGAAGAGAAGCAACTGCTAGAAGCTTCTGGTTTTCTTGTATCCAGTTATTTACATTCTCGAATAAAGCACTGTAACCTTATAAACATCAATATAAGTTCAGTTTCTCATTCCAGAATGTCTTATCTGCCTACTCGTACCAGAATATCTCCATATAAGTTGCCCATAAGCAGCGTCCTTCGGGAGACGCAGGGCGACGACCAAAGCGTCCTTCGGGAGACGCAGCCCATAAGAAGCGTCCTAAGGGAGACGCAGGGTGCGCCATGAATTTCCTAAGGGAGGTATCCAGGTTCCTATCCGTTTCCTAAGGGAGGCAGGATAGACACACAGTTGCCCATAAGCAGCGTCCTTCGGGAGACGCAGGGCGACGACCAAAGCGTCCTTCGGGAGACGCAGCCCATAAGAAGCGTCCTAAGGGAGACGTCCTGAGGGAGACGCAGGGTGCGCCAGGAATTTCCTAAGGGAGGTATCCAGGTTCCTATCCGTTTCCTAAGGGAGGCAGGATAGTCACATAGTTGTCCATAAGCAGCGTCCTTCGGGAGACGCAGGGCAACGACCAAAACATCCTACGGGATATGCAGAACACGCCCGAAGTCCCTCAAGGGGGACCCTGGCCCTCGCCAATTTCCTAAGGGAAAACATCTTACAGGATGTGCAGAACACGCCCGGAGTCCCTCAAGGGGGACCCTGGCCCTCGCCAATTTCCTAAGGGAAAACATTCTACAGGATATGCAGACCACGCCCGGAGTCCCTTAAGGGGGACCATGGCAACTATAAATCTCCAAAAAGAAGATGCCCAATCAAAATACGGGCAGGTTACTCAAGCAGTTCACAAGTCAATATGCAAATTGAAGTTTAAAAAAAAAAATAATAACTGAAATTTTCATAGCAAGCTGACCAACCGGCCAAGTTCAACAAAAGGGAGGTGGTCGAATAAGACCAATTATTCTAAACAAGAAAGCAGACTACAAAAGCTGAAAATAAATAAAGAAGTCTTCATCTACTCCGAGACGCCGGCAGGAGGCCCTTGATCTGCAGCCTCTTCTGCATCCGCTTGATCAGCCATGCCTTCAGCAGCTTCGGCTGCTTGATCCGCGACGTCTGCCATCATCTCATCCTCCTCAGCCCTATCTGCACCAGCTGCTTGCTCTTCAGCTTCCCCTTGCACACGGAATATGTCAGGACAGAGTGTCTCAATGTCTGCATCTTCAATTGCATACAAGGAAGCAATCCCATCCGCAGAGTGTAGATAGCCCAACTTGTACGCATCAATGGTGGCTTCAGACTTGGATCTTTCAGCAGACTCGTGGTGAGCTCGAAACCTAGCCAGGAGCTTTTCATAGCTAAAGGAGATGTCTGCATTCTTGCGCTCAAGACGGAAGAAGGCATCTTTTCGGCTAACCAAATCAGCAGCAGAAGAGTTGAGCTCGGAATCCTTCTCAGCAAGGGAGCTTTTCAGCTCCGATATCATCGCCCTCAAGTCAGACGTCTTCTTCTCACAACGGGCCTGCTCGGCGGAAAGCTTACTGGCCAGTTCAACATTCTTCTTCTCTAGCTCGCTGAGCTGGGCAGAAGAGGGGGCAACAGCAGATGAGTTATGAACAGTCTGAGCAGCAAAAATCAGTCCCTTCTGAAGTAGGTGAAATGCCACTTCCCTTTGATTTTCCAAGGAAAGACTCGAAAATGTGCCAAGATCACCAGCCTGACGGATATGATCAACCAACTCAGCACAGGAGGACGGGTTTGACAAGAAGTTCATCTTGAGCAGATCAGACACACGTGCATCCCCTGCAGGAGTAGACTTGTTCACCTTGGGATCAACCGCCAATACTAAAGAAGCACCCTTTGCCCGGGCAGACGACTCCTTCATCTTCTTGGCCTCCGCCAACCTCGCCTGCAAAGAAGTCAATGATGTAGAATCAACTCCACGCTTCGTTGCCCGTGTCTCAACAACTAGGTCATGAGCAGACCTCCCGCTTCGGACCCCATCCTTTGACTGATGCGGACGACTCGAGCTTCGACGAGGGATATCTGCATCTCTTTGACGCTCGGTAGAACGAGATCGGGCACGAACTACCTCACGGAGCAGATCATGATTTTCACCAACTTTCCTGCTATCTGCACTCACGAGATGTTTGACCTTGGCAGACGACGATGGAACAGACCCTGCTTGAGTCTTCTCAACCTTGGCAGATGACGATGGAGCAGACCTTGCTTGAGTCTTCTCAGCAGAAGGGAGCCTTGGCTTCTTCCTCAATGGAGACGCATCATCCTTCGCCCGTGAAGAAGTAGCTTCATGTCTTGAGGACGTGGCAGCAACCTTCCTTTTCGAAAGAGATTCGGCAGAGCACTCTTCTTGTCCGACAAGCAGATCAAGGGGGTCAGGACCATTCTCTTTCCATTTCTCAACATCCTTGGCAGGGGGCAGCCCACCGTCTTCCTCCCGGTACTCGCTCAACAGCCAGCGCCACTCACGAAACTTGGGGGGAATGCTCAAAGCACGACGAACCTTAGCCATGTCAGGTCCAAGCTTCAGTTGCTTGCTGATGCTACTCGCTACAAGCAGAAGACAAGAGTTAGTCAGCCACACTTTAAAGAAATTCAAATAAAGAGCAGACCAAGAATCACAAAAAGGCATACCGTTGCAGTAGGTGATGGGGACAAGCGGGCCGTCACCAACATCGCCCTCCCACCGTCCGCTGACTTCCAACACATCATCATGCCACGCATGATCTCCTTGACTAAGACTGTCGAACAGCTTGGCCTTGTAGATGCGAACTTGGGCATAGTCCTCGAAACGCCTCACTTGAAAAAAATAGAAGAATTCCCGCACCGTCAGCTCCAGTGTGAAGAAACGACTCAGGTTCTCGAAACACTTGATCGCCCGGTAGACATTCGGGTTACATTGACTCGGAGCACACTCCATGGCGCAGAACACCTCCTTGAAAAGCCTTGACAATGGGAAGGTGAAGCCCAATGAAAAATAAAAAGGACGGAAGGTGATGATCCTGGCATTTGGGTCACTCGCATCCGCACGAGGCGTGTCGTCAGCCCGATACTTCACCAGCTTGACCTGCACGTCATCTGGAATAGCAGAAGCATAAGTAGCCCGCCACTTTTGGAACTGAGCCTCAGTCGTCACGCGGTGCAGGTTAGCCACGAATCTCTTGTTGTGCACTAGGGAGCCTCCCCACAAATACAGAGGCACTTGAGAGCTTGGAACCTTGCTATCATCTCCAGAAGACATGGTCAACGGGCAACTGCAAGAAGAAAAGAAAATTCCACGAGTTAAATTCTACAAGTTGAAATACAAAAGAAAAAAAAAACACAGCAACAGCAGCAAAAAAAAAAACAAAAAAAAAGACAAGAAACTCGAGCTGATTGGATCAGCCCAAGCAGCAAGGAGGAAGCAGCCCAGCAGATGCTCCAGCACGGGCCCAGGTTGCTCCAGCTCCAGCCTGCAAGCAGCCCAGCAGGCGTTGTGGCCCAACTCGCGCCTCCAGCCCAGCGCGCGCCTTGCAGGCCCACCGACTCCACTCCAGGCACTCCCCAGGCCCGTGCAGCGCGCGAGGCCCATCTCTTCTGCCTGGCCCGCTCGCTCCAGCTCCAGCCCACATCGCTCCAAGGCCTAGCGCCTCCTCACTCAGCGCAAGCCCACTTCGCACGCTAGGCCTGGCGCCCTCCGACCTCCACTTCGAGCCCAGCGCATGCAAGGCCTAATCCTGCCAGCCCTCCAGAACTCCAGCAATGCACGCAGGCCCCAGCCTACCTACCCACGAAGTTGTGCAGCCCCTCCAAGTCTCCAATCTATAGACACGCACACTATTGCCAAGGGTCAGAACAAAAAAATTTTTCCAGGCTAATTACCTTGGATTTGCAGCGAGGACAAGGTCTCAAGTATGCTGGAATAATTCCTCAAGGCTATCTCTCTCTCACTAACGAAGTTGGGATGGATTTCTGATGTGAAGGATAAATTGGAGGAGCCCTACATTTATAAGGATAAAAAATTCCTTGACCTACAAGGAATCGCAAATCCTTCCCAAAGTTGGAGTTCATAAAATTGGCAAGTCGAACACCTCCTCTACTCAGGAGCCCAGGTCCACGCAGGAAGCCCAGTTACAGCTGGACAGCCCAACAGATGGTTTACATCTCCTACATGCCACCACGCGCCATGCAGAAGCTGGGGGGCATTTGTGGGAACCTAATTAATTCGCAAACCTAGGTCAAATAATTCCTTCCATTTGGGGATTATTTGACCTAATCAGGAATTATTCAATTTAATTGGGGGTTACTCAATTAAATAGAATGATTCCTAAATAGGTTGAGGATTGATTTAAATTCCTACGAATATTCTCAATTAATGGAGGAGTTACCTAATTAAATTAGGTATTGATCTGATTGCTATCCTGATTAGGGATTTGATTTAAATCAATAAATCAAATCCCTAATTAAGTCAAATCTCGCCAAATTGGGGAGGAATAATTCCCTTCCATCTACGGAATTATTCCTCTGAAACCCTAGCTCCCGAGACTCCTATAAATACCTAGCTACACACAAGGGTGAAGGGACGTCTAAACTCCTACTGAAACTCTGTAGAAATTATCTCTCAGAAACCCTAGCCACCTTCTTTCTCTCCCTCTTTTACATAAGGCTCCGGCCACCCTGTTTATCCCAAAAACACATATAAACTCCGTACCCTATTTAGCTATTGGTTTTTGCCCTAAATCAATTGAACTAATTTAGGCATCGGAGGGCCTTTGGCCAACACCCCCCGGGTGTGGTCCTCTTATTGTTATTCGTTTTGCAGGGAGAAAGAGAGGCGGAGAAGACGAAGGAATCTTTAGGCGAATATTCCCGTGGGAGGAATTTGACTCCCACAGGTACGTAGCATAAGACAGAAACTGCATTGACGAATAAAAAAATACCATTCAAATCAATGGGAAAAAGGGATAGGGAGACATAGAAGACCCCATTGAGATTACAATATCTATATAGAAAATTTTAACATCACAAATCTTGATAATATTAATATATATGGTGAGGGCTGGTAAACAAAAGAAAGAGTTCCAACTAGTCTATGACAATATAAATATACATTTTCTCAAGTTTTCACAAACTCTGACACTTTTGGTTTCTTATCTTCATCAGGAAAACAGAGGTCAAGGCAAGGGTTAAATGTAACAAAATGCAAGTAAATGCATGATTATTATGCAGAGATTCAAAATCTTGAACAAAATACCCATTTATCATGTAGTGAAAGAAAGCGAGTGACTGTTAAAAATAAGAAGTTACCTTGAATGTTCGTACCCTTGAAGGTGGAAGCGGGCTAGGAAAAGTGAGTTCCCACTTGTGGTTTGAAAATGAAGATGAAAAAGACCGTGTTAATGTTGCTGAGATAAACAACTCAGAAAACACATATGAAGGTCCAAATGAAGCACATGCACCCTCTCATCATGGGTCAGAACCCACATGACATTGAAAGCAGCGAAAAGGTGGGACCCATGCATGCCACGTAGACAATTAAGGGAAATTTTGACGATCAAAATCAAATTGCAATAAAAAAAGATTAGGGTACATGATTGTTAAAAATGAGAGTGCAAGGATAAACATGCTTTAAGGGTGAGAGTTCATGGTACTAAATTGAAATTAACCCAAAAATTAATAAAAATGAGTTTTGTGAAAACAATTTAAAATCTTGAGGAGTGTTTGTGTAATTTCTAAAACTCCAGGGAGTTTTGTGAAATGGCCAAAAAGCTCAATGGGTGTTAGTGTAAATAACTCAATAAAAGAATAAAAAAGAACATTAACACGTAAACTAAATGACAACATAAAAAATTTAGAGCCTCAAATATAAAGTCACAGACATAGAGCCCCATTGTGAGAGAGAACACATTTTCCATCGAAGATACCATGTACTGAAAGAAAAGAGATACAAACCAGCCTTAATCTTAGCCAAAAAGTAGGTACCTTCGCATCTAAGAAAACAAGACGAGAAGTTGCCTTGAAGGTACCTTCGCATTACAAAGAAACTGCTTCAACTGACTATAACTAAATAACATTGCTGCTATTAAACTAGTTTAAGAAAAAACAAACCATATAACTCGTTTCAGTAATCTTTCAATTTTTTTATTTTCAAACAAAAAAACAATGGGGGATTCACTGTTATACCAAATATAGAGCATAAATTATAAAAAAAAACTCTATATGAAATTGACTTTAGAAACACACCTAAAGTCCATTTTCAACATATAACAAAAAGATTTTTAACTTCTTTTAAATTACAAAACTGCCATTGATTTTTTAAAACAAATCCAACCCCAAAACCTCATAAAAAAGCCCAAAACACTCAATAGGGGATCAAAGTAATTTAATAATCAAAATTAAATTCAATAGGGCTAGCTGTCATTTTTTGGATTTTTTTTGGTTTGTTTATAGAAATTAAATGGTGTAGGGTTTATTTATAGTTTTAGTGTTAAGAATGGGTATATGACTAAATATCTTAAAAACAAAATCTTTGGATACAAAGACCATCATTTGAAAGAAAGCGCGTCAGTGAAAAAAGAAGAAGAAATATCACCGTTTGACCACTTTTGTAGCTGTCAATGTAGGCCCATTTCTGCTATTTAGCAATACTGGCCATGTGCACTATCTTAAAGCAATTTATTCAGCAAGGAAAAGGTAAAGGTAGTGCCTCTCACCCATAGATGCTTCAGTAAATTAAAGACCGCGTCAGTATGAAAAGAAAATTCAGCGTCTGATGACTTGAAGTTGAAACGAAAGTTCCTCACACCTTTAACTTAATCACGTCCACATTGAAACTGCTTCGTCAAGCCCTCATAAATCTAACCAGAGCGCCACTGCCATATTCAAATCTTTGAGCTTCTCCTTAGTTTTAATTATCTGCCTCCTATCTATGGCCACTCAACCAGTCTCTTCTTCTTCTTCTTCTTCTTCTCCATATGATGTGTTTTTGAGTTTTAGAGGTGAGGATACACGCACCAATTTTACAGATCATTTGTACAAGGCCTTGTCTGATAAGGGCATCTACACCTTCATTGATCGAGACCTTACAAGAGGAGAAGAAATATCGCCAGCCCTTGTCAAAGCAATTCAAGAATCAAGAATTTCTCTCATTGTATTCTCTGAAAACTATGCATCCTCAAGCTGGTGCTTGGACGAACTCGTTGAGATCCTTCGATGCAAAAACTCAAAGAAACAAATAGTTTGGCCCATTTTTTACAAGGTGGATCCGTCGGATGTACGAAAGCAAAAAAATAGTTTTGGAGATGCATTTAAAGGCCTTATTGAAAGCAAATTCAAAGATAACGAGGAGAAGGTGGTCATATGGAGGAAAGCTCTTACAAAAGCAGCAAATTTGTCCGGACATACTTTCAAGGATGGAGAGTATATTTCTATCTTTATCTTTTTCAAGTTTAATTTTTTTCTCTCTTCTTTCTCATTACTTTTTGTTACACATTTAATTGTTAATCATTATTAAAGAAAAGTATCCTTTTGTAAAAATATAAAATTGTAGGGAGAATTTCTTTTTCTTTTTTTTTTGTTGGTATTTTTATATTTTCGATAGCTGTAGGGCATTATGTTTAATTTAGTGTCTTGATTCTATATTTCAAGTTAACTTTAATTTCTTTTTCTTTTTTACTTTGGTTACATTTAATTGTTATTCATTAAAGAAAAGTATTCTTTTGTAAAAATATACAATTGTAGGGAGATTGTTTATTTCCTTGGGTACTTTTGTAAGGAGAAAGTTCAAAATCCATATATTAATCTCTTCAAAAGGCATACAAGTATAAATGATACATAACATTAGGTTTGTGGTTAAACAACTTTTGCATCTTTTTTTCTTTTTTGGTCAGAACAACTATTACGTACTTCAGTATGTTGTGTTCTTTTGCATGGTTGGATGTTTAAATCTGATTCATTAAATGTGTCTAATTTGGTTAAACTGACAGGTATGAAGCTACATTTATCAACAACATCGTTGATGGAATCTTAAGCCAAGTACTGAGACGCACATATTTGGAAGTGGCCGACCACCCAGTTGGAATTCAGTCTCATGTACAAGATGTGAAAAAGCTTTTAGATGTTGGTGGGAATGGTCGTCGCATGGTTGGGATATGGGGGACATCTGGAATAGGTAAGACAACAATTGCAAAAGCTATATGGAATGCAATTGCCCATGAGTTTGAAGGAAGTTGTTTCTTGAAAAATGTTAGAGAAGGAAGCTTAGTCCAGCTACAGAAGACTCTTCTTCATAAGTATCTAGGCAAAAGGTTGAAAATTCAGAGTGTTGATGAAGGAATCGGTGTTATAAAAGAACGGCTGAGGCATAAAAAGAATCTCTTAATTCTTGACGATGTGGACCAATTGGAGCAGTTGGAAAAATTGGCTGGAGATGATTGGTTTGGTGAGGGTAGTAGAGTAATCATTACTACAAAAAATAGGAGATTGCTTGAGAATCGTGAAATTGAGTTGATATACAAGGTGAAGAAGTTAGATTACAACCAAGCTCTTGAGCTTTTCAGTTGGAATGCATTCCGAAGAAGTGAACCTCCAGAAGATTATTTGGAACTCGCACAACGTGCAATAGCTTTTGCTGATGGCCTTCCACTAGCTCTAACAATTTTAGGTTCTCATCTTCGTGGTATAGATATACGACGTTGGCAAGTTATATTAGATGATTACGAAGGAGAACCTTATACTCATATTGAAAGAATACTTCAAAAAAGTTATGATGCCTTGGATCATCGCGCAAAAGAATATTTTCTCGACATTGCATGTTTCTTCAATGGTGAATATAAGGACTATGTGCTACAAATAGTACCCCAAAAATTCATTGAAGAATTCGTTGATAAGGCATTGATAACTATTGAACGGAATTATAGGATTTTAATGCACGACTTGCTAGCAAACCTGGGCAAGGATATAGTTCACAAAGAATCCCCCAATGATCCTGGCCAGCGTAGTAGATTGTGGTTTTACAAGGATGTCAAACAAGTTCTAATGGAAAGTACAGTAAGTATCACATGTTATTATATTCAATTTGACAAGAAAGAATACCTTATGCTACCTTAATTTTCTTAACAAAATGTGCTTGCATTTTGGTTTGTACAATGACTTTGTTTCCTAAGTAATGCTTTTCCATCTTAGGGAACAAGAAATATTAAAGGCATCATGGTGAAGCTTCCAGAACCAGCTGAGATAATTTTGAATCCAGAATGCTTCCGTAATATGGTAAATCTTCAAATTTTCATAAACCGTAAGGCATCTCTATGTGGGCACATTAACTATCTGCCCAACACGTTAAGATGGATTGATTGGAATGGATATCAGTTACAATCTTTGCCATCCGAGTTTGATCCAGTACATCTTGCTGTGTTCAATATGCCTGGCGGTGGTATTAGAAGATTGGAGAAATTGAAGGTAACAATTTAAATTAATTACTTATTTATTATTATTTCAAATAGAGTTCTTATTTTTAGGGAAAAAAAAATCTAAAATTGTTTTTTTTAAGCGTGTGATTTGATAATTTCCTATTTTATGTTTTTGTGTCACAGAATATGCCACAGCTGACATCTATGAATTTACGTCGTTGTCAATTCTTAGAAAAAATTCCTGACTTATCCGGAATCCCAAACATAAAGTACTTGAATCTACGTCGGTGTACAAGTTTGGTTGAGGTTGATGATTCTGTTGGACGCCTTGATAAACTGGTTGAATTGAATCTTGAAGGATGTGTTAGGCTTACGAGGTTTGCAACAAGACTTAGATTGAAATCCTTAGAAACACTTTATCTAAGTGATTGCAAAAGGCTTGAGAGTTTCCCAGAAATAGAGGTGGAGATGGAATCACTACAGAGATTGGACATATCAAGAAGTGGCATAAAAGAATTGCCTTCATCTATTGCATATCTTACTGGGCTTGTCGTATTGGAAGCTGAGGATTCCGAATTACAGCTGTGTCCCAACCCATCTAAATTTTGTCTCAAAGGATGCAGTCAAATCAGAAAATTGGAGAGATTTAAGGTATGTATTTGAAATTATTTTCATCTTTTATTATTTCATATTAGAGTTCATAATTCAGAAGGAAAAAAGAAACAAAAATCTTTTGAAACCAGTGATTGATAATTTCCTAATTTGTTTTTTGACTCACAGCATTTGCCAAAGCTGAGATTTTTGGATTTAAGTGGTTCTCAATTCTTAAAAAAAATTCCTGACTTATCCGGAATCTCAAAGTTAGAGCACTTGTATCTACGTGGGTGTACAAGTTTGGTTGAGATTGATGATTCTATTGGACTCCTTGATGAACTTGTTACTTTGGCACTTTCTGGATGCATTAAGCTTACGAGGTTTGCAACAAGACATAGATTGAACTCCCTGGAAGAACTTTCCCTTCGTGGTTGTAAAAGGCTTGAGAGTATCCCAGAACTAGAGGTGAAGAAGATGGAATTACTTTCAAGTTTTTGTTTTTACTTTTGTAACTCCTCCCTCTCATCCTCCCTTTCATTCTCACTCTCATTTTCCTATCTAGCAAAAACAAAAACAAAAAACAAAAAACAAAAAAAAACTAAACTAAAACTAAAATTAAAACCTGAAGTTGTTATTTTAAGGGTGCGATTTGATAATTTCCTATTTTATGTTTTTGTCTCACAGAATATGCCCAAACTTGTTACTTTGTCACTTGATGGATGCGTTAACCTCACGAGGTTTGCAACAAGACTTAGATTGAACTCCCTGAGAGAACTTTCCCTTTGTGATTGCAAAAGGCTTGAGAGTTTCCCAGAAATAGAAGTCGAGATGGAATCACTAGAGACTTTGGACATATCAGGAAGTGGCATAAGAGAATTGCCTTCATCAATTGCATATCTTATTGGTCTATCGGGAAACAATTTTGTCAATCTTCCGAGAGGCTTTAGCAAATTTGTCAACTTGAGGGAGCTTCGCTTGATTGGTTGCAAGAGTCTTCTGGAAATTCCAGAACAAGTGCTTCCACCAAAAGTAAGTCGGGTATGGCTGGATAACTGCACATCATTGCAAAAAATTCCAGAAGTGTCTTGGGTATTGCTGGATAACTGCACATCATTGGAGAAAATTGGCAGTATGTATCTGAGTTTGACCAATTGCGTTAGACTACGCGGCTACTACGACATCACAAAAAATATTTTTCTGAATCCGCGTTTTGATTACGACATTAATCTTCCAGGCGAGGAAGTTCCAAAGTGGTTCAGCTGTCGTAAAGATGCAACACTAGTTAAAGAGGAGGAAGAGGACGATGAGATAGTTTTGTTTGGTCATGTGCGGCTCACGTGTGAAGTTAGTTTTGAAATTCCTCCAAATTTAAAATGGAAGACGTTAAGATTGGTTCTATGTGTTGTTGCTAAGGTATCTATTTTCAATATTTCTTTCACGATTAGTCTCAATGGACAACACGTCAATTGGATGGGGGATAGATACGAGATAGAGGAAGGTCATGTGCGGCTCACGTGTATTCCATTATTGAGTTGGTTTTGTTTAAGTCAACCCGATGAAATGCCGCGTAATATGTGTAAAGTTGAATTTCTCTTGTCCGAAGTGGCACCCGATGAAATGCCACTCGTTAAAATTCCCTGCGGGGTCCACCTATTAGTCCACCAGGTTGCTGATGTCACAGTTGATCGTGGGCAAAGGCAGTGGTTGTTGCTTGATGATGATGATGATGGTGATGGTGATGGTGATGGTGATGGTGATGATGGTGATGATGGTGATGATGATGATGATGATGATGATGATGATGATCTATTAGGCCACCAGGTTGCTGATGTCACAGTTGATCGTGGGCAAAGGCAGTGGTTGTTGCTTGATGATGATGATGATGATGATGGTGATGGTGATGGTGATGATGGTGATGGTGATGATGATGATGACGATGTTGATGATGATGATGATGTTGACGATGTTGACGATGATGATGATGATCAACACCAAGACAACGAATTGCCTTCCTTGCCTTCAGCATCAGAGACTAGTCTTGACATTGGTGATCATGAAGCTCAATGGCTTACCTTGTTTACGGGACCAGTGGATCACCCAAAGAGGAGGCACATCGATCTTAATGAGGAGCCAAAGTATGTAAATCCATTAAATGTTGAATGATATCTTTGCATTTTCTGCTCATATAACTGCGTTTTGTGTTCAATTCAAATTTACCAATATTTTGCTGTGCATCTCTGGGGTACATGTTGTAGTTTTCAGGGTGTGAATTTTTTTTTCTTTTTGTTTTGGGTTAAATCCTTTTTATAAGCGCTCTACGTTTGATATTAAATTTTCAGGCAATGAAGTTCCAAAGTGGTTTATGTGAGCCCCAGGTTTAGCTGTTCAAACGAACTAAATTTCCGAATAATGGTCTGATAAATCAAGAGGTGTGTTGAGGGGCCAGCAGTTTCTGAGATTTTAAGTTGCATAAGGCAATACATTTCTTCTCAATTGATGCATCCAGGATTTATGAGAGGATGAAAGAAACTGTTTGCAAGCCGGATTTATCTAATGCTTTCATTCCACACAAATACTTTGTCTATGATTCTTCTATCTCATTCATTGGAATTGATGTACGTTGGGGACGAAATGTAACAGATTTATCTATTTCATAATTTCCAAATATGTCCAACAGGACATATTTCTGTTGAAAGATTGTGTCTTATTATACTGGTGATGTTGCTGGTATTGGCAAGGTACAAGAATCCCAACATGTCTAAATAATGTGAAGTTGCTGCAGGATAGTTGTTCAATATATTTTTTATAATCCTGCAAGATGAAAAGTTTGATGGGCAGCGATAGTAGCATCCATATTGTGTAGTTTGCGAATGGATTTTGGTTCTTTGAATATCAGTTGCTGTTTGGACAGCCCTGGTAGAGCTAACATCTCCAATGGCTCCATTTACCCAAAAATAATCTGACTTTAGAAGCTGGGAAATCGACGGCAGGAATTATATAACTTCATTCTTTGTTCACGAAAGCGCATTTTTATTGTCATTGCATGACCAGAAAGCTACTATAGATGTTGAATGTTCAATTTTATCCACCCAAAATTACAAGGGGATTCTCATAGTCAAACAGATAACTTCAACTTACAATGTTAACCAAGTAAAACTTATGACTGAGGAATAAATGTCCCTACATCAAAAACGAAAATTCACTTCATACAACAATATTAAAACAAGAGAGTGGTACACAGCAATGTAAATGTAGACAAATATGCACGGCAGAACCATGTCTCCGTGGAGCGCGGCAAAACTGCCCACATTGCCGCAAAGAAAAAGCTCCGCATTGAATTGGCTCAAAACAACATATTCAAGCATCACTAACTTGGTTATATTCCTACATAAGCCACACTCTACAACAAATACAAACCTATACCTCATTTTTCACCCTAGACCGCGTTGAAACTAAAAGAAAATAAAACCACATATACCGCATTGAAACTAAAAGAAAATAAAACCACCCGTAGAAAAACAAAAAATTAGGTTATACTGAACAAACATGGAGCAATTTTTTATCACCCTAGACCAAAGTGAGGGTAAAACAGTAACTTCCATGACTTTACCAACCCCTACAGCAGCAAAGTTCTAGAAGATGGCACCTTGATAGCCAACTAGTGCAGCAAACTTCCATGTTCATTATATGCACCTCAGGTAGGATATCCACTTCTCTATGAGCTGAAATTTCAAAGGCATATATTTTCAAAAGAAGAATTCACACACTTCAGTTTGAACAAGTAAGATACAAATCTACACACAAATACAAATGGTGCTTTTTTTATGAATAGATAACCGAAAATAAAAATGCGAGAAGAAAAGTTCAAACCGATGAAATACTCTTAAAATACAGAATTTATGGTTGTTTGCTTCTTAAGCAAATGGAAAAAACAAAATATTGTGCCCAACCCTCTCATGTTTCTATAACTACACCAAGACCCCACTGATTCCAATCCAAGAAAATTTGTACTTAAAATTATATTTTAATCCCAATTCTTAAGAAACGAATTTTTAGAATTATGATTTGACACTGGCATTGAGCTAGTATGCCCCTGTACAGGGCTTCCTTTGGGGGCCCACATGCATATGGGTCACATCTGGACGATTCCCCAGCACAATTTTCTTTACATGTGAGGAAGTGTGTTTGATGTAAGCTGTATGTGTAGTTTAGGCAGGCTAAGGAGTATTGTTCATTACTACAAAAATTGAAATAGACGACGGGGGAAAACCGTCGTCTTTTTGCATTGAAAACCGTCGTTATATCCGACATCTTTTGAATGAAAAACTACACCATCGTCTATTAAATGTAAAAACGACGCTTTTACTACAAACCGTTGTCTTGTTTATTAACTGTAGACAACGGTTTTTTGAAAAGAACTGTCGTCTATTATTTCTAAAGAAGGACAGGTTCAACAAGATCCACAAGACAAAGAGCACGAAGGGCTGAGAATTTCAAAAGAAAGGAGGCTAGGTTTGGAGCTTTAGACAGAGATTGAAAAGATGCGAACCAGAGGGGTTCGCGAAGGGCCGCAAATTCACTTAAGTGAAATTTTTATTAGCCCGTCTTGGAAAGACGACCGTGACTTCTTTCAACCGTCGTGCTATTAAAATAAACTAATTTGAAAGACGACGGTGACTTCTTTCAACCGTCGTGCTATTAAAATCAACTAAGGGTTTCGGACTCCACACCGACGGTTATTATAACACCAGTCATGGTTTGTAATGGTTTTGTAAACCACAACGATTTTTTCATTTTGCGTCATGTATCATTGTTTTATATTATTGTAGTAGTGGTTCTACATGAGGTCATTGAAATAACGAAAATTGGGAAAGTAAATGAAACTGCCCTTATATGCATCTTAAACAATTATTCCCTGACCTCATTACCAAATTTAAAAAGCATGGAAAATTCCTTCAAATCAAAGTCTAAAAAATTACAAACTTCCCAGAGATAATATTTGAATACGCCTATTCCTCCAAAACTGAGTTTGAGGGGTACCTTGACGGATTCATCATTTGAATATGCCTCTTCTAGGAATATTCTTCCCAAAATTTCTACATGAAGAAAAGAACTGAGAGGACAGAATGTACCTGAAGAAATACAGATGGAAGCTTTGTCTCACCAATTATACGCAAATATGACTCCACCTGCACATAAAGAAGTTTAATTCTCTAACATGTCGAAACATGGAAAGCAAGGAAATGGTTTAAGCAGAAGCAAGCAATGCACAAAATGTTGTAAACATACTACTAGCATATAATCCTCAAATGTTACACTAATAGCAGTACTTCATCAAAAGGTGAATGCAGCACTATATCTTCTCTGCTCAATTTATCAGGGACTGTTGAACTCGATGGCAAAAAGAACGAAAACCCTTAGCAATTTTTGCAACGCCAAAATGTTTTTCATCACAAATAACGAACATAGAGTAATGCTTCAATTCCCAATGAGGTAAAACTAAATCTCAGGGAAAAATCTACTCTGCATTATCAACCTAATTCCGTTAGTACATTACGTTACAACAAACAACAAATAAAGCTCATTATTTCAATTCCTCTATCATGCCAAAAACTTCCCACATGAATAAGCTCAACTTCAATGAAAGTAAGTAAAACCTGAATAGATGGCGCCGGCAACTGATGGTAATCGTAGGTCTTGGGCAACCTGCGCTCGGCGACCTGTTTGAGAATGCTGACAAAGCTGATCACCAAATCCTTATAGGAATTCACATCGATGGTAATGGGATCGAACAAGGGGCAGACCGTGGCACCCATAACTCCCCGATCGTTATCACAAAGCCGCTTCTGGAAATTCGAGACCAGATGCGAAACCGAAGACGGCTATTCTGATAAAAGCGGTGAAGCGCCATGATGGCCTTCTTCCTGACAGCCTCCCTGGGATGGGCAAGCAGGTCCACGACCTGGGGCAAAACGGCAGGCACAGTCTCGTCGTTGATGAGCTTGCAAACGGCATTGAGAGCAGCGCAAGCGACAAGGTAATTGTCCGACTTGAGATCCTTCTGGATGGTGTTGACGATCAAGATGATGCTGAGGAAGAGCGAAACGGCGAGGTAACCGGTGCATTTGAGCAAGAGATTGTCGTCATGGGTCATCTTGACGGCGTGGATGTAGGCGAAGGAGCCGTCGTTGCCGAGCATTTCGACGTAGATGAGGCGGATGATGTACTCCTTCATCTTGCACTTGGGGATTTCGGGCTTGGAGAGACATCGTTTTAGGGTTTCGATCTCGAGGAGGAAGATGCGCTCTTCTTCGGCCTTGGATCGAGCTTCGCCGATGGACGTGAAGAGGTCCAGGAACTCCTTGAATTGGCCGAAGCCATCTTGAGAGCCCATCGCAAGCTCTCGCCCGATGGTCTTCAGCTGCTCCATTGCTGCTGATGATTGGTGGAGTTAGGATTTTGCACTTGCCAATGCGATGGAGATTAGGGTTTGAATTTGGGGCATTAAATTGGTGAGTAATTTGGACTGAGTTCAATTGCCTGAAGCAGCAGAAGAGAGGAGAGGAGAGAGGAGAGAGAGAAGCAGAAGGGGCTTTTAGTTTTGGGCTTTCTTTTTATTTTTTATTTTTTATTTTTTATATCGAAATAAGAACTTTCATTCATATAGAAGCAACAGCAATGCAACTAGAGCTCATGGCTTCTCTAGGTGCTACAAAGTGGCCTCATTAAATCTTTCCCATAAAACCTCCCAATTGAGGAAATCCATTCAAGGAAAAAGAGTAGCACATCACTGCAATACATAATAAAACTAATCCCCTTGTCTATCTTTTCCTAGTAAAGGTTGAATCCATATTAGACCCACCCCTTCCTAGAAAAATTGATTGCTTTCCCTTATTCTAAATTGAGCCTTAGCATGAGCCATACTATTACCTTCACGAGGCTAATAAACCACCTTTGCATTACCCAACTGCACTAGCAACATTCGAATATCATTAACTAGATTACCCACATTACTCAACCACCCAACAATGCCATTAATCATATTCACAACTTCTTGTGAATTAGAAGAGACAGTTAAATAAACCCGCTACGAATAGCCGCCAACTCAATTCCCAAAATGTGGGAACCATATGAGCCAACAGTCGCAAAACCACAATAAAACTCACCATGGCAATCAAGAACCAAATCGCCCACCTCTTCGCCTCTTATTCCTCTTAATTGGACCATCACAATGCAAAACCAATTGTCCAACAAGTGGTTTAATCCACCTAAGATACCGAGGCACCCGATTAGATTTTGTCTTTATATTGCTTTCTTAATATTTGCATTAACCAAAGACATTTTCTGGTATTTTGAATGTTTTACTATTCTCTATCAACTTTCATTCATATAGAATCAATAAACATCAATATATCCAAAGCTCCTAACTTCTCTAGGGGCTACAAAGTCGCTTCATTAAAACCTTGTCATAAAAACTCCCAATAGAGAAAATCCGGTCAAGAAAAAAGAGTACTACAGCACCGCAATATATAATAAAACTAACCCCATTGTCTATCTTTTCCTAGTAAAGGTTGAATCCATATCGGACCCACCCCTTCCCAAAAAAATTGATTACCTTCCCTCAATACAAATAAAGCCATAGCATGAGCCACACTGCTACCTTCACGAGGTTGTTAAACCACCTTTGTATTACCCAACTATGAGACCCTAGAAATTTTATGGTGATTAGAAACTATTTATAAAATTTTGGAGAAAATATTTTTGGATGTGATTAAATAAAGGGAGTTTCACTAAAACACCCAAAATGGGGGCTGAAATTATAAAAAAACCCAACACCCAAAACACTTTATAAACACACCCAAAACCCATCATTACACACACTCAAAACCCATTTATAAACACACCCAAAAAATATACAATTGTTAATTTTGGGGTTGATTTTGGGTGTGTTTCTATGTTTAAATAGTGTTTGGGTTTTTTTTATAAATACATGTCTAGAATTGGGTTTATTTATAAATTTCTCTTAAATAAAATTACATGTGTTTATGAGTGTTTATGAGTTTGTAGTATTTTTTAGAGATTTTTTTGGAGCTAGGATGAATTTTTGGTGATCTAGGAGTGTTGGAAAGCAAGAAGTAACGTGGCATTATCTGAACTCTTGAGTTGGATACGTGGGCAGCTTCTGAAGAGCCAATGTGGCACCTAAGTGTGGGGTTTTATCACAAAAGGTCTCAGTGTTATTAGTAGTAGAACTATTCACTATATTTTATCGTTTATTTAGTCAAGTTTCCAATGTGGGACTCATATTCTTCAACACGCCCTTGCTTATGGCAAACTTTCACGCCTAACACGTGGACAACACATATTGAGTGATGTGGGAGCACACGTGACCATTGGGCCCAACACCTGAAGCCTGGCTCTAATACCCACCATGTTAAATTTAGAGAGACAGGCCAACGGCCTACTACTAACAACATCGATATTTTCTCCAACTTAACCACCTATAAAGCCCAGTAGGTGTGAGGTTTTATCACAAATGGCGTAGAATTATTTATTATATTTTGTATTTTATTTAGTCAAGTTTCTATTCATATTCTTTAACATACCCCCTCAAATAGGACCACCACATAGTAGGCCACATGTGAACACCACATATTAGGTAAGAGTAAACATTCAAGCCCAATATGTGAACACCACATGTTGGGTAAGGGGTAAGGGTAAAGGCTTAGTAATTCAGGCCTAATCAACCTCGCTCTAATACCATGTTAAATTCAAAGAGACGGCCCAGTGACCCACTACTAACAACACAGATATTGTCTCCAACTTAACCACCTATAAAGCCCAGTAGGTGTGAGGTTTTATCACAAAAGGTCTCGGTATTTTTAGTAGTTGTTAATGGATCACACCATCATTATGAGCCGAGCCTATTACAGGACACCACGTGGCCATAGTGAGCTGGGTCACTCATGTACTGACCCGATCATGTGTGATACCCTGGGTATCGACAAGGAGCTTCCCAGCCAAAACTCGACAAAACAAATGAGGAACAATACTTGAGCCGACCACTGGGGTGCCGTACGCAACAAAAAGCGCATTGATGATATACAAGCGGTATCAGATCCCTGTCAAGTCAATCACTCTAGTGGTCTAGTCATACAGCCTAACGATGAGAAGAGATCAGTTAATGTACTTCTCATCCAAAGCCATGTATCACCTCGCCGCCTGAGACTTGTGAAAAAGCATAGTGATCAGGACATGTCATTAAATGTAACTCAGTTCCCCTGGGGGGGGAAGGAAGATAAATATCTCCTCCCTAAATATCTTTGTCTTTCCCTCTCCCCCTATAAATACTCCTCACCTATCTCCAGACAAAGGTAATAAATATTTTCACCTGGTAAATCCTACATCCATTTCTCCACCTCAAAATAGCTTCTGACTTAGCCATCGGATGGGGCTCAACTGGGATCAACCCCAGTTCGCTCATACTATGATAAATTGTTTTAAGTGTGCAGGTCTTCTCCAAAAGGCTACACCACCACGAGATCAGATAGAAGCCTAGGCTTCCATCCAGGTTCGAGTCACGCTACATACAAGAATGATACGCAATTTACAGTAGTAGAACTATTCATTATATTTTGTATTTTATTTAGTCAAGTTTCTGATGTGTGACTCATATTCTTCAACAAGGTGTTGATCTCTTATTTCCCCATGTGTGTGTTAGTGGTTCCAAAGAGAAAAAAAAAGGGGAAAAAAGGGGGGGGGGGACATGGTTTTTAGTAGGGTGGGCATCGGGATTGGAAAACTGGAACACCAAATCGGATCAGATGAAAAAAACTGAAGAAAAAAAAACAGTTGACCAAAAAAGCCAACAAACCGTCAGTGAACTGGACTGGACTGACTTTGATTTCAATTTCACATTGCACCAAATCCGATCAGACCGAATCGGACTAATTTTGTATGATTATTTTTACAAAATTATTTAAATTCAATGCTACATTTTTTATTTTATAACTAATACTTTTCCAAGGCCAATTTCAAAGCATCTCTCTTTGTATAAATTGGATCATTTGTTAATTTTCAAGTCGAAAAAATAAATGTTTTGTTAGAATAAAAATAAATAAATAATCCGGTTCAAAGCTAGAACCGATGAGAACCGAACCAGCTGGTTAAAAAAAGATTAGTAAAACCAAAGTAGACCACTTAAATAGCACCGATTCTGATTTCAGTTTGAAACGTGAGAACCTATTCCTTCACCTCCTACTTCCCGAGTTTCTCTTTCCAGAAACCCATTCTATCTCTTCTTCCTCCTTCAACTTCTTTATACCATAACTTTCATTCTACAACTCCAACCGTTTTGTCCATTAGGATCGTAGGAACGAGCTCTACAAGAAAGGTAAACCATTCTTGGATTTGGTTAAGTTTCGAAAATCTCCTCTTTTTGAGCTCGTGACTGATTAGGCTTTAATATCTTGTTTCCAAGCGTGGTTTGGGAGAATGGTGGTCGCTAGGCAGCTCATTGAATGTTGAGGATTACTTTGGAGCTGTTAAGGTAAGATTTGTTTACCACACTTGCTGCTGGAATTCTAAAGTACATTGATTTAAGTGAGATTGTATAAGTGATTTTAGATGTTATTTGATGACATGCAAGTACACTAGATGAAGAATCTACCTTGGGCTGAACCTACAGAGAACTCAGAGTAATTTTTGGGTTGAAGTGGAAGTTGGGTAAGTTTCTACTTTCAAGTTTGTGGCCTTGGTAGTTGGGTGTGTTGGATAATTATGAGTTTGATGAGGATAATGTGGGAACCGAATTAATTCGTAAACCTAGGTCAAATAATTCCTTCCATTTGGGGATTATTTGACCTAATTGGGAATTATTCAATTTAATTGGGGGTCACCCAATTAAATAGAATGTTACATAATTAGGTTGAGGATTGATTTGATTCCTACGAATACTCTCAATTAATGGAGGAGTTACCTAATTAAATTAGGTATTGATTTGATTGCTATCCTGATTAGGGATTTGATTTAAATCAAATAAATCAAATCCCTAATTAGTCAAATCTCGCCAAATTGGGGAGGAATAATTCACTTCCATCTACGGAATTATTCCTCTGAAACCCTAGCTCCCGAGACTCCTATAAATACCTAGCTACACACAAGGGTGAAGGTACATCTAAATTCCTACTGAAACTCTGCAGAGATCATCTCTCAGAAACCCTAGCCTCCACTCTCTCTCTCCCTTTTACACAAGGCTCCGGCCACCACTCACGGCTCCGGCCACCACTCACGGCTCCGGCCACCCGGTTTTTACCACACATACATATTCCCGTACCCTATTTTAGCTATCGTTTCTCTTCAGATCTATTGAACTGACTTAGGCATCGGAGGGCCTTTGGCCAACACCCCCCCGGGTGTGGTCCTCTTATTGCTATTCGTTTTGCAGGGAGAAAGAGAGGCGGAGAAGACGAAGGAATCTTTAGGCGAATATTCCCGTGGGAGAAATTTGGCTCCCACAGATAATAGTCATTTTTATCTTGAATTTGGGACTGTTCTGGTGTTTAAAGCTGCTTAGAACTGAATGTCAAAGAATGAGATGGATGTTGATGCTGCATTTATGCAGAAATCTGAGTATGTGTTCTGTTCTGGACATAATAGACATTTCGCACTTATGTTTTAAACTGGGTTTTTGATGTGTGAAAAATAGACATTTCGATGAGTATTTCAAAACTGATTTCATTCAAATTGGAGTTAAATTGGATTTTTGGCAAATTTTCAAAGTTGGCATTATTCTGCAGAAAACAGAAAACTCTGCAGCCAAGTCTGTTTTGGATTTAGTCTTTGACTGGCTTCCTTAACTCGGAATTCGATGAACTTTTGATATGTTGAAGTTTTATGCGTCTACGTGTGATCTGGAAATGTTCACACCATTTTGAATCAAAATGGATTTTTAATGATTTTCCAAAGGCAAAGTGTTCCTGCCTAAATTGTTTAACAAAACTGAAGTTTCTGTTTTTAATGGAAATCTTTGATTTCTTTTATAAGTCCAGAGCAGAATCACATGATCAGAGGCTTTCCTAAGAGATAGAATTGTCCTAAGAAATGGATATATTGGTTTAACAAACCCAAGAAGTGGAAGTGGGTTGTAAATCAAAGTGTTAATATGAGTTGGGGTTTGATGTTGATCCTTGTTGTTTATAGGGATTTCTGACTCTCTTGGAGCTCTACTGTGACGTTTGGTTTTACGGTTGTGTGGACACCAGGTAGGGGGTCTTCACGCCTTGGTTAGAGGTTTTCCTGTGTATATGTATGTGAATATTGATGCGTGAGAACTCTGCATCGTGTTTGGTTGCTAGTATGCATGTTAGGGAAATGGATTTGATTATTTACCGCATGCCCTTCTTGTGATACAATTTATACTTAATTTGTGACCTGAGAGTGAAAGGAGCCGTGTGACTACCTTGGGGTTTCGATCCCCTAAACCTCCGGAGGGGCTTGTATGGATGAACTTGTACTGATGTAAAAGGTATGAGTCTATGTAAAAAGGACACTCTTGCTAACCCTTAGTGTTGTGTTGAGTTCTTAATCAGGTATGGGTAGTTGGTCTGTTGGAACCGGTCACGGAATTTGTGGTTATTGAGGCCTCGTATTCTATCATCTTGCTTGAGCATGAAAGCTAATTTGACTCAGCCAATTGTTTTTGTTGTGAAAACTATATAAATCAAAGTTATTAATTATGAAGTTTATATCAACAGGAAAATGATTAACTATATAAATACAAGTATTAACAGTAGAATGTCGTTCTTGATGAAAGAATCTTCAACCATATCACTTAGAATAAGTTATGATGCATTGGCATATGGCCTATGAAGTATTATGAGAAGTTATGATGCGATTGTGGCTGCCATTTCTTTTCTTTTCTTTTCCTGCAAAAAGGAGTTTAATACCCAAAAGAATCATTACATGTTCCCGAAAAGTTCTTTTCCTGCCATATTATGTAGTTGCACTTGCACCGAAAAGTTCTTCATACAATGAAATGAAACATTGTTACTAAAATATCCCTGTAATCATTTGAGCAAACGTGAAAAAAACAAAAGAAAAACTTTCGGTGTTTGTTTTTTCAATTTCTCCATAAACTTTGTCTAAGAAAACGATTTTTAAGACAACGAGATCTAGTCCAATGAAAAAGAACTTTGACCTAGGTCTCTAGTTCGAATCCATAAAATTCGTTTCAATAATCTTTCAATTTTTTAATTTCAGACCAAATAAAAAATAAAAATCTTTGGATAGAAAGACCATTTCAAAGAAAGCGTGTCAGTGAAAAAAGAAATATCACCGTTTGACCACTTTTGTAGCTGCCAATGAAAAGGTAAAGGTAGTTTCACCAAAAAAAAAAAAAGAAAAGGTGAAGGAAGACTGCGTATATGCTTCAGTAATTAAAGACCGCGTCAGTAAGAAAAGAAAATTCAGCGTTTGATGACTTGAAGTTGAAACGAAATCTCCTCCACATGGAAGGTGGTAGGAAACTGCTTAGTCAAGCCCGCATAAATCTAACCAGAGCGCCACTGCCATACCCAATTCTTTGAGCTTCTCCATACTTTTAATTATCTGCCTCCTATCTATGACCATTCAACCAGTCTCTTTTTCTCCTTCTTCTTCTTCTTCTTCTTCTTCTCCATATGATGTCTTTCTGAGTTTTAGAGGTGAGGATACACGCACCAATTTTACAGATCATTTGAAGGAGGCTTTAGTCCGTAAGGGAATCCGGACCTTCATTGATCGAGAGCTTGTAAGAGGAGAAGAAATATCACCAGCCCTTGTCAAAGCAATTGAAGAATCAAGAATTTCTCTCATTGTATTCTCTGAAAACTATGCATCTTCGAGGTGGTGCTTGGATGAACTTGTCAAGATCCTTCAATGTAAAGAATCAAAGCAACAAATAGTTTTGCCCATTTTTTACAAGGTGGATCCGTCGGATGTGCGAAAACAAACAAGTAAATTTGGTGATGCATTTGAAGGCCTTATTGAAAGCAAATTCAAAGATAACGAGGAGAAGGTGCTCATATGGAGGGAAGCTCTTACAAAAACAGCAAATTTGTCTGGACATACTTTCAAGGATGGAGAGTATGTATATTTCTATCTTTATCATTTTCATGTTTAATTTTTTCTCTCTTCTTTCTCATTACTATTTGTTACACATTTAATTGTTACTCATTATTAAATTGTAGGGAGAAGATCTTTATTTTAATTTTTTTTTTATAAATATTTTCGATGTCATATTTTGAGGCCAAACTTATATATTTTAATAAGCATATAAAATACACTAATAATATATAATTTTAAAAAAATAGAAAAAATAAAAAGACATAAAGTCTTGTGTGCTGCCACACGTGGGTGGGAACAGGATTGCCACAGCAACTGCATAATATTGGAAATAGAGAGTACTGTATGAGTCACCACATGATTAGCTAAAGTAACATTTCCAGAAATATTACTTAAATTTATATATAAAAAATGTTTGGATGAAGATGCCCTCCACTTTTCTCAATAGAGTAATGTAATTATGTAACTCATAATATTGGAAATTGAATAAATATAAAATTACGAGTACTTTTGCATTGGAATTTCCTTTCAATTGCATTGGAATTGCAATTGATCATTGGAACTTGATCTAGCGAGGATATGTTTGTACTGTGTTACACGATTTTGTTAATCCAACTCTTATGCCAATGATGACGAAAATCTACCAAATTCGTTTGGGAGTTATTCTGTCACTTATCGGGTACACCTTCTACGTGCTTCTTTATATAATCATTTTTAGTAATTTTAAGTGATTAGGGAGAGAAACACTTCCTATGTACTTCTCCATAAAAGTGATTATTGACCTATCTATAATCACTCCCAATCGAGCCATCATAAAACTTCATCATTTGAAGTAGAACAAGGTAAGCCAAAGTCAACTCAGCTAGCTAACAAATAATTTCTCTGTCAGAAATCATTTTGCATATCGACTTTGAAAACCGATGATATCTACTTTGTAATGTTTGCTTTAGATTGCTTTGTAGGATCTTATGTTGCTTGCTAAGTATTATATGATAATTTCGTCTTGACAAAAAAACGTGAAACCGAATAGCAGGAAGTTGAGCTATATTTTTTAAAATTATATATTATTAGTGTATTTGTATGCTTATTAAAATATATTTTCTACAGCCAGCTTCAAACCAAAGAATAAACCCCACGTTTCTACGTCTTGATTCCATATTTCAGGGTTATCTATTTTTTCTAGTTAACTTAATTTCCCTTTTCTTTTTTCTTTTTTAAAATTTAAATTTTTTACTTTGGTTTTATTAAAGAAAAGTATTCTTTTATAAAAAAAATACAACTGTAGTGAGAAGATTTATTTTCTTGGGTACTTTTGTATTTTCGATAGCTATAAGGAGAAAGTTCAAAATCCATATATTAATCTCTTCAAAAGGCATACAAGTATAAATGATACATAACATAGGTTAGTGGTTAAACAACTATTACATCTTTTTTCTTTTTTGGTCAAAACATTTATTACGTACAGGTATGATTTGTTCATATCGTACAGTATGTTGTGTTCTTCTGTGTGGTTGGATTTTTAAATCTGATTCATTGAATGTGTCGAATTTGATTAAACTGGCAGGTATGAAACTACATTTATCAACAACATCGTTGATGGAATCTTAAGCCAAGTACTGAGACGCACATATTGGAATGTGGCCAAGCACCCAGTTGGAATTCAGTCTCATGTACAAGATGTGAAAAAGCTTTTAGATGTTGGTGGGAATGGTCGTCACATGGTTGGGATATGGGGGACATCTGGAATAGGCAAGACAACAATTGCAAAAGCTATATGGAATGCAATTGCCTATGAGTTTGAAGGAAGTTGTTTCTTGGAAAATGTTAGGGAAAATTCAATGACACATGGAGGCTTAATCAAGCTACAGGAGACTCTTCTTCATAAAATTCTTGGCGGAGAATGGAAAATTTATAGTATTGATGAAGGAATTGGTGTCATAAAAGAAAGTTTGAGCCATAAAAAAATTCTCTTAATTCTTGATGATGTGAATCAATTGAAGCAATTAGACAATTTGGCTGGTGTTGGTTGGTTTGGTGAGGGAAGTAGAGTCATTACAACTACACAAGATAGCGGATTGCTAAAATGTCATGGAATTGATTTGATATACAAGGTCCAAAAGTTAGGTGACAACCGAGCTCTTGAGCTTTTTAGCTTCAGTGCCTTCAGAACCAACGAACCTCCCAAGGATTATTTGGAACTCGCACAACGTGCACTAGCTTATGCTCAAGGCATTCCACTAGCTCTAACACTTTTAGGTTCTCATCTTCGTAATAAAGACAAAGATCGTTGGCAAGATATATTAGATAGTTATGAAGGAGAACCATATATAGGTATTCAAAAAATATTTCGAAAAAGTTATGATGCCTTGGAAAATTCTGTGCAGCAAGTTTTTCTAGACATTGCATGTTTTTTCAAAGGTGAAGCTAAGGACTATGTGCTACAAATAGTAAGCAATTCTAAGAACAAGGTCTCCCGAGATTGTATTGCAGTACTCATTGAGAAGGCAATGATAACTATTGACTATGGTGGGATTCAGATGCATGACTTACTAGAAAAACTGGGCAAGGATATAGTTCATGAAGAATCCCCCAATGATCCCGGCAAGCGTAGTAGATTGTGGTTTTACGAGGATGTTGAACAAGTTCTAACGGAAAGTACAGTAAGTATCACATATGTTATTATATTCAATTTGACAATAAAGAATACCTTATGTAACCTATATAATTTTTTAACAAAATGTGCTTGCATTTTGGTTTGTAAAATGACTTCATTTTTTAATGTTAATGCTTTTCTATCTTAGGGAACAAGAAATATTAAAGGCATCATGGTGAAGCTTCCATACCCAACTGAGATAACCTTAAATCCAGAATGCTTCCGTGATATGGTAAATCTTGAAATTTTCATAAACCGTAATGCATCTCTATGTGGGCACATTAACAATCTGCCCAACGCCTTAAGATTTATTAATTGGGATAGATGTCAGTTACAATCTTTGCCACCCAATTTTCAAGGAAATCATCTTGTTGAGTTCAATATGCCTCGCAGTCATATCAGACAATTGGATGGATTTAACTTTAAGGTATGCATTTGTAATTATTTTCATCCATTATATATAATTTCAAAAGGAAAAAAAGGAAAAATTGTTTTCTAAGTTTTTGTCTTTTGAAGTGTGTGATTAATTATTTCCTGTTTTTGTGTTCTTGTCTCACAGCATTCGCCAAATCTGACAATTATGAATTTGAAGGGTTGTCAATTCTTAGAAAAAATCCCTGACTTATCTGGAATCCCAAACATAAAGTACTTGAATCTAAGCATGTGCACATGTTTGGTTGAGGTTGATGGTTCTGTTGGATTTCTTGATAAACTTGTTGAATTGGATCTTTCTGGATGTGTTAAGCTTATGAGGTTTGGAACAACACTTAGATTGAAATCTCTTGAAGAACTTGATCTTAGTGATTGCGGAAGGCTTGAGAGTTTCCCGAAAATAGAAGTCAAGATGGAATCACTACGGAGTTTGGACATATCAGGAAGTGGCGTAAGAGAATTGCCTTCACCAATTGGATATCTTACTGGTCTTGAAACATTACACGCTGATTATTGTGAGGACCTTACAGTTACGGTGAACTCCGAATTGCTTCCCAACCTATATCAATTTAGTCTCATGGGATGCAATCTATCAAAAATTAATATCCTCCTGCTCCTTGATTGCTGGTCCACAGTAACAGAACTTTATCTATCGGGAAACAATTTTGTCAATCTTCCGATATCCTTTAGCAAATTTGTCAACTTGCTGAATCTTTACTTGAATGATTGCAAGAGTCTTCTGGAAATTCCAGAACAAGTGCTTCCACGAAGAATAGAATCCGTATTGCTGGATAACTGCACATCATTGGAAAAAATTCCAAAACTGGCTTGGGTATTCTTGGATAACTGCACACCATTGGAGAAAATTCCAGAAATCTCATCGGTGAATCACAAATTTAATCTGAGTTTGGCCAATTGCGTTAGACTACGCGGCTACGACATCACAGAAAATATTTTTCTGAATCAGGCTTCTGTTTCTTCTCCGCATTCTCATTTCCACATTAATCTTCCAGGCGATGCAGTTCCAAAGTGGTTCAGCTGTTGTAAAGATACACCTTATTCTTCTAGATGTGAAGTTAGTTTTGAAATTCCTCCAAATTTAAAAGGGGAGACATTAAGATTGGTTCTGTGTGTTGTTACTCGTGGTACTGCCAAGATTCTTCTCAATGGAAAACTCGTCAATGAGATAGGGATTGGATCATATGATAAATTCGATCGTATTGGATTCCTGGAAAGTCATATGTGCCTCGCGTCTATTCCATTATTGGATTGGCGAAAGGCGTACGTGCTTAAAGAACCACTGACGAAGCAGGGTAATACATGTCAAGTTATATTTAACTTTTCAGGCAATATGCCCACACTCGTTAAAATTCCCTACGGGGTCCACCTATTAGGCCACCAGGTTGTTGATCATGGGCCAATGCAGTTGTTGTTACCTGATGTGATGGCAGTGGACGATGATATTTATGATGATCAATACCAAGACTGCGAATTGCTTTCCTTGTCTTTAGCATCAAAGACTAGTCTTGGCAAGAGGCCTCGCCAATCAGATTACATGGCACTTCACGATGATCATCGTGCTAGCGTCGTCGACATTGGTGATCATGAAGCTCAATGGCTTACCTTGTTTACGGGACCAGCGGATCACCAAAAGAGGAGGCACATTGATCTCAATGAGGAGCCAAAGTATGTAAATTCATTAAATTTTGAATGAAATCTTTGCATTTTCTGGTCGTATATCTGCGTTTTGTGTTCAATTCAAATTTAGCAATATTTTGCTGTGCATCTCTGGGGTATAGGTTGTAGTTTTCTGGGTGAGTTTTTTTTTCTTTTTGTTTTGGGTTAAATCTTTTTTCTTAGCGCTCTATATTCGATATTAAATTCTCAATTGATGCATCCAGCATTTATCCGCGGACAAACAAAACCAGATTTATCTAATGCTTTCATTCCGCACATATTTTGTCTATGATTCTTCTGTCTCATTCACTGGAATTGATGTATATTGAGGGCAAACTGTAACAGATTTATCTATTTCATAATTTCCAATCAAGGTTTATTGAAAATCAGACATTAATTGTAAACATGCATCCAAATACGTCCAACATATTACTGTTGAAAGATTATGTCTCATTATACTAGTGATGTTGTTGGTATTGGCAAGGTACAAGAGTCCCAGCATGTCTAAATCATGTGAAGTTGCTGCAACTCAACTGCAGGATTTTTGATAATCCTGCAAAAGACACGAAATGGGATTTGGAACAATTGAAATTGCAAGATGAAAAGTTTGATGGGCAGCGATAGTATCATCCATAATTTGTAGTTTTCGAACTTCTGTCTATATTGCGAATGGATTTTGGTTCTTTGAATACGAGTTGCTGTTTGAACAGCCCTAGTAGAGCTAACATCTCCAATGGCTCCATTTACCCAAAAAGAATTTGGCTTTAGAAACTAGGAATAAGACGCCAGAAATTACAACTTCTTTGTTCACGAAAGTGCATTATTATTGTCATTGCATGACTGGATAGCTACTACATATGTCGAATGTTCAATTTTATCCACCAAAAATTACAAGGGGCTTCTCACGAAAGTGCATTATTATTGACAACAAAAATGAAAATTCACTTCATACATAATTATTATAACAAGGGAGCGGTACACAGCAGTGTAAATGCAGACAAATATGCACGGCATCCATGGAGCGCTCCAAACCGCCCACATTGCCGCAAATAAAAAGCTCCCCAATGAATTGGCTCAAAACAACATATTCAAGCATCACTAACTTGGTTATATTCCTACATAAGCCACACTGTGCAACAAATACAAGCCTATACCTCATTTTTCAGCAGGAAACTAAAAGAAAATAAAACCACCTGTAGAAAAACAACTAATTCAATTATGCAAAAATTAGGTTATATTGAACAAACATGGTGTTAATGTATGAATTTTGAGTATTTCTTTTGGCTTCCCTTGACAATTTTGCAATAGGATTTTTATTGTTTTTTATCAAGCTCAAGTTTAGATTAAGAATAGCTTCTCTAGGTGTTCTTAACTATCAACTATCCTATGGAGGTTCAAGCAAATTGACAAAGGTAAATTTGCATTGTATTACATTGCATTTTCCAACTTCTGAAGATTATGACTAGTCAACCTCTGCCTCAGTAGGAATTCCAGCTCACTGTTCCAGCTGGATCCTACCCATATGTTTTTGTCTTATTCTGCAAAATACCCAGCTGTCATTGGACGTTTCTGACCTAAGGAATTTGGTGTAAATACCTCTGATTCCTTTTTGGGGGCCGTCACTTTTTATAGGCAAGTTTTGGAAAGTTTCTTTGGAAACTTTTGCTTCTTCCTCAAGAGCCATCTTCATATTTTTCATCTTTGAGTTTTCCAAATTGATTTTTCGAAAACTGCATTTGAAATATGAAAACCTCATCTTGCTAGATCAAACACTCTCTCATATTTATATCTAGGTCAGATTCAAGATTGATTTCTTCAAGAGTATGGTTTCTTGAAGAAATTGGTCATTCTCCTTTGAATCCAAATTTGGTTTCGATTTGAGTTGGAGCTTGCAAGCTAGTGCCATGGGATGAACGAGCTGAAGAAGGAGCTGCCATTGCCATGAAGAACTAAGCTTCAAGCTTTGCTAAGTTGGAGAAGAAGATTGCACAAAGGAGGTATAGCTCATCTTCCTAAATAGATCTAGGTTTTGCTTGAGATTGCTTCTATTCCTTTGTAAGAATCTTTTTCTACTTAGTGGATGCCTGGTCGATTGATGACCTCCAGTTTTTCCCAATGGTGGGTTTCTGGGTGAACAAAATCTGGTTTGCATATCTGTAATTTTTCTGGGTTTCTGTTCTTGGTGGTTGACTAGTCATCTATATCTGCTGTTTGCTGTTTGCTGTTTACTTGATAATGATGACTTCACACACTTTCACCATAGTTGTTGCTAGCACAGGGGATGCCTAGATTGATGGGTCCTTCTGAGTGCCTAGGTTGTCACTAGTAATCTTCTAGGGCTACAGGTACTTTGTGGCATGCTCTGTGTGTTCTCTTGATTGTTGAGTTGTTGTGTCTTGTTTGTTTAGTTAAATTTACCCCTCGTCACCTAAGTATCAATTTCACATGGAGCAATTTTTTATTACCCTAGACCAATGTGAGGGTACAACAGTAACTTCCATGACTTTACCAACCCCTACAGCGGCAAAGTTCTAGAAGATGGCACCTCGATAGCCAACTAGTGCAGCAAACTTCCACGTTCATTATATGCACTTTAGATAGGATATCCACTTCTCTCTGAGTTGAAATTTCAAAAGCATATATTTTCAAAAGAAGAACAGACACGCTTCAGTTTGAACAAGTAAGATACAAATCTACACACAAATACAAATGGTTCCTTTTTTATGAATAGATAACCGAAAATAAAAATGAGAGAAGAAAAGTTCAAACCGATGAAATACTCTTAAAATATGGAATTTATGGTTGTTTGCTTCTTAAGCAAATGGAAAAAAATATATATATATATTGTGCCCAACCCTCTCATGTTTCTATAACTACACCAAGACCCCGCTGATTCCAATCAGAGAAAATTTGTACTTAAAATTATCTTTTAATCAAAATTCTTAAGAAACAAATTTGCACTGAGCTAATATGCCCCTGTGCGGGGCTCCCTTTGGGGGCCCACATGCATATGGGTCACATCTGGACGATTCCCCAACACAATTTTCTTTACATGTGAGAAAGTGTGTTTGATTTGCATAAGCTTTATGTGTAGTTTAGGCAGGCTAAAGAGTTTTGTTCATTACTACAAAAATTGAAATAGACGACGGGGGAAAACCATCGTCTTTTTGCATTGAAAACCGTCGTTATATTTGACATCTTTTGAATGACAAACTACGACGGTGCACCATTGTCTATTAAATGTAAAAACGACGCTTTTACTACAAACCGTTGTCTATTAACTGTAAAGGCAACAGTTTTTTGAAACGAACTGTCGTCGACAGGTTCAACGAGATCCACAAGACAAAGAGCACGAAGGCCCGAGAATTTCAAAAGAAAGGAGGCTAGGGTTTGGAGCTTCACAATTATTAGGAGCTTTAGACAGAGATTGAAAAGATGCGAACTAGAGGGGTTCGCAAAGGGCCGCGAATTCACTTAAGTGAAATTTTTATTAGCCCATCTTGGAAAGACGATTGTGACTTCTTTCAACCATCGTGCTATTAAAATCAACTAATTTGAAAGACGACGGTGACTTCTTTCAACCGTCATGCTATTAAAATCAACTAAGGGTTTCGGACTCCACAACGACGGTTATTATAACACCAATCATGGTTTGTAATGGTTTTTTAAACCACAACGGTTTTTTCATTTTGCGTCATGTAGCGTTGTTTTATATTATTGTAGTAGTGGTTCTACATGAGGTCATTGAAGATAATCATGTCAGTTTTGATGTTGAGTTTTGACAAGTTTAATCATTATGGTTGAAACAATGTGAGGTTCACCTCAAACTTTATTAAAAAAATAAATTGGGCTTCTCTTGTCAAATGACAATTATTACTCCCACATTGGCGAGGTATCCTTTCGTCTAGGGATGGCAGAAATTCCCGTCGGGTCGGGTCCCCGGCCCTAACGGGGCGAAATTTTCGGGGCAAAATCGGGTACGGGTACGGGGGAGACCCGAAAAAAAATCCCCGACGGGTTTGGGCCGGGTATGGTAAGTGTGTCCCCGTCCCCGAACCCGGCCCAAAATATATATTTATAATTTTAATTAATAAATATGCCAGTATATTTTTATATTTATGTATAAGTCTAACCCTAAGTAAGTTAACCTCTCATATTTTTCCTAATCCTCTCTAACCTCCATCTAACAGCCGCCGCACCTATTTCTTTCTTTCTCTCTCTCTCTCTCTCTCTCCCTCTCTCTCTCTCTCTTTCTCTGTCTTTTTCTCCTGCTTCAGTCGCAGAGCAGAACCCATCTCTCTTTCTCTCTTAACAAACATTATAGTCATTCTTGTCTTTGTTGCTTGGAAAGCTTACAGGTATTCTTTTTCTACATTCTAATTTGGTAGAAAGATTACTTGGCTTTTTGTTTGTGGTTATGATTACTTTTGGTGGAATGAGTTTTCTTTGTGTGGTTATGATTACTTGGGTTTATGTGGGTCTACGACAGATGTGCTATGAGGGAAAGTTTTTGGATTATATGAGTGGAAAGAAACAAGAGAGAATTGGTTGAATTTTTTTTGGGTTTAGAGAGCTGTCATTTTCTATTAGTTTTTTTGTATAATTTTCTTAAAAGTTTTTCACTACTCTTGTAATTTTGATGAATGAAAATGGTTGCTTTGCTGGCAGATTGAAAAAGCAGGGGCAAGTTCTTACATATGAAGGTTCAAAGTGAGAGAGCTGAGGTTAGTGAACATTCATTTTGTAATTTTTTTTGGCTTGTTTCTGACCAAGAAGATGTGAGAACAATGGCATTACAAATGCAAAAAAAGTTTGCGAAGTATTGGGATACAATGCATGGGTTAATGGGGGTTGCAAGTATTTTGGATCCACGGTATAAGATGAAACAAATTGAGTTTTTGTGTCCTCTAATATATGGAGATAATGCAGCCCAAGAGGTCTTCAAATATAAAAAGATTCTTTATGACTTGGTCAAGGAGTATCAATCAAAATCTCAACAAAGTCAACATGTGCAGCATGAATCCTCTATTAATAACCCTTCATCAAGAGCAACTATGCCTAAACTTGATTTGGTAAAACAATTGGATGTGTTTGTTTCTCATTCCACGACTAATACACATGTTAAATCTGAGTTGGATCATTATTTGGATGAGTCTCTTTTACCTAGGAATGATGATGATGATTTTGATATATTATGTTGGTGGAAATCAAATGGGATCAAATACCCTACATTGCATGATATTGCTAGAGATATTTTGGCCATTCCTGTATCTACAGTTGCTTCAGAGTCTTGCTTTAGTACTAGTGGAAGGATTATAAGTCCACATCGTAGCCGACTTCATTCAAAAACAGTGGAGGCATTGATGTGTGCTCGTGATTGGTTATGGAGTAAGATATATTCAAATATTTTTATGGTTTATTTTTTCAGATTAAGTAAAGTATTTTTATCATTGTGTGATGATTATTTTTTGTTATATCATTAGGTTCATATGCCAATGATAATGATGGTGCTGAAAAAGTTAGCATTCAAGATGAAGAGGTTGATACTAATGAAGAGGTAACATTCTCATTATACAATGATTTATTTTGTTTACTGGTTTTTCATCATATATAATTTATTCTCCTTGAAGTCATTGTAATGCATTTATCATGTTTGTTATGCAGGAATCTACCATTGAAACAGAGAATGTATCTTTGTTTTTTGACTAAGTTGTGACTTAGATTTATTTGTGCTTATTTTGATTAAGCTGTGTACTTATTTGTTTTTGTGAGATTGGAATGAACATAAACTTTGTAAGATGATGAAGCTTTCAATTTCATCTTTTTTATAATTATATTATTTGTTGTTTATTGGGTTTTTTAAAATGAATTGAGGCGATTTTGAGTATTTGAGTTTAATTTTATATTTATATTAAATGTGTTTAATGATAAATTAATGTGAGAATAAATATTTTTAAGAAGAAAATTCGGGGATTCGGGGCGGGTATGGTGGATGGTCCCCCGACGGGTATGGGACGGGGATTCCCCGAACCGTATTAAAAGGGGATGGGGGCGGGGGCGGGGACGGGGGAGGGTTTGGGACTCGGGGTCGGGGACGGTATTGGCAAACCCGGACCATACCCAGCCCGTTGCCATCCCTACTTTCGTCTCAGATTTAATATACACAAATGTTGAAAGTTAAATCATTGTGCGTAGCAACGTGGGTCTGTAACTCAATGTGAGAGCGATAAAGGTGGACTTGGAAGGGTGTAAAGTTGCCACACAACTTGTGGCGTACTTGTGAGTGTATAAGAGGTTTAGTGTACCCTTGTCGCCATGCCATTCAGGTCCTAAGTCTCGCAACTTTATTAAACTGTTTAAGAATGATTAACTCCTAAATTTTTTTTGTTTTTAATTTTTCTTGATATTATTTTTGTTTCAACATTTGTGATTTAATTTTCTAAACATTTTAATCTAAAAAAATTAAAATTCCATAAACATAACATTTTTCTTCCCTTAAAATTAAAATGAGAATGCCATTTGTGGGATAAATTTTTGCAGGTACCTGGTACACCAGCTGGCTGGTGTACCCGCCAATAGGAATGAGACACGTGTAATTATTTATTTTTAGCCTTTTAATTATTTGTTCCGTTAGTATTCTTCCGTTAGCCTTTTAACTCTGTCTCTCCGTTAACCTTTTGTTCCGTTGATACCAATTGAGTTACACTTGTTCCGTTAGTATTCCCAAAAATTCGAACACAGCAATAGAATCTACAAGAACAATAAGGCAACCATAGACCCACCAGGATAAGCATGCAGAGCTTCAATGGCTGCAGCTCTGCTCAAAGGTTCAGCTCCAAGCATGATCGCATGACCACCTGTAAGGCCATCTTCTTCATACATCTTTGCATACTCCTCCGCTGACTTATCTGACACAAAATTGGTAACAAGAGCAGACCCATCCTCCTTTGAATCCAAAAGGGTTGACCCAACAATTTGTTTCACTTTCCCCTGAAACCAAATCAACATAGCAAGTACAGAAAATCAACAAAACACAAAAACACAACTAGGCTAAATACACACACATATAAGAAGATGAGAAGACCAATAACCATACCACTATTGGAGCAAACCCCTAAGAACCCAAAACCAGTGCTCTCTCCAATCCCAAACCCAACACTTCCAAGCGCATCCAAAACCCCATCAACTCCTCACCCAACCCTCACTCTCTCCCCAACTTCTAACCACACCCACCTCCTCAACTTCCTCAAAACCCATATAAAAAAAACCCACCATTTCGACCCCAATCTTCCTCAATTCTCTCTTTTGTTCAGATTGTGCTTTGAATTTTAACAGGGGAAGTTCGATAAATTTGGAGAACAAAGGAGAGAATTGAGATATAAAAAATGGGAAGACTTCGATGCAGCAAAAGCCTAATGGAGAGACACTTAAAAGGCTAAAGGAAGAATACTAACAGAACAAATAGTTAAAAGGGTAAAAATAAATTATTACACATGTCTCATTTCTATTGGCGAGTACACCAGCTAGCTGGTGTACCAGGTACATGCAAAAATTTCTGCATTTGTAGAGTTTGAGAATGGGATCTCATTTAGATAAATAAAAAATATTATTTTAATCATTTGATTTTAATTTTGACCATTGGATCTTCTTTTTCTCGTTAAAATCAAGTTGGAAGAAATCTGTGCCGTTATATCTATTTGAGAAAGTTTGAAAAATCACAAAAAGTTGGCTCCCATTGCTTGACACGTGGCCAACTTTTAAAAGCTCCAAAAGATTAGAGAAAAAATTAAAAAAAACAAGAAGAAGATGCATCATTGGTTTTGAAAGGGAGCTGTTGGATTCCAACGTCCCTTTGATGTGAGCCTTCCACGCGTCCCGCAAGTTAGCTTTGCCCTGCCATTCCTTCACGTGCTGCGCAAGTTGGCTTCGTTTTGGGGCCCACAGAAATTCTGCCCGGAGTGGAAAGTTGGGCCAAATTCCGTCCAAGATTTCAGTATGACCCAAATTATCACCCCTCCCTATACATGGTTGGAGAAGGTTTTTGGAGCTATTTCCTAAAATTTGAGTTTGGCCCTCATGGTTGGAGATAGTCTGAAACAGGTTTCTCTGGGTAAGGAGGGGCTGAAATGGAATTTTTTTTTTTTTTTTTCTTTCTAATCCGTTGTATGGTTGTTATATGGGCTAGGACGGCCTTTCTCTATCTCGATTGGGTCTTGGTGTCTTTAGGGAAGGTCGGCTTGATCAGTTAATAATTGTATATCATTTTGTACCCTTCTAGCTTATGATTTGGTTATGTTATTGAGTTAAACTTGTGCTTTTAATCCATTTTCTGTTTATCATTCAATTCATTGGGCTTTAGGTCACAATGGTGGCTTTGGATAGGAAAAGTTGCAAAATGGTGCAAATTCGAGCAGACTGAGTTAGCATTTTGTTTCGGCCTTAACTTCCTCCTCACAACTTGGATTGGCCCAAATAATATGTGGTTGGAAAGAAGAGATTCTGACTACAAAATGGACTGCAAAAACGTATCAATTGATGAAGCCAAGCCCAATCCGTGGTCCCATCAAAGTGCACCATGTGCAGGATTGCAGCTGCCAGCTCTTAGCCATATGCCTCACCCCAGCTGCAACTGACTTTGGATCCAACATAATGAGTGAAGGGGGAGGCATTCCAGCTATGAAAGTCTGTAGGTGCAGGTTGGTACATGCTGGAGCTATTGCAGAGAAGGCATGTGCATACATGTGAAGCAGAAATGAAATCAAATTAAGTTCCAGTCTCTGTTCGGCTGCCAACTTGCAAGGGCCAAAACGCACACTTCTACTGCTCCGATGGGAATACTTTCTTCATAGAAGTTGTTCCAATGGGTGTCCAGTATAACATATCCAAATTTGAGCCCCATTGGATACGTTTTGAAACATCTGGCCTTCCTACACCAAGCCTGGTTCAGAAAACTCGTTTTTTCAGCAACCAAAAGGCAACCACATGGGTTGGCAGCAAAAGATGATCACATGGTTTGGCAGCAAAAGGCAGCCACATCTGACCACCTTTGAACCCATGTGATGAAAGCTTGAGGTGCAGCAAAAGATGAAGGATGGTGTGGGAGTTCATCATGATGTTCCTCCCTCTTAGCCCTATAAATAGAGAAGTCTTGAAGCTGAAAAACACACCCCAAGGGGGGGGAGCTCTCAAACACTTCTCTAGAGCTCCCTTCCCTTCTCTCCCTCAAATTCTCTTAGTTTCTCTTTCTAGTTTTCAATTGTTGTAATGAAATTCTGAAATTCTAATTGAGTTTTTCTTAGTTTCACTTTACTTTTATTTGTAATGTACATTCGTCCTTAAGTATTCAAGTTTAATTAGTTTCCAAGTTTCAATTATGGTTTTTGTTCTTATTCATTATGCTTATAAGTTAATAGGCTAGTTTGAATGATTGATCACCATTTAGGCCTGCATGTTAGCTATCTTGGTTTGAATTAAGAGTAGACACCATGCTTTAATTCGAATTGAACTATGAATAGGAAGAGTATGTATGGACATTCGACAACAGGGATTAGATACATGCTTGGTTGTTTAAATTGTTCTTCTATGCTTAATGGGTTCCTTGATAAGTTCATAATTTCACACATTTGCATGCCTTCTCTACTTAGTGATTTTGTTTAGTTTCTCTTTATTTCGAGTCACTTACCTATGTTTGTGTGTTTTGTAGGTTAAGGAAGCAAGAGATCACATTTGATACAATCCATGCATGTTAAGGGCTGATTGGCACAAGAGGAATATAAACTTAAAGACAGACCCAATTTGGGTCACACTCCTTGTCGGTCCAATTTCGTGGGTCATCTTGCAGGCCTCATTTCAGCAACCTACACAACTTGGATGAGGAGACGTCCTTCACAGAAGTTGTTCAGATTGGTGTCTAGTATAACATATCCAAAATTCAGCCCAATTGAACATAGTTGGAGTCCTTAGCCCGTCAAACACTGAAGCATGCTCAGGAGGATTTTAATATGTAGCTGATGAGCCTTGTGTTCCACACCCCCTTTGAGCCTTGTGCCTCAACTGAGCTGTTCCTGACTTTAGGCCTAACATGTTGAGCAAATTAGGGAGGCATTTTAGCATTGGAAGTCCCAAGGAGCAAAACAAGGCATGCTTAATTATGGGGAAACATGTTTGCACAAAACAGGGAGCAGTTTCCAGGATTTATGGTGGGCTGCCTACACCAGCCAATTGGAGGACGAATTTGAAGTCTATAAATAGAGAGTTGCAGCTCATTCACCAAGGATAGACACACACACTCATTTCCATCCATTACTCACACACACATTCAGATTCACCACAAGAGAGGAGAGAGCTAGCTGCAAAGGAGGGAGAGCTTGGAGCTGTCCTAGGAACTACCTTGCTGCCACCAACTAGTTCTTCTATTCTCTTTATTCTATCTATGTGTTTCTTATTTTCTGTATTCTTAGTTATGTGTAACTAATCCATTAGTTAGGGCTTAGGATGAAGCCCTAGTCATGAATATTCAATGTTATGGATGGTTTCATAGTTAATTGATTTCTTTGCTTTCATTGCCAAGTTGTTAATCTCCAATTTATTATGTGCTTGATGTATGTTTTCTTGGAGTAGCTAACTAGGATTTTATGCATCTAGCACAGGTTGGGAAGGGGTTTAGATTCACCAATTCTACTCTCCTTTCACAAGCAACACATGAATGGCCTAAGAATCATTCAAGGGGTTAATAACCATAAGTTGACTAGGACAGATACCATGTTCTAGGACTTGTGTGATTATCATATTCTCAGGGAACTTAATGACTCTTGTATGCTTTATTCTAAGTAGATACCATGCTTAGGTTGCATATTAGAGATCACGTGTTGTGTAGATACCATGCACAATTACATGCCTTAGGAGAATCATGCATCCTGCACCTAGATACCATAGGCTTGTATGCGATAATCTATTGTTGATGAAGCTTGAGTCACTTTCTATGCATTCATAACTTGGATAGGAAAACTAGTGGTGGATTCCAAGGCTCTAACACTTCTCAATCATTGTTTCACAACTTGTTGATTGCTGCTATTGTTTACTTTCTAGCACTTCCATTTCATTATCTTGTTTTCATTTCAACAACAAAACCCCCCATTTCGAGTGCGTGTGTGGTGCTAGGATTCTGTCCTAGACCTTCCCATTGTTAGTTAGTTTGTTTCTTTGTTTTCTGTTTTCCCAGCATTCTAAGTAGTTTAACTTGTAACCACGTTACCATTCTCCGTGGGATCGACCTCGTATTTACATAAGCTATACTATAAACGGTTCGTGCACTTGCGAGAATTAAAGTTGCTGTTTTTAATAACTCATTTTAGTTGTTAAGAATAGGCTCAACATTCCTAATGCTTAGTTTTAGGTTAGACAACAAATGATCAAATTAGGGAATTAGGAACACAAGGTTAGGACCAAAGACCATGGCTTAATAATACTTTAGCTAGAATCAATCCGTTAATCTAATTGAACTTGGGAACTTATTTGCTTGAGTTATCTCCTTTTTTTTCTTGTTTTATTTATTTTATTTTTTCATTTCTGTTTTGTGTAGGGAAAATGAATTGGATCATTCAATCACCAATCCTCGTGGGATCGACCTCGCACTTACATATGCTATACTACCAAACGGCTCGTGCACTTGCGAGTATCACAAGTTGAGGATACAGCTGAATCCATTTTGGTGCAGCTGAATCGAAGCAACACGGCTTCAGGTACATTGAAAGGGTCCAATCACTTCCTCAAGTGATCTAGGCCGGAGTATATTTTGGGCTGTTGAGGGGTGCCCCAATGACACATTGGGTACAACATTGCTCACAGTAGCTTAAAAAGAAGACAACATGTGAGCAGTTTTATGTAGGATCAGAAAAATATGACGTTTATTGACTATATTTAATGCAATTTGATATAGGCCATGAAGATAGAAGTAGATTGATAAATTCACTTCAAAGGGAGGGATGTTAAGTTTCCTATGTCATCAGCGAAGGAACATGTGTGCTATGGAGTTTAGTTAGAATTTTAAATTTTCAATAAAGTCAATTTGATATAATGTTTTGAATTTCTTACCTTTAATAAAATGAAAAGAAATATCACTATTTTTATGTTGTTTTTAAAAGAATATACACTACTCGTCATCTTTACAAAAAATTAGACAAATCGGAAACCGTTTCGACATCCAATTGTATTATACAAAATCAAAGAACACGATGCTTCAAGAAAGTACTAAAATTTCAATAACACAATTGAGTGGTCAAACGATATTGGATTTAAGTGATTTTTTTGTAGAGATGATCTTTGAATGATTATCTAGAATGTAGACAGTTTGGATTAGTGAAATACAATGCGGAGTGAGTGTTCGGTTCATTTGTACACATGATTTATCATGTTATTCACCTAAGATTTTGAGTTAGTTCTTGACATTTTGTAGCTTTTTACTTTCTTTTTATGTTTTCATAGATTTTACCTTGGTTAGAATGAAAATGAAATAAAAGTGCTTTATTGGTTATAAATTCTGTTTTTGTTTATTTTCGTAGGTCAACTTCTTGGCCTTGGATCAGCATTCTCTGGTGCTCGGATGAGGTGAAGATCTTCATGAAACTTGTTCCAATGGATGTTGACTACAACATATCCAAATTTGAGCTCCATTGGACAAGTATAGCATTTCCATCTGATCCAGCATGTTACCACAGCTCTGAAATCTGTCTTGGGCCAGCTTTCACCTCCACTTGATGGCATCTTATTTTTACTTGTTACCATGCCATTTGGTAACAATAAATTACTTTAGTTAAGTGGGATTTTCTGAGACAAGGAGCATATTTGTGAAGACAAAGATACATCATGGCAAAGGGGACAAGGAAGAGACAAAGGTTAAAGTGCCATGGTGGAAAGGAGAGAGAGAAGAATGAGGAATGATGAGAGGCATTTTGCTTCAACCTTTGAACGTGGGAATTGAATTGGCAGATCACTTTGGAGCTGGAGATCAGGTTTTGAGTTAGAGAGAGAGTTTCAAAACACACCCCAAGGGGGGAGCTCTCAAACACTTCTCTAGAGCTCCCTTCCCTTCTCTCCCTCAAAATCTCTTAGTTTCCTTTCAAGTTGTCAACTGTTGTAACAAAATGATTTTACTAAATTTTCCTTCAAGTTTTCAAGTTCTACTTTAATTTTATTTGTACTGTACATTATTTCTTAAGTATTCAAGTTTAATTAGTTTCCAAGTTTCAATTATGGTTTTTGTTCTTATTCATTATGCTTATAAGTTAATATGCTAGTTTGAATGATTGATCACCATTTAGGTTTGCATGTTAGCTATTTTGGTTTGAATTAAGAGTAGACACCATGCTTTAATTCGAATTGAACTATGAATAGGAAGAAAATGTATGAACATTCAACAACAGGGATTAGATACATGCTTGGTTGTTTAAATTGTTCTTCTATGCTTAATGGGTTCCTAATGCTTAATTTTAGGTTAGACAACAAATGATCAAATTAGGGAATTAGGAACACAAGGTTAGGACCAAACACCATGGCTTAATCATACTTTAGCTAGAATCAATATGTTAATCTAATTGAACTTGGGAACTTATTTGCTTGAGTTATTTCTTTTTTTCTTGTTTTATTTATTTTCTTTTTCATTTCTATTTTGTGTAGGGGAAACGAATTGGATCATTCAATCATCAATCCTCGTGGAATCGACCTCGCACTTACATATGCTATACTACCAAACGGCTAGTGCACTTGCGAGTATCACAAGTTGAGGATGCAGCTGAATCCATTTTGGTGCAGTTGAATCGACGCAACAGTGAGCCCTACAAAGGTGTCCCTCAAATAAGCTAATTTGGTTCGTATGGCATCCATGGAGGAGCATGTGCGGTACATATATTAGTAAAATTTTCAATAAAATAAATTTCATATATTGTTTAGAATTTTTGATTGTCACTAAAATGAAGAGAAATATCGACGTATTTTAAGTTGTCTTTAAAGGTATCCAATGCCGTATACTTTTTTAAAAGTATTGAAGCAATGCCTTGACCCATCGACGATACACAAAGCTACAAAAATTTATGTCGTAGCTTGCCCCATTGACGATACACAAAGCTACAAAAATTTATGTCGTAGCTTTAAAAAGAAAAGGATTCTTATTTACTTATGTACATGAATATATTAACACACAAATCAAGTATGGCCCTTTGTAGAATTTATTGAAGAAACATGAATTATTATATAATGTGTTATAATCATAAAGGAAATCTAACAATTGGCTTTGATTATGTTATAATATATATACTACTCATCATGTACATACATACATACATACATACATACATATATATATATATATATATATATATATATTGAGGATCCTTCAAATAATTTTATTTAAGGGACACCCTTTAAGGTACCCTACGAATAATTTTTTCAATAATCCAAACCCTCTAATTTTTAGGTCTTCATTAATAAATCATCCTTACAAAAAATTCATAAATCATCCTTACAAAAAATTAGACAAATCGAAAACTGTTTCAACATCCAAAATGGTAATATACTATTCTAATTGTAGGTCACTACAAGAATAATGAGGTCAAAAGCATATATCTAATGAACGTAGTTTGCTTGTTGTCTAGATAGTTCATCAACACGCATTGATTCAGATGTCAATACTTATTAAGCACTGTTTGTTTTGGAGAATAGATTGTTTGAAAATGTTTGATTTATGAGAATTAGAAAGGGTGATTTTGAAAACTGACAATGAAAAGTTTTACTGAAAAGAAAATGAAATGGTTATCATATGGGCCCAAAAATTACAAGAAGTTTTATGCTTTCAATTTCTTTGAATTGAAAACTAGAAACTAAAAACAAAATACCAAAATGGTTATTAAACGGGTCCTAATCTTTTTTTGAGCTTTTTCCGTACCATCCTATTATTCACAAATTTACAACCAAATCATTTTCTTTTTTCAGATTCAACATAAATAATAAATAAAGGTAAGCATCAAGTTTCGAAATCATAATCCCTTAACTGGAAAAGACGAAATCATAATCATAATCCCTAAACCTTATGACAAAGAATTACAAAACAAACCAATAAAATATGTAAAGGTATCTCACTCAGAAAAAAATGAAACAAAAATATTTAGGTTCCGTTTGATAGCCATCAATTTTTTTAAACTAATAACTAAACAAAAGTTGTTTGGTAACTGTTTTCAGTTTTCAATTTTATATGGAACAGGGAAATGGAATTTTTTTGGGGTCAAATTGGACAAACCCACTTACTCTATTTACAGGGTAAACAAAAGAACTCTTCTAGGTTTTACCACATGAATATCCTGATTCTGTATATGCTTAATTATTATTTTTAATATTTAAAAAACAAACAAACAAAAGAAGGGAAAGGAGAGAAAAGGACCAGTAAAGGTTGCACGAGATTTATATTTCCAGCAAATGAGAATAAAAAAAAAGGGGCCAATATAAAGCTACCATTTCTACTGAATTATATCCAGCAAAACTATACAGAGAAGAGAACGAAGTCAGAAAGAAGTACTTAAGAAAAACACATCACCTGTGCAACATGTTCCAGAGAAATAGCCACAGGAGCAAATGGAGCCCGTACCTTAATCTCTGGACAACAAACCCACTTACTCCTTTTCAAGTGGAAAATAAAAAAACTCGCCAGGCCGCGCAATTTTGTCCCACATCGACAAATTATACTTCGGTGGTGCTATTTATATAATCAGTTCTACGAGACTCCATTGCCGAGTCAAGTCACGCTGACTTGTGACCCAAAGTGGGGGCAATAAGGATGGATGGAAGGGAAGAGTGTGTAACGTCGTCCGCATGAAATCATTGTCAGACGTCATATGCGAGGCGCAAATTTGGCCAGAGATGCTTTGGGGTTGAGGCGAGATTGTGGGTTTTTAACCCCTGTCGCAGAATGAGGAGAGTGGGAGAGGTGGCTTTGCAAAATGCCGCTTTGCCTGTAGTTAGGTAAGGTCTTCCGTCGCTGACAACGGCGTGGAAAGATCACACGTCTTTGTGGGACAAAGAACGCTGGCTTATTAGAGCAGCTGATGGCGCTCCGTTTGTCTGTGCTTGGGTTCCACGTGCCGGCACCCTCTGTTAGGCTCCAGGCCCACTCTTTAACCCCACCTCCATCCTTTTGTGCATCTTCTTTTTACATATTTGATGGTTTTTGTTTTTGGTTGAATTTACTCTGTTATCTTATTTATTATCCATTTTTATTTGTTAAATAGTTTATTTTATCTTTTTCCTTTCAAAAAAAATTTATTTTTACAACATTCTTTTTTTCACATATTTTTTGGTTTTTGTTTTTCGTTGAATTTACTCTGTAATCTTATTTATTCTTTCCATTTTTATTTGTTAAATAGTTTATTTTATCTTTTTCCTTTTAAAAAAAAATTATTTTTTACAACATTCTCCAATGAGTCGGATACTGGTCTTTCTCAATTGCGTTAGGCGTGTCACTACTATTATTTTTCTCTTCTAGTGGAAAGAGGTGAAGTATGGTGAAGTGAGGTAGTGAATGTGTCTTGTTTGATTTTAACCTCTAACCAAAGTCATTATGTTCCAAGTGGGGAATCTAGCTTAGAAAGCTTCTTTTCTATGCAATTAAGAGAACTTCAAAATTTCAATTGCTATGGAATAAACTTGGAAGAAATTGTGACTTTAAACTAATATCGGACCAAAAGTACAATAGAAGCTTAAAGATAAAGAGTGTCTGATGGACACAATGCAGTTACAAGAAAGCAAATACAAGTCCAAGTGGGCCTAAATACAATTAATTAAAAATAATAAAAGGTCTAACAAGGCCCAGGGGAACCCTATCAGACGTACAAAAACTCTTCTTGGACACCATTGTAATCTACTTAAGATAGTACAATGTGTCCAATGAGAGATTTTCAATAGTATCTACAGTATACAGAAGATGCTGCATATACGAATTTGATTTTAAAGAAGATGGAATTGGTGACCAACTTATAAAATCACACCAAGCAATAAAGTTGGCATAGTGTTAAAATTACAAACAATAGCAATGTAATTCCATTTAGGAGTTGTCATATGGGAATTAGACAGATTATGTGTTTGGGAGAAGAATAGATTTCCAATAAGAAGTTGTCAATTGGGAATTCAAATAGTATAAGTGATTCAAGTCTTGGTGTTTGGTCTACTGTGAGAAGCTTTGGCAAGCTGTTGAGTCTAGAGTATTTAAATATTGTTCAAATTGGTTGTTTGTTGTAGAGATTGGTTGTTCTTTGAACCATAATTTCTACTTCCATTTATAGACTCATTGGTTCTTGAAATTGCATGTTTGGTAAAGAAATGCATCCTCCTTGTACAAGGTTCTTCTTTGCAAATAAAACTAATGGACTTTTTTTTCACTTTGATTTGTGATTAGTTGTGTTTTAACAAGTTGATGTTGATGAGTCTCACGGTTCAAATCACATTTAATGCGGCTGTCCAACCCTCTCTTTGCTGCTTGACTCTTCCTCAGTTGTCGAAATCAACTTTGAGTTCAAATCTAGGTGTTCGCACTATTAACCAAGTAAAAGTTGCTTCGCAACGGTTTTCTTGGAAAGTCAGAGCTTTTGGAGAAAGCCATGTTTGGGCTTCGATCTTTGGACACATACTTTTCTAATTATGAACGACTCAAAGCCCATTTGGCTCGAAAAGTCCTTTATTGGGCCTCTATTTTTACTACAAACATTGTATTTCTTGGAACAAATCAAAGTTTTGGCCTTTTCTACAGTGGTTCGATTTGGTTAATGTCAAATATGGTGTTCTATGACCTGCTTGTCAAGTTGGGCATGGAAAACATATTTGTGCCAACTTGATGGGGAGTGTTAGCAAGTTCTTATTTACTTACGATTTTGGTTCCTTACTATGTTAGGTTTTTTGGGTATTACTTACCTATTTATTTAGTACTATTGTAATTGATATTTATTTCCTATTGTAATTTAGATTTATTTCCTATTGTATTTAGGGTTAACTAATCTTTGTACCCTTCTTATAAATACCTCCATATTGGAGAAGAATATATATCTGAAAATTTGCCCTAATTTTTTTTTTTTTACTCTATCTTAATATGGACAAGGGTTTTCTTTTCCTATTGCAATAAGGATTCCTAGAGAGTTTCTTGATTGGCAAGACCCTTAGGCAGATGCATATAAATACAGGTGCCACGACTTACCTGATCAATGTAACCTACACTAAAGTATTCACCCCATCTATAATGAGTGTGTGAGGGGTCGGATTGAGGAGAAGAGATCTTGTATGTTCTTGATATTCCGACAACTCTAATTGAATACTAAAATTCATGTGTTCTACTTATATGCAGTGAATACAGTTTACATCTGGTGTCAGATCATAGTCTGCATGTTTTAGAATCAAAAGAAATCACATGTTTCTTCATAACGAAGAAATTAGATGCCATGGTATCCTCATGATTGATCAAGTTTTCTGTTTAAAGTTTCCATGTTTAAAATTTAACATAATTATATTATGATATTGCGGCTATAACATTAGTTTCATTGTTTTTGCTTATGCAAAGTGCATCTGGTGGTCGTGGATATTACTCATTATATGTAGTTCAACTTTGAAACTCCGATATAATTCAGAATTTTTGTAATCTTGAGATACATTTTAATTCCAATCTTTTTTATTTATTTATAAAATTCTAGAATTTTCGAAACTTTTGGATGTTGGAATTGATTTGAACTCACTAAAACTTTTTTCCCACAAAAGAAATGAAATCACAATTTCAATTATTCATATGAGTTTTATGCTTTATTATTTTTTTTCCCAAAAAGAGAGAGAAAACAATTTTTAATTTTTTTTAGCGTTTGTTAAAGTGCTTGAGAGAGAAAAGAGAGAGCTTTGTCGTGAAATGGAACTAAAACTTGTTTCTCTAGTTTATATATATATATATATATATATATATATTATTTCTTTCTTATATGAGCATGAGTGTGTTGAGCCTATTCCTAACAACTAAAATGAGTTATTAAAAATAGCAACTTTAATTCTCGCAAGTGCACGAACCATTTATAGTATAGCTTATGTAAATACGAGGTCGATCCCACGGAGAATGGTAACTTGGTTGCAAGTTAAATTACTTAGAATGTTGGAAAACAGAAAAGAAACGAACAAACACACTGACAATGGCAAGGTCTAGGACAGAATCCTAGCACCACACACGCACTCGAAATGGGGGGGGGTTTTGTTGTTGAAATGAGAACAAGAGAATGAAATGGAAGTGCTAGAAAGTAACAATGGCAGCAATCAACAAGTTGTGAAACAATGATTAAGAAGTGTTAGAGCCTTGGAATCCACCACTAGTTTTCCTATCCAAGTTATGAATGCATAGAAATTGACTCAAGCTTCATTAACAATAGATTATCGCATACAAGCCTATGGTATCTAGGTGCAGGATGCATGATTCTCCTAAGGCATGTAATTGTGCATGGTATCTACACAACACGTGATCTCTAATATGCAACCTAAGCATGGTATCTACTTAGAATAAAGCATACAAGAGTCATTAAGTTCCTTGAGAATATGATAATCACACAAGTCCTAGAACATTGTATCTGTCCTAGTCAACCTATGGTTATTAACCCCTTGAATGATTCTTAGGCCATTCATGTGTTGCTTGTGAAAGGAGAGTAGAATTGGTGAATCTAAACCCCTTCCCAACCTGTGCTGGATGCATAAAATCCTAGTTAGCTACTCCAAGAAAACATACATCAAGCACATAATAAGCTGGAGATTAACAACTTGGCAATGAAAGCAAAGAAATCAATTAACTATGAAACCATCCATAACATTGAATATTCATGACTAGGGCTTCATCCTAAGCCCTAACTAAATGGATTAGTTACACATAACTAAGAATACAGAAAATAAGAAATACATAGATAGATTAAAGAGAAGAGAAGAACTAGTTGGTGGCAGCAAGGTAGTTCCCAGGACAGCTCCAAGCTCTCCCTTCTTTGCAGCTAGCTCTCTCCTCACTTTGTGGTAAATCTGAATGTGTGTATGGATGAAGTGAATGTGTGAGAGGGGATTGTGAATCTCAGGATATCAGTTGTGATAGTGTTTGGAATGGGAGTGATATTTATATGGAGAGGGGAGTGACAAATCTGAATTTAATATGGCTAATGCATACAACACTTGTATTTAGATAATCAAAATTGGTTCCTGCACTTCACCAACAAATCCCACCAGCAGCCCTAGCTCATCAATATGTCAGCATGACCAAGCATCCATCCAGAAACCAATACCTCATGCCTAGCTCACCATGACCAAGCATCCATCAGCTCATCCTCATGTCAGCATGATGTGCAACTTCAAGGGCTTACGAATTGGGCTTGGCTGAATCAAATGACAACTTTAAGATGTCCATTGTGAAGTTCAGAATGTCTCTGATCCAACCACACAAGTATTGGCCCAATCCAAGCTCGGATGAAGAAGATAAGCCCGAAATGAACTTCTAACTCAATCTCCAGTTTTTGCACGTTTTTGCACCATTTTTGCACCATTGGATTCCTCTCATGCCAATCAGCCCTTAATATGCATGGATTGTACCAAAAGTGATCTCTTGATGCCTTAACCTATAGAACACACAAACATAGGTAAGTGACTCGAAATAAAGAGAAACTAAACAAAATTACTAAGTAACGAAGGCATGCAAATGTGTGAAATTATGAACTTATCAAATACCCCCAAACTTAGATTTTGCTAGTCCTCGAGCAAACAAAATAAAACTACAACTTAGAAAACAGGAAATAAGCAGCTAGCCTCCCAAACAATATCCTCAAAGAATCACCAAAGTATATGGTTCCAAAGAAACACAACAATCACAATCTAAGTTCCACACATGATTCAAGAGTGTGCAAAGCTTACAATGACATCCTTAAGTGTAGTGTGTGAATGCCAAATCAGAACAACACCTGCAACTCAAAAAAAGTACATGCGCACACTTACAACACAATCAAGAATTTCGAACCCCATAAGCTTGTTATCAAATCAGCTCTCCACAGAATACCATACAATACCAAGGATCAAAAGGACTTTACAAGGGTTGTAATGAGGCTTAGGGTAGTGGTTGAATGAAAGACGGGATATGGATATATAACAACATCTTGAGCACAACCAAAGCATAGGTAAGAATATGAGAGATTACTGAACTTTTAAAACAAGCAAGGACACATACATGAGCAGATTTCCAACATAGTTTCAGCACTTCAATTGTGTTTATTTGGCCTAATTTTGTGGCTCTTTACCCTAGATCACCATGATCTCTCCTTATAACACCCTAGGGTCGTGACTACATTGGTCACACTTCATTACCTCTTTTGATTAGTTACCAATACCCCCAAACTTATTTCTTTCAACACTTGGGTTACGGCACTAATGATTCACTTTTGCTCCAAAAACCTTGCATTCTTTATAACTCTCCTTTAAAGATAGCTTCAATTGCTCAAAGAATAGGTACAGATAAGAAATAGAGATTTATTATGGTAGGAATGGTTTACACAAAGAAAGGCTTAACATAGGCTCAAATGGGTTGACTAGGGATGAATACATGTAGAGGGATGGTTAGAAAGGCTCAAACGGTTCAAACATGGCCTAAATCACTTCCTAAGCATTGTATGGCAACAGAATGTCTCAAGAGATATTCAAATAAGTTCTAGAGTACGAAACCAAGATCATGAGATAAGTAGAATTGCATAACATCTCCAAGTAGCAAGAAATTGGACTAACTTGGCAAAGTGCTCAACAAGTGCAAGGATGGCATGAAAGACAAAGTTCACTCAGAATCACACACAGGCCTTAAACAATGACTATCAATTTCTACAAAACCATATTAGAATTAAAACCAAGTCTTATCATAGGTGTTTGAAAGGATAACGAAACAACACACAAAATCCTGCGTTTTTAGATACTAGACACACTTAAAAATTTTAAAATTTGACAATAAAACAACATAACTAAATCCTTCCCCCCCAAACTTAAATAAAACATTGTCCTCAATGGTTAGAGTGTAAGAACAAGCAATGCCTCATAAATGAAAGGAAAGAAGATAAGGAAAAGACATAACCAAATGTTAGAGTTTAGAAAACAACTCCCCTTTGAAGCGATTAGGACGCAAGCAAGCTCCTTGCATGTTCTATCTTCTCCTTGTCACCTTGGGTTGCCTCCCAAGAAGCGCTAAGTTTTATGTCTTCAGCGGGACGTCCAAACTTGTTATAGTGAATGAGGGGGGTTTGGGCTCAATCGACACCTCATGCACTACATGATTGTTCACCAAGCTTGTTTTCTTTTTCCATCCCTTCCTTGTTGCTTTCCTTTTCCTTTTTATGATTATGAGCAGAATGGCAATGAACTGGAGGAGTGATTGGAGGATCTCCAAATTTGGGCAGCCCCTTGCTGTGTGTAGGAATTGTAGCTTTGAACATGTGGGCAGCCCCCTGCTCCTCCTTCTCTACTCCTTGCAGCAAGCATGCTTCTAGTGAATATGATAGACCATCAAATCTCTCTTTCCTTGGATTGCCCAATACTTCAATCTGAAAACAATCTTGAACATCATTTGGCAGATTCGTGGCATCAAACACTTTGAAAGCAACAGTTTCTCCATTAACGGTCATGGTGAGAGTGCCTTCCGCTACATCGATCGTGGTCTTAGCAGTAGCTATGAAGGGTCGCCCAAAGATGAGGGGCAATTCATTGTCAGGAATTGGTGCTTCTTCCATCTCCAAGACTAAGAAATCAGCTGGTAAGATTAAGCCTTCTACTCTCACCAAAACATCTTCCAGAATGCCCTTGGGGTACCTAATAATTCTATCTGCCAATTGAATGCTCACAGATGTGGCTTGCAACTCACCAAGGTTAAGTTTCTCATAAACATGATATGGCATAAGGTTTATAGATGCACCAAGATCAAGCAAAGCTTTTGGAATCTTGAAATCACCAACAATACAAGGTATAGAAAACGAACCTGGATCCTTTAGCTTTGGAGGTAGCTTTCTTTGTAAGACTGCACTCACCTCTTCACTCAATGCAACCTGTTCATGCTCTTTGAATCTCCTCTTGTTAGTGCATAGGTCCTTCAAAAATTTTGCATACTTGGGAATCTGAGCAATGGCACTGAGTAGTGGGATGTTGATTTGCACCTTCTTGAATATTTCCATTATCTCATCCAAGCCTTGATCTTTCTTTGACTTTGATAACCTGCCGGGAAAGGGTGCAATAGGCCTAAAAGCATTAGTTGAAATTGGAACTTGATTAGCATTAGATGATATCTTAGGGCCTGTGCTCTTTCCAGGAGCATTGAGGTGCTGTTTGGTGGAACCTGTGGCCTGCCCTTGTGGTGGCTGAATGATCTCCACGTTTTCTCCCTCTTCTTGCTCTTCATTGGCACCTCCAACCTTATTATCAACCTGTTTGCCACTTCTCAAGATGTGCACTGCTTTAACTTGCTCATGATGCCTTGGATTAACCTCCGTTTGGCTCGGAAAAGTTCCGGATGCTCTATTGCTCATGGAGGATGCAATCTACCCAACTTGCACTTCTAGTTTGTTCACTGCATTTTGAAGATTCTGATTGGTTTGCATCTGTTGCCCCATGAACTTCTTGAACATGTCTTGCAATTCCCCCATTTGATCACCCCTTTGCTCTTGCACTTGTTGGGGAGCTTGCTAGAATTGCCTTTGTTGTATTTGGAATCCTGGGGAAGGTCCTTGAGATTGTTGCACATTTGAATTATTGCTCCACCTGAAATTAGGATGATTTCTCCAACCTGGATTGTATGTGTTTGAGTAAGGATCATTCTGAGGATTCCTTCCTTGAAGGGCATTTGCTTGCTCTAACATGTGGTCCACAAAGATTGGTTTTGAACTTCCACTTTGTTTCCTAGAGGGCCAGTCACTGCCTGTTGAATTAAAGAACACATAACATCAAGTTTTGCATTAATCTCATTATTAGTACTTACCTCAGAGACCACAGCTTTCATAGGAGCTCCTCTTCCTTTATTGTAGCTCCATTGTTGAGAGTTAGCACTCAAAGATTCAAAGAGAGTAAAAGCCTCATCTGCTGTTTTGTTCATCAATCCTTCTCCACTTGTTGCATCTACCATCATCCTTTCGGAATCAAGCAAACCTTCATAGAAAGATTGCATTTGCATCCAACTCTCTATGTTGTGGTGTGGGCAAGAACTCATCATCTCCTTGTACCTCTCCCAGCATTCATAAAAAGCTTCTCCTTCTCTCTGTGTGAAACCAAGAATTTCCTTTCTAATCTTGTTAGTCTTTTGAGCTGGAAAGAATTTCTGCAAAAACTTATTAGAAAGCTCTTCCCAAGTACGAATTGAAGCATTAGGCAAAGAGTATAACCAAGACTTAGCCTTATCTTTTAAACTGAATGGGAATAGCCTCATCTTAATCTGCTCATCATCAAGTCCTTGAATTTTGATTGTAGCACATATTTCAAAGAATTGCTTAACATGCATGTACGGATCCTCAGTGGTATTACCATAATAAGTTGGAAGAAGATGAATCATACCACTTCTAAGCTCAAACTTGTCAATTGTGAGTTGAGGATAGACGATGCACGAAGGTTGATCAGTGACTTTGGGAATGGAAAATTCACGCAGGGGTTTCCGAGGTTGGACAACAAGTGCACCACCTTCTTCATCATTATCGTTGTTGTTTGGAATCTCTGCCATCTTGCTTGAACCTTCAGATTCGTAGCTCTTAGATTCAGCGCTTGAAGAACTATAATTTCTCCTCAAACCAGCACATACAGCAGCAGTTCTTGGTGATAGTGGCTCAGTTTCAGATTCGGACATATATGCACACACAATAACCAAATTAGTGCCTTCAAATGGAGATAACAAAGAAACACTGAACACAGAAAGAAAAACCAACGAAAATGACAAATAAAACTAACAAAAAAAACAAAAACACTCGACGTAATCTAACTATAGCACCATCGTTACCGGTTCCCCGGCAACGGCGCCAAAAACTTGTTGAGCCTATTCCTAACAACTAAAATGAGTTATTAAAAATAGCAACTTTAATTCTCGCAAGTGCACGAACCATTTATAGTATAGCTTATGTAAATACGAGGTCGATCCCACGGAGAATGGTAACTTGGTTGCAAGTTAAATTACTTAGAATGTTGGAAAACAGAAAAGAAACAAACAAACACACTGACAATGGCAAGGTCTAGGACAGAATCCTAGCACCACACACGCACTCGAAATGTGGGGTTTTTGTTGTTGAAATGAGAACAAGAGAATTAAATGGAAGTGCTAGAAAGTAACAATGGCAGCAATCAACAAGTTGTGAAACAATGTTTAAGAAGTGTTAGAGCCTTGGAATCCACCACTAGTTTTCCTATCCAAGTTATGAATGCATAGAAATTGACTCAAGCTTCATTAACAATAGATTATCGCATACAAGCCTATGGTATCTAGGTGCAGGATGCATGATTCTCCTAAGGCATGTAATTGTGCATGGTATCTACACAACACGTGATCTCTAATATGCAACCTAAGCATGGTATCTACTTAGAATAAAGCATACAAGAGTCATTAAGTTCCTTGAGAATATGATAATCACACAAGTCCTAGAACATTGTATCTGTCCTAGTCAACCTATGGTTATTAACCCCTTGAATGATTCTTAGGCCATTCATGTGTTGCTTGTGAAAGGAGAGTAGAATTGGTGAATCTAAACCCCTTCCCAACCTGTGCTGGATGCATAAAATCCTAGTTAGCTACTCCAAGAAAACATACATCAAGCACATAATAAGCTGGAGATTAACAACTTGGCAATGAAAGCAAAGAAATCAATTAACTATGAAACCATCCATAACATTGAATATTCATGACTAGGGCTTCATCCTAAGCCCTAACTAAATGGATTAGTTACACATAACTAAGAATACAGAAAATAAGAAATACATAGATAGATTAAAGAGAAGAGAAGAACTAGTTGGTGGCAGCAAGGTAGTTCCCAGGACAGCTCCAAGCTCTCCCTTCTTTGCAGCTAGCTCTCTCCTCACTTTGTGGTAAATCTGAATGTGTGTATGGATGAAGTGAATGTGTGAGAGGGGATTGTGAATCTCAGGATATCAGTTGTGATAGTGTTTGGAATGGGAGTGATATTTATATGGAGAGGGGAGTGACAAATCTGAATTTAATATGGCTAATGCATACAACACTTGTATTTATATAATCAAAATTGGTTGCTGCACTTCACCAATAAATCCCACCAGCAGCCCTAGCTCATCAATATGTCAGCATGACCAAGCATCCATCTAGAAACCAATACCTCATGCCTAGCTCACCATGACCAAGCATCCATCAGCTCATCCTCATGTCAGCATGATGTGCAACTTCAAGGGCTTACGAATTGGGCTTGGCTGAATCAAATGACAACTTTAAGATGTCCATTGTGAAGTTCAGAATGTCTCTGATCCAACCACACAAGTATTGGCCCAATCCAAGCTCGGATGAAGAAGATAAGCCCGAAATTAACTTCTAACTCAATCTCCAGTTTTTGCACGTTTTTGCACCATTTTTGCACCATTGGATTCCTCTCATGCCAATCAGCCCTTAATATGCATGGATTGTACCAAAAGTGAACTCTTGCTGCCTTAACCTATAGAACACACAAACATAGGTAAGTGACTCGAAATAAAGAGAAACTAAACAAAATTACTAAGTAACGAAGGCATGCAAATGTGTGAAATTATGAACTTATCAGAGTGATAATAAGTTATTAACCCCAGGTGAGCAATTTTATGTAGGATAACAAAAATACGAAGTTTACTGACTATATTTGTTGCAATTTGATATAGGCCGCGAGTCTTTCACCTCTTTCTAGTGACTTGGGGAGCTAATTATAAATTTATTACCTCAATAACTAAAGTCGTCCGATTTATTATTATGAATTTGTGTTTGTTTAATACAATAATATATAATTATAATTCGAATTTCTGCCTGCATGGGTGAAAGTGGAAGAGCTCAACCAACTGAGTTACACTCAACTGGCTAAATTTAAAGCTTGAATTTAGAGAATTAGGGCTCGTTTGGGAGTGCTTTTGGAGCAGCGAAAAGTGGGTGAAAGCGCTTCTGTCTTTTAAAAATGGTGTTTAGCAAAAATTGCAAAAGCGCTTTGGGTGAGATCCAAAAGCACTTGGAGTGGTTTTGGAAGAAGCACTTGAGAGGTGCTTCTTCATAAAGGCGCTGCAGGACAAAAACACGAGAAGCACTTGGCTCCATTTAATGAAACTTTTAAAATACCGAAAATACCCATATTAGAGAGAAAAAAAAAATGGCTTACTTGTAGTCTAAAGATGAAGAGATTTCTTGAAATTGATAGAGATTATTTGGTAAGGGTAGAAATTAGGGCTATACTATACAATATATATATATATATATATATATATATATATATATATATATATATATATATATATATATATATATATATATAAGTCCATGTGTTAATATATTGATTCAGAAAAAAAAAAAAAAGGTAAGTAGAATAAAGGCTACAGTCGCCAGGAGTTAGAAAAGGGCAAGAATCTTTGGTCTTTATTTATGAAAGTTCATCTTTACCCAAAAAAAAAAAAGGCAAGAAAGATATTATTAATATTGAAATTGAAAGCCACAGCCTACAGCTGGCGTTAAAGGCCACACTTGCGTCTTATTAATATTGAAATTGAAAGATACAGCTTGCGTTTTATATTTTTCAGAACACTCAAGTGAAACGACAGCCGGCCACCTTAGGCGATTACCTGCCGCCTAGCTCCTGACGCCCGCCAAGGCATGCCTTTGTAAACACTGGTTTTTATTGGATTTTTTGTTGTTAATGCAGTCAAGTATCGGGTGGCATTGGTTGTGGTACTGTTGTTGTAGAGACACCAGAAGAAGTGATTGAATTTTATGTGAAAGATGGTATTTTCTTTTTTGGTTTTAATATAGTGTGATTTTAATGGGGAAAGACAATTCCTTTGTGATTATACCAATTTGTAAAGAATAATGGGGGATTTGTGTTTGTTTCTGGCCATTTTTGTTCAGCGTTGCCAAAAGCAATCAAGACAATGAAAAGAGGAGAGAATGTCAGATTAATTGTTCAACCTCAATGTATGTCTTTGGATCCTTGTTATCAAACTGTTAAGTCTGGCAAAAAGAAAAAAAAGTGAATTGTCTGACGATGAAAGTTGATCAATAATTGCAGATGCCTTTGGTGTGGAGGGGAGGGATGCAAACAATGGGTTTCATTCTGTCCCTCCCAGTTCTGTGCTGAACATTGATCTGGTGTTGGTGTCTTTCAAGCCTGTTATTGATGTTAGTGGTGATGCCAAGTAATAAAGAAGGTCATGAAAGAAGGGGAAGGTGCATGGGTTGCTAATGAAAGTGCAAGTGTTACTGGTAAGTTTATTGAGATGCACATTATGTTAGCAGTATTACTGGGATCAGTTGGGATCCTGTGAATTTTTATTAAAATTTGTAAAGTGATTATATGAGAATAAGGGTTTGCAAAAGTGATTATTTGAGACAATTCCCTTGTAACTTCTGTTGGAGTTGGCTCGACTAAACGAAGGAAAGAAGGAAGCAGCCCAGCATGCAGGCGCTCGAGCGGAAATTGCAGGCGCTTGAGCGGCAGAGGCATGTTGGCGCAGGCGCTCGAGCGGACCTGCAGGCGCTCGAGCGGATCGCGATTTCCTGTTTCAAAACAGGTCGGTTTTTGGCCTAGTTTTGGGAGGTTTTTTAGTTTCCTATTCCTTGTATGATTGTGCTAAAGGCCTATACATATAAATAGGTACTTTAGACTAGGGTTTAGAAGAGGTTCAAGATATACAAACCTAGGGTGAGAGAAAAAGAGATCTAGAGAGAGAGAGAGAGATCAAAGGGAGTTCTTTATTGTAACCAAAGGGATTTTTCTCATACTAGTGAATTTTCTCGGGGATCACCGGAGAGGACGTAGGCACGACGCCGAACCTCTATAAATTCTTGTGTGTTCTTGTGTGTGTTTGCTTTTGTGGATTCGTGTGCGATTTATCTTTGCGTAGCTTGTGTTGTGATTGTTGCGTAGTCCATCAACGACAAGGTCTTGGAAGTGTTTTCGCACAACAAGTGGTATCAGAGCCGCGGTTGCGGTGGGCGTTGGTTTATGCCCAAGTGCTCTTATAACTTCAAGAGCGGCGGTGTGTTGAAGATGGCAGGCGACAAGGATGAAGAATGTTCCGGTACTAAGTCACAACGGGTATCAAGCACAAAGGTGGAGTTAAAGCCGTTCACCGGCAAGGAGAACTTCACGCTTTGGCAAAGAAGAATGAAGCATGTTCTTAAGCAGCAGGGTCTTAGCAAAGTTTTGGAAGGCAAGGAAAAGAAGCCGGTAACCATGACAGATGCAGAGTGGGATGACCTAGACGAGCTTGCTAGAGGATCCATCGAACAACATCTAACCGATGAGGTGTTGTGTAATGCGATGGAAGACACCGCAAAGCAAACATGGGAAAAGCTAGAAGAGATGTTTGCGTCAAAATCATTGTCCAACAAGCTTTTCTTGAAGGAAGAGCTTCACTCTCTTAAGATGGAGGAGGGCGCAAGCATGATGGAGCACGTGAGCGCCTTTAATAGGTGTATTGCTGACTTGCAGAGAATGGATGAGGTTTATAAGTCGGAAGACAAGGCCGTGATGTTGTTGACATCCTTGCCACCGTCTTATAAACACTTTCGCACGACGCTTATGTTCGGGAAGGGAACCTTGAAGTATGAAGAGGTCATGCAAGACATCCTGACGCATGACAGAATGGTTCAACGTTCCGATGGAGTCTCTCAAGGTGAAGGTCTTGTGGTCAAGTCCAGAGAGAGAGGTAGATCGAGCAAGCGTGAGGGCAAGAAGAGCAATAAGGGAAGGTCAAAATCCAAGGCGAAAGATGGTTGTTTCGAGTGTGGGTCAAAGGATCATTGGAAGAAGAATTGCCCTACATGGCGAGAGAAGAGAAACAAAGGGAAGAAGCCGGATGAAGCCGGGGTCGCGGAAGAGAGCGACGGTGAGCTTTTACTTACTAATAGCATTGTTAATACTGATGCACTTGCTATTACTTCCAAGGTTTCTGCTTCTGATTGGATTTTGGATTCCGGGTGCTCGTATCACATGTGTTCAAACAAGTCTTGGTTTGACACATATGAGACGGATAATGGTGGCGAAGTTATGATGGGGGACGGCTCAGTTTGTAGAGTCGAAGGAACAGGTACAATCAAGGTGAAGATGCATGACGGTGTGGTTAGAACATTGGGTATGGTTAGGTACATACCTAAGCTGAAGAAGAATCTCATCTCCCTGGGTACTTTTGACAAGAATGGTTATTCGTACAAGTGTATGGGAGGAAAGCTCATAATTTCGAAGGGTTCACTCGTGATTATGAAAGGGGAGATTCAACCTAACTGCCTGTATCGACTATGTGGTACAACAGTGACTGGTGGAGCAGCTATATCTACCAAGAAGAACTCAGAAGATGATACTCAGCTTTGGCATTTGAGGCTAGGGCACATGAGTGAGCGAGCCATGCAAGAGTTGCACAAACGGAAGCTTCTAAAGGGCGTGCACAATTGCAAACTTGAGTTCTGCAAGTATTGTACCATGGGGAAGCAGTCGAAAGTGGCATTCAAGCTGCAAGACAAGGAAAAGAGGAGCACGGGAGTGCTTGATTATATTCACTCGGATGTGTGGGGGCCCGCGCCAGTTAAGTCATTGGGTGGAGCTCGCTACTATGTTACTTTCTTGGATGATTTTTCTAGGAAGGTTTGGGTCTATTTCATGAAGGAGAAATCCGAGGTCTTCACAAAATTCAAGGTGTGGAAGGCAGAAGTAGAGAACCTGACAGGAAGGAAGATCAAGGTCCTTAGGAGTGACAATGGGGGGGAATATAAAGATAGCAAATTTCTGGAGTTTTGCAAGAGCGAAGGTATCAAGAGGCATTTTACCGTGAAGAAGACGCCCCAACAGAATGGAGCCGCAGAGAGGATGAACAGAACTCTCATGGAGCGTGAGAGGTGCATGAGGATTCATGCAGGCTTGCCCGAGACATTTTGGGCAGAGGCGGTTAACCACGCTTCCTATTTGGTTAACCGGTCACCATCAAAGTATCTTGATTTCAAGTGTGCGGAAGAGGTATGGTCTAACAAGTCTATTGAGTATTCTATTTTGAAAGTATTTGGATGCAGTGCCTATGCTCTTATACCTAGTGATGAGAGGACCAAGTTGAAGCCAAAATCTCTTGAATGCATATTCCTCGGGTTTGAGAGTGGTGTGAAGGGTTTCAAGTTATGGGATCCAGTGAACCGGAAGAAGATACTCAGTAGAGACGTTGTCTTTGACGAGAAGACTATGCCTATGATTAAAGTCAAGAAACCAGAGGTGAAGGAGAATGTTGTTGGGACAGAAACAACCGTTACAGAATCATCTAGTAGAGTGTTCGGGGGTACTCCGAGTTTGCAGCCAATTGGAGACGTCCATGAAGCAGTGGAGTCCGACACTGAGGTGGAGGAATTTGGGCAACAACAACAGACTCAAGATGAAGAAGAAGAAGAGGCTCAAGATCAGGTGGAGCCGCCATCCATAGCAAGGTCCAGGCCCAAGAGAACCATCAAACCTCCTCAACGGTTTGGATGGGAGACGGATGCAGTTCACTATGCTCTAAACATAAGTGAAGGAGACCCAACTACGTTCCAAGAAGCAGTTGAGAGTGCGGAGCGGGAAAGTTGGATGAGTGCTATGATGGATGAGATGGAATCTCTACACCGGAACTCCGTTTGGGAGTTGGTCCCTAAACCCAAAGACAGAAAGGTGATTGGCTGCAAGTGGGTGTTTAGGAAGAAGGAAGGAATATGTGAGAATGAGCCAACTAGATTCAAAGCTCGTCTAGTGGCTAAGGGATACTTACAGAAGGAAGGAATTGATTATGATGAGATTTTTTCCCCGGTTGTAAAGCATACTTCTATACGGTTATTGCTCTCCATAGCAGCACAGTGGGACATGGAGGTGGAGCAAATGGATGTGAAGACAGCTTTTCTCCATGGAGACTTAGAGGAAGATATCTACATGAGTCAACCTCAAGGGTTTGTTGAAGCAAGTAAGGGAAATCTGGTTTGCAGGTTGAAGAAGTCTTTGTATGGGCTCAAGCAATCTCCAAGACAGTGGTACAAGCGCTTTGACACTTATATGCTGCGGATTGGGTATAGAAGATGTGAATCGGATTGCTGTGTGTATTCTCATGTGTTCAAGGATGGGAAGATCATTCTGTTACTACTTTATGTGGATGATATGCTGATTGCGTGTCAAGATGTGTCAAAGGTTCAAGAGTTGAAGATCCAACTTGGGAAGGAGTTTGACATGAAGGATCTTGGACCCGCACAAAAGATCCTAGGAATGGAAATAAGGAGAGACCGAGATGAGGGCAAGTTATGGCTGTCACAAAGCAAGTACATAGCTAAGGTACTTGAAAGATTTAATATGTTGGATTGCAAGCCTGTGTCTACTCCTTTGGCGGAGCACTTCAGGCTAAGTGCCCAAGAGAGTCCTTCTAGTGACAAAGAGAAGGATGAGATGAGTAAGGTTCCGTATGCAAGCGCAGTAGGGTGTCTCATGTACGCAATGGTTTGCACACGCCCCGACTTGGCTCAAGCTGTGAGTGTAGTTTCAAGATACATGGCAAATCCGGGCAAACAACACTGGAATGCGGTGAAGTGGATTTTCAGGTATTTGAAGGGCACCAAGAGGTTTGGGATTTTGTTTGAAAGACAACAAAGAAAGGCATGTGTGTTGGGATATGTGGATTCAGATTATGCGGGAGACTTAGACAAGAGAAGGTCCACCACAGGGTATGTTTTCGTTTGTGGTGGAGGACCGATTAGCTGGAGAGCGGTGCTACAATCAGTCACTGCATTGTCTACTACTGAAGCGGAGTATATGGCACTAACAGAGGCTTCTAAGGAAGCATTATGGTTGCAAAGATTGGCACAAGAGTTCGGGATAGCTCAAGACCTGGTGGTGATTAAGTGTGACAGTCAAAGTGCTATATGTTTGGCCAAGAACCAAGTGTATCATGGAAGATCCAAACATATTCATGTACGGTACCACCGGATAAGGGATTGGGTGAACGATGGGGACATTGCGATAGAGAAGGTTCATACAGATGAGAACGCTTCAGATTGCATGACCAAGCCAGTTACAGCTGAGAAGTTCAGACATTGTTTGAGCTTGCTCAATCTTGTTACATGCTGAAGATTGAGGTGGAGCTCTTGGGAGTTACTAGAACGATTTCCAAGAGGTTTGAAGATGTTCTAGGAATCAATGGTTTTCACAAAGGTGTTTAGGCTCGCCAAGGTGGAGATTGTTGGAGTTGGCTCGACTAAACGAAGGAAAGAAGGAAGCAGCCCAGCATGCAGGCGCTCGAGCGGAAATTGCAGGCGCTTGAGCGGCAGAGGCATGTTGGCGCAGGCGCTCGAGCGGACCTGCAGGCGCTCGAGCGGATCGCGATTTCCTGTTTCAAAACAGGTCGGTTTTTGGCCTAGTTTTGGGAGGTTTTTTAGTTTCCTATTCCTTGTATGATTGTGCTAAAGGCCTATACATATAAATAGGTACTTTAGACTAGGGTTTAGAAGAGGTTCAAGATATACAAACCTAGGGTGAGAGAAAAAGAGATCTAGAGAGAGAGAGAGAGATCAAAGGGAGTTCTTTATTGTAACCAAAGGGATTTTTCTCATACTAGTGAATTTTCTCGGGGATCACCGGAGAGGACGTAGGCACGACGCCGAACCTCTATAAATTCTTGTGTGTTCTTGTGTGTGTTTGCTTTTGTGGATTCGTGTGCGATTTATCTTTGCGTAGCTTGTGTTGTGATTGTTGCGTAGTCCATCAACGACAAGGTCTTGGAAGTGTTTTCGCACAACAACTTCCTCTGTCCTTTCACATTATTTGTTGGCACGGTCGGTGTCGGTGGTGTCTCTTTTCTTTTCAAAATTAAAGTGGGAAGGGAGGACCCCATTAAAACTACAAAATTCCATAACAAAAAGAAAAAGTAAAGATAATGCTTGTCAAAAGAAAAAGTAAGGCATCTTGAAAAGTAAGAGAAATATCACCATTTGATCACTTGTAGTTGCAACGAAATTTCTTCACCAAAACTCGTGTAGACTATCTAAACACAAAGCTAGTTTTCCGTCATTGGGCCTTTGCAAAGAATCTTTTCAATATTTTTCTGCCTTGTGGATTCGGTTGTGTATATTGTCACATGAATTTTCACATCATTTCTTGGCAGGGTGGTTTTTTTTTCCTTGAAGGCTCCTTACCCACTTTCACTTTTGTATTGAAAGAAAGCGCGTCAGTGAAAATAGAAATTTCAGCGTTTGACGACTTTTATAGCTGCCAATTTAGCTTTGAAACTGTTGGCATCCTAATCTTAACCAAAAAAAAAAAAAAAAAACTTAATCTTCACAGCCAATATTGCTTGTCGATTTTGGTTTTTATGGAAGTTTATTCAGATTTTTAAAAAAGGTCAAGAATTGTTAAATTCGAATTTGGTTTGATACTCAAAAAACTAAATAATGCAAAGCAATCACCAAAAGTATAAAAAATAATCAAGCAATACAGAGTACTAAAAAAAGAAAAGAAAAAAAGCAGCATAGATGTTGCCTATCTTTCATTTGAACAAATGGAGAAAGCCTAGAATTGAATAGCAGTATAACTTTTGGGCGTGGATAAAAGGAGCTAACTAAAGCCAATTGAGAGACACAAGGCCAATTGCCAATTATTTATTTGGGTTGTTGTTAATTAATTTAGAAAAGTGGAAAGTTTGCAATTGGCCTAGGGTTATTTATTTGGGTTGTTGTCAACTTTTGAAAGGGGTGGTGAGGGTGTGCACCTAGGGTTAAGGTGGTGAGCAAAAATGCAACCCAAAAGAAAAGGCAAGGCATCTTGAAAAGTAGAGTAAATATCACGGTTTGATCACTTGCAGTTGCAATGAAATTTCTTCATCACCAAACCTCATGTAGACTATCCAAACGCAAAGCTAATTTTCTGTCATTTTTTTAATCATAAGGGCCCTTGCAAAGAATTCTTTCAACATTTTTCCGTTGTGCGGATTCAGTGTGTATATTATCATGTGAATTTTCATATCATTTCTTGGCAGGGTGGTTTTTGTTTTTGTTTTTGTTTTCTGAAAGAAACGGATACATGAAAAGAAAAGCAGTTGACCTTGAAAACGAAGTTATAATATAGGAATAATGTACCTATTTCTCTCTTACAAAGACACCTCCCTATATATATATATATAAGGGTTTACTAGTGAAATACCCCCTAAACTTGAACCTCGCTTTCAATTTGCCCCCTATCCTTTTTTTTTTAGAAAATTTAGGATATGAACTATTTTTTTTCGCCAATTTCCCCTCTGCCGTCTAAATTTGCAACATTTCATCCAATTTGCCGTTAAATATGAGGGTAAAATAGTCATTTTCATATTAAAATAAAATAAAACAATTTAAATTTTGAAATAATAATGATAGAAATAATTTTTTTTTTTAAAGGCCACTTGCCCAACAGATCCACCCATCTCTAGCCCATTCTCTCACCCTCTGTTTGACAGCCATCGACATCACCTCCCTCTCTTCAATCTCTTTCCCCTTCCTTCTCTTCAACATCCACCAACATCACCATCCTCCTCCCTTTGTCTCTTCTCCCCCCATGTGCCCACCCCCTCCTCCTTCTCCCTCCCACTCTCTCTTTTCGTGTCTCTCTCTCTCCCACTGCCAAGGTTATAGAGAGGAAAAAACCCAAAATTTTTTGGGTGTTTGTTTAGGATTTTGATCTTGAATTTTTTTTCTTTTGTGGCTATTTGGCTGTTTGGGTTTCCTAGGGAGTAAGTAAGGTGAGGTTAATAATAAAGATCTTGAAATTTTTTTGATGGCTATTTAGGGTTTTGATCTTGAATAATTTTTTTTTTGGGTGGCTGTTTGAGTTTTCTGGGAGGTGAGGTTGTGGATGTCGAAGAAAGAGGGAGACTGAAGGAGGAGGGGGGCGGGTGAAGGGTAGGCGGTGTTGATGTTTGTGAAGAGAGAGAAGGGGAAGAGAGAAGAGAGAGAGGGAGACACACTTTGTAGAGAAAAGAAAAACAAAAAAGAAGATCAAAACCCTAAAGCCTAAGGGAATGGGGCGACAAGAGAGAGAGAAGGAGGCGGGAGGAGGTGTGTCGGGGGTAGGGCTGGTTGGCCTTGGGAGAAGCATCGGGCAGAGGAGGAGGGGGAGAAAAAAACCAGAGGGAGGGGGAAGAAAGAAAAAAAGAGAGGAGATAAGGTTTTTATTTTGAGTTATCTTTTTCTTCTTTTTTTCCAAATTTTTTTATAATAATTTAACAGAAAATTGGATGAAATGTTGAGATGTAGACGGCAGGGGGGAAATTGGTGAAAAAAAAGAGTTCATATCCTTAATTTTCTAAAAAAAAAGGATAGGGGGCAAATCGAAAATTAGGTACAAGTTTAGGGGGTAAATCACTAGTATACCCTATATATAATTTTATTTTTTCTGAGTACCTACTTTTTCATAATGTACCTATTTATCATGTAGCAAAAAACGTGTTACCGTCAAAGACAAAAAGTTACCGACTCAAGGTGCAAACAAAATTTCTCTTGATGAGATGAATTCAGTCAATGAAGGCTAAACAATTGTGAAGAGATGTTGGTCAAAAAGAAAAAAGCATCATCATGAACTGATGAAAGAAAGCTTTTGCGCGTGAGGAAGTATCACTATCAAAGACAACATTGAAGATTCTTTTCCTTACCCTTTACTATTATGGCTTCACATGCACTTAGAAGACTTTCATCACAGTAATTAGGCACTACTTAAAGACATTGATATCCTTTGCTTTGAATGTGTTTCTTGTTATAGCATATATTGTAGCAAATGCACAAAAATTTCTACTTGATTTGGTACTTATGGCCCTTTTGGTTTTGATTGTATATATGCAAATACTCCACAGGGTGATCTACCATGTGAAGATGCTTTAGACAAACATGGTGCGGCAAAGGTACAATCTAGTTTGTATTTGGCATGTTTTGTAAGTAAAAGAAAAGTGTCAATGGGGGGCAATTGACACCAACTATCCGAGTAGGTATCACCGTCCAAGAGGAGAAGTTTCCTTGAAGGTTCCTTACCATTTACTTCAACACATTCACACTGTAGTGTAGGTACGTAGCATAAGACAGAAACTGTGTTGACGTGTAAAAAAATACCATTCAAATCAATGGGAAAAAGGGGTAGGGAGACATAGAAGACCTCATTGAGATTACAATATCTATATAGAAAATTTTAACCTCTCAAATCTTGATAATATTTGTATATATGGTGAGGGCTGGTAAACAAAAGAAAGAGTGCCAACTAGTCTATGGCAATATAAATATACATTTTCTCAAGTTTTCACAAACTCTGACACTTTTGGTTTCTTATCTTCATCAGGAAAGCAGAGGTCAAGGCAAGGGTTAAATGTAACAAAATGCAGGTAAGTGCATGATTATTAGGCAGAGATTCAAAATCTTGAACAAAATACCTATTTATCATGTAGTGAAAGAAAGCGAGTGACTGTTAAAAATAAGAAGTTACCTTGAAGGTTCGTACCCTTGAAGGTGGAAGCGGGCTAGGAAAAGTGAGTTCCCACTTGGGGTTTGAAAATGAAGATGAAAAAGATCGTGTTAATGTTGCTGAGATAATATGGTTCCTTTTGTTGCTGAGATAAACAACTCAGAAAACACATATGAAGGTTCAAATGAAGCACATGCACCCTCTCATCATGGGTCAGAACCCACATGACATGAAAGCAACTCTGTAATTATTATTTTATATATAGCAATTTATATCAATTGCAAATAAGTAAAAGGTGGCACTAAAAATCCGGAAAAAAATATACTTGAAACATACCAAACCCACACAGCCCATCCTAGGACATGCACTTGGAAGAGACTTGTCTGCCTCAGGGTCTCATTTGAATTTTTGTGCCACTTACAAAACCACAATGGCTCAATTTTAGTAATGCAGATTAAGGGTTAATTTTGACAAAAGCACTTGCGGAATTGGTGCCTTCCCTCTCAAATTTGCAAAAAAAAATGTGTCATAATTTTTTTAACAAAAGTACTTGCGGAAGACACGAATTGATCGAAAATACCCTTCAATTGACATTGAAAGCAGCGAAAAGGTGGGACCCATGCATGCCACATAGACAATTAAGGGAAATTTTGACGATCGAAATCAAATTGCAAAAAATAAAAAAGATTAGGGTACATGATTGTTAAAAATGAGAGTGCAAGGATAAACATGCTTTCAGGATGAGAGTTCATGGTACTAAATTGAAATTAACCCAAAAATTAATAAAAAAGAGTTTTGTGAAAACAATTTAAAATCTTGAGGGGTGTTTGTGTAATTTCTAAAACTCTAGGGAGTTTTGTGAAATGGCCAAAAAGCTCAATGGGTGTTAGTGTAAATAACTCAATAAAAGAATAAAAAAGAACATTAACACGTAATTAAACTAAATTACAACATAAAAAATTTAGAGCCTCAAATATAAAGTTGCGGACATAGAGCCCCATTGTGAGAGATAATACATTTTCCATCGAAGATACCATGTATTGAAAGAAAAGAGATACAAACCAGCCTTAATAATAGTGAAGAGGTACCTTAGCCAAAAAGTAGGTACCTTCGCATCTAGGAAAAGAAGACGAGAAGTTGCCTTGAAGGTACCTTCGCATTACAAAGAAACTGCTTCAACTGACTATAAGTAAATAACATTGCTACTATTAGACCAGTTTAAGAAAAAACAAACCATAAAACTCGTTTCAATAATCTTTCAATTTTTTTATTTTCAAACAAAAAAACAATGGGGAATTCACTATTATACCCAATATAGAGCCTAAATTTTATATATATATGTAAACTCTATATGAAATTGACTTTAGAAATACACGCCCAAAGTCCATTTTAACATAACAAAAAGGTTTTTAACTTCTTTTAAATTACAAAACTGCCATTAATTTCTTAAAACAAATCCAACCCCAAAACCTCATAAAAAAGCCCAAAACACTCAATAGGGCATCAAAGTAATTTAATAATCAAAATTAAATTTAATAGGGCTAGCTGTCATTTTTTGGGTGTTTTTTTGGTTTGTTTATAGAAATTAAATGGTGTAGGGTTTATTTATAATTTTAGTGTTAAGAATGGGTATATGACTAAATATCTCAAAAACAAAATCTTTGGATACAAAGACCATCATTTGAAAGAAAGCGCGTCAGTTTTCATAAAAAAAAAAGAAAAGAAAGCGCGTCAGTGAAAAAAGAAGAAGAAATATCACCGTTTGACCACTTTTGTAGCTGTCAATGTAGGCCCATTTCTGCTATTTAGCAATACTGGCCATGTGCACTATCTTAAACCAATTTATTTTCTTTCAGCAAAGAAAAGGTAGTGCCTCTCACCTACTGCCAATTGAAGACCGTGTCAGTATGAAAAGAAAATTAAAGACCGTGTCAGTATGAAAAGAAAATTCAGCGTTTGATGACTTGAAATTGAAACGAAAGTTCCTCACACCTTTAACTTAATCAAGTCCGCATGGAAGGTGGCAGGAACCTGCTTCGTCAAGAACTCTTAAATCTAAGCAGGGCGCCACTACCACACCCAATTCTTTGAGCTTCTCTTTAGTTGATCTTGATGAATGTACAAGTTAGTTAAGTTTGGCACATGGAGAGCACGTGAGTTTGTTGAGTTTGTTTAAGCCTTAAGCTATTTGTCATGCATATAAGCTTAGTTCTTACTGTATCGTTTTATTAAGAAAGAAAATCAATACAAAATCAGATAAGATTCTCTCTGCTTCTTCTTCAATTCTTCAATGTTCTTCAAATTCTTATTCGGGGTTTTGGGGAGTTCCCCAATGCCAATTGATATTGGGGTGGAACCTCAACTTCCTTCAGATCTCCCCCCTACGACCACTCAACCAGTCTCTTCTTCTCCTTCTTCTTCTTTCAGTCATGATTCATCATGGACATATGATGTGTTTTTGAGTTTTAGAGGTGAGACACGCACCAATTTTACAGATCATTTGCACGAGGCTTTAGTCCGTAAGGGAATCCGGACCTTCATTGATCGAGAGCTTGTAAGAGGAGAAGAAATATCACCAGCCCTTGTCAAAGCAATTGAAGAATCAAGAATTTCTCTCATTGTATTCTCTGAAAACTATGCATCTTCGAGGTGGTGCTTGGATGAACTTGTCAAGATCCTTCAATGTAAACAATCAAACCAACAAATAGTTTTGCCCATTTTTTACAAGGTGGATCCATCTCATGTGCGAAAGCAAACAAATAGTTTTGGAGACGCATTTAAAGGCCTTATTCAAAGCAAATTCAAGGATGACAAGCAAATTCAAGGATGGAGGAAAGCTCTTACGGAAGCAGCAAATTTGTCTGGATGGCATTTCGAGGAGGGAGCGTATGTTTCTATCTTTATCATTTTCAAGTTAAATTTTTTTCTCTCTTCTTTCTCATTACTATTTGTTACACATTTAACTGTTACTCTATCATTTAGTATCTTGATTTAGTATCTTGATTCTATATGTTTCGATTGTTGTAGGGAATTATGTTTAATTTAGTATCTTGATTCTATATTTCAGGGTTATCTATCATTTTCAAGTTAACTTAATTTCTTTTTCTTTTTTACTTTGGTTACATTTGATTGTTACTCATTAAAGAAAAGTATTCTTTTGTAAAAATATACAACTGTAGGGAGATGATTTATTTTCTTGTGTACTTTTGTATTTTCAATAGCTGTAAGGAGAAAGTTCAAAATCCATATATTAATCTCTTCAAAAGGCATACAAGTATAAATGATACATAACATTAGCTTTGTGGTTAAACAATTATTATTACATCTTTTTTTTACTTTTTTGGTCAGAAGAACTATTACGTACTTCGGTATGTTGTGTTCTTTTGCATGGTTGGATGTTTAAATATGATTCATTAAATGTGTCTAATTTGGTTAAGCTGGCAGGTATGAAACTGCATTTATCAACAACATCGTTGATGGAATCTTAAGCCAAGTATTGAGCCGCACATATTTGAATGTGCCCAAGTACGCAGTTGGAATTCAGTCTCATGTACAAGATGTGGAAATGCTTTTGGATGTTGGTGGGAATGGTCGTCACATGGTTGGGATATGGGGGACATCTGGAATAGGCAAGACAACAATTGCGAAAGCTGTTTATAATGCAATTGCCCATAAATTCGAAGGGTGTTGTTTCTTGGCAGATGTTAGAGAAAATTCAATGCCACACGGAGGCTTAATCCAGCTTCAGAAGACTCTCCTTCAAGAGATTCTTGGCGGTAACAAGTTGGAAATTGCCAATGCTGATAAAGGTATCTCTATTATACAGAATCTATTGAGTCAAAAAAAGATTCTCTTAATTCTTGATGATGTGAATAAGTTGGAGCAATTAGACAACTTGGCTGGAGTTGGTTGGTTTGGTGAGGGTAGTAGAGTCATCATAACTACACAAGATAGCGGATTGCTAAAATGTCATGGAATTGAGTTGATATACGAGGTCCAAAAGTTATTTGACCACCAAGCTCTTGAGCTTTTCAGTTTGAATGCCTTCGGAATAAATGAACCTCCAAATGATTATTTGGAACTCGCAAAACGAGCAATAGCCTATGCTCAAGGCCTTCCACTAGCTCTAACACTTTTAGGTTCCCATCTTCGTAATAAAGGTATACATCGTTGGCAAGCTATATTAGATGGTTTCAAAGGAGAACCTTTTGCAGATATTGGAAGAATACTTCAAAAAAGTTATGATGCCTTGGATGATTACACAAAAGAAGCTTTTCTTGACATTGCATGTTTCTTCAAGGGTGAAATTAAGGACTATGTGCTAGGAATAGTCCCCGAAAATTACATTGAAGTACTCGTTGATAAGGCAATGATAACTATTGAATGGTATGATAGGATTTTAATGCACGACTTGCTAGCAAACCTGGGCAAGGATATAGTTCGCAAAGAATCTCCCAATGATCCTGGTCAACGTAGTAGATTGTGGTTTTATGAGGATGTCAAGCAAGTTCTAACGGAAAACACTGTAAGTATAATATATTTTATTATATTCAATTTGACAAGAAAGAATACCTTATGTAACCTATAATTTTCTTAACAAAATGTGCTTGCATTTTGGTTTGTACAATGACTTCTTTTCCTAATTAATGCTTTTCCATCTTAGGGAACAAGAAATATTAAAAGCATAATGGTGAAGTTTCCAGAACCAGTTGAGATAACCTTGAATCCAGAATGCTTCCGTAATATGGTAAATCTTCAAATTTTCATAAACCGTAATGCATCTCTATGTGGGCACATTAACTATCTGCCCAACGCGTTAAGATGGATTGATTGGGATGGATATCAGTTACAATCTTTGCCATCCGAGTTTGATCCAGTACATCTTGCTGTGTTCAACATGCATGGCGGTAGTATTAGAAGATTGGAGAAATTGAAGGTAACAACTTAAATTAATTACTTATTTATTATTATTTCAAATAGAGTTCTTATTTTCAGGAAGAAAAAAAAAATATGAAGTTGTTTTTTTAAGGGTGTGATTTGATAATTTCCTATTTTATGTTTTTGTGTCACAGAATATGTCAATGCTGACATCTATGAATTTAAGTGGTTGTCAATTCTTAGAAAAAATTCCTGACTTATCCGGAATCCCAAACATAAAGTACTTGATTCTAAATGACTGTACACGTTTGGTTGAGGTTGATGATTCTGTTGGACGCCTTGATAAACTGGTTAAATTAAATCTTGAAGGATGTGTTAGGCTTACGAGGTTTGCAACAAGACTTAGATTGAAATCCTTAGAAATACTTTATCTAAGTAATTGCAAAAGGCTTAAGAGTTTCCCAGAAATAGAGGTGGAGATGGAATCACTACGGATATTGAACATATCAAGAAGTGGCATAAGAGAATTGCCTTCATCTATTGCATATCTTACTGGACTTGACATGTTGGAAGCTAAGGATTCCAAATTACAGCTGTTTCCCAACCTATCTAAATTTTGTCTCGAAGGATGCAGTAATATCAGAAAATTGGAGAGATTTAAGGTATGTATTTGAAATTATTTTCATCTTTTATTATTTCATATTAGAGTTCATAATTCAGAAGGAAAAAAGAAACAAAAATCTTTTGAAACCAATGATTGATCATTTCCTAATTTGTTTTTTGACTCACAGCATTTGGCAAAGCTGAGAATTTTGGATTTAAGTGGTTCTCAATTTTTAGAAAAAATTCCTGACTTATCCGAGATCCCAAACATAATGGTCTTGTATCTACGTGGGTGTACAAGTTTGGTTGAGATTGATGATTCTATTGGACTCCTTGATAAACTTTTTGCTTTGTTCCTTGATGGGTGCATTAAGCTTACGAGGTTTGCAACAAGACATAGATTGAACTCCCTGGCAACACTTCACCTTGGTGGTTGTAAAAGGCTTGAGAGTATCCCAGAACTAGAGGTGAAGAAGATGGAATTACTTTCAAGTTTTTGTTTTTATTTTTGTTACTCCTCCCTCTCATCCTCCCTTTCATTCTCACTCTCATTTTCCTATCTAGCAAAAACAAAAAAACAAAAAAACAAAAAAACAAAAACAAAAAAAACAAAAAAAAAAACTAAACTAAAACTAAAATTAAAACCTGAAGTTGTTATTTTAAGGGTGCGATTTGATAATTTCCTATTTTATGTTTTTGTCTCACAGAATATGCCTAAACTTGCTGATTTGGAACTTAATGGATGCGTTAACTTTACGAGGTTTGCAACAAGACTTAGATTGAACTCCCAGAAAAGACTTTCCCTTTCTAATTGCGAAAGTCTTGAGAGTTTCCCAGAAATAGAAGTCGAGATGGAATCACTATGGAATTTGAACATATCAGGAAGTGGCATAAGAGAATTGCCTTCATCAATTGCATATCTTAATGGTCTATCGGGAAACAATTTTGTCAATCTTCCGAGAGGATTTAGCAAATTTGTCAACTTGAGGAATCTTGACTTGACTGGTTGCAAGAGTCTTCTGGAAATTCCAGAACAAGTGCTTCCACGAAGAGTAGAATTTGTATGTCTGGATAACTGCACATCATTGGAAAAAATTCCAGAAGTGTCTTGGGTATTGCTGGATAACTGCACATCATTGGAGAAAATTCCAGAACTCCCACCGGATGATGGCCCATCGGTGGATGACCCACCGGAGGTTGTCAGTATGTATCTGAGTTTGACCGATTGCGTTAGACTACGCGGCTACTACGACATCACAGAAAATATTTTTCTGAATCCGCGTTTTTGTTACGACATTTTTCTTCCAGGCGATGAAGTTCCAAAGTGGTTCAACTGTCGTAAAGATGCAACACTAGTTGAAGTTGGAGAGGAGGAAGAGGAATACAATGCTAGATGTGAAGTTAGTTTTGAAATTCCTCCAAATTTAAAATGGAAGACGTTAAGATTGGTTCTATGTGTTGTTGCTAAGGTATTTATTTCAAATACTTCTTTCACGATTAGTCTCAATGGACAACTCGTCAATAAGATGAGACCTATTCGCAAGCTGAGGGAATATGGTTACGAGATACAGGAAGGTCATGTGCGGCTCACGTGTATTCCATTATTGAATCAGTGTTTTAGTAAACAAGAGGTAATATTGTTGGCGAAGCCGGGTAATATGTGTAAAGTTGAATTTCTCTTTTTCGAATTGCCACCCGAAGAAATGCCACTCGTTAAAATTCCCTGCGGGGTCCAACTATTAGGCCACCAGGTTGCTGATGTCAGTGTGACTGAAGATTTTTATCAGCGGTTGTTGCCTGAAGCGAATGATGATCAACACCAAGACTACGAATCGACTTCCTTGTCTTCAGCATCAAAGACTAGTCTTGGCAAGAGGCCTCGCGAATCAGATTTCATGGAACTTGACGATGATCATTGTGCTAACGCCCTCGACATTGGTGATCATGAAGCTCAATGGCTTCCCTCGTTTACGGGACCAGCGGATCACCCAAAGAGGAGGCACATCGATCTTAATGAGGAGCCAAAGTATGTAAATCCATTAAATGTTGAATGATATCTTTGCATTTTCTGCTCATATAACTGCGTTTTGTGTTCAATTCAAATTTACCAATATTTTGCTGTGCATCTCTGGGGTACATGTTGAGTTTTCAGGGTGTGAATTTTTTTTTCTTTTTGTTTTGGGTTAAATCCTTTTTCTAAGCGCTCTACGTTTGATATTAAATTTTCAGGCAATGAAGTTCCAAAGTGGTTTATGTGAGCCCCAGGTTTAGCTGTTCAAACGAACTAAATTTCCGAATAATGGTCTGATAAATCAAGAGGTGTGTTGAGGGGCCAGCAGTTTCTGAGATTTTAAGTTGCATAAGGCAATACATTTCTTCTCAATTGATGCATCCAGGATTTATGAGAGGATGAAAGAAACTGTTTGCAAGCCGGATTTATCTAATGCTTTCATTCCACACAAATACTTTGTCTATGATTCTTCTATCTCATTCATTGGAATTGATGTGTGTTGGGGACGAAATGTAACAGATTTATCTATTTCATAATTTCCAATCAAGGTTTGTTGAAAACCAGACATTAATTGTAAACAGGCTTCCAAATATGTCCAACATATTTCTGTTGAAAGATTGTGTCTTATCATACTGGTGATGTTGCTGGTATTGGCAAGGTACAAGAATCCCAACATGTCTAAATCATGTGAAGTTGCTGCAACTCAACTGCAGGATAGTTGTTGAAGATATTTTTTATAATCCTGCAAAAGACACCAAATGGGATTTGGAACAATTGAAACTGCAAGATGAAAAGTTTGATGGGCAGCGATAGTATCATCCATATTGTGTAGTTTGCGAATGGATTTTGGTTCTTTGGATTTTGGTAGAGCTAACATCTCCCATGGCTCCATTTACCCAAAAATAATCTGACTTTAGAAGCTGGGAAATCGACGGCAGGAATTATATAACTTCATTCTTTGTTCACGAAAGCGCATTATTATTGTCATTGCATGACCAGAAAGCTACTATAGATGTTGAATGTTCAATTTTATCCACCCAAAATTACAAGGGGATTCTCATAGTCAAACAGATAACTGCAACTTACAATGTTAACCAAGTAAAACTTATGACAGGAATAAATGTCCCTACAACAAAAACAAAAATTCACTTCATACAACAATATTATAACAAGAGAGTGGTACACAGCAGTGTAAATGTAGACAAATATGCACGGCAGAACCATGTCTCCGTGGAGCGCAGCAAAACTGCCCACATTGCCGCAAAGAAAAAGCTCCGCATTGAATTGGCTCAAAACAACATATTCAAGCATCACTAACTTGGTTATTTTCCTACATAAGCCACACTCTACAACAAATACAAACCTATACCTCATTTTTCAGCAGGGAACTAAAAGAAAATAAAACCACCCGTAGAAAAACAAAAAATTAGGTTGTACTGAACAAACATGGAGCAATTTTTTATCACCCTAGACCAAAGTGAGGGTAAAACAGTAACTTCCATGACTTTACCAACCCCTACAGCAGCAAAGTTCTAGAAGATGGCACCTTGATAGCCAACTAGTGCAGCAAACTTCCATGTTCATTATATGCACCTCAGGTAGGATATCCACTTCTCTCTGAGCTGAAATTTCAAAGGCATATATTTTCAAAAGAAGAACTCACACACTTCAGTTTGAACAAGTAAGATACAAATCTACACACAAATACAAATGGTGCTTTTTTTATGAATAGATAACCGAAAATAAAAAATGAGAGAAGAAAAGTTCAAACCGATGAAATACTCTTAAAATACGGAATTTATGGTTGTTTGCTTCTTAAGCAAATGGAAAAAACAAATATTGTGCCCAACCCTCTCATGTTTCTATAACTACGCAAAGACCCTGCTGATTCCAATCCAAGAAAATTTGTACTTAAAATTATCTTTTAATCCCAATTCTTAAGAAACGAATTTTTAGAATTATGATTTGACACCGGCACTGAGCTAATATGGCCCTGTGCGGGGCTTCCTTTGGGGGCCCACATGCATACGGGTCACATCTGGACGATTCCCCAGCACAATTTTCTTTACATGTGAGGAAGTGTGTTTGATGTGCATAAGCTTTATGTGTAGTTTAGGCAGGCTAAAGATTTTGTTCATTACTACAAAAATTGAAAGAGACGACGGGGGAAAACCGTCGTCTTTTTGCATTGAAAACCGTCGTTATATCCGACATCTTTTGAATGACAAACTATGATGGTGCACCATCGTCTATCAAATGTAAAAACGACGCTTTTACTACAAACCGTTGTCTTGTCTATTAACTGTAAAGACAACGGGTTTTTGAAAAGAACTGTCGTCTATTATTTCTAAAGAAGGACAGGTTCAACGAGATCCACAAGATAAAGAGCACGAAGGGCCGAGAATTTCAAAAGAAAGGAGGCTAGGGTTTTGAAGCTTCACAATTATCAGGAGCTTTAGGACAGAGATTGAAAAGATACGAACTAGAGGGGTTCGCGAAGGGCCGTGGATTCACTTAAGCGAAAATTTTATTAGCCCGTCTTGGAAAGATGACCGTGACTTCTTTCAACTGTCGTGCTATTAAAATCAACTAATTTGAAAGACAACGGTGACTTCTTTCAACCGTCGTGCTATTAAAATCAACTAAGGGTTTCGGACTCCACAACAATGGTTATTATAACACCAATCATGGTTTGTAATGGTTTTTTAAACCACAACGGTTTTTTCATTTTGTGTCATGTATCGTTGTTTTATATTATTGTAGTAGTAGTTCTACATGAGGTCATTGAAATAACGAAAATTGGGAAAGTAAATGAAACTGCCCTTATATGCATCTTAAACAGTTATTCCCTGACATTTCTTTACCATATAATAACTAAAATAGCACCTTTTTAATGACATTGAATAAACCATTTATAAACATAAGGTGTAAAATTAAAGTTACATACTGCACATGATCTCAACTGACTATCAGCAGAATCATTATCCTCTCCAAATCCCTCAGCAATCAACTTCATCAAGTTATGTGCCACCTTGACATTTACCAAATCTCCCGCATGTTCAAACACTTTGTTCAATGTCAGGCATGGATGACATCGGCTGTTTAATAAGCAATAACAAAATACTCCATCTATATGTATTACTCTTACCTGGATAAACCATTGATTACTTGGTGCAAATTGCTCTGCATGCTCCACACATCAAGAAGCTATATATGTTTTGTAATTGTTATCATTAATGCTAATCAATATCAATCACATGATCCAAAATCACTTCCACATTGGAGGACTTGGTCATCTTGTACAATAGTTAAAATGTTTTTCGCTTCAGAATATCATCTGGGTCCTGCATCATGCACATCAAACTTCATCTAAATTAAAAATTTAAAGCATGATTTGAAACCAATCCATCAAACCCAACAGAATTCTCTCACCTCTAAGCAATCAGTGCCCATATATTTATTGCTCTGCTATCTCTGGACTAATCTTTATTAGTCGACCAAGGGCATCGATGCCCATATATTTCAAATTATGAATGTCACTCTGTCCACCAAATATAACAAGGAATTGGTGTTTAACTCTCCAAATAATCTACATGCAGACTACTGTTCTAACAACTTAGGAATTGGATATATGGCAGAAACGCAACAAATACACTTATAAAGTACAATATTTCCCATATTACTGGTAGAATCGCAAAAATATCGCTGACTACCATATACATCTTCTCACTCGATTGCTTATCACCACTCCCCAACAGTGCCAAGATCTTCAACAATCTAATCTGCATTATCAACCTAATTCCGTTACTACATTACGTTACAACAAACAACAAATAAAGCTCATTATTTCAATTCCTCTATCATGCCAAAAACTTCCCACATGAATAAGCTCAACTTCAATGGAAGTAAGTAAAACCTGAATAGATGGCGCCGGCAACTGATGGTAATCGTAGGTCTTGGGCAACCTGCGCTCGGCGACCTCTTTGAGAATGCTGACAAAGCTGATCACCAAATCCTTATAGGAATTCACATCGATGGTAATGGGATCGAACAAGGGGCAGACCGTGGCACCCATAACTCCCCGATCGTTATCACAAAGCCGCTTCTGGAAATTCGAGACCAGATGCGAAACAGAAGACGGCTATTCTGATAAAAGCGGTGAAGCGCCATGATGGCCTTCTTCCTGACAGCCTCCCTGGGATGGGCAAGCAGGTCCACGACCTGGGGCAAAACGGCAGGCACAGTCTCGTCGTTGATGAGCTTGCAAACGGCATTGAGAGCAGCGCAAGCGACAAGGTAATTGTCCGACTTGAGATCCTTCTGGATGGTGTTGACGATCAAGATGATCAAATCGTGATCGTCGCTGAGGAAGAGCGAAACGGCGAGGTAACCGGTGCATTTGAGCAAGAGATTGTCGTCATGGGTCATCTTGACGGCGTGGATGTAGGCGAAGGAGCCGTCGTTGCCGAGCATTTCGACGTAGATGAGGCGGATGATGTACTCCTTCATCTTGCACTTGGGGATTTCGGGCTCGGAGAGACATCGTTTTAGGGTTTCGATCTCGAGGAGAAAGATGCGCTCTTCTTCGGCCTTGGATCGAGCTTCGCCGATGGACTTGACGAGGTCCAGGAACTCCTTGAATTGGCCGAAGCCGCCTTGAGACCATCGCAAGCTCTCGCCCCATGGTCTTCAGATGCCCCATTGCTGCTGATGATTGGTAGAGTTAGGAGCACTTGCCAATGCGATGGAGATTAGGGTCTGAATTTGGGGCATTAAATTGGTGAGTAATTTGGACTGAGTTCAATTGCATGAAGCAGCAGAGGAGTGGAGAGGAGAGAGGAGAGAGAGAAGAAGAAGGGGCTTTTAGTTTTGGGCTTTCTTTGTTTTTTTTTAATTATATATATCTCAAAATATGAACTTTTTTTTTTTGGTACAGAGCAAACTAAAGAGAGATAATTCTAGTCCTAGCCAAATTGCTAGAATCGGCATAAAGGGTGTCATAGACGTCGGGAGGGGGAACATCAAGACAATGAAAACCAGGGTCCAGCTCATGGCTCATTTTAGCAACACAGTTTTGTTCACGAAAGACCTGCCTCAGGGAACAAATCCAGTTCTCTTGCATCTTCAGCTTGCAGCAATTAATAAGACTAAGGAGGGGATGAATGAGAGCAGTTGGGCAAGAGAGGAGGGAAACCACATCGCTAGCATCACATTCAACCTCAATGTTTCGGCACCCATAATCCCAAGCCAAACGGAGGCCCCAAAAGACACCCCACACCAAGATTCACAGAGAAGCCTTTAATCCAAACACCAACAGAGTCTCTAATAATTCCTCCAGCACCTATGAGGCCAGACTCAGACTTTCGACTCCCATCAGTGTTAAGCCTAAAAATACCAAGCATTAGGATGTTGCCAACGTAGCTGCATCACACAAATTGCAGTAGAAGTTGTCATAGCCTTACGAGCAGTGAACCACTCAACATCATACTGCAAAATCACCTGTTAGGCTCAATACTCAATAGGCATCACAAATCCTTGCTCAAAAATAAGTTTACAGCGCCACTTCCAAATATACCAAAGACAAACACCAAAAACCATGTACCAAGGCATATCATCACAAACAAATTTTCTGGACTTAAGGTTGTGAAACAGCCAAAGCAGCTAGGAAGAGTAGAGTTAGACCCAAACTTACTCCAAATAGCTGTAGAGCAACTACAATCTTTTACTAGGTGCTCAATAGATTCAATGGGGTAATTGCAGCGAGGGCAATTAGCAGAAGAGGCAAGTCCTCTTTTGACACGTTGGGCATCAGTCAGGAGCTTCTTATGACACAGAACCCACAAAAAGGTTTTAATCTTTTGGGGGATGTGGAGCTTCCAGATAAATTCCCATTTCCAGGGGGGAAGGTCTTGCCCAAGGACAATAGAGTTATAGGCAGTTTTAACAGAGAACTCACCATTAGAGGAGAGCTTCCATATGCAAGTATCAATCCTACCTCCATAGAAGCCGGCGTGAGTACTTAAAATCAGAGGAACAATGGGGAGACAGGCAATCCTGTAAGCAGTTGACATTCCAATACCCATGCTCCATGAAGTCACTCACAGTAAGAAGAAGCATATCATCAGATAAGAAAATGGTGGCAAAATTCTGTAAAGGGCCACAACTCACCCACGTGTCAGTCCAAAACAAGATGGTATCACCAGTTCCAACTCTCCAATTGAGACCACAAGGAAGAAGCTTAGCACCAAATAAAACACCCCTCCACACACTGGAAACACAACTAGTGTTGAGATTCATAACAGCAATAAGATCACGTTGTCTCAAATACTTAGAATTCAAGACCTTGGCCCAAAGACCCTGATCTTTCTGAATCAACCTCCACCCAGTTTTAGCCAACAGAGCTTGGTTCATCCATACAGTTTTCTTGATGCCCAACCCACCAAAAATCCTAGGTTGACTAACAGAATCCCAATTAACAAGATGGGTCTTACACGAATTATTAGTGTGACCGCAAAGAAAATTTCTGTTCAGCTGGTCAAGTTTGTCACAAATGGAAACAGGTAACTTAACAGTTTGCATAGAATAAATGGGAATGGCAGCAGTAACAGATTGTAGGAGAGTAAGCCTACCAGCCATGGAAAGGGAATGACTCTTCCAGGCAGACAACCTTTTCTGGACCTTCTCGACAATCTCAATATAAGTGGTCTTAGTGACTTTTTTATGAAGTAAAGGGACTCCATGGTATTTACCAAGACATGCAGTGAGGGGAGATCCACTAATATTAGCAATGGATTGAGCAAGGGCATGGCAGGTATTTGGAGAAACAGAAATAACAGATTTCTCAAAGCTTACCTTCTGACCAGAGAGGTTGCAGAACTCATCCAAACATTGTTTCATCACCATAGCCTGGTTCATGGAAGCTTTACTGAAAAGAATTAAGTCATTAGCAAAGAATAAGTGAGACACGAAAGGACCACCTTGACAAATCTTCACCGGTGTCCAAAGATTATCATGGACCCTCTGATGAATAAGGTGAGAGAGCTTTTCCATACACAAAACAAATATATAAGGGGACAACGGGTCACCCTGTCTAATCCCACAAGTAGGCGTAAAGGCCTCAGTTAACTCACCATAGAGAATGCCATCATAACTATTGAAGACAATAGGATTTTGATGCATAAGTTACTTGAACAAATGGGTACGGATATAGTTCATGAAAAGTCTCTCAATGAGGATGTGCACGAGGTTCTAACTGAAAATACGGTAAGTAGAATATATGCATATGTATCTACACATTCTTATATTCGGTTGAGAAAAAGGCTTCAAGTAACTTTTTATATAGATTTCATATCAAAGTCTGAAGAAAATAGAATTCTAAGCAGTACTTGTATTTTTATGTATATATGACGGCTTTAATACTACAGGGGACGAATGAAGTTAAAGGCATCGTAGTAAATTTTCCCGAAGATGATGATGACATACCTTTGAATGCAGACAGCTTCTCAGGCATGAAAAACCTTGAAATTTTTATAAACAAGCATGGGACTCTTTCTGGAGATACCCTTAATTATCTCTCCAACAAGTTGAGAGTGATTGAGTGGAACAACTGTCAGTTGCAATATTTGCCATCAAATTTCCATCCAAAGGAACTTCTTGTATTCGATATGTATCGCAGTTGCATCGGACAACTGGGGAAGGGAATATCTATTATTATTTCCAAGAGTTTTGGTAAAGAAAAAACTTTTGTATATTAATTGTCTTTTGGAAGCTTATCATTTGATCTTTTGTTTTTTGGTCTCACTGAATTTGGCAAAGCTGGCATCTCTAAGTTTAAGAGACTCTGGAGGATTCCTAGAAAAAATCCTTGACTTTTCCGGAATGGAAAACCTAAGTACTTGGAGGTAACTGATTGTACAAGTTTAATAGAAGTTCATCCTTCTGTTGGATTTCTCGATAAGCTTGTTACATTGGATCTTTCACAATGCTCCATCCTTACGAAATTTCCACCAAGGATTTGTTTGAAATCTCTAGAAAAGATGATTCTTAGCGGTTGCAAAAGGCTTGAGAATTTCCCAGAAATTGTGGACAACATGGATTCCCTATGGTTATTGAATATCGAAGAAAGTGGCATAAGAGAATTACCTTCTTCAATTGCATATCTGCTCGAAGATTTAAACGCACATGATTGTGAGAACCTTACAACTATATCATCCAGTATTTATTATCTTAAAGATCTCCTTCTTCTTAATTGCAAGTCACTGGAAAAAATTTCTGCACCATCAAGTATATTTGAACATGATCAGTTACCGAAGCTTCAGTATCTAGACATGACTAATTCCCATAGAGCATAGACTATGAGCGCACAGCAGTGATTATTACCTGTGGGATATATCCTGGGGACAGCTGGATGGAGGGATCTGTCATGTGACATTCACATTTGCTTTGGCCGATAAGCTCAAAATCCTAAGTTGTGGGGTCCACCTAGTATACGATCAGGATGGTGATGGTGGCGATGATAGTGATGTGGATGATCATGAACCCTTACCAGCTGTCATGGCAGTTGATGATGGTACCAACGTCAATATTGATCTTTCCACTTCTTCCGAACCAAGAAGTACCCAAAGAGAGATGGATTCAGGAATTTTTCAGGAGAGAGACAATTTTAAAAGACTGCCTGGATTATTTTCATGAGGATTAGAACTACCATAATTATTCAAATAAAGATTTAGATACTTTCTTTTAAAGTACCATTCTATAATTGTATAATGAAGAATAGGAGTAAATAGTCTATGTCATGTGTTTGGTGTCAACTTGTATTATTTAATTACCCGACTATTTTATACGGGTTGGGCTTTTAATACTCTCCTTACCTGATTAACTAATACAACCCACACACCCCGGTTTAGATAATACACGCTTAATTATATGGCTAGGGAAAAAGAACACGCGTTCTACGAAAAAAAATCAGATGCTCTTTTCATTTTCTTCTCCCTAGGGTTCTTCTTTGCTATCTTCTCCACATGTTATTTTCTTCACTCTTCTCTAGGTATCCATCTCTCACTCTCTCTCTTTTTCATTCTCTCTCCAATATGCTTCTTCTTGCTTTTTCTCTATTCTTTATATATTTCAATTTTTTATTAAATTTTTGTGGAAATTAGATTATGAATTTTTCTTTTTTGACATTTTTTTTAATTGAATGTTTTCTTTGTATGTGATATATTTGTTCACCCGTTTTGATTTGTTTCCTGTGATAGTAGGGTAAAGTTCCCCATTAATCCAAAGACCATGGCTGGTCAATAAATTAACTTTCTTTGTGTGTCGAGCGTGCCACCGTTAGCAATTTTTCAATTCTAACAGACTTGAGAGTAAAAATAACTTGCGCCCCAGGCTATTGACTCTGAACAAAACGATTGTGAATTTGGGTGAGGAATATCTCCCAAGTAAGTTCTTTTCTATGCCTTAGACAGGTAAGGACTTTATAATTTTTCTCAGTATAAAACCGGTAGTTCTGGCCAGGATAAATGATAACAGATAGAACTAATTTCAGGTAGAACTCCCCTTTACAAGGCTCGAAAAGGGAAAACTGACTATACAAAGACAAAAAGAGGGTTGTGCTTCCATTTCTGTCTGGGTAGGTGCCTCTGTTCTGGGCTGGACTGGATGTGCCTGTGCTGGACTGGACTTTCAATAGCTTCAACTGCTAGGCTTCAATTGCAAATCGATACCGAAGTTTGAATTCGGCAGAGCTTTAATCTATTTCAAGCCCTGGAAGGCTTTTGGATGGGCAGAACCGGGACTTCTCCAGTCCGAAAGAGACAGAAGTGGCTGGACTTGAGCTGGAGCTGTACTGTGGTTCCTATGCTGCTTAGTCAGGGCTCTCCATAAATTTGTTGAGGTTTTCGTATTTGAGAAAGAAAAAACTCAAACTCTGCTTGTCTTGGCTTTTGCTGAACCAAATTTGTAACGAGAGAAATCTCGTTTTTGTTGATTTGTGAACTGTGATTTGAATCGGAAGCAGTGTTCTAACTGTCTTTGCTGGGAAAAAGCAGGATGATTCTGCAAGCTTGTTAAGAAGCTTTTTGAAATTGAAGTGCTTCAGACTCTGGGTCTGTTGGACTTTGTTTGGAATTTTTCTGTGATCAAGTGATCATTTTGAGTGTTTGTTTTTTTTTTACTGAGTTTTTGGTTGTGTTGATTGATTGTGTTTTTGCCCTGTTCACCCTCTCTTGTATATATAAGAAATGTTCTTTGAGAGCGGGAGTTTTGGTTCTTTTAATATTGGGCGGCAAACAATTTCAAAAGATCTTTAATTCTTAAAAGAAAAAGAAAGGGAGTTCTATCCCTTTTCTGGCAAGCAAGCACTCAATAATTAGCCCCTGAAGTGATCATTTCTCTGTGTTTTGATGGGACGCCATACCCTTCTTCCAATTCTTTAAATAAAAAAAAATTGATTCTGAACTTCCGGTTCAATTAAAATATCATATATGTCATGCCAGAACTGCAGGTTCTTGACAAGGTATGAACTTCAAGTTCATATTAATATTAACCTCAAATAAAAATGATGAACTTTCACTACTACAAAAAGAGAAAAAGACGACCATAAAAAGACGACGGCAGAACATAAAACCGTCGTTGTATTTAAACCGACGACGGTATAAAAAAAAAAACCGTCGTGGATAAGTGCCTTACTGTTGAATATTTTTAAAAGACGACGCATACAAATAAAAAAGCATCGTTTTTTAAAAAGGATTTCTTCAGAGTTAAAATCTGACCAAAAAACAACGACAGCAGGTATGAATCCACCGACGTAGAAAATAAAGACGACAGTTCACCAAAAAACCTGCCGTGTTAACTCCTAACTAAACACGACCAGCTGTTCTTAATCCACGTCGTATAATATAATGGAATCCACGTCTGTATACTACGACGGTGCCTTCTCTGTAAACCGCCGTCTTAATTTTTATTTCTTTTTGAGATTTAATTATTTTTTAATTTTGGTAGCCTACGAAAATTAAAATGAGATCCCAAGAGGTATGATAACTTACCTTTGAGATCTTTGGATCCTGATCATAATCGAACCACCAAAGTGAGAAAGACAATATTTTAAATATACAAAATCCAAAAAGAAACCAGAACTGAACTGACTACTACAAACTTTGAGAAAGACAGTGTTTTGAAAGTTAATGATGTGTGTGTTTTGGTGTCTTTGAGATACACCAAAACGCATACATCATTAACATCCAAATTATTGTCTTTGAGATGTGAGAGAGAGTGATGATGTATATGTGTATGTGAGAGAGGAAGACGAGCCTCCAGAGAGACCAGAAGAACTTGGAACCCTAAATGAAAACTGAAACTGAAAGAAAGAGTCAAATTTATACAATAAATCTTTTAAACTAACGGCGGTGCTTATAGACATACGGCCGTGTAATTTAAAAAACCACGTCGGTTATTCTTTAATGGAATCCACGTCGTATAATTTTATGGAATCCACGTCGTATAATGTAATGTAATAGACGTCGGTATATTACAAAAAAACGACGTGTTAAATAATATACCATGACGCGAGAGATTAATTTATCGACTTATTATTTTGGAGTATACTACGACGATACCTACAACAATACTGTCGTGTTTATTTACCACGTCCTAAGTTCAAATTACCGTCGTATTTTTTCAATTTATACGTCTGCCTTCTCTGTAAACCGCCGTCTTATTTTTATAGCTTTTTAAAATTAATTAATTATTCTTTTATTTTGGTAATATCTTTCATAACACAAAACAAAATTTAATTCTCAATCCTCAACAACATTTTCATCTTAAAAGGCAAATCTCTTCGTGTTAAATATTGATCAATATTTACACAATATATGTACACAAATTTGGTTTTATACATCGTGGTTTCTTTTCTGCCTTCACCCTCAGCTTGTTCAACTGTTTCTTCCTCTCATATGCAAGCTGGGCCCTCTCCTTCCTCTTGTTCTCAAGCTCCTGCACAGCCACAGATGAATATCTAATAATCTCACTCCTCGATTCTTGGTTACATTGTAGTCCCCTTTTCCACAGTGATCAACTTCAAAACTCCTGTGTAGCAAGGGTGGAACCAGCCTTAGAACCTTTTGTGGGTTGTGCCTTTGGGGTGGGGAGAGTGGGGGCTGGGAAGAAGCTGGGAAGAAGCTGGGAGTGGGCTTGAGGTTCAGAATGAATAGACTTTTCTCTGATTTGGGAGGAACCCACTACAGCCACCACCTGAGTCCGTCTCTGCGAGTGTTTAGGGCTTTATCTTATCATAAGGAGCATCAGGAACACCCTCGTATTATTGAAATAAGAAGTCAACGTGAATATTACTTTCCTAGTATAAGAGATTAACAGCTACAATTTAGCATTCCTATTTTGGTTAACCACTGATTCGTAGGATCTAGATACAAGGAGACTCTAGGTTTATCTCCTATATATGTTGTTGTACATTCAGAATTGAATCATTGTACAAATATATGAAATACCAGTTTCTTTACATGGTATCAGAGCCTCCCTTTTTTTCTTCACCATAAACATCAATGGCACCAGACAACGATGCCAAACCAGTTGACAGAGAGAAGTCCTCATCCACAACCGATAGAGATGCATATGACTCTACCGATCCCTACTGCATACACCACTCAGATCATCCCGGCATGGTATTGGCTTCCATGCCACTGACCGGTGATAACTACAGCACTTGGAGCCGTAAAGTACGAATTTCCTTGAGTGCGAAAAACAAAACAGGCTTTATTGATGGGTCCATCGTGAAGCCATCCCTCACCAAAAAACCTACAGAGTATCAACGATGGCAGAGGTGTAACGACATGATCTTGTCGTGGATTCTCAATTCTTTGGATCCTGACCTTGCTAATAGTGTTATTTATGCTGAGACGGCTCATGAAGTCTGGACTGATTTAAAGGAACGATTTTCGCAGAGCAACGCTCCTCGGATTTTTCAGATTCAACGCAGCATAGCGACACATACGCAAGATCAGATGCCTCTGGCAACATATTATTCAAAACTAAAGAGCTATTGGGACGAACTGAGTTCCTACAATGAAACAAAAGTTTGCTCCTGTGGAGCAAATAAGTCGTTGGCCGAGCGCGAGGAACAACAACGCTTGATGCAATTTTTGATGGGACTAAATGAATCATATGCAGCGATCCGAGGGCAGATTCTCCTTATGGAGCCCTTGCCATCAGTTAGAAGGGCATATTCCCTCCTTTCACAGGAAGAGAAACAACGTGAAATCACCACTACCCATGCAAATACAGAAAGCATGGCCATATTAAGTATCCACAATAAGAAAGAGGGTTCTTCTAAACCCGCTTATCAATTCCGCTCACAACAAGGACATAATTCTCAACAAGGACAGAACTCACAACCTCGTTCTTCTTTTCGAGGGAGCCAAAAAGAGACTCGACGTTGCACTCACTGCAATGGAGACACTCACACCGTTGATACTTGCTATTATCTCAAAGGGTTCCCTCCAGGACATAAGTGGCACAACAAAGAAGTCTCTCTGCCTGATAGAGGGAGCAGTCCACACCAAGGAAACCAATGGAAGTCACATGCTGCCAATAATGTCCAAAACTCAGATTCACAAGTTCATCATCTCCAGTCCATCGCGCCCCACCTTACACTAGACCAATGCCAACAAATTATGGGCGCTGTAGGTAAAGCAGATGTTTCACAAACCCAAGTAAATTTTGCAGGTCTGTCTTCTCTTTCTTGTCTATTTTCTCAAAAGCAATCCAATTTATCACATGCTTGGGTAATTGACAGTGGTGCTACCGACCATATCACTAATTCACAAGACTTTCTAACTGACACATCTCCATCCTCCCTATCCCCAGTAGGATTGCCCACAGGGGCTAAGGCACCCATAAAATCCACTGGCAAAATCAATTTTGATGACAATTTATGTCTTACTGATGTCCTTTGCGTTCCATCCTTTAATGTTAATTTGATGTCAGTTCCCAAACTCACAGAATCACTTAATTGTTGTGTTGTGTTCTTTCCCAATTTTTGTTATATACAGGACTTGGTTACGAAGAAGATGATTGGATTGGGTAGGCGGCATGGCAACTTGTACTATTTTGATCCAAACTGTATTTCTCAGAAGCCACCATCCTCCTCACACCATGTGTTATCCCGACAAAACCTTTGGCACCTGCGGCTAGGACATCCATCAGATGCCCGTCTTCGTATCTTGGCTCAACATGAATCTGATATTTTCTTTTCCCAGCAATCTTGTGATTTTTGCCCATTGGCTAAACAAACTAGACTTCCATTTACTTTAAGTTCAATTTCAAGTATTGCTTCTTTTGATTTAATTCATTGTGACATATGGGGTCCACATAAAATTCCTTCTCATTCTGGGGCAAGATATTTTTTGACTATTGTTGACGATTATACAAGGTGCACATGGGTTTATTTAATGCAATATAAATCTGATACTCAAGGTCTTCTTAAATCCTTCTTCGCCTTTGTTTCTACTCAATTTAACAAACAAATAAAAGCTATTCGTGTAGATAATGGTGGTGAGTTTTCTTCTCTAAAAATGTTTTTTGCAGATCTTGGTGTCGTTTACCAACATTCCTGCATCTCAACACCTCAACAAAATGGGGTCGTGGAACGTAAACACCGACACCTTCTAGAGATGGCTCGAGCCTTGCGATTCCATGCACATCTCCCTCTTAATTTTTGGGGAGAATGTGTGCTCACTGCTGCATATCTGATTAATCGTCTCCCCACTCCACTTTTAACTGGTAAAACTCCCTATGAGCTTTTATTTAATCGTCCACCCATTTATAAACATCTCCGCGTTTTTGGTTGTCTCTGTTATGCAACTAATTTACACCCTTCTCATAAATTTGATAAACGGGCACATAAATGTATTTTTGTGGGTTATCCTTTTGGTCAAAAGGCTTATCGCGTTTATGATTTAGAGACCAAAAAGTTTTTCAGTAGCCGAGATGTTATTTTTCATGAAAATGTCTTTCCTTTTGCCAATCAACATGATGCACCCACCATCCCTGTCTTGCCTTTACCCCCCAATGATTATGATTATGAGCTCGTCCACATATCAGACCCACTACCCGCTTCCTCTTCCACGCCAAATTCACCAACCAATCTGGATATGCATCCACCTAGCCCAGACACACACTCTAACACACCTACACCACCTCTTCCAAATACATCACCACCTAGTCCACGCACACAATCTAGCCCAAATACACACACCCAATTTAGTCCAACCACGCAATCTGATATATCCCCTCAACCTAGTCCACCACAAAGTCCATCACATGATACCCACCCACCACCACCGCTTCGACGTTCTGAACGCCTAAAACAACCTTCAGTGCTCCTACGTGACTACCACTGTTACACTGCCATGTCTCCCCACTCTAATTCGTCATCTTCTTCAAATACAAAAGGTAAGGGCACCCGATACCCTCTTTCCCAATTTCTTAATTATCATAATTTGTCATCCACTCACCGATCTTTTGTAGCTTCCATCTCTCGAGTTGTTGAGCCAACTACTTTTGCCCAAGCTTCGACTGACCCTCTTTGGCAAGAAGCCATGGACAAGGAAATTCAGGCTCTTGAGCAAAATAATACTTGGCCCATAAAACCTTTACCTGCAGGAAAACACCCAATTGGTTGCAAATGGGTGTACAAAGTCAAATATAATTCTGACGGTTCTGTTGAGCGCTACAAAGCCCGCCTCGTGGCCAAGGGATATACCCAACAGGAAGGCTCGGACTACACAGAGACATTCTCTCCCACAGCTAAATTGGTCACTTTCCGATGCTTGCTTGCTCTTGCCGCTGTACGCAATTGGCCCCTCCACCAATTAGACGTCCAAAATGCTTTTCTTCATGGAGATTTAGACGAAGAAGTCTACATGCTTCCTCCACCCGGCCTTCGCCGACAGGGGGAGCACTTGGTTTGTCGGCTACACAAATCATTATACGGGTTGAAGCAAGCATCACGAAATTGGTTTGCCAAGTTCACCAATGCCCTTCAAGATGCCGGATTTGTCCAATCCCTAGCAGATTATTCACTTTTCACAAGGTATCACAATAATTCATTTACCATTATATTAATTTATGTAGATGATATTGTCATTACAGGGAATGATCCTAAGGCAATTCAGTCTCTTAAGGATTTCCTCCATGCTCGCTTCCGCATAAAAGACCTTGGAAATCTTAAATATTTTTTGGGAATTGAAGTAGCAAGATCACAGAAGGGAATTTTCATCTCTCAACGCAAGTACGCACTCGATATACTTGACGATGCCGGACTTTTGGGTGCTCGCCCTTATTCCTTTCCCATGGAGCAGACGCTTAGACTCAACCCTACTGATGGCAAACTACTACAAGATCCTACCAGATATAGGCGATTAGTAGGTCGCCTCATTTATCTCACAGTAACGAGGCCAGATCTCTCATTTGCTGTCCATGTGCTTAGTCGTTTCATGCATGAGCCGCGCCAACCTCATCTAGATGCAGCTCTTCGTGTACTACGTTATTTGAAAGGGTCTCCAGGACAAGGCATTTTATTTCCTACTAAAAACAACCTAAAGTTAAAGGCATTTTGTGACTCAGATTGGGCAAGTTGTCCAACTACCAGGAGATCTGTTACAGGTTATTGTACTTTCCTCGGTGATTCTTTAATTTCTTGGAAAATAAAAAAACAAAATACTGTAGCACGCTCCTCTACAGAAGCAGAATACCGAGCTATGGCAGATGCGTGTTGTGAGCTCACATGGTTATGTTACATCCTCAAAGACTTGGGCATTCAACATTCAGAACTAGCAGTATTGCATTGTGATAATCAATCAGCTCTTTATATTGCAAAGAATCCAGTGTTTCACGAGCGAACGAAGCATATTGATCTTGATTGTCACTTGGTGAGACAAAACATTCAATCAGGCTTGCTGTCTCCTACCTACACACCAACAAAGCTGCAGATTGCTGATATATTTACTAAACCCTTGGGCAAGGTTCCTTTTGGCTCACTATTAGGCAAGTTGGGAGTATACAACATACACTCTCCAACTTGAAGGGGCGTATTGAAATAAGAAGTCAACGTGAATATTACTTTCCTAGTATAAGAGATTAACAGCTACAATTTAGCATTCCTATTTTGGTTAACCACTGATTCGTAGGATCTAGATACAAGGAGACTCTAGGTTTATCTCCTATATATGTTGTTGTACATTCAGAATTGAATCATTGTACAAATATATGAAATACCAGTTTCTTTACACGTATGCCTTCAAACGGGCAAGTGCGGCTGCAAACCCATGCAGGTTCTAAGGCTGGTTCCACCCTTGCTACACAGGAGGATGTAGCAAACCCATGCTTGGTCTTGTGAGGAATCATTCTGCAAACCCATTTGCTTTGACAAAGACAATTTCTTGTGAGGAATCATTCTACAACCCTAATTGAAAACTGAGAGTTAAAAAACACGTGAAAAAATCATATTTAGACAAATTATCGTAAATATCCACGTCGGTTCTAATATACATAGCGACATCATATTTGAATAATCAACGTCAGTTTAGATAAACAAGCGCCGTCATAACTACATCGGAAATCCAAAAGTAATTTGGCGCGTATTAAAAAGAGAACGACGTCGTTTTCAGAACACCAAAGTAACCACGTCAGTTTATTAAAATACACAGTCGTTGAATTTCTAAGTACAACGTCAGTTTAGATAAAAAAAAGCGCCGTGATAACCACATCGGAATTCCAAAAGTCGTTCGGCAGTTGTGATAACCACGTCAGTTATGAATTATATACCGTCGTTATAGCTAAATAATACGGCGGTTTTGTAATAACAACGTCGTTGTATTGAACTCTGGGAAAATATATAAACTTTTCGTCACCTGACCTAATATTCTACGGTTTTCTCTCTGTTGTCGAATGTCCATACATACTCTTCCTATTCATAGTTCAATTCGAATTAAAGCATGGTGTATACTCTTAATTCAAACCAAGATAGCTAACATGCAAGCCTAAATGGTGATCAATCATTCAAACTAGTATATTAACTTATAAGCATAATGAATAAGAACAAAAACCATAATTGAAACTTGGAAACTAATTAAACTTGAATACTTAAGCAAGAATGTACATTACAAATAAAAGTAAAGTAGAACTAAGAAAACTTGAAGGAAAATTTAGTAAACTCATTTGTTACAACAATTGACAACTTGAAAGGAAACTAAGAGAATTTGAGGGAGAGAAGGGAAGGGAGCTCTAGAGAAGTGTTTGAGAGCTCCCCCCCTTGGGGTGTGATTTGAAGCTTGAAGGCTTCTCTATTTATAGGGCCAAGAGGGAGGAACATCATGATGGATTCCCACACCATCCTTCATCTTTTGCTGCTGCACAAGCTTTCATCACATGGGTTCAAAGGTGATCAGTTTTGCTGCCAACCCATGTGATTGCCTTTTGCTGCCAACCCATGTGGTTGCCTTTGGTTGCTGGAAAAACGAGTTTTCTGAACCTGTTTTGGTGTAGGAAGGCCATAGGTCTCAAAACGTATTCAATGGGGCTGAAATTTGGATATGTTATACTAGACACCCATTGGAACAACTTCTATGAAGAAAGTATTCCCATCGGAGCAGTAGAAGTGTGCGTTTTGGACCTTGAAGGTTGGCTGCCGAACAGAGACTGGAATTGACTTCATTTCATTTCTTTTCTTTCTTTTTGCTTTACATGCATGCACATGCTTCTCTTTAATAGCTCAAAAGCTGATCTCCAGCTCCAAAGTGATCTGCCAATTCAATTCCCATGTTCAAAGGCTGAAGCAAAGATGCCTCTCATCATTTCTTCATTCTTCTCTCTCTCCTTTCTCTTTGCTTCACATGCACATGCTTTCTCTGCAAAAGCTCCAGCATATACCAACTTGCTCCTTCTGAATTTGATAGCTGGAAAGCCTCCCAACTTCACTCATTATGTTGGCTACAAAGTCAGTTGCAGCTGGGGTGAGGCACATGGCTAAAAGGAGGCACATGACTAAAAGCTGGCAGCTGCAAATCCTGCTGAGCAAGGTTGGGTGTTGGACGGGCTGAGCTCTCCACAAATGTCCAATTGGGCTGAAATTTGGATATGTTGTAGTAGACACCCATTGGAACAAGTTTTATGAAGCTCTTCACCTCATTCGAGCCCCATAGCATGCTGATCCAAGGCCAAGAAGTTGACCTACGAAATTGGGCTGGAAAGGGTTTGAAGCCAAAATGTGTGTGTCTTTAAGCTCATATTCCTCATATGCCAATCAGCCCATAACATGCATGGATTGCATCAAATGTTATCTCTTGCTATCTTAACCTACAAAACACACAAACAGAGGTAAGTGACTCAAAAATAAAGAGAAACTAAGAAAAATCACTAAGTAAAGAAGGCATGCAAGTGTATGAAATTATGGACTTATCAAAACAGAAAATGCATTAAAAGAACAAGTTTAACTCAATAACATAACCAAATCATAAGCTAGAAGGGTACAAAATGATATACAATTATGAACCGATCACTCTCTCCGATAAAGTATCGTAGTTTCCCTCTCATTTCCCAAAAGCAGCATCATCGTCTGAATCTTCGTCTTCATCTCCAAATCACCATTTTCGTCTTCGTCTTCGTCGGAAGGAAACTTTCTTTGCACGCCAAAGGTTTTTTCTCACTCTCTTCCCTTTTTTTACATTTCATTTGAATGCCGTAGTTGTCTGGAAACAAGATTATGGCAAATTGAAGAAATCTTTCACTGGTTTTGATTAAATACATAAGTAGATACTCTCACGACGCCAAAAGATGACAGTTCTGTCTTGTTTTCGACGATAGAATGGACACACCACGACAGCCGTTAAATTCTACCGAATGCAAACTGCACGACGGTGGTTAAAAACCGTCATGGTGTGACATTTAATACGTCGGAAACAAGATAAACCCGTCGTCTTGTGGGAGAAGAACAATCGTTTTGTAAATTTTAAACCACGTCGGTTCTTATTAGTAACCGACGTAGTGTATACACATTTACGTCATGAAATATATAAAACCGTCGTCTTATTTCCATTCATGGTCTAAGAGACTGTTTAACAGGACGTCGCTTTTTTTAGTGTTACCGTCGTTGTTTGGTATTATTACGTCATTTATTTTTAATAACCGACGTTGTTTTTCTTGCAAATTAATTAAAAATGGTTTCAAAATCTCAAAACAAGGAAGCTGAAGCGTCAAAGGCCAAATCAGGTTCAAAGGCACAAGGGGATGAAGCCAAATCAATTTCAAAGGCTCAAGTGGAAGAAGAAAAATCAACTCAAAGCAAACCCTCGAAGAAGATGAGATTTTCCTCAACCTCCGAGAAAGACTCGAGCACAGCCACATTTGTTGAGGAGCCAAAATCTGGCCACGGTATCAGCACAATGAGCCGTGTTGTGAAGAGGAAAATTGAGAAGGTTAAGCCTGTGGTTGAGTTCAATAAAAAGGGCAAACCACATGGCAAAGCTGCTGTTGAGATGCAGTCTTATATTGGTGTTTTGGCACGCACCAGAGTCCCTCTTGTGGACAAGAAATGGACTCAAATACCCAAGGACGTGAGGGAGCAGATTTGGGAAGCTGTTCAAATGTCCTATGTTATTGGGGATAGGTACAAGAACTTGGTCTTGTCGTCTGCTGCCAAAAAATGGAAGGATTTCAAGTATAACGTAACTAAGCATTATATCCTTCCATTCGCACATGACAAGGAGAAATTAAAAGAAACCCCATTTCTTTATAAGTTCATAGAGAAATCGCAATGGGATGCCTTCGTAGCTTCAAGGTTAACCCCAGATTTTGAGGCTAAGCATGCTGAGCAGAAAGAGAGGAGGGAGAAATTGGAGTACAACCATAGGTTGTCTAGAAAAGGGTATGTTGGTTTGGAGGACCAATTGGTAGAAACCATGCCCGATATTGAAGAAATCGATCGAGCTGTTCTGTGGAAGAAGGCAAGAGAAGATAAAACAGGAAACATCCCTGATCCAAAGGTTGCAGAGAAGGCAAAACTAATCGTAAGTTTCACTAACTCTGTTCTAAATTTGAAAAACAGAGTGTTTTATTTTGTTATAGACGTCGTTTATCTTTAAATAAGCGACGTTATAAAATGAACACCACGACGGGCTTAATTTACCGACGTTTAAAAATGAATAGGACGTCGGTTTTTGAATAAAGTAGACGTCTAGATAGAATTAATACGACGGATTAAATTCCTCTATGAACTGCATTTTTGTTTTAAGTTTACTCACGCACACACTCTCTCTCTCTCTGTATATTTCACTGAAATTTGTGGTGCACAATTTCTGGAAAAGAATGCATATTTCAATCGAGTTTTTTCACTTCTTCATTAACATTTACAACGGTTTTATCTTATCTAGACGTTAGAATGCTTATACAACGACGATAATTTTGTGCAGCCGTATGAAATTGGACATCTACGTCTGTTTGTTCAATAGTCCGTCGTCTTACTTTGAATACTACAACGGTCTTTGATTTATGTTTTAATATGTTTTATTTTGAATATACGACGTATTTTTATATACCGACGTTGTAAATTATAAACAACGACGGTATTTAAATACAAACGTTTTAAAGTAATACTACTTCAGGAATTTAAGAAAACCGTCGTTGTTTATAATTTACAACGTCGGTATATTTATCTGTTTTACACCCTGCTCAGTTTCTAACAATCTCTCTTTCTCTCTTTTAGGATGATTTGCAAAAGCAAGTCTCCGAAGGCACTCTGACTATCTCCGGGACCAATGACGTCTTGACTCTTGCTTTGGGAACCCCCGAGCATGGTGGGAGAGTCAGAGGAGCTGGTGCTGGCGTTACCCCAACTCAGTTCTTCAATTTGCCGAAACAGCAGAGAATGAAATTTGGTGACAAATTGAAGGAAAGTGTGAGGGAGGCAGTCAGAGAAGAGACCTTGAGGATTGAGGCGAAGTCAAGGGAAACTATAATGGAAGCAGTCAGAGCAGAGAGGGAGGCTATGTTGGCATATTTCCGTCAACTTTACCCCAATTTTGATCCCAGCCAGATGCTCAAAACCCCAATTTCTCCAATTCCTTCGATTACTTTACCCCCTCAAGATCAAAGCCCAAAAAATCCAATGTCTGATAAGCCAAGCTGCTCTGGGGCCACTGGTATCAGACCCCTAGCTTTGGAATTAGAAGATCCGAAGCCTGAAGCTGATACTGCTGGAAAAGAGAAAGAGGACACGGTAAAATCTCTACTATTTTCTATTTCTGCCTTTTAAATTTGAATAGACGTCGCTCCTTTTAATATCCGACGTTAAAATTTAAAATAACGACGGTATATACGTCTGTTTCTTACAGGACGCGTAGTGTTTAGTTAAATACCACGACGCTTTTACTTGTTTTGCAAATTATTAGACATTAAAACCGTCGTCTAACTCTTTTATAAACCGTCGTCTATTTCATGATTTCATTAACTGTATTTATATTAGACGACCTTTCTATAGTATAGCGACGTTATAAATTCAACACAACGACGGTTATGTATTTACCGACGTGTATAACCTTTCCTCCGTCAGTATTTACTAGAAACCGTCGTTTATATTATATACCACGTCTGTTTTTTGGGTTTAGTTAGAGTCGTTTATTTTAGTTCACACACAAACTAACTTATATTTCTTTATTTATGTAACAGGATCTCTCAAAGCTAGACATGCCACCTCCTCTCTTAGCCTTATGCCAACACGTCCAGACCAAGTTGTTGCCTACTAAGGAGGCTGTGATAGTTCACATGCCCAAGGAGGTGTTTGGCGTTGAGCATGATACCTTCCTCTTACCTGAAGATATTTTGCAGTTTGGTTCCATGGTTGAGATTGGAACCACAGTGATATCAGTATACATGAGGTAATTCTCCCTAATCCCATTTTGTTTTACATTTTCCTTTCTTTTAAATTAAAATCTCATTTAATTGACTTTCATATATTTAGGTTCCTATTTGACTATTTAAAAATGGCAAATATGGTAAACCTTGTTGGCCTCGTGGACCCTGGGCTAGTGAGCTCTGGAGTTGGATCAATATCAGACCGAATAAAAAACCTGACAAACCGCCTGAAAACAGCAGATGGGAATCAATTTTTCTTGGTCCCTTATAATCCAGGGTTAGTACCATTTAAAGTATTTTCCTGAGCTTCTAATATTTTTCTTTGTAGTACTATTTAACCCATATGAATCATTATGTGCAGGGGTCATTGGGTGATGGTAATTGTGAGACCAGCAACGGAGACTGCCTATTACATGAATTCACTGCCAAAACGCATGGTTGACGACGACATGAAAAATATAGTGAATACGTAAGTTGATTTCTTCTGATTTAAGATTTTTCCTATAAAGTATTTAAATAAACGACGGTTTTTAATAATACCGACGTTATAAATAAAATATAACGACTGTAAGTTATTACCGACGTAAGTTAATTTAACTACCACGTCGGTATTTTCTTAAAAACGTCGTTTTAATTTAACTACCACGTCGTTTGGGTTTTATTTAAGAACGTTTTAATTTTTTCTGCTCAATTTTTTGTTATACGACGTTTTACTCTTACCGACGTTATAATGTTACACAACGACGGTAAGTTTTTACCGCCGTTTTAAACAAAATATCACGTCTTTTTTTTAAAAACTCCGTCGTTTTGACTGATTTACCACGACGGTTACTATTTGTATTTAAATTTTTTGTTTTGTCATTAACACCTGATGATCACATAAACTATCACATTTATTATCCCTAAATATATTTGTTAGTAATTGATTTTCTTACAATTTTAGTTAATTAGGTTTGTTTTTCACTTTTGCACTTGCTTACATACCCATTACATAATTGATGATGATTTCATTATTTTATCTTAAGGTTGAAGAATTATCAAATGGAGACTTGGTGGCATTAAACAATTTGTAGTTGGGAATGACCAAATGAATGATGAAGAATTAGTGCCACACCAAGGCATAAAAGAAAGGAAAAGAAGTAATGGATGGAGCAACCAAGAAGAAAAGAATTGAAAAGAATGCATGAAGTGCCACACTCATGCCAAAAGAAGAAACAATGAAGAGATGGGTTACGGTTGTGCATTGAATGAGATGAGAATTTTAGATTTTAATATTTCCCTAGTTGTTGTGATTTAAGGCTATAAATAGGAAGCTCTACAAGCCTTCAAACCACACCCAAGCTCCACAACTCTTGAGCTTTCTCTCTTCCCTCCATCTTTCTAAGTTTTAATTTCTGTTTTTAGTTTTATTTTATTATGGGGAACTAACTCCCTAGCTAAGGCTAGGGAGAAAGCTTTTAATATGAGTGTGTAATTTTTATTAGTTTGATCCAAACTTAAGCTTTAATGTGAATTTGTAGTTTTTGTTCAAATGGAATTTGTAGTTTTCTTTTTAATTAATTGATGAATGTTTGATAATCTATTTCATGGGTTCAATCATGTTTTTCCCATTGTGTAGTAAAAACTTTCATGCTTTTAAAAGAGAAGAGAATTACTTAGATTAATAGAATTTTGATGAAGATTATTTTTTGATAGTTTGTTGCCAATGATACAAGTTATGCTTAGAATACTTCTAAAGGAAATTAAAAAGAGCTTTAATTATTTTGAACAACTACAATGGAAAATATTTTGTGGATCAAATTAATAAGAGTTGCATGCTTATGTTAAAAGTGGAACCCCAATGCCTTAGTGTTTTAATCAATTAAATTTTCTCTAAATCAAATCTTGCATAAATCTACCTCTCAATCATAATTGTTCTTTTTCATCTCTGTTATTTTCTTTACACTGCTCTCTGTGGATACGACACTCGGACTTCCGAGCTACACTGCTATACGACATCTCCCTTGGGTTTTGCAAAGTGGTGCGAACAACACCCTTTGTTTTCTTGTAACAGGTCAATTAAAATGTTTAACATTCATATAAATAAAAATTCACGTAAACAGCAGGCCATTTGGAAAAATCTACACGGCACTCATGAACAACCAACAAGTGTAGAGTGTGGCTATTACGTGATGCGATTCATGAGAGATATAATTCATGATCCAGACCTAAATTTCGAGAAGAATGTATAACGCAACATTTTAGATATACTTTTGTTTAAAACCGTCATTTGTATCTTTATAACACGTCGGTTTTTTTGTTTATTTTGCAGTTTGAGAAGAAAAAAGATAAAGTTCAGTATAAACAAGAGGATATTGACGAAGTTAGGCATGAATGGGCAGAATTCGTGAACAACTTATTACCGAAGGATAATTGATGTAGATAAATATTTATGAACAATGTTTAGGTTTATTTTAGTTTATTTAAAATGTACATAAATATTTTGTTGTAATCAAGCGAACAAACATTAAAAAAATTAAATTTGTTTTAAAACTTGTTTAGTTCCCAAACACCGACGTCTGATTCTAATTTACACGTCTCATACGTGTACACAATGGTCGTCTTGCAGTAACTGGAAATATAACATCGATGGCAATTCTTAAAAACGACATGTAATAGTCATAACAACGACGGTTTATAGTTAATTCATCCTGTATAAATGAATTTTGTACTTATATACTACGTCGGTTCGTATGACCTTATCGACGTCTTAATAATATACAAAGGCGGATACTATTAAATATCCGCCTTTGTATATTTAAACAACGTCGGTTATATACACTAAAATGACGTGTAATAGTCATAACAACGACGGTTTATAATTAATTCATCCTGTATAAATGAATTTTGTAGTCATATACTACGTCGGTTAGTATAACCTTATCGACGTCTTAATAATATACGAAGGCGGATATTCTTAAATATCCGCCTTTGTATAATTAAACAACGTCGGTTATAAAAAGACATCGTTTTATATTAGTTTCGACGTCAGTTTGTGATGTTTAACGTCGTTGTAAATGGATACAACGTCGGATAGGTCATTTTTCATTTAATTTTTAATGACTTTTATATTTTATTTAATTCCATATTAAATTCAAAACTAAATCCAAAAATTAAACTGAAAACTACCAAGCATTGGAATATTGTCTCTATCCTAAAGCTTTAAAAAATATAATTTTGGATATATATTTTTTATTGTATTTAACCAACACCACAGCACTTGGCCGATTTTCGTATTCCCATATAATTTGCCGCCTTGGAAGTGCATGAAAAAAGAGTACATGATGATGACTGTTTTGATAACTGAGGATCCTGGCAGGTCAATCGATGTGTACTTAAGGCCGTTGGTTGATGAGCTGAAGGATTTGTGGACAAACGGTGTGCGCACGTACGATAAATCAACTGGGAAGATGTTCACTTTTCGGGCAGCAGTTATGTGGACTGTCAATGATTTTCCCGCATATGCAATGGTGTTGGGGTGGAGCACAAAGGGTTATATGGCATGCCCTGTATGCAAGGAAGATGTGACTTCTGGTTGGCACGCTGGAAAAGTGTGTTACCTTGGGCATCGAAGATGGTTGCCATGGGACCACGAGTGGCGGGAAAAGGATAAAGAGTTCGACGGGAACAAAGAGCGTCGCGCAAGACCTAGAGAATCGTCCGGTGATCAGATCTTGGAACAGCTAAACCGTTTGAATTTTGCTCCGTTCGGGAAAACAGTTAGTAGGACCAGACCTGCTACACATATGAACTGGACGCACAAGTCTATGTTTTTTGAGCTGCCATATTGGTCGAAACTTAAATTGAGGCACAATCTCGACGTTATGCATGTTGAGAGAAATGTGTTTGACACATTGATGGGAACGATTCTAGATATCAAGGAGAAGACAAAGGATACGATAAAAGCTCGTCTTGATTTGGAAAGAATGGGCATACGAAAGGGTTTATGGCTGAAAAGGGGCAGTGATAAAGCTATAAGGGATCTTGCATTTTTTTCCATGAAACCGAATGACAAAAAAGAGTTTCTGCAGTTTGTATCGTCTGTAAAGTTTCCTGACGGGTATGCTTCTAATATCGCACGTTGCGTGAATGTTGACGGGGGTAAATTTACTGGACTCAAGAGCCATGACTGCCATGTGTTTATGCAACGCCTACTTCCTGTGGGGATTCGACACCTATTGCCGGACGATGTAGTCAAGCCAATCATATTGTTGTCCAGATTTTTTTCCCAACTGATGGCAAAAACGTTGCGAAAGACAGACATTGATCAATTGCGCCATGACATTGTCCAAGTCTTATGCAAGTTTGAGATGATATTTCCTCCGGCTTTCTTCACGAGTATGATTCACGTGATGGTTCACTTGCCAGAAGAGGCATTGCTTGCTGGTCCAGTCAACTATCGCTGGATGTATCCAATAGAAAGGTATATAATCCTCATCATTTCTGTATGCATCTTTATCTCATGCTTGCTACTTGCTAATTTGCATATTTTCGTTTTAATTTGGCAGGCTTCTTGGAGAGCTAAAAAAAAGCGTACGCAACAGAGCGAAGCCCGAAGGATCAATTGTAGAGGCTTGGGTTCAATATGAGGCGCTTACTTTCTGTGGAATGTATTTAAAGGATGTGGACATGGCTTTCAATCGACCTCAGCGCAATAATGACGGAGGTGTCAGAAATGAGCAACTTTCTATTTTTGGTCAAAGCGCACGACCCTTTGGAGATCCTGTACGAGGAGAGTCGTTTTCCAGAAATGACATGGAGGTAGCTCATTGGTTCATATTGAACAATTGTGATGAGATAATAGCATACTTAGATGAGCATGAAGAGATGATGAAGCGAGAACATTCATCACATATGTATTCCAAGAAACACCGTGAATTGTTTCCAAAATGGTTTTTGGAATATGTAAGTTATATAAGTGTTTTGTAATTTACATATATATTGTAGTATTTAATTTTCTCAAACTAATATGTGAATGTTTTAATTAATATTAGGTGAATAAGTTGAAATCAGAGAATTCCCCCACTTACAGGGAAGAGTTATATAACTTGGCATTCGGCCCAATTCGGGCTGAATTGTTCTCGGGTTGTCATGTTAACGGCGTCAAGTTTTTGGGGACTGCACGAGATGACAAGTTGTGTACGCAAAACAGCGGTGTCCTTGTTCCGGGTGGAGGCGAAAGTACGGACATTAATTTCTATGGCAAACTCACAACTGTCGTGCAATTGCTTTACAAAGACCGATACCAAGTGATCATGTTTAAGTGTCGATGGTTTGATACGAACCCAAATAGGCAGGGAAAGTGTTAAAATTGATCATGGGTTACTATCTGTGAACATCAACAGAACTTGGCAAACATGGCAAAACAGATTGTCTATCTAGATGACCCTAAAGCAGGGAGCGGGTGGAAAGTTGTTCAGCAGATGGATCAGAGGAATGTGTATGCTATACCAGAACAAGACCCATCTGACAACGACGTCGACGTCGCTGACCAACGTTTCGAATCTTCCATGGAACATGATGCAGAAACACTTCTAGATACAAATGTCGTACAAGAACCCTTTCAGCTTGAAGGAGTGTCTTCAAGAGAAATACCGATTCAGTCAATTTCAATTGACCTCGGTTTTCTTCCGCGATACGATCCAACCATGGCCCCGAACAACGATGATGATGTACTTATGGAGGAGGAGGAGGAGGAGGAGGAGGAGGATGAGGAGGAGGATGAGGAGGAGGAGGATTGGGAGACCCAAAGTGATCACAGCGACGATAACGAAGATTATTATAGTTCAGATGATGAATAATGTAATTTATTTGCGACTTGCCATGTAAAACATAGTAATGTGAAATTATTTGTAATTTAATAATGTTAGTGTAAAGATTTTGGCAAAGTATGCTTGTTTGAATATATATACTTGTTATATCAATGGATTAGGCATGATCAGTCGAATCTGTAAAACAAAAAATTGCATAATCAGGAGAATCTTTTAATAAAAAAAAAACAAAAAAAAAATTCAATGACCTTTTTGCGCGACGAACATTAGGATAGCGTCGCGCTAGATGACTTTGCGAGACGAAGAACTTCGTCCCGCAAACAAAATTTTTTTTGAAATAAAAGAGACTCTTCAGCGTAGACTCTGTAAAAATACGACCGGTCGTCGCCATTTACCCGACCGGTCGCAGAACAATCTGTGGAAAAAAGACCGGTCGTAGTGTCTCTTCGACCGGTCGCCCATATTTGCGCGACGAAGACGATTTTCGTCGCACATGGACAGTTTGCGGGACGTAGGTATTAGTCGCGCAAAGTAGAAAATATCTCCAAATGTGAAGATTCGGAGTGACCCTTGTGCGACGAAAAGTATTGTTTCGTCGCACAGGGACACTTTGCGGGACGCAGATTTTCGTCGCGCAAAGTAGAAAATATCTCCAAATGTGGAGATTCGGAGTGACCCTTGCGCGACGAAAAGTATTGTTTCGTCGCACAAGGACACTTTGCGGGACGCAGATTTTCGTCGCTCAAAGTAGAAAATATCCCTAAATTATTAATATTCGGAGTGACCTTTTCGTCGCCCTAGAATAGTTTGCGTGACGTATATTTTCGTCGCGCAAAGTGAAAAATCACAAGTTAAAAAGATTCGGAGTGACTCTTGCGCGACGAGGGACCCTATGCCGTCGCAGAATGACAGATTGCGGGACGAATACTCTTCGTCGCGCAAGGTACGATATGCAAAACCATTAATCCTAAGCCTTAATTTTAATTTTGCCATCTAAATCATATGTTTTTCATTGATTTTAGTGAAGATCATCATTCATACCCTTTTAATTATGGGAATGGTAAAGGAGAATCTTTTTGTAGGGTTATCAACCTCCATACGAATAAATTTCAGGGTTATAAATTTCCGTACGAATCTTTTTGTAGGGTTATCAACCTCCATATGTTTTGAAACTAAAAAGTGTTCATTCATCTCTACAAAACTAGTTTCAACGATCCAACCGTCAAACGTGTTTGTATATACTGGGAGATCGTATATCTTAAAAATCGCAAAAAACAAACATTCATAGATCATGTAACGTACAAAAAATTTCAACGGTTATAAATGAAAAATCACGATTTAACGGTTATTTTAATTCCGATTTTTATAATTTTTTACAACTACACTCATTGACCCCATATAAATAGAATGATTGAATTTGATCTTCAATTGAAATGATTTACACTAGTGGATACCACAAAATCTTAAGCTATATATAACAAAAGTATGTATAAACTCTTAAATGTTAGAGAGTATATTGTTGTGATGGCATACACATTATACGAAACTCGTTTCAACGATCCAACCGTTAAACGTGTTTCTATATACTGTGAGATCGTATAGCCCAAAAATCGCAAATAACAAATATTCAGATATCTAGAAATGGGACAAAATATTCAACAGTTATAAATGAAAACGTTTGCGAGACGCATTCTTTCGTCGCGCATCACACCTTTGCACGACGAACTCCTGTTGTACGTCGCGAAAAGTATTGACAGACGAATAAATTCGTAGCGCAATGTTAAAATTTGCAGGACTCTGGGTTTAGGGTTTAGGGTTCAGGGTTCAGGGCTTGCGCGACGGACAATAATGTATCGTCGCGCAAAGGGCCGAAATTTGGGCGGTTCATTTCCCGGGCATTAAAAATTATTTGCGCGACGTCTTATTTTGATTCGTCGCGCAAGGTTGAATTATCGATTTCGCGCGACATCGTTGTCCTTTTATGTCGCGCAAAGTTGAAATATCGAGTTCGCGCGACGTGATTCGACCTCGTCGCGCAAAGGCCTGAATATTTTTTCATAACAACGCGACTCTCTGTTTCTCTCTGTCTTCCTCCGCGAAATCGTCCTCCTCCAGCCGTGCCCTCCCAAAGCTCCAGACCACCACCGCCGGCAAGGCCCAGCCCCAAGACCACCCCATCCAGCCGTCAGAAACCCGAGCCCTTTCCCCCTCACTGACCTCAAATTCACTCCCTCTCTCTCCAACCCAAACTCCCCCTCCCACCGTCGACTCCCCCCAACTTCACAAACCCTCTCTCCCTTTCCCTCACTGACCTCAAATTCTCTCCCTCTCTCTCCAACCCAACCTCCGCCGCACCGTCGACGCCCCCTAACCAAACCACAAACCCTCTATCCCTTTCCCCCTCACTGACCTCAAATTCTCTCCCTCTCTGTCCAACCGGAACCCACCATTGGTGAAAAATTCCACGGTTTCCTCCCTCTGCATGTCTCTGTCGCCATCTCTAGCTTCCTCTCACGCTGCCTCTCTCATCCACGGTATAATTTCTGTTTCCTTTTTCTTTAAATTTTGTTAATGCATTTGTGATTTTCTTTAAATGTTATAATTTGTGTTTGTGATTTCTGTTTCCTTAGTCTGATGGTTGGTTAGGATTTTATGTTTCAGATTTGATTTCAGATTTTATGTTAGGATTTTCAGATTTTATGTTAGGATTTTTGTAAGGATGTTAGGATTTTCAGATTTTATGTTAGGATTTCAGATTTTATGTTAGGATTTTTGTAAGTGTTGAAATTGCTTAGTCTGTTTCCTTTTTGTATTGGCTTTTGATTTCAGATTTGATTGTATTGGTTAGGGTGACTGCATTGTGTTGAAATGGTATTATTTCATAGCAAAACAGCGATTGTATATGTCAAAATCCCGTAGGTTTCTAATTATGTGAATCTGAAATTTTTTGGAATTGTGGTTCTTGGGTTTGTTTTATTGTTCATATTGCATTTATCCATTTAATTTTGTAAATCTGAATTTGTTTGGAATTGAGGTTCTTGGGTTTGCTTCATGTAATGGAATGATGTGTTTTTCTTTTTTATTTAGGTAGAAATTATTCTAGTATATCAAGGATTGATTTTTTTGTTTATTGCTACTTGATACTGCAACATTTGGGAATTGATCATGAGTTTTTGCAATTTTATTTGTTGGTAATTGGTGAATGAATATGTTTACTATTGAATTTGTTCTTGATTAGTTGTTGGGGTTATTTTTATTATAAATTTTTTGTGTTATAAATTATAAATTTTTGGCCAAGGAGGTACTTTAAATGTTTGTTTCGTGCAGATGTCGGAGCTTATCAGAACTCGTAAGGCGATGACGACTGCACAGCCTTTGCCTCCCCCGGCTTCGACGTCGGCTGCCACTGCTCCACCACAGGGGGATGTTATGCCGGTTTCTCCTCACGTCTCCCATGTGGCGGTGTCATCTGAGTCATCAGTGGCGCAACCTATTAGCGCCAGGCGGCGTCATCGCCCCCCCCCCATATGACTGACACCTCTTCGCCCTCTACTGCTGGTGCGTCGGATTCACAACCAGGTAAAGATTTCCTTCAACTCCAGCTGTTTTAGACCAATATTTTGGTACGATTATATATTTAATGTTAATGTTATATGTGTTTGCAGCGAAGAGGAACACCCGGGGACCTTGTCGCCAGTTGAAGACGGTGAAGGCCACCCGGTTGACCAACACTCGTGTCAACATCGGATACGACGAGCGACATCGAGCTGCACCAACGGCGGACCAACATAGCTCATTGGCCCACGACATTGGTCACGTAGTTCGGACCCATTATCCGATGAAATGGAAATCTTGGAAGGTCATGCCTGACGAGATGCGGACGGTGGTGCGCGGACAGCTGTCGGTATGTATGCCTTTTAATTGTTTTGCTTTCAAATTTTATATATTTCTAATACTTAATGAATATAATTAATGTATTGCAGGCGAACTACAATTTAGAGAACCTCCCTGATGAGTCGTTGGGGTATGTCAACAGACTCTTTGGTGAGAGGTACAAGCAGTGGAAGAGCGATCTGCACCACCATTTTATGGCATATGATGATCCGCAGGTCGCTCTTCAGGAGGGTTGCCCGAAGGAGCTTGAGGGGCGGGAGGATAGTTGGGCGTGGCTCTACGGTCATTTTCAAGACTCTGATTATGTGGTAATTTTTTTATATTAAGTTGAAATTTATTATATGTTTCTTACTAATGTTTATTTATTTTGTTTTAATTTCATTTAATTTTCAACTAATACGTTTATTTTTGGTATAACAGAAGAAGGCGAAAGCAAATAAGGGCAATAGGGACAAGAAGACTCTTCTCCATCATTCCGGTTCCAGGCCCTTCTCATATAGGATGGAGGCGCGGCGGCGGGTAATAATTAAATCGTCTTTTTTATAAAAATTTTAATATGTCATTAATATGAATTTGTTTTTTTTGTACTAACAATTTTCTTCTCTTGTTCAATCAAGGGGGGGGTCCAAATTCCCGGAGATCGACGTGTTTGGCGACGTTTATGTTCGACCCGGGAATGAGTTGGCGGAGTCCCTTCATGTAAGTATTCTTTAATTTTAATTATTGTTTTACGCATTCAAGTTCATGGTTATTATATGTGTGTTTTAATTCATATTTTATGTTATGTTAAATAGACGACCATGATGGAGAAGAGCCAGTTGGTTCTTCAAGAGTCCGCCTCCCAGCTTCCTCCCGATACTCTGCTCGATGTTGTGGATCCTCCACCGGATGCGGGGTTTCAGATACTGACGGAGACCTTAGATCAGACTCTCGGGAGGAGGCCAGGGTCATATTGTCGAGGGATGGGGAATGCCAGACGGCGGGAACCTAGAGCCCCTCCATCGTCCCAATCAAACACTGAAGTGATTGCTTTGAAAGCTGAGGTGGCCGAGCTTAAGACCCAAATGGCTACCCAAATGGCCACGTACAATACCTAGATGTCACAGCTTATAGAGTCCCTCTCTCGGTCCGGCATTCCACTCCCGTCACATTTTGGTTCCTCGTCGACCTCCGAGCCCCATCAACCAGAGCATGGCCACCACACTTCTGCCCCTGTCGATCATGCCCAGACTTCCGAGCTGCATTTGCAAGACGACAACATAGATGTTGCTACATTTTTTAATTAGTTTTTAACTTTCTTAATTACATTTTAAACATTTTGTTTTGTATTATATAAATTTATATTATCTTTTCCTCTTCATTATGGTTTTTTATTGCAATTTTATTCTACTACAAAAAAAAATGAAAAAAAAAACTAAATAAAATATATTGCAAAAAAAAAAAAACGTACAATTAAAATTAAATCAAATAGATTTTATTAAAAAAAACGTAAAATTAAAATTCAATAAATATATTTAATTTTGCGCGACGAATGCAATTTTCGTCGCGCTAACACAACAGTATAAATTTAAATTAAATTTGAAAACTCTATATCTATTTTTACGCGACGAACAATTTTCGTCTCGGAAAAGACAAGGCGACTAATATTTTTGTCGCGCAAATTTTATAGAGACGAAACCCTTTCGCTGCACGAAAGTTGGTGCGAGTACAGACCTTCGTCGCGCATATTTTTGCGACGCAAGAGTTGCGACGAGTTTTAATCGTCGCGCAACATAATGCGCGACGATTGAGTTGTCGTCGCGCAACGCAATGAGCGACGATTGAGTTGTCGTCGCGCTTGTCTTTGCGATGCGAGAATTGCGACGAGTTTTAATCGTTGCGCATTACGTTGAGCGACGAGTTTTAATCGTTGCGCATTACGTTGAGCGACGATTGAGTTGTCGTCGCGCTTATTTTTGTGAGACGAATGTTTGTGCGACGAATATGAACCGTCGCTCTTTTTGCGCGACTAATATTGTTCTTTGTCACATTGTGCGCGACTAAAACAATTGTTTGTCGCGCAAAGTTATTCTTTACGAACTTTGCGCGACGGTGACTTTCTCTGTCGCGCTGAACCTAGCGCGACTCGATTGTTCTTTGCGCGACGAATTATTCTCCGTCGCACAAATGGTTAAATGTAGTAGTGTAATAACCCAACATAAATAAAATAAAATAAGTAAAGTGGTATAAATGAGGAATAAAATAAGTAAATTAAAGACTATGAAATTCCAAGATAATATAATATTAATATGGATTCAATATGTAGATAAAACTACAAGTTTAAGAATTGGATTTCCAACCAATTCAGGTTCATATAGGCACAAATAAGTAATGAACTTCAGGTTCATATATAGTATTAAGATCCATGATAAACTATGAATTTCAGGTTCATATCAACATATATTCGAAACTTCAAGTTCGAATACGTAGATCTAAATAAATTGAATTAATAGTTGTGCTTTGAACTTCATACTCAAATCGATGTATATGCATTCGAAACTTCAGGTTCAGGTTCTTGACATATGTAGACCTCATGGAATTCTGATTTTGATTAATACAAAATCAAGGAGTTTCATGTTCTTATGTGCTCTTTAAATTCACGGAACTTCACAACCTCAATTATTTGGAATCAAAGAACTTCAGGTTTTGATTCAATCAAAAGGGCTCTATGTCCTAATCAAGTTATATGATGAGGATCGAGGAACTTCGGGCCCTGATCTTTTGTATAATACAAACTCATTATAATAATTAAGATCATACTTAAGATCAAATAAACAAACAAATAAATAAAACATGGCATTATATTCATGTGTAATAAGAATAAGGTTTTTTTTTCTTAAACGAGCATGATGAAGTTTGATGGTGAGTACAAAGAAACTCTATACCATGTGATGACTCTAGCTCATATAGGAAGAAAGAAAATTCAAAGAAAGAAAACATATCAAGAGCAATGTCGTGCTGATAATGTGTTATAAAACTAAGGGAAAATTGTAAAGAGAATTGGAAAGTAGAGGAAGACAATAGAAATTGTTCAATCAACTTGTATTTCTCATCTTGATAAGACCTCTTATTTATAGGCTTACAATGGTAAGAAGACATTAACAACTCATAAGTTACAAGCCCATAACTATGGTATTTAGTGTATAGGTTACATAGAATTAGAAAGGGAGAATGCTAAGAGGTATGGTGGTCATCCACCAACTCATGCATTTACAACAAAAATAAAATTTTCTATGAACCAAGATTTCTTTGTGTGAAACAGAGGACTGACCACCCACATTAAATTCTCCAATTAAAGTTTGTTCAAGCGGGTTGGCGCGAATAGGCCATGCGCCCACCTGGATATTCATGAGTGCTCTAGAGAGCATGTCTAAACTCTCATAGGAAGCGGCCCCACTTCCACACTCATATAGGTGAATCCATCAACAGTGCACTGCAATCAAGCACCCCACCCATAAGGGCTATGGTATTCATTAAGAACATAAGTTAAACCTTAAACGTTGCAGTATTGCACTATCTACACCATAGGGAGGGACTCTCAAGAATATAAATTGATAGTGCACATCCAATCACCCAGTGACTTGTTCTTACCCATATGAACCTACTTCATGGGATCTCCATTCACATAGGTTGGGTTACCATCACTGTTGACTATTGATATAGACATAAGTCCCATCCCCCTCGATGTATTCCATTTTCTTTGTCGTCATGGTTTTGTCAAAGAATTGGCCAAAGTAAACTTTGACATCTCACAATTTAGGGATATAACCCTGATCTCAAAAAGTTGCAACACAACTTAATATCAAATGAATATATTCATAGCTCTGGCTCTCAAAATAAGATTCTCACAATAGACACTTGAAAGTTTGTCTCTTCCATCATGGGCTATAGCCAAGAGGTTTTTAAGCTACTTGGCCTCAAATTCATCATGTATATATGTCTATTAGAAATATTTTCTCTCAATTCTTTGGTACTCATATATGAGTCTCGATGGTCCATAAAACTTTGAGTGCACCTGCCGAACCTCTCAAATATTTTGGTACTCAAACATGAGTCTGCAACAGTCTATGAAACTTGAGTGCACTTGGTGAAGCTATGAACATCAGAATAACAGTTAATTCATTAAATAAATTTAATAAATAATGAGTACTTCACGACACTCTTACTCCCTATTTGTGCACTTCAAATGGCTGAAATGAAAATCACATATCCAAGTTGTCACTATATCTTCTCGATTCTCAATAGGAATCTCTTTAAGACAATAAGAAGTCTCCACCAAAATTTTATACCAAGACCATCACAACTTGCACCCATTTTTATCATGTCAAAAATGAAGACAAAATGAATTAGTCTTAATAATAATACATCAACATATATTTCCTTTATAAATGAATTGTGATTGTATAAGCAAACTTCACACATATATTAACATGTTTGCAATGTACTCATTTACTAATTATTGACAGTAATATCAAGGTTATGAAAATAAAGAACCCCCACATTTTTCAAATATTTCAATGTAGAACACATTCCTTCTATGTTTCCAACATGGGCCACCAAAAATAATTTACTGAAGCAAAAGGATTACAAGACAACAATCCCCACAAGTTAATGAAATTCTCAAACCCCCACAAATTAGGGAAAGTCTCAAAATATATTAAGACACTGTAGTACTAAAAAATATATACATTTCACAAATTTTGCCAAGAGATCAAAGCCAATTGAATTGGCTTAAATGAATAATTAACATCCAACATTAGCTGCAAAATAATTACATGATTCACGTACCTCATAGGCCAACAAGCCTCAAAGGATTTAAGGCTAAAATCCTTGCACCATACTCAAGAATAAATGCTATTTACAGTGATATAAATTTATCATTTTATTTGAGTCTTTCCTATATACACTTCATGGCAATTGACTCAATATGGCTCCTGTCAAATAAAACATTAGTGTTTAATGGGTCGAAATGAATTGATAGAAAGGCATCTAGCAAAACCCATTAATTTCTTCTAAAACCAAAGTAAATAATATGAATAATTGAAGGGATCTCAACGTCATATTACAAATGACATGAAATAAATATGCTTTAAAACAAATATGGTGAGATATAAATTGATAATAAGCAGTAACATATATTATTAAAGCCTTAAATTCTATATGCAAATTAAAGTAATGTACTGCTGGAAACTAAATTCATAAATCAGTAATGTATATGCGCTTTTATCACTAGATGCGTCAACAAAATAATACTATGCATGAGACAAGCTTCCCTGAAAACCTATTTCTCAAACCAAACACATGGAAACACTTATCTGGCAATGCCAATTATTCTTGTGACACCCCTCTGAAAGGTTCTAGTGTGATTTCGCCTCTTTCCCTTTTCATTATTCGTCAAAGTCTGAGACTCTTAAGCCTCCACTACAATTTTATAAAACTCAATAGGTTCTCAGATGGAATTCTAGTTATATAAATAATTTGAGTAGCATCCGAATATCTACTCTTAAGATTGTTGGATTATGTGGTTTATGGATGCTACTTTTCCTGCAAAACATCATATGAAATAATTATTAGAAAATTGTAATTTACATTGATAGAGTAGATTAAATAAAATCAATGAAATTACAGCAAAATACTTATCTTTTGGGATGTAGAAGTTGGTCTCCATTGATACTTGAGTAGAATAATAGTTTTAGGTTGAGGTGTGTAGTCACTATCCTTAAGAGTAGATTTTACCCCTAGGAGACAATGTCTCGGTGTAGCAAGGTTGTATGGCGCCCTACCCTCCAGGATACAACAACCTATGACCCTCATAAGCGTACACCAGCGATACTTGGGTCGGATGAACAACTCAAATCTTTCCCTTGATAAAAGAAAACAAATTGGAACACAAACTCAAGAATGCGGAGAAAAAAATAATGAAGAAAGGCGTCAATCTAATTTCTCTTCTTGTTTCCAGCTATTCTCAAAAGGTATTTATAGGAGCTGGCTCCCTCCCATTAGAGGTTGGGTCTTAAAATTGTTTTAGGCAAAATAAATGCCCTAAAAATCCAACGGTAGAGTATGGCAATAATTGCCCAACATAATCAACCAATTAATTCCCAAAAGTACATGTACGAAACAGACATAAATGGTTGTTGAAAACAAAACGCATTAAACTGCAAAATTGTGACCATTTAAGTGATGAATAAATAAAAGCTAACGGGCCTCAAAATTAATATAAAAGTATCAGGTCATAAATTTTATAAATATACAAAATAATTGCAATTTTAAAGAAGTAATCAAACCACTAAAAAATCTAGAAAAATAAATTCAACATAAAATAAGTAATAAAATAATTTTTGTATTTTGAAATACTCACAAAAATTCCAACATCCGGAACATCACCAAACACAGTATAACTTAGTCAGACTATTTATCCGGAACTGCACCCAACGCCTTATAATATTATGGATAAATAGTCAGTACTCTCTGGAACAGATTAATACTATCCGACGGAAATTAGTCAGTACAGTCCAACGTACCAAACGAGCCCTAAGGGTCTTAGCTCTATGACTAATTGACTACAGTCTATACAGTATATCAATTACATAAATAGTCTACCAAAATTCATATTGAATCATCAATTCATTTTACGAAAATCAACATAACTTAATCTAATCGAAATGCATATCAAAGTATCAATTCATTAAACAAATCAAAATGCATACCTCAAGTTGTGCACTACGCAGCTTCTTTGTGTTTGCTAATGATTCAACGAATATATAGAGAGCCAAATCATAAAAAATAATAATTATAAAACATATTATAGAAAAGAAATGAACAGAAAAAACTGAAGATTAAAAAAAAAACCTAGAACAAAACCATAAGAAAAATTCTTTTTTATATTTATTTAAGAACCAAAGTGGTGTGAGTTCACCTTGCGGGTCTACAGAAAGCAAAGAGAAATCTTCAAGTTTCAAGAAAAGCAATTCCACTCAAGGATTAAGGCCCGTTTGAGATTGCTTTTTTTCGTAAAAAACCTACTTCACTTTAAAGTTAAGCAATTTAAGGTGTCTGGTAAATCCAAAATATCCCGATTATTTTAAAAGCAGTGGCCTTTTGACAGCAGCTTTTCAAAGCAGGTTATGGGTTGCTTTCAAAAGAAGTAGAGATGAGCAGTTAATGACTTTTTTAGATTCCCAAAATACCATTATTAATTTTTTTTTTTAAGACACCACCTCCACCTCCACATCCAACTCCACCATCTCCACCACCACCGACCGCCACCGCCACCGCCACCACCATTTCCTTCTCCACCACCATCACCACCACAACCACCACCTCCACCTCCACCTCCACCACCAACACCATCATGTCGCCACCGCCATTGCCACCACCATCTCATCCTCAACCTTCAACACCATCACCTCCACAACCACCATCCCTACCACCACTATCACAACCACTGTCTCAACCTTCATCACCACCACCACCACCACATCCCTCTTTGTCTTCGCCACCATCACTACCACAACCATCACCTCCTTCTCCACCTACACCACCTCCACCACTACCACCACGCTGCCACCACCACCACCACCTCCTCCTTCTCAACCTCCACCACCATCACCTCCACCTCCACAACCGCCATCCCCACTACCACAACCACCACTTCCACCTTCATCACCACCATCACCACCTCTTTCACCACCACCTTCACCTCCATCTCTTTCACCACCACCACTATTACCACCACATAATGCATAACACTTTCAACAGTTTATTTTAGTCATTATTCACAGTTACAACATTTTTATATTAAAATTTACTAAACGGTTTTGACACTGTTTTTTGTACTAACAGCACTTTAAAAATATTGTTTACCAAACATGTAGCTGGTTTACTTTACAACTAATTATTTTCAAAGCATAATAGAAGCAACTTTTTTTAAAGTGACAACAATCCCAAACTTGCTCTAAATCCTCTCCGCCGCCAAACTTGGAATGTTATTGTATTCGTACATGGATTAATTTGATTGCAGATTTTGTGGCATGCCGTGGAGTAAAGACTAAGGCTTTTTGGCCAGGTTTTTAAATAATAAAAAATTAAGTGCGCTGCGCCTACAAAGCACAACAGCGCATCAGCCAAATATAAGACATTGCTGAGGCATTCTCTAAAACAGGTGGTGGGCACCTTCAACCTAGATCAAAGGGGCAAACCCAGCCACCACCATTGCTTTTCTCTGCAAGGGCAGGTGCAACTGCACCTTCTTACGCCTCTGTAGAACCTCCACTACTCTTGAAGCAATGGCTATGTTTGTACCATATTTGGAATATGGACCAAATTTGGTTTATTCTTTAAATAAAGCTGCATGTAGCCCAGACCCAATCTCTTCCTTTATAACTGAAAAGGCTTTTCTCATATTTGGGCCAAGAATTGAAAAAATTCCTTTAGAAGCCCATACCTCAACAAGCCTCATTTTAACCCACACTAGAGTCAAGAAGGTAAGTAAGCGTTACTAGTTGACCCACGTGACGGTCTGAAGATGGTTTCTTGCCATTAAGAATGACTTGACCGCCGTCTCTCTCAGCAAGAAAGCACTTTGGATAATGGATGCCAAAACCAAGAGGAACCGTCTTTCGACTGGATCTTCAGCTGCAAAAGGACGACAAATCAAAGGAATACCCCTTGAAACCAATGGTTTCATATGAGATATCTCTTCTCCTACCTATGAATTGACTCACGAGGGCAAATCGGCAGCTGACTTTGGGCAACTGACGCAGCACAAGCAAATAGATTTTCAAGCAAAAATCCTAAAGAACGATAATCTGGAATCCACTAGGAAATTAGAGAGAAAATTCTCTTTGAATTGTTTGATAAATGTCGAGATGATCTCAACCAAGCATGACAGCTGATTAAATACAACGTTCTCCCCCTTTGGACTGCCCTGGGGAGTTTTTGAAAACGTAACAGAAAAGAAACGGAAAGTCTTTAAATTGAATACAATTTTTAAATGCACTTTTGGAAGGCCAAACGACCTCAGAAGCCCAAAAGCCACCATAGATCACAAAAAAGCTGTGAGTTGGACTTGTTATGATGTTCCCTTTCCGAGAAGGTATTATGCGACCCAATCAGAGCTCGGACGCCAAATCTGTAAATTCCTGCTGCGTCCCTTTTCCCTTCTTCACTCCAATTCTTCTTCAATCCATTCAGCCATTTGTTCTACATCAGTCCCCTCCACCTCCGAAGAACTCGAACCCGAGTTATGTTCAGGATAAAGGGTTTCATCTTCACGAAACTCATACAAATCAGCAACATTAAAAGTATTGGAAATTCCCATGGAATCTGGTAATTCAATAACATAGGCATGCATTGTCATTGATTCTTTTCAGCACCTTGTAAGGACCATATTTCTTAGGCTTCAGCTTGCTATATGTACCAACAGGGAACCTCTCCTTCCTCAGAAACACCATCACATAATCGCCTTCTTGAAACACCCTAACTCGCCTATGCTTGTCTGCAGCGGCTTTGTACTTAGCATTAGTTTGCTCGAGTTTTTGCTTCACTTCGTCACAAACAGCCACCACTTCTTCAGCCAAATTTCCTACTGCAACACTGATTTTCTGGCCTCTAGGCAACTTCACCAAATCTACAATATGATTAGGCATAGCCGTATAAACAATGGAAAACGGTGACTTCCCGGTTGCACTATTAACGGCACTATTATATGCAAACTCCACCTGTGGCAGTGCATAATCCCATTGTTTCGGCTTCTCTCCGCAAATACTTCGCACCATATTTCCCAATGTTCGATTGGTAACCTCAGTTTGGCCGTCAGTTTGAGGATGGGTAGTGCTACTACGGTTCAAAGTAGTCCCAAACATTCTCCACAAAGTGATCCAAAAATGGCTCAAAAATTTTGTATCACGGTCAGAATAGATATAGGTACTCCATGCAAGCGAACAACCTCCTTGAAAAACAGCTTGGCTATTATGGATACATTAGCAGTCTTCTTGCAGGCTATGAAATGCGCCATTTTTGAGAACCGATCAACCACCACAAAAATCGAATCCACTCCTCTCTGAGTTCGAGGCAAACCAAGGACAAAATCCATAGCAAGATCCTGCCAAATATCATTAGGAACTGGTAAAGGCATGTATAATCCAGTGTTTTGTACCTGTCCCTTTGAAACCTGACAAATATAACATTTGCGCTCAATTGTTCCAACATCACGCTTCAACTGTGGCCAATAAAATCTCTCCTCCAATCATGCTATTGTTTTATCGCAGCCTAAGTGGCCACTCAACCCTCCTCCGTGCAAATCCCGAATGAGCTTCTCCCTTAAGGAGGAAACAGGAATGCATAACTGGTTGCCCTTGAACAAATACCCTTCATTTAGAAAGTAATCTGCCTGTGGCTCATGATTAGCACATTTAGCCCATATTTCCTTGAAATCATCATCATCTTCATATAAATCCTTCAGACACTCGAACCCCACAATTTCTTGAGTAAGAGTAACTAACAAAGAAGCCCTTCTACTCAGCGCGTCAGCCATACGATTTGAGGTGCCCGAAGTATGCTTGATAACGAATGAAAATTTCTGCAAAAAAGTCACCCATTTGGCATGCATTTTATCAATATGTTTCTGGCTGTTAATATACTTCAAAGCTTGATGATCTGTAAACAAAACAAATTCCTTCTGAATAAGATAGTGCTCCCATTGTTTCAAAGCCCGAACAACTGCGTAAAATTCTTGGTCATAAGTACTCCACTTTTGACGAGCATCGCTCAATTTTTCAGAAAAGAAAGCAATTGGTCTCTTGTCTTGAGAAAGCACAGCTCCCACTCCCACGCCACTGGCATCACATTCAACTTCAAACACCTTCTCAAAATTTGGAAGAGCTAGAACTGGAGCGGTGCAAAGTTTTCATTTTACAAGAGCAAAACTTTTTTCTTGCTCTTCTCCCCAATTGAACCTACCCATCTTCAAACATTCAGTAATAGGCGCGACAATGGAACTTAAATGCCTCACAAACCTTCTGTAAAAAGTGGCCAAACCATGAAAACTTCGAACTTCAGAGACTGTTTTTGGAGTTGGCCAGTCAAGAATTGCTTTGATCTTCTCGTCATCCACCTGGATACCATTCTCACCAACCACAAAACCCAAAAACAGTAGCTTATTTGTGCGAAAAGTACATTTTTTCAAATTAACATATAGCTTATTTTCCTTCAAAACTCCTAAGACTTGTCTCAAATGCACGAGATGCTCTTCTTTTATGGTGGTATAAATTAAAATATCATCAAAATAAACCACGACAAAAGAGCCAATAATTGATCGAAGAACCTGATTCATAAGTCTCATGAAGGTGCTATGTGCATTTGACAATCCGAACGGCATCACCAACCATTCGTATAACCCTTCCTTGCTCTTAAATGCTGTTTTCCACTCGTCGCCTGGCCTGATGCGAATCTGGTGGTATCCGCTGCGCAAATCTATTTTGGAAAACACCTTAGAGCCTTCAAGAACATCCAACATATCTTCCAATCGTGGGATGGGAAATCTGTATTTTATTGTAATCTTGTTGATCGCTCGACTATCAACACACATACGCCAAGACTGATCTTTCTTTGGAACAAGAAGGACTGGAACTGCACAGGGACTCAAGCTCTCCCAGATAAAACCCTTCTGTAACAACTCTTCAATTTGCTCTCTTAAGATGTCGTTCTCCTTAGGGCTCATGCGATAATGTGGCAGATTTGGTAGACTAGCCCCAGGTACCAAATCAATGTGGTGTTGTATATCTCTCAATGGCAGCTACTCGTTCGGCAACTTGTCAGAAATTAGTTCCTGAAATTTTGACAAAATCTGTTGCACTTCAGGAGGAATTACATTTTCTTCTTTGCTGGCCTTCAACAACCCCTTCAACACCATGGGACAAAAATAATCTGCTTCTTTTATTGCCTCATTTAACTCTTGCTCGCTGCTGATCAGAGTTAGAAAACTAGAACTCTTAGTTTTGGGCTCAACTGATTTTTTTGAGGGCACTGTAGTGGCCATCGCAATCTTGTGGTTGTTCCAGGAAAACAAGATCACATTATCTCGACCCTTAAAAGTTGCATCCACATCAAATTGCCAAGGTTGCCCTAACAAGATATGACATGCATCCATATCAATAACATCACATACGACATCATCTCTGTAATGCTTACCAATGGAGAGTGGCACACGGCAAGTCACAGCAACACGAACTGAAGGTCATTTTTTAACCCAACCCAGTGAATAAGGGCTGATATGTGGCTCTGTTGGTAGCTGCAAACGCTCCACCAATTTTTTTGACACAAAATTCTCACAACTCCCATTGTCTACGATCACATCACAAATTTTATTTTTGATTGAACAAAGAGAACGGAAAATGCTGTGTCGCTGCCCTTCCTCTTTTGGTGCCAAAAGAACTCGCTGTAAAACCAAAGTAAGCCTTTCCATTCCCTCCTCAATTGCAAACTCAGCCCCTGCATAATCATCATCTACAAATTCGTCATTTTCTTCGTCATCACCGACATCTTCTATAAAATTAGCTTGCCTCCGCTCGGGACAAACGTTGGAACGATGCCCTGGTTTTTGGCATCAATAACAAATATCCGTCATGGGCTTAGCATACGGATTCTCCTTCTGGGCTTGGTTCCGGGTCTGCACTCTATTGGAAGACCGGCTGCTGCCTTCATTGCTGCTTTTACTTTGGAGGTTCGATGGCTTTGACAATCTGCCAAAGTTTTACTGCTGCATTTTCCCCTTGTCACTAGGAAAAGTAGAAACATTTTCTGAATGATCCATCGTGTTCCTGCGATAATTATTTTGGCGTTTCTCCTTCTCCAACAACTCAGCCTTTAACGCCATATTAATCGCCTCATGCAAAGTCCACATATTCTGCAAACCAATTTTTTCTTGAATGGAAATTTTAGGCCATTAATATACCTTGCAACCTTTTGGTTTTCGGTCTTGGTAAGATGATTACGCTCCGCTAGATGCATAAACTCTTCGGTATATTCAGAAACCGAACGATTGCCTTGAGCACAGCCGATGTACATGCAATACAGAATTTGTTCATAATCAGTAGGTAGGAACCGATCCATCATAAGCTGCTTCATCTTTCGCCACGTACGAACCCGTTGCTTTCCTTGCCTCTGTCATGAATTCTGCAACTGATCCCACCATACAGCCGCTGTGACTTTCAGACGGAAAGCGACCATCTTCACCATTTTGTTCTCTGGAACCTCCATAATTTCAAAGAACCTCTCCACTTCTATCAACCAATCCAAGATATCTTCAATTTTCAGGTTTCCCCAAAATTAGGGATTTCAGCTTTAGGCCATTAATATACCTTGCAACCTTTTGGTTTTCGGTCTTGGTAAGATGATTACGCTTCGCTAGATGCATAAACTCTTCGGTATATTCAGAAACCGAATGATTGCCTTGACCACAGCCGATGTACATGCGATACAGAATTTGTTCATAATCAGTAGGTAGGAACCGATCCATCATAAGATGCTTCATCTTTCGCCACGTATGAACCCGTTGCTTTCCTTGCCTCTGTCGTGAATTCTGCAACTGATCCCACCATACAGCCGCTGTGACTTTCAGACGGAAAGCGACCGTCTTCACCATTTTGTTCTCTGGAACCTCCATAATTTCAAAGAACCTCTCCACTTCTACCAACCAATCCAAGAAATCTTCAATTTTCAGGTTTCCCCAAAAATTAGGGATTTCAGCTTTAATCCGATAATCACCAAAATTGTTGTGATTACGATGATATGGATTATTAACCGGTGGCGGTTCCTCAAGTTCTTCTTCGGACTCCGACTCGTTCTCTGGAACACGTTGTCTCCTATTATTTCTTCCATTGTCATTTGTGTCTTCTCTTCTATTGTTGTCTTTGTCTTCTCTCCTATTGTTTCCACCAATAGCTTGTAACAACAACTCATGCATCTCCCCAAGTTGATTGGCTAAATTGTCGATTCGTACGTTTTGAGCGTCCAAATCCGCTCGAGTAATTGGGATACCAGTTTCACGATCACCCATGATAAGCCAATAATATCAAGATGGGAGAGACCCGCTCTGATACCACTTGACGCAGCACAAGCAAATAGATTTTCAAGCGAAAATCCTAAAGAACGATAATCTGGAATCCACCAAGAAATTAGAGAGAAAATTCTCTTTAAATTATTTGATAAAAGTCGAGATGATCTCAACCAAGCATGACAGCTGATTAAATACAACGTTCTCCCCCCTTTGGACTGCCCTGGGGAGTTATTGAAAATGTAACAGAAAAGAAACGGAAAGTCTTTAAATTGAATACAATTTTTAAATGCACTTTTGGAAGGCCAAACGACCTCAGAAGCCCAAAAGCCACCATAGGTCACAGCTAAGCTGTGAGTTGGACTCATGATAATGTTCCTTTTTCGAGAAGATATTATGCGACCCAATCAGAGCTCGGACACCAAATCTGTAAATTCCCGCTGCGTCCCTTTTCCCTTCTTCACTCCTATTCTTCTTCAATCCATTCAGCCATTTGTTCTACATCAGCAACACTCAAATGTCATCCTCCAGCCTTCACCGTCAACTGTAAAGATCTTATGCCTATACATATAGAGGTTCAACAGCAGCACAAGGGGACTCCTCCAAAATCAGACGCAACATCTTGTAAACACTTGAACAAAACTTCAAGATTTCCAAATAGTCAACTTCCTACCTAGATAACTAGTTGACAACTCCTGCGTTTATCTTTTATTGCTCTGTCATCTCCATGGTATGATTCTTGTTTAAACAATCAGTTTAGTTTCTTCTAAATAGTAGAAACTTGTGTAGATTGTAGGGGTGGTTGCGGTTCGGTTACCGGGATTTTTTGGCCAAACCGCAAACCGACCAACTATTTGCGGTTTGGTGTTTTTTGAAACCGTAAACCGACCGCGTTTTGCGGTAAAACTGCAATTTCGGTTAGTTACCGTGAATTAATGGTTTAAACCGATTGAGATATTTTGGGCCTAAATTATACAGTTTTAAGTCTTTTTGTGTCATAAAAATCCAATCTTCCATACTTTTGAAGCCTAGTTTTGAAGCTTCTTTTGAAGCCTTTTGAGTCCAATCTTCCACAGAGTCAGTTAACGTTTTAGGAAATAACTAAAAGGAAAACCATACAGTCACATTGCTAGATTCATCTCCAGTTACCTTGCATGCCATGCTCATAGCCTATTTAAAGGTCTCTAAAGGTTCCAATGGTTCTAAGCCCAAGCAGTGAGAATATTGGAATAAAATAAATAGACCAACACATATAACACACCAACACATTCTCAAATTGGAATAAAATAAATAGAACATAAAACACACCAACTTAGCCAAATTAATTATTAGCAAACAAATTTTAAAGGGTAAATAACATAATAATTACGTACTTATCAATTAGATTAGGTATGATCATAGCCGTTATAATCTAACGGCTATCAATTAATTAAAAAAATAAAATTTTATTATTAATTTAAAAATGTTTGCAGTTTGCGGTAACCGCAAACTTGGAATTTTCCAAACCAGCACCGCAATCGCAATTGCGGTGTGGTTCCTCAAACCGCAAATTGCGGTCGGTTTTCCCCCTTGTTTGGTTCAAATGAGGTAATATCTCAATTGGTTTTTGCGGTTTTTCAGTTTTTCGGTCTAAAATGCCATCCCCTAGTAGATTGGATAGAGAAATCTCCAATCTCTCCAAGATTGTAATTTGTTTTTTAAAAACAACTAAATGGAGAAATCTTTGGCTTTTGTTTCAACTTGTTATCATACTGGATTTAGATAGAGAAATCTCCAACATCTGGAACCTTTTTCTTTCCAAAGTTTACTTTAGTTGCACTTTAAATACCTGTCATTTACCTACTTCATATCCTCTCTTGTAGTAATTTACTTTCCCACTTTTATACATTTGAATTTTTCATTTGACAGGCCAAGAATAAGGGTTTTAAGTCAGAATAAGGCTTCCCTAGCCCGAAAACAAGGGCTCATTCAGGCCCGAGTTATACCATCGGTCCCTAATTAATTAAATATTAGCCCAATACAGAGTTACTGTGGGCCTAAATTAGGATTGTGAACCCAATCAACGGAACATTAACCTTAACATTGGTTTTTTTGTGTGGTTAGGTACTGCTCGCATTTACCAAGCCATAAACGCACGATTGAAAGAAAATTGAAGTCCTCTTAATTGGGGCATAGAAAAGAACTCATTTGAGCCAATACCCCCCTTGGAGCATAATGGCTTGATCAGAAGTCTAGAATAAGCGCAAACCCACCAAATACAGCACTCTACATTACATACACCAGGTCTATTGGGCTAGTTTCATCCCCAACAGTGGCACTCCTACGAAACCTACGAAAGAGGGCCAGAGGAAGCAAGCCATCAGGGCGCAGCCGGTGCGTCCCGCTCTTCTCAACTTGATCCAACTTTCAATTTTGCTTGAAGATTGAAAGAGCCCTCTCGCAAGCCAGAAATCCAATCGAGGCATTGGTGTTGACCCGACCTTTTCCTCTTTCCCGCTTCATTCCCAAAAGAATCACCAAGAAAGAAAAAGAAAGAGACCATCAGGCTACTACTAATGACGACGTTGATCATGAAGATAACCTTCGAAAGCAGAGGCATATTGATATTGGTATTCAAGGGGAGCAACCATCCACATCAGACGACAATCAATGATTTGTTTAGATGGGTACGTAATTTACTTTCGTTCAAATAATTAAATACTTTTTCTTTCTCGACACAAGTTTAACTTTTATTTCTTTTTCTTTTTTGTATGTTGTTGTTCTAGAAATTGGCGTTCTCAAGATCGTGCTGCTTTTGGTTTCCAAAATTGATTGTTGAGTTGAGTTGAGCTGTTTAAATTTTCGCATTAGCTTGTAAAATAATAAGACATCTTTGTCAGGTCCTAGGCTGCACCCACCCGCGTACGTTCTCTTTCCCTCTCTCCTAGCTTCATGTCACTACTACAAAAAGTGAAAAAGACGACGGTAGAAGAAAAACCGTCTTGGATAAGTGTCTTAAACAACTAAAAAATGAAGGTACTATTGAATATTTTTTTATAACGACGCACACAAATAAAAAAGCGTCGTCTTATTAAAAAGGTTTTCTTCAGAGTTAAAATCTAACCAAAAAACGACGACAGCAGATATGACAAGCGTCGTCTTTTAAAAATCAAGTGTCCTTTTTTTGGTAAAGACATAGTTGTTTGGAAAAAATTGTCGTCTATTATATGTAAAGATGACGGTTTTTTATAAAAAGGGTCGTCTATTATGAAGTAAAGATGACGATTTTTTTAAAAAAGGGTCATCTATTATATGTAAAGATGACAGTTTTGTTTTATAAAGGGTCGTCTATTATGAAGTAAAGATGACGGTTTTTTTTAAAAAAAAGGTCGTCTATTATATGTAAAGATGACGGTTTTTTTTTTAAAAAGGGTCGTCTATTATGAAGTAAAGATGACGGTTTTTTTTAAAAAAAAGGGACGTCTATTATATGTAAAGATGACACTTTTTTGTAAAAAAGGGGTCGTCTATTGTGAAGTAAAGATGACGGTTTTTTTTTAAAAAGGGTCGTCTATTATAAGTAAAGATGACGCTTTTTTGTAAAAAAGGGTCGTCTATTGTGAAGTAAAGATGACGGTTTTTTTTTAAAAAGGGTCGTCTATTATATGTAAAGATGACGCTTTTTTGTAAAAAAGGGTCGTCTATTGTGAAGTAAAGATGACAGTTTTTTTTATAAAAAGGGTCGTCTATTATATGTAAAGATGACGCTTTTTATAAAAAAAACCGTCGTCTATTATATGTAAAGACAACGGTTTTTTTTAAAAGGGTCGTCTATTATATGTAAAGATGACGGTTTTTTTTAAAAGCGTCGTCTTTTAAAACACGCTAAAAAATGGCCACTTAAGTGAATTCGCGCTCGACAAATTTTCAAATTTTCACCCTTCTTGGAAAATCTTATCTCTCATTAACAAGCGTCGTCTTTTAAAACACGCTAAAAAAAGGCTACTTAAGTGAATTCGCGCTCGACAAATTTTCAGATTTTCCCCCGTCTCTGAAAACCTTATCTCTCCCTCCTTGAAACCCTCCTGCACTCTCTAAAACACCCTCATGAAACTCTTTACAAAATCATCAAAAAATCGATATCAATGAAAGAGTTGAGAGATTTTCGCAGATCCATAAGATGTAGAGGGAGGTTCTGTATTTGAGAATCAAAGCTGGTTGAAAGGTTTGATTTGAAAGTCACCTAATCTCTCAATACCCTTCTAAATCTTGCTAGTGAATTATGGATTAGTCTCTTAGCGTTTCTAGTATGTTCTTTGTCTCCTTGATTTCAGATTTTCTGTCTCTCTTGATTTGTCTGGTTTGTTTACATATTTTTTTTTTTATATTTCTGGTTTCTTTTTAGATTTTCTGATTTGATTATCAGGAGATGAGAAGGAAGCTTGCAGATTTATAACTTTTTCTTTTGCAGGTTTTCTATGTGAGTCGTATGTTTTTTTGTTGTTGAAAATTTGTTACCTTCTCGTTTCACTATCATTTTATTTATATATTTTTCCTTTTGCTAGTTCTCGATGGTCTATTTTATGCTCATTTTACAAGTTTTCTATGAAAATATGGTCCAATGGTAAAATTCTCTTCCACCTAATTTTTTATGTTTATAATCTTAGTTTTTTTTTCTCTCTTTGTCATTTTGATTTATTTACAGGGATGATGGAAGAGACTTCAGTTGTGCATCATTTGTATGTTTGGATGAGGAAGGCTTGGATTAGGAGTACGTAGGTCTTGTTAGGAATTATGTTTGTTGTAGAATAAAGATTGGTTAACTATGTAATAACTATTGAATCTTCAAGTTTTATGAAAGAAACTATTTTTGAGTGTATATATTCATTAATAAAGCATTATGGTTGGTTTTCTAGTTAAAATCGTTGTATAGCATCATAGGAAATAAAAAAGAACTAAAATGTAGCAATTTGGGAACTTATTAGACGACGGTTTTTATAATAAATCATGATCTTTACAAATAATTAACGACAGTTTTTATAAAAAAGGTCGTCTATTATAGGTAAAGATGACGTTTTTTTTTATAAAAGGGTCGTCTATTATATGTAAAGATGACGGTTTTTTAAAAAAGGGTCATCTATTATATGTAAAGATTACGATTTTTTTTTAAAAAGGGTCGTCTATTGTGAAGTAAAGATGACTGTTTTTTTTTAAAGGGTCGTCTATTGTATGTAAAGATGACAGTTTTCATAAAAAACCGTCATCTTTACATATAATACACGACGGTTTTTAAAACCGTCGTCTTTCATCCTATAATTAACGATCTTTACCTCTAAACAACGACGATTTTCTTTAAAAACCGTCGTCTTTACAGATAAACAACGACGGTGAAAAGCCGTCGTAGTTTGACACCCAAATAGATGGTGGTCGATTTAACGACGGTTTTCAAAGCATTACAACGACGGTAGATCCCCGTCGTCTATTTCGTTTTTTGTAGTAGTGTGTTTCTCTTGTCCTCATTCAAGTAGGAGTGGAGTTATGGAACTCAGATTTGGAAATATGACTATGGAAGTTCAAATATTTTTACTGTTTCAAGCACCCATATATTATATATGCCGACATCGTGATGAATGTGAACGTTTGAAAATTTGTTTCAGCTCTAATGCATGATCATTTTGTGAAGAGTTGTTCATTTAGAAAATTGTCTAGTGAATTCTAATGTTTGTTATGCAACAAACAATTCTCAAATTACTAGAAATATAAAAATAAAAAGATATCAGGATTTAAACTTTGAAAAACTTACTTGTAAAAACTGAAGAATGTTTTGTAGGACCGGCCTGAGCTTTTTATGGTCCAGGGCAAAAGTAAAGAATTAGGCCTCTTCCTACTCTTACATTTTTTTTAAAAATTTTCTTTAACTAAAAGTTTGACATTCAAGAGAAATAAATGATGTCTATTCAAACTTGAATATAAAAGTTCAAAATTTAAAGCATTTCTACTTGTGAACGTTGTTATGTTATCTCATAGTTTCACTACAGTTTTCTGAATTCTTTATTGTATTTAGAATAAAATGAAAATTGCCAGATTTGCATTTGTTTTCATCCATGCAGGTCTTCGATTTTGTTTTGACCTATTCATTCATCAATTCCAAATAAAATGTTTACATCAACTTCAATAGTGTGATTTAGTTCATTGCAATAGATGCAATTGCAATAGAGGGTGCTATGTGATATTGAATCGCAATAGGCTAACCATGAGACCTACATGCCAATAAACTGAGGCTATTGAACTGTATTTATTGCAAGAAAAACTGCAGTTCAATTTAATAGATGCCAAAACTGTATTCATTGCGGATGCTCTAATGAAAATATAGATCATTGACGAATACACTATATAGTCAAGAAGATACTCAAAAAAAATACTCATAATAATTTTTTTTTTTTAAGAAGTAAAAGTTTCAACCAAGATCCGCGATGGATCTGAAAACTATATAAATCAAAGTTATTAATTATGAAGTCCATATCAACAGGAAAATGATTAAATCAAATATAAGTATTATCAGTAGAATGTCGTTCTTGATGAAAGAATCTTCAACCATATTACGCGGAATAATTTATGATGCATTGACATATGGCCTATGAAGTATATTATGAGAAGTTATGATGCGATTGTAGCTGACACCAAGCAAAGGACTTTTTTTTTCCTGATAAGAGCCTTTGCAAAGGACTTTTTAACATTTTGCTGAATTATATATGGTCATGTGAATTTTTCAAATAATATACTCAAAAAAGAGTTATCTCTTTTCTTGTCTTTTCCTGCAAAAAAGAGTTTAATACCCAAAAGAATCATTACATGTTCCCTCTACTATTAGCTCAACCAGATGAACTGTACAAGTGGGAAGGGGAGGACCCATTACAATTCCAAAATCTCTGAAATATGGGAATTCCATGACAAAAAGAAAAAGGAAAAGAAAAGGGAAGCTGCTCAAGAAGAAAAAGTTTCAACTATAGAATATTATATTCTTCACTAAATTAAAGACCATCTATTTCTCAGTTCCATCATGTTATTGTATTTATTTATTTTTCCAAATGGAACGGTAAGTTTAGGTATTTTTTCTTTTTAATGTTTTCCCTTTTATTTACAGCCGATCCAACGGCTGTGTTTTTGGGGGATTTTTCTTTTTAATGTTTTCCCTTATAAATACCCGCCACATTTCTTCTCCACCAAATACATTTACAGAAAATAAAATAATAAAAAGGAAAATTAGCACATTAGCTAAATTACAACATAAAACATTATTAGGGCCTCAAATGTAAAATGCATATACAGCCGATCACATGCTAGTCACGTGGGCTTTTTTAAAAACAAGTGAAACTGGTTGTTTTGGTTAACCGGTTAAAATATGGAAAAAAATCACCCCTTCAACACCTAGGACGCGTACTCCATTTCGTCTATCTCCTCCTCCACAATTCTGCACAGCCACAGCTCTATTTCGTCGAAATCACAGTTGCGCAGCTTTCCACAGCCTGAAGAAGTCCCTCCACTTCGTCTTCTCCATCTAAAGAGCAGATTTCAGCCAAAACCCAGAAACCCACTTCGTCTTCTCCAGCTGCTTCCTCCATCTCAGTAAGTTCGTGTGTTGATTTCATTTTACAATCAAGAAGACACTGTTACTAATCGGTTAAGGGTGTGTGCTTTCAGTTCTCTTTATGCCAGTTTTGGTTTCTAAGAGTTTGAGGAGAAACTAAGGAGATGAGAATTGAACTTTACGGTTTCTGTTTCTGTAGTTTCTTAAAAACGAAATCATCAAGTCACTGAAAACAGCAGAGTATGATACGTTGGGAATGTTATTCCTTTCTTTTACTTTGTTTCTTGGAATTTAAAATTAGAATGTAATTATCTGTGATTGCATCTTTTATTCCTTAATTATACAACCTCTGTCTTAACTTGTGTGATAGTGTAATGGAGTGAGGGGACTGATGTAGGATGTGTACGATTTCGAGAACGATATCTGGCTTTGCCATTCTTTTCGGGGGCAATGTTTCAACTTCACTGCATTTGTAATCTCTCTTCCATCTTGTCAACTTAACACTTATTCTTCTTTGTGTGAATTTTTCACGGTGTGGCTGTAAATGAAATTTTGGGTTTTGCCAATTATTTGTTCCTTTTAAAATTTAATATGTGATTTACAATTTTGGCTGTAAATGAGAATTTGGTAGATTATTGTGCAGTTGATTGAAGAAGTTAGAAAATTAAAGTTATGCACTTAACGAACTGCTCTATTTTTGCCTTTCAGTAACTTGCTGCTCTAGGTAAACATCGATTTGTCTTCCCTCTTTGTGCCAAATGATAGACAACTCCAATTTTGCCGCATATATTTTTATTTTATGTTATGATTGTTAGTAAGTAATCTCTATTAAGTCAGCCAACCAGCTTTCATTTTTGTTTTTTGGTAATTAAATCAAGGATTTTGTTATCATGTTTATATGATGTGAGTTAGGTGATTTTTGGTGCTGTAAATTGCTACTCACTAGTGATTTTGAATTGTTGTTTCAGTTTTTTCACTGTTACAAAGTTATCTTCGTTGGTGCTCTCTGCTCTCTAACTGTTCATGAACTTCACTGTTTAGTTTGGTCTCTACCCTGATTGCATGTTAACAATTCCAGAAATTAATTATTCAAATTTTGTATTTCTTTTCCCACTATGCGTTTCTGGGTTATTATAATGCCTCTGGATCTGATTATATATAAATACCCATGAGGCCTCTGATTGTGCATGATTTAATTGTGGTGGGAACTTCACACAGGACTTGGCAAGCAAGTCGATGTTTCAGTAATTTGTTGGTTATCTGAAGCCTGTATTGCAAGCATTAGTGCCTGGTATGAAGCACTCGTTTAAATCTCTTAAGATGTGCCATGTAGAAACCCGGAGATCATTTATGTACCCTTTATGTTGGTTTGTGTTTGCTTGAATTCCAAATACATGAAGGGTGTTGATATGTTTAAACTCAACTTTAATAACTTGAAAGGGAAGATGGGGATCTGTTGTGTGAACAAAAATTTATTAGGTAGTCAAAATATAGAGCTTCTGTTGGTCAGATTTTTGGTGTACTTGATTAAGACATTTTTTTTAATTGCATAAATGAAAACCCAAGGCCTTTTAACAAAGTTATTTTCTTTATGTTTTGCTTGTGTTTAAGATCAAGATCGTGGAGAACAAAAGAAAGGTTTTCCTAGACTGTGTTGCTCGTGATCTTCTAAGTGCTAGATAACTTAGTTCATTTTGAGTATTTTTAGTTTTAAATGTAATTTTTATTGCGATTTAAATATCATGTTACGATGGATAGATTTGCAGGTTGTAACTTTGTATATTCAATCATTGTATCTAATTATATTTATTTTAATTAGTTTGCAATTTCAATTTTCAATTTATTTTTTAATATATTTATTTTATTATCATGTTTAGCTCAGTTTTGCTACTGAATCAGTTATGAAGCTTTGCAGAAGTGAATTAATATAAATTAACCAATGCCCTTTGGTTATGTTGGTTGTTGATTGATTGCAAATAAAACAGATGGAGGAAAGGGTAATTGTAAACCGCTGTCTAGTTTTTGTATCATAGGACGTGCAATTGCATAGTCTCTTTAACCTAAACTGGAATAAAATTCATTTTTAATGACTTTTGTAAACCAGGATATGCAATTGCATACCATTTATGCAATAGTTGACCATTTGTACAAACAAATTTCACTCTCTTGCTTTCTCGAAATACACAAACTAGTGTAGATTTAATAAGCAAGTGAAACTTTTTCGGGTTTTTGGAACTCAAATGGTTTTTCAAGTTCTTGGAACTCAAATGGTTTTTCAGGTTCTTGTACTCGACATCAATATTTTAATCATTACCCTTAACATGGATAGTGATGAATCCAATTTCTTCACCTCACAAAGGTAAGACTAAGGATTAAAATACCGGCCGTGCAACATCGGGCCTCCAATTTATGGATATTTTGGGGGATATATCGTTATTGTTTTAGGTATCGAGAAAAAAATCAACGAAAATGACAGACATATGCATTGAAATACATAATTTTGGTGTAAAATTTTCATAAATGTTATGTACATTATCAATGAATGTATTGAACAAATAAAACTCAAAATTTACTAATAATAAGATATACATATGATGAAATATAAGCGGTATGTAATACATGTTAATGAACAGTTTGAAAATAAAATGTTGATTAGAATGAATAAACCATGCATAAATTCATAGTTTGTTTAAATATTGGATTACAATTTAGACAAGTGTCCATCTACATAAATGAAGAGCTCCTATGAGGTTCAAACAATGAGGAACAACCATCTAGATTCATACAATAGTCATACCAAGTCATGTAACCCGAGTAGTTTGTAAGCCATGTTTGAACATGGTGCACATAGGTCTATATGGGATAGTTAGGATTAACCCAACTAGTAGGCAGGGGCGGCCCTGGCATGGTGCAAGTGGGGCCACTGCACAGGGCCCCTGATTTTTGAGGACCCCCGAATATTTTTTTTACTTTATATAATATATATTAATATTATAACAACTGTATATATACTCCAACGTGCAGCACATTGACACAAAAGTGTATTTAGTGGAGTTGGTTTCTAGTGCATATCCCTTGGTGCAAGGCCTAGGTTTGAGTCTTAGTTATGTGAATATATTTGTAATTTTATTCGCTTTTCATTGTAAGAACAAAATTTGAAATAGTTTTAAAAAAGAAGCAGATGAACAATACAAGGGAAAAGATCCAATTAAATTAACAATATTATATATCACACCCATATGCTTTCTCCTTTAAAAAAAAAAAAACTTTCTTCGACTTAAAACAAATATATATATATTTCATGTCTTCTTCTTTCTCGTGAACTCTTTTTTTTTTTACCGAACATTAACTGAACGTTCGCATAAACAAATAGCCCGTTTGTTTGAAAAAGTAAGTTAGTTGGGTCCATTTTTCTACGGAACGGGCAACTTTACTCAACAAACGCAACCCCTGAGTTCGCGTGAACAAATAGCCCATTTGTTTGAAAAAGTAATTTAGTTGAGTCCATTTTTTCGGGGAAGAGGTAACTTTACTCAACGAACGCAACCCCTTGCAATCGCGGAACAAATAGCCCGTTTGTTTGAAAAAGTAAGTTAGTTGAGCCCATTTTTCTGTGGAATGGGCAACTCTACTCAACGAATGCAACCTTTGCGTTTGCATGAACAAATAGCCCGTTTGTTTGAAAAAACAAGTAAGTTGAGTCTATTTTTTGGGGAACGGGCAACTTTACTGAACAAACGCAACCCCTGCGTTCGCATGAACAAATAGTCCGTTTGTTTGAAAAAGTAATTTAGTTTAGTCCATTTTTTCGGGGAACGGGTAACTTTACTCAACGAACGCAACCCCTTGCAATCGCGGAACAAATAGCCCGTTTGTTTGAAAAAGTAAGTTAGTTAGACCCATTTTTCTGGGGAACGGGCAACATTACTCAATGAACGCAACCCCTTGCAATCGCGGAAAAAATAGCCCGTTTGTTTGAAAAAGTAAGTTAGTTGGGCCCATTTTTGCAAGGAACGGGCAACTTTACTCAACGAATGCAACTTCTGCATTCGCGTGAACAAACAGCCCATTTGTTTGAAAAAGTAAGTTAGTTGGGGCATTTTTCCAGGGAACGGGCAACTTTACTCAACGAACGCAACTCATTGGGTTCACGTGAATAAATTCCCCTTTTGTTTGAAAAGTAAGTTAGTTGGGCCCATTTTTTCATGGAACGGACAACTTTACTCAACAAACGCAACCCCCTACGTTCGTGTGAACAAATAGCCCATTTGTTTGAAAAAGTAAGTCAGTTGAGTCCATTTTTCAGGGGAACGGGCAACTTTACCCAACAAACGCCACCCATGCGTTCGTGTGAATAAATAGCCCGTTTGTTTGAAAAAGTAAGTTAGTTGAGCCCATTTTTCGGGGGAACGGGCAACTTTACTCAACAAATGCAACCCCTTGCAATCGCAGAACAAATAGCCCGTTTGTTTGAAAAAGTAAGTTAGTTGAGCCCATTTTTCTATGGAACAGGCAACTTTACTCAACGAATGCAACCTCTGCGTTCGCATGAACAAATAGCCCGTTTGTTTGAAAAAGTAAGTTTGGGTCCATTTTTCAAAGGAACGGGCAACTTTACTCAACGAACGCAACCCCCTGCGTTCGTGTGAACAAATAGCCCGTTTATTTGAAAAAGCAAGTCAGTTGAGTCTATTTTTCCGGGGAACGAGCAATTTTACTCAACAAACGCAACCCCTGCGTTCACGTGAACAAATAGCCCGTTTGTTTGAAAAAGTAATTTAGTTGAGTCCATTTTTCCGGGGAACGGGAAACTTTACTCAACGAACGCAACCCCTTGTAATCGCAGAACAAATAGCCCGTTTGTTTAAACAAGTGTCAACGAACGCAATGAACGCAACCTCTACTGCCATGTGTCTATTCTTTCCTAGAGAATTTTTGGGTGTAAAGGCCAAATGATCCCTCATTTGGCAGCCGGCTCTTTTGGTGTGGAAGTTTTGGAAAGTTTTGCTTGCTCTTTCTCTTCTTCTTCTTCCTCATGAGAAAACCATCTTTTTCATCTATGAGTTTTTCCAAATTGATCTCTTTTTGAAAAACTGCTTTTGAAATACTAATTAGCATCTAGCTTATTAAAACACTCTCTCATTTATATATAGGTCAGATTCAAGACTGATTTCTTCAAGAGTATGGTTTCTTGAAGAAATTTGCCATTCTCCTTTGAATCCAAATTTTGGTTTCTGTCAAGTTAGAGCTTGTGAGCTAGTGCCATGGGATGAAAGAGTTGGAGAAGGAGCTGCCATTGCCATGAAGAATTGAGCTTCAAGCCTAGCTAAGTTGGAGAAGACAATTGCACAAATGAGGTATAGCTCATCTTCCTAAATAGATCTAGGTTTTTCTTGAGCTTGCTTGTGTTCCTTTGTAAGAAGCTTTTTCTACTTAGTGGATTGCCTGGTCGGTTAATGATCCCCAGTTTTTTTTTCCCAATAGTGGGTTTCTAGGTGAACAAATTCTGATTTGCAATTCTGTTATTTTTCTGGGTTTGTGTTCTTGGTGGTTGACTAGTCATCGAATGAATTCTGGGTTTGTGTCTTTGTAGTTGACTAGTCATCAGTATCTGTTGTTTGGTGTTTACTTGATTATGATGTTTTCACACACTTTCACCATAGTTGTTGCTAGCACAGGGGATGCCTAGATTGACGGGTCCTTCTGAGTGCCTAGGTTGTCACTAGTAATTTTCTAGGGTTGCAGGTACATTGTGACATGCTCTGTGTGTATTCTTGATTGTGGTTGTTCATGACTAGCAGTTGACTAGTCATAAGTGTATTTGGTCAAGGTCGAAAGTGTGTGAAGATTGTTGCATTTTGTTTGAGTGTTGTAAAATTTACCCCTCATCACCTAAGTACCAATTTCAAATAGCCCGTTTGTTTGAAAAAGTAAGTTAGTTGGGCTCATTTTTCCTGAGAACATGCAACTTTACTCAACGAACGCAACCCCTGCGTTCGCGTGAACAAATAGTCGTTTATTTGATAAAGTAAGTTAGTTGGGTCCAATTTCCAGAGGAACGGCCAACTTTATTCAACGAATGCATCCCCCTGTGTTCAAGTGAAAAAATAGCACGTTTGTTTGATAAAGTATTTTAGTTGGTCCAATTTATCGGGGAACGACGAACTTTACTCAACGAATACACCCCTTGTGTCCTCGGAGTAAAATACCTTGTTTGTTGAGTAAATCATGGAGTTCATTAGGTAATTTGGTCAACGGACAACATCAGTTACCCGACGAACAAGTCGCTTAGCGTTTGTTAGGTGGTTTGTTGCCATAAATTACTCAATATAACTTTCGTGATTTACTACTAATTTAACCCAATGAACTATTGAGAATAAAATTGAACTTTGTTGATTATCTCCAATTATTACTATATTGTTAATTTAAAAAAACTCAATAATATCAAACATATGATTGTTGATACAAATATAAATTTAAAAACTCTCAACAAAAATTATTACTTAATGGTCGATTAATTGAGCCACATTGAATTGACGAAAAAGAAAATTGGACTTTTTCGATTATGATCAATGCCCAATTGATAATCATATAAACATGAATGTTTAGGAAATGAAGTGGAAGTATGAGAAGTCTTCTTATATTCAATCTCATTGCATAGCCCTCATACGAATCATATTCCAAGGATTGTTGTGCTATTATGATTGTAGACTAAATATCATAGTTGAAAACAACGATTTTGCCCATAAATGATGGTGAAATATCCAGAAAAGAAAGCAACATCACATGTTTGGCTTTATGGCATATATTTAACATCCTTTCATATTATTTTATTTTACATAATTCAATTATTTTTAACTTATGAAATGACCAATTTGTCCTCATATTTAATGACATATTGGACGAAATGTTAGGGAATTAAACAGCAGGGGAGACATTGGCGATAAAGACAAATTCATATCCTTAATTTTATAAACAAAAAAAAGGTTATGAGATAAATTTTAAAATTGGGTAAAAGTTCAAGCACTAAATCAACAATTTAGCCATGTTTAATGGTTTTTGTGGGCATATATGACATATTTGATAGCACATGTGTGCAATTCTCAGTTTACAATATGCATATGTATATACCTGTATGCAATTTCGTAGCTTCTATGTGCAATTCTCATTTTACAATATGCAATTGCATATATATGTATACAATTTCGTAACGTCTGTTTGCAATTTTTAGTTTACAATATGCAATTGCAGTCCGTCTTTCTTTTGGTTTTTAATTTCCTCTTTTTGGTTAGAGGGCCTCTTTTTTGTGTGTGTTCATTTGCATGACTATATGGATAATCTACTACTACCTAAAAGCTATATAAAATTAAATGTGATATCTTCTATTTTCTCTAACCAACACTACATGTCACATAAATAAGAAATAAGATCTCAAAAAAGAAACAGAAACAAAGAAAACACTTCACCTAAAATATTTTGTAATACGTTTAGCTCAATTTATAACTTGTAGAGTACACAAATGTTAGCCCCTAAATATTAGACTCTCAGAAGAAGGTGAGAATCTCACCAAGTATGCATGAAAAGTCCAAGTGAGCATACACCTTCCTACAAATGAGAGGGAGGTAGAGAGAGATTATTTAAACACTTTGATGGTATCTTAAAACACATATTTCAGTGTAACAAAAATGCACTTTTCTTAACTGCACTTTTCCTAAATCCTTAGCCAGAGCAACCAATATATAGCAGTTACGGCAATCACAGCAACCAATACCAATCATGAACATCTCATTTGAACCATACACTTATAGATTTGCCAATAAAAGCTTTGAAAGTGTAGATTATTATTTTTCAATGTACCTATTATTGTAGGGGTTGCTCTCTCGTCTGCGAGGAGAGCCTTTTAGGGTTTAGGGTTTTTGCAAGGTTTTCGTTGCGGCAGTTTTTGTTTTTCGTCTGTTTTCCCTTGATTTCTCTATTGGTCATCTCCAATCACGTGTTTTGTCTTTTCTCCTGGTCTTTGGTTGGTCCCAACGGTGCATGTGTTTAGGGTTCTGATTGTGGTGCATGTGGGCTGGGGTTTGTATGGCTTCTTGTGCCTTAGGTCTCTGAGAACAGGTTCTTTGGTCTATAGGGTTTGCTTTGGATTGGGGTACACGGCTTGCGTGATCTGTGGTGGGTGTCCTGACTCTTGGGATCGATATGGCCCTTGAGGATTTTGAGAGTTCTTTTGAGCGACAGTTGGATCTGTCTGATCGGGAAAGAATTGGGGTTGTGATCGATAGTTCTGCAGTTTCAGACCGTTTTGTTGGTTTCCCGTATAGTCTGGTGGCAAAAGTCATCTCGCATCAGGAGGTTCATCGTGATAATTTTATTAAGACCTTCACTAGTTTGTGGAGAGGCTCTGATGAGGTTTCGATCAAGGAGATAGCGTCCAACTGGTTTTGGGTTCGTTTTGTAAGTGATCGAGATTATCAACGGGTCCTTGATATGGAACCCTGGACGTTCCGGCGGTCTTTGGTTGTACTGGCTACTGTGTCTGATGAGGATTGTATCCATACGGTGCCGTTAACTCATGGTACCTTTTGGGTTCAGATACATGGGGTCCCAGGTTTCTGTATGACTGTTGCGGTTGCCACTGCTATTGGGTCAACGGTCGGGGAGGTCCTACGGGTGGATAATAGGGATGGTCAAGACTGTGTAGGTCGCTTCATTCGGGTATGGGTTCGTTTAGATATACGCCTTCCTTTGATGAGAAGGACTCCTGTTACCTTCCCGGAAGTAGGGGAGAAGATTATAGAGTTTCGCTATGAGTATTTACCAGAGTACTGTTTTGCTTGTGGTGTTTTGGGTCATGCTACACAAGAATGTGTGAAGAAACATGAGGCCTCGTATGGGAAGCTTAATCCTGAGGTTTTGTCCCATTTTGTCTCTGCCTTTGAGGGCCTGGAAGGAGTTATCAATTTGTGGGGCAAACCGATTGGGTCTTCGGCACGACGACTATCCTCTCAGTACAATGTTTCGTCAAGTATTGGTAAATAGAATAATGGGGATGGGTCCTGGAGGCGGGATGAGAAGGGGGGGCGCACGAGCTCTGGTGGCCAATCTTGGCGTATTTCTCGCCACGAATCAGATGAGGCTACGGATACGGCCTCTTCACCATACAAACATCGTCAGCGACGAGGGGCTCTGTCACGTAGTCTTGGGATAGGCACCAATGTTTGTTATCGTAATATGGATGAGTCGAGGCAATGTGGTAAGGAGCACATGGTTGTTGGAGGTGCGAGCCTAGGCCTGCTGGAGGTGGTCATCCCATCCGTTTCGTCTACTTCTCCGGAGTTTGAAGCTGGACCCTGCCTTGTGAGTAAGTTGGTCTCTATGGAGGTGGGTCCCCCAGAAGACATGCCTACGGTCTTGATGGCTCCTCAATTGCCAGAGGGGATTAGTACGTCCCTGACTTTGGACCTTAACCAGACTTGTCATGTGGCGGTGGACGTTGATCCGATTGGGAGTGTTCTACCTTGTGCCCCCACTGATGATGAAACAAATGCATATATTGCCCTTAATGGGGACCCTTTTAACTTTATGCCTATCATTGAACGGACGGCAGGAAAGGTGAAGGGTCGTGGACGGGGTAGGCCAAGGCGTGTGGGGGCTGTCACTACTAGCCTGGGTGTGCAGGGGGTTGCGGCGCCTTCTTCTAAAAGAAAGGGTCTAGTTGAGGCTCCTTTTGAGGAGAGATCCTGTGAGCATGGAAGGTGTGACGTCCCTGGAAAACGACGATTGTGCTTTACTACAACTACTGAACAGGCGGAGGAGACCAGCCATGAGGGGTCTCCCCGGTCTCAATGTTAGTGTTCAGTTGGAACGTTCGGGGGCTTGGCAACCGACGAACGTTCCGTGACCTGAAGAGTTTTCTTCAGGATAAGAGGCCAGATGTGATTTTCTTAACTGAAACGCGTATGACTGCGGTGCAGATGGGAAAATTACATACAAGGTTAGGTGTTGGTGGGGTGGTGTGTGTTCCCCGCCTTGGGTTTTCAGGGGGGTTATGTTTACTATGGCGGTCCGGTTTACAAGTTGATCTGTTATCCTCGTCTCCAGGACACATCGATGTTCGAATTACTTTGTCCGACTCAGGGTCTATTAGGGTAACTGGGTTTTATGGTCATCCTGATCATACCCAGCGCCATCACTCATGGGAATTGTTGCGGCGTTTGAGTAGGGTGGATTCTGGGCCCTGGCTCTGTTGTGGAGATTTTAATGAGATAATGGAACACCATGAGAAGAGTGGGGATTGTCTCAGACGTGATATGCTTATGGAGGATTTTAAACAGGCTATTTCAGATTGTGGTTTATTTCAGTTTGATTTCACAGGTTATAAATTTACGTGGAGTAATAAACGGAAGGATGCAGCTAATGTGCAAGCACGTTTGGATAGAGGCTTTGGAAATTTATCACTACTGCAACAATGGGGAAATTTCACCTCTCACCATTTAGTTGCCTTCTCTTCTGATCACCAACCAATCCTTGTTGCATCTGAAAATCCACAGGTTGGCACTCTCAGACTTCCTAGAGGTCGACGTCGTTTTCAGTTTGAGGAGGCATGGACTACGGAAGATGAATGTAATGAGGTTGTTCGTCACTCTTGGAAAAATGCGGTTTCACCCATTCACAACATTGCTAACTGTGCAAACAGCTTGATGCAATGGAGTGCCCAAAAGTTTCGTCAAGTACCACAGAAAATTAAGGAGTTGCGGGTTAGGCTGGGAAATCTCCAATCTGAACCACCATCGACACAGACTCTACAATCCCGTATACTGGTTGAGACTGCGCTTGATAAGTGTCTCGAACAGGAAGAAATCTACCGGCAACAACGATCGCAGGTGAATTGGCTTCGTCATGGGGACCGTAACACGTCTTTTTTTCATAAGCAAGCTACAAGCCGTAAGAAGACAAATGCACTTGTTGGGATATTGGATAACCAAAATCGGTGGCAGAAGGAGTATGATCAAATGGGTGGAGTCTTTGTTGAGTTTTATACCAACCTTTTTAAGACAAATGGTGTCGTCCCTGATGGGGAAATTTTCTCTGCTGTGTCCTCCCGCTCCTATCAAAGTCTGCTTCTCCCTTATTCAATATCTGAAATCGAAGCAGCTCTTAAATCTATTGGTCCGTCGAAAGCTCCGGGTCCGGACGGGATGCCTGCTCTTTTTTTATCAACGATATTGGGACATTGTGGGTCAGGATGTTAGTGTATTGTGTTTGAAGGTGTTAAATGGTAGTGATGGCGTCAATGATTTTAACCATACTTTGGTGGCTCTAATCCCAAAGGTTTGTTCTCCCACTCGAGTCTCATAGTACCGTCCTATCAGTTTATGCAATGTCATCTATAAGCTTATCTCTAAAACCCTTGCCAATAGACTTAAAAGGGTTTTACCTGATGTTATCTCTGAGTTCCAAAGTGCGTTTATTCCAAGACGAATGATCCTTGATAATGTCCTAGCTGCATTTGAAACTATCCACTGTCTGAAGAGACAAGGAAAAACAGGTAAAAAGAAATTGATTCTGAAGCTAGATATGGCCAAGGCATACGACCGCGTTGAATGGCTTTTTTTTGGAAAAGATGATGCAAACTATGGGTTTTCCACATCGGTTTATCAATTTAATTATGGGCTGTGTGACTACTGTCTCTTATTCGTTATTAATCCAGGGGCGCCCTTTTGGGCGTATTATTCCCTCCCGTGGGTTACGGCAAGGTGATCCAATATCACCGTATCTTTTTCTCATTGTGGCTGAAGGTTTTTTTGCTTTACTTCAACAGGCGGAGCGTGATTCTATGCTACATGGTGTCTCTATTGCTCCTTCTGCTCCTTCCATTAATCATCTATTTTTCGCCGATGACAGTCTATTGTTTTGTAATGCTGTGACAGATGAGGCTCTAGAGTTGAAGCGTATTTTTGATGTGTATGAGGTGGCTTCTGGACAGAAGATCAATCTCGAGAAGTCTGCCCTATGTTTTAGTCCGTCCACCCCACTGGTGTCACAGGAAGTTATTCGTGATTTGCTGTCTGTGCCTATTGTTCCGTGTCATGAACGTTACTTGGGCCTTCCTACCATCGTCGGAAAAGATAAAAAGAAATTATTTCGTACTGTTAAGGATCGTGTGTGGAATAAGGTGAATGGTTGGCAAGGCAAGCTTCTGTCCAAGGCTGGAAAAGAAGTACTTATTAAAGCAGTGTGTCAGGCAATTCCATCGTACTCTATGAGTGTGTTCCGGTTGCCTGTCGGCCTTTGTCGTGAAATCGAAGGCATTATTGCTCAATATTGGTGGTCTAAAAGTGACAGTAAAGGTATTCACTGGAAGAATTGGAAGTTCATGTGTCAACACAAATCTAACGGGGGGCTTGGCTTCAGAGAATTGATAAGCTTTAATCAAGCACTACTTTGCAAACAAGGTTGGCGTTTGCTGGAGTTTCCAAATTCTTTGATTGCGCGTATGCTCAAGGCCCGCTATTTTCCAAACTCTGATTTTCTCGATGCCTTGGATGGTTCGTTACCGTCGTTTACTTGGCAATCCTTACTTTGGGGCCGTGATTTGCTTCGGTTGGGGCTTAGGTGGCGAATTGGCGATGGACAATTGGTTAATATCTATGGTGATCCTTGGGTGCCTCATGAAAGATTTTTCACTATTCAATATGTCCTAACACTTCCTCCTGATTCCCGAGTTAGTGCTCTTATCACCGCAAGCGGTCGGTGGGATGTGGCAAAGATCTATGATACCTTCTCATTTCCAGAAGCTGAAACTATTCTCTCTGTCCCTTTAATGGGTGATACACTGGATCGGAGAATCTGGCATTTTGCTGCAAATGGGAGATATTCTGTTAAAAGCGGTTATTGGGCAGCGCTGGAGTATAAGAGGTTGGAGGAGCTGTCGGCTGGTAGTATCGCTGGCCCTTCTTCTTCCTCCTTGAAGCTCTGGAAACATTTGTGGAACCTGAAAGTGCTGGAAAAAATCCTTCACTTTTTATGGCGACTGGCACAAAATATCCTCCCTACAAAGGAAGTGTTGTTTCAGCGCCATATTACACAGGAGGCGGTATGCTTTCGTTGTAATGCTGTGTATGAAACTACGTTGCATGTCGTGGTGGGTTGCACTGTTTGTATACCGGTGTGGGAGGCGTTAGATTTTCCTTGTGCATTTTTGCAACTCAATCTGACTGACGCTAGAAATTGGTTAACTGCTGCATGGGCTCTTATTCCTCCTGATAAGCAGTCCCTTTTTGCGATCACGGTGTGGTTGCTGTGGAATGAAAGGAATGGGGTGTTGTATGGCTCCTAGCCCACACCTCCCAGAGTTTTGGTTCAATGTGCGAAGGACTATGATGATGAAGTTAAAAGATCTCTTGTTGTCAATCATAGGAGTTTATCCTCGCCAGTTCGTGATGTTAAGTGGTACCCTCCTATTGCGGGATGTTTTAAGCTAAATGTGGATGGGGCTGTTGATTTGGAGACGGGAGCCAGGGAAGCTGGTGCAATTGTTCGTGACTCTCAAGGAAATTTGGTTGGGGCTATGGCTATGCGCGCTCCCAGTATGTTATCCATCCTTGCTACTGAGCTGTATGCTCTTAAGACTGGTATCTCTTTTGCTTTGGATGCGTCCTTTGTGCCTCTTGTGATTGAGTCTGATTCTCTGCTGACGGTCAATATGATTAACGATGATGAGTAATGTCTTGCTGCTGAAGGGGCTTTGGTGGACGGGGTGCGACGTCTTCTTGCTACTCATGAGTTTCCTACTGTTCGGCATATTCCTCGTAGTGCGAGTGGGGCTGCCCATCGTATTGCTCGGTTCAGTCTCCGTGATCAAAGCCTTTCTTGTTGGATGGATGTGGGTCCTTTGTGGCTTATGGATGCAGTTTATGATGATTGGCCTGTGTCCAATGTTTCTAGTCTAAATTTTCAGTTGTAATTTGGCGAGTGTGGTACTCTTTTTCCTCCCCTACGGTTTTTCCCATTGGGTTTTCTATAGGGAGGTTTTAATGAGGCCACTGTTATCCATGCCGGTCTTCGTATTGACTGATTAATGAATCCCCTTTTACTCAAAAAAAAAAAATAAAAGCTTTGAAATGGTAATGGCAACCCAAGACACTGAGCTCCATCGTGAGGTCACTGATCTCCATCCCGGATATACAAACATCAACCATTATGTGAAAATATGAGAGGTCTTCTTATATCCAATCTCATTAAATAGCCCTCATACTAATCATATTTCAAAGACTTGTTATTTTACTGTTATAATTATAGACTACATATTATAGTTGAAAACAACGATTTTGCCCATAAATGATGGTGAAATATCCAGAAATTAACATCACATGTTTGGCTTTATGGCATATATTTAACATCCATTCATATTATTTTATTATAAGTATTTAATTATTTTTAACTTATGAAATAACCAATTTGCCCTCATATTTAACGGCAAATTAGATGAAATGTTAGGATTAGACGACAAGGGGACATTGACATAAAAGAAAAATTCATATCCTTAATTTTTTGGAAAAAAAAAAAGGTTATGGGGTAAATTGAAAAATGAGTACAAGTTCAAGTGATAAATCAACAATTTAGCCATGTTTAATGGTTTTTGTGGGCATATATCGCCTATTACATCTTTTGTAGCATGAATGAAAGCCTAAAACATTGTTGAACTTGCAGCTGTAGTTATTTTTCGTAGTGTCATGCAATTGCATACTATGCAATTTCGTAACCTCTATGTGCAATTCTTAGTTTACTATATGAAATTGCATTCAACCCTTCTTTTGGTTTTAGGGGGATCAATTATTGCATAAAATGTATGCAATTACATATTCGGGTATGCAATTGCAAATAAACAGTTACATCAAATTATGAACCCACATGTAACAATTGGTAATGGATCAACTATTAAAGAGATCGAGTTGTGTAAATATGACCAAAAAACTTTGTCGTACAAAGAAAGAATATCAAGACAGAACGTTCTGCCTTGATGCCTATATCCATGAGTTCAATTGCCATCCACAGCTCAACACAATGAAACATAATTTAGAACACGACAGAAGAAAAACAGAACCTCAAGCCACCTGCAATTGGCGGCGCCTAGCTGCATCTTTCTCAAGGACCTTAAATCTGCTAGCTTTCATTCGTGCTCTCTGTTCATCTCATATGATTTTCACTAGATTCACTACTTCATTATTTGGAACTTGATTGGTTAATTCTTTCTGAAAACTACCTGCTGCAGATATACTAGGAGCAACCATATCACCATGCAAAGTCTCAGAGGGTTCCTACAATTAGCAAAGCAAAGGAGCACCATCAAACTATTGCACACAGATACTAGGGACAACAAATGCATCAGTATTGTTCAGTGAAACGCCAACTTTACAAGGTTTTCTATCAATATTCTCTAATGAAATGCCTTTCATAATTCTTCAAAGAATCCTTCAGTAGTAAACACTCAAGACAAGCAAATACTTAATAACAAATCGAGCTTATATATAAACCCCAAGAAAATTAAAAGGTTCAATATTTAAATGGGAACATAGAAAGCAGTGGTTGTTTCCAAAGCGAATAGTTCAAATATCATTGATCAAACACAAATATTATAACAAATTCTGAAGAAGAACCCAAAAACTTCTAATTAAATTATTTCATAAAGAAAAGGAGACCTTCCAACTTAATTATTATTATTTTTTCAAAAACGAAGTAACATAGAATTATTGGCAGTAGATTTCCACTTATCAATATCATTATCCCTGACATCTTTCATGTGAATTCAGAACAACTAATCTTCGGTTCAATGATGTTCCTTTCTCAGCATTATTCATGCTCCGCTCAGTAGCCAATCCATTATAACATCAGGGTAAAAGTAGTCTATATGAAAAATTTCTTAACTGAGTTACAACCTCAACCTCTAAGGATTCCATTACCGTAGTTATTAATGAATATGTAACTACTTTTCTCATCAGTCGGTTACACCAAAAAAAGGTTTTACAGAGGAACTGTTTTTCTTTTTTCAATTTTCTTGACATGTCTTTTGTTGCAATAGTAGAGTTATTGCATCCTTCAATCCTTCCAATTAACACCAAACAACTCAGGCAATATGCACTCAATACATTGTTCAAGCTGTAGCCTAAGCCACTAGAGCTGAGACACTGTTGAATTCGAGCTATTATACAAAAATGAGATAATGACAGAGCATAATACCCTGTTGATCATTTGGAGAGCCTTGTTCGACTGCTGGTTCATGCAACTTTGTCGGGTCTCCTCCACTTGCAACTCTTTCTCTCAATTTTCTAAGTGGCATGTAATCAAAATTTTGCACACAAAGAATAAAAGATTAAAGCAGAGTCCAAAATCCAAAGGATTTAAAAATAAAAAATAAAAGATATAGAGAGATCAGTACTTTTACTTGTCTAGTGGCGGCAACCTGTTTGACCTCATCTCATGAACAAACTGATCAAAAGAATAATATGGGAGCAAACGTGAGTGCCATTCGGTGTACAACCCAATTAAGTTCCCCAAATCTCTAACCTCTAAAAACTGCAAAAAACAATTTAGCATAATATGATGCATTTTTTTCCACAAAAGAAAGGAAACAAGAGTCGAATTGAATATGAGACCTCGTTTCCAAGGCCACGGTACTTGAAAGCGCGAGTGAAGTGGCGGAGGACGTAGGCGAGGTCAGCTTCGGCCTAGTCTTCTGAACTGACACCTTTTTTGCCTTCGAAGCACCGCTGTCTCTCTATCTCCTCTCCGATGGCTGTTGCATCTTGGCGTGGGCAGAGATGAGACGCCCAAATTCCGATCTGGGGACATAGATGAAGCTTGGATTTCCGAGGGAGAGATCGCAGAGATGAGATAAAGCAGCTCCAGTGCATGCGAGGGGTTATTCTTTGTTTTCTAAGTCACGTGTATTTCACGTGCTGCTTAATAAAAATGGCTAAACAAGTCATCAGGTCATTCAATCTCAGCCCTTAATTTTTAAAATGAAATATGAGCCCTTGGATGATCGGCTGTACCGGTACAGCTGATGCACCACAGAATTTTCGTGAAAAAAAAGCTCATCTAGAAAAAAGACGAGAAGTTGCCTTGAAGGTTCCTTACCCTTCACTTCAACACATTGTAGGTACCATCGCATTACAAAGAAACTGCTTCGGCTGACTAGTCTATAACCAAATACCACTTTGTAGTTGCACTTGCAGCGAAAAGACCATCATTTCAAAGAAAGCGCGTGGTGACAAAAGAAATATCCCCGTTTGAGTTTGACCACTTTGTAGTTGCACTTGCACCGAAAGTTCTTCATACAATGAAATGAAACAGTAAGTTGCAACTATATATGCTTCAGTAAATTAAAGAAAATTCAGCGTTTGATGAATTCAAGTTGAAAAGAAAGTTCCTCACGTCCGAGTTTGTTTAAGCCTTAAGCTATTTGTCATGTCATGTATATAAGCTTAGTTCTTACTGTATCGTTTTATTAAGAAAGAAAATCAATACAAAATCAGATAAGATTCTCTCTGCTTCTTCTTCAATTCTTCAATGTTCAAATTGAAATCGTTATTCAGGTCTATGGATGGATGGTTTACTCCCCAATTCCCAATTGATTTTGAGAGATATCCTCAACATCCTTTAGATCAGCCCCTCCCTGAGACAACTCAACCAGTCTCTTCTTTTTCATATCAAGTGTTTTTGAGTTTTAGAGGTGAGGATACACGCACCAATTTTACAGATCATTTGTACAAGGCTTTGTCTGATAAAGGGATCCACACCTTCATTGATCGAGAGCTTGTAAAAGGAGAAGAAATATCATCAGCCCTTGTCAAAGCAATTGAAGAATCAAGAATTTCTCTCATTGTATTCTCTGAAAACTATGCATCTTCGAGGTGGTGCTTGGATGAACTTGTCAAGATCTTTCAATGTAAACAATCAAACCAACAAATAGTTTTGCCCATTTTTTACAAGGTAGATCCCTCAGATGTGCGAAAACAAACAAGTAAATTTGGTGGCGCATTTGAAGGCCATATTGAAAGCAAATTCAAAGATAACGAGGAGAAAGTGCTCAAATGGAGGAGAGCTCTTACGGAAGCAGCAAATTTGTCTGGATGGCATTTCAAGGAGGGAGAGTATGTTTCTATCTTTATCATTTTCAAGTTTAATTTTTTTCTCTCTTCTTTCTCATTACTATTTGTTACACATTTAATTGTTACTCATTATTAAAGAAAAGTGTCCTTTTGTAAAAATATTACATTGTAGGGAGAAGATCTTTATTTTAATTTTTTTGTGTTTTTGTATTTTGGGTAACTGTAGGGCATTATGTTTAATTTAGTGTCTTGATTCTATATTTCAGGATTATCTATCTTTTTCAAGTTAACTTAATTTCTTTTTCTTTTTTAGTTTGGTTACATTTAATTGTTACTCATTAAAGAAAAATATTCTTTTGTAAAAATATACAACTGTAGGGAGAAGATCTATTTTCTTGGGTACTTTAGTGGTTGGATGTTTAAATTTGATTCATTAAATGTGTCTAATTTAAACTGGCAGTTATGAAGTTAGATTTATCGACGACATTGTCAAAGGAATTTTAAGCCGAGTACAACAAGTAAGAGATGTGGCCACATACTACAATGTGGCCAACCACCCAGTTGGAATCGATTCTGATTTACAAGATGTGAAAAAGCTTTTAGCTAGTGGCAAGAAAAGTGGCGTTTACAAGATTCGAAAGCCGACCGGGGTCTCATACATTAAACTACACGTGGAGCCCAAAGCCGACCTTTGCCCACAAGTTTAGTAGAAAATCTCACGTTTTCATAGTTTCTTAATGTTTATATTGCATTCTTTGTCTTTATATTGCATTTTTAATGTTTGCATTAATCAAAGGCATTTTCTGTTATTTTGAATGTTTTACTATTCTCTGTCAACTTTCATTCATATAGAAACAATAAACATCAATATAACCAAAGCTCCTAACTTCTGTAGGGGCTACAAAGTCGCTTCATTAAAACCTTGTCATAAAAACTCTCAAAAGAGAAAATCCGGTCAAGAAAAAAGAGTACCACAGCACCGCAATATATAATAAAACTAACCCCATTGTCTATCTTTTCCTAGTAAAGGTTGAATCCATATCGGACCCACCCCTTCCTAGAAAAGTTGATTACATTTCCTCAATCCAAATAAAGCCATAGCATGAGCCACACTGTTAGCTTCACGAGGTTGATAAACCACCTTTGTATTACCCAATTGTGAGACCCTGGAAATTTTATGGTGATTAGAAACTATTTGTAAAATTTTGGAGAAAATATTTTTGGATGTGATTAAAGAAAAGTACCATGTGTTTATGAGTGTTTATGAGTTCGTAGTATTTTTCGGAGATTTTTTTGGAGCTCGAATGAATTTTTTTGGAGAAAAGTACCATGTGTTTATGAATTTTAAAGAAAACTGCTTCGGCTGACTAGTCTATAACTAAATACCATAGAGATAGAGTCGTCAACATTGCCATTAGACCAGTCGTCAACACGCCTTCACATTGAAGGTGGTAGGAAACTGATTCGTCACACCTCATAAATCTAACCACAGCTCCACTACCAGAAAGATGAGAAGTTTCCCTAAAGGTTCCTTACCCTTCACTTCAATACGTTGTAGGTACCGTCGCATTACAAAGAAACTGCTTCGGCTGACTAGTCTATAACTAAATACCATAGAGATAGAGTCGTCAACATTGCCATTAGACCAGTCGTCAACACGCCTTCACATTGAAGGTGGTAGGAAACTGATTCGTCACGCCTCATAAATCTAACCACAGCTCCACTACCAAAAAGATGAGAAGTTGCCCTAAAGGTTCTTTACCCTTCACTTCAATACGTTGTAGGTACCGTCGCATTACAAAGAAACTGCTTCGGCTGACTAGTCTATAACTAAATACCATAGAGATAGAGTCGTCAACATTGCCATTAGACCAGTCGTCAACACGCCTTCATATTGAAGGTGGTAGGAAACTGATTCGTCAAGCCTCATAAATCTAAACACAGCACCACTACCAAAAAGATGAGAATTTGCCTCGAAGGTTCCTTACCCTTCACTTAGAAGACTTTCATCACAGTAATTAGGCACTACTTAAAGACATTGATATGCCTTTGCTTTGAATGTGTTTCTTGTTATAGCATATATTGTAGCAAAGGCACTAAAATTTCTATATATTGTAGCAAAGGCACTAAAAATACCATTCAAATCAATGGGAAAAAGGGATAGGGAGACTTAGAAGACCCCATTGAGATTACAATATCTATATAGAAAATTTCAACCTCACAAATCTTGATAATATTAATATATATGGTGAGGGCTGGTAAACAAAAGAAAGAGTTCCAACTAGTCTATGACAATATAAATATACATTTTCTCAAGTTTTCACAAACTCTGTCACCCCAAGTCCAATAGGGCTGCTGCTTGTCAATTACAGTTGGGCGGAGAAGTTGCACATCAACCTGCAATTTACACATACAATATACATATAAGTAAACTTATTATACTTTCATATGCATAATATTATTATTAAAAACATAACTAACCTCACGGTTCTCGAATACTTGGCTCATTAGCTCATGAAAACGAGCCGAAGTATTGCTCCTCCAATGTAGTATACAAGGGATGTAGGCATTCTCTTCGTGCACGACAAAATGCAGTGCAGCCAATGCTGGAAAGACCTCATAAGCCCAAATCTAGTTTGAAGAATAAAACGTCACTCACCGTAAACGAATGAAATTGAACTTAAACATGAATGGAAATTTGCTCACCTAAAGTGCAAAGGCAAATCCTTTGATGTGGTACTCTCTTGGTCTACCAGTTGCCGTTGTCTTTGCTTTCTTTTCATATATTTTTTATTTTTGCATATTTTTTGGGCACTTTTACTCGCTGGTTATCTGCACAAAGTGCCCTAAAAAATGAGGCATTTGTCTTGGCATAAGACACAACACCCCATGGATACTTCACAAACTCTTCAAGGTCTTCCGCCAATTTCAAATACCACATGTCAATGTGGACATGTTTTTCACTACCCAACAACACAAAAACAGCAAAGTATACAATTCCAAGCTTGAATACATCGTCCTCATCAGTGTAGTCGAGGAAGGCTTTTTCTAATTCCAAACGGCTGACAGTTTTATCATTGTAAAAGTAATTCCTTTTCAATGAGTAGTTCTCATAAGTTGCAATCGGAATGAAAGGAAGGTTTCCAAACCTTAGCCCTGTGACGACGCAAAATTGTTGCGCCGTGAATTGGATCACCTTATTGGCAACGATGAATTTTATCCCGTTCACTTGGGAAACTGTCTTCGGATCAGCCTTCCTCAGCAACAAGCCATGGACAATTGGCGAAGTCCAATTAAGGTCCTCAATCAGTAAGAGATGAACAAAACAACTCTCTTCAAACCTTCGTAGCTGTTGCGGACTGAATTTCTCCTTTATGGTACTCATTGACGTCTTTGTATGGGAAAAGGGACAACGTCTTTGCCTGAAACTTTTCTTCCTCAGCAATCATCAACTTAATTGGAGAAACCATATTTCCTTGCACGCCAATATTATACAAATAATTTCAAGTTGTTGAAATCTACGCAATAACAAGCAATAAACACGCAATACACAGGTATATCAAGGTGTTGAGAGCCAAAAAATCCAAGGTTAGGCCCAAATATATTCTTGGCCCAATGCGATACCTTACTGAGAAGAAACCCAATTTGCGCACGCAAAAGTCTGTCATGCACGCTCGCACGAGTCACAATCCACATGCCATGCTAAATAAACATACAATCCGTCATGCTAAGAATCGTAATGAGTCTATAAAATGCACTGACTTTACGAGCCCATGCTAATTATCCCATCAAGCATCATAGCCTTTGAGCACGAGCACGCCAATCAACATGCCATGCCAAGCGAAAAACCATTATTTTGCACCTAGCCACGCTACAAGCTTAAGTGGGCCCAAGCCACTCAAATTCCCGGGGCTTGCTGAGTGGGTTGTGGCATGGATAGTAACAAGTTTTCATGAGGCCCATTGATGAGCCGATGAATGAAAGTTTTGGGTTGCTTGGGGGCCCCAAAACTCAAGCCTATTTCTTGAGCCCAAATATGTGGGTAAGCATAAAAGAGAGAGCCCAATACCCTAAAAAATTAGCCCATCACCTTAATAAAATAGCCCACCATCTTAGGAAGTTAGCCCATTCCCTTAATGGGCTAACCTACTACCTTAGTAGGGCCCAAGCAACCAAAGAGAAGATATGTAGTCTCCAGCACTTAGTTAGGAACAAAGACTACATTAGAAGCCAAAATATCTATGTCTGTAGGCTGCTGGGAGGCTCCAGCACGTGGGCAAGAAACAAACCTCAAGGAACAACATTCAAAGAACCAATGGATATTAGCATGCGTAGGTTGCTAGGAGAAGAGGCACCCTTCGAACTAGCACTCTTACCTATTTATTTCTCCCACCAGGTCTGGCCATGGAAGAGGGAAGGAAAGAAGGTGAGGTGATAACCAAAAATGGGGGTTTCCCCACTGAAGCAGCTGCGGGAAAAGCCTTAGAGCTCCCAAAAACCTTGTCTTTGTGTGTTTGGACAGAAAAGGATTTCATAAAATAGGATGAGTCAAAGGAAGAGAAGAAAAAGGAAAGGGGAGACTTAGCAAAATGGGAGAGAAACCATTAGGGTTTCTATGGAAGGAGGAGCTTCCAGCAGCTATAAAAGGGAGCTTCCTCTACCCAGCAAAAACAACCATCCAGAGGGCGACCAAGGTTTTGTCGATCAACTGGAAATTTACTCAACACACCCCATTCTCTATCTCCATATCTCCCTCTCTTCCTTAGTCAAAATCCCCCCAAATCTCTCTCTCCCCTTTGCTCTAAACCTTTGTTTCCATAGGAAATCCAAGCTCTTTCTCTCTCTATCTCTCTAATGCTAAACTTATGAAGGCTCAACTTCCATGCCACAAGCTCCTCAAGCCGAGCTATTCTATCGCTAATCTGTCACGTTCATTTGGTTCATTGGTGAAAGGAACCGAAGGTGTTTTCTAAGGTTTTCACAAACCCTTTCAAAACTCTCTTGGAGCATGGTCTTCGAACTCAGACACAGGGGCAATCTCATTTGTTCATCCTTTACAGCAGCCCAGGACCATTTGTCAGGTTGTTGGAAGAAAAAGACCCCAATATAAATGGCGACTCTGCTAGGGACCAGGCTGTGATTCGATGGTCTGTCATATTGATAAGTTATGCGATGCAATCCTTGTTGGTGCAGTAAACCATCAAGAACACTAAAAGATAAGAAGCTTTTTGTTTCAGTGATGTGTTGGCTATTTATTATTGAGTCAATAATTGTTTCTAACATCTTTGATGTTGTTTTGCCTTCTTATGGAATATCTGTAATCAATTTGGTTTTGATATACCGCTGGAAGATCCTGTTGGATGAGATAAGGCCAATCAAGCTTTGACAAGAGTTAGATGCTAGAGGAGATCTCAACAGCACATAACCATTGCTTGTTTAAATTACAAGGGTGCTCCTCTTCCAAAGTTGCCTTTTACATGATGCAAGCAAGGAAAGTCTTATTTCTTGGTTGGCAATGAATAACGGTTTCCAAGTGTTATTTGAATATGTAGCTTCAAGTTTGGAGCACAAGCAAAACCATTTCACAATAGGCTATGGGAAATCATGCATTCTCCAGCACTGGGGTGCCAGAGACGCCCAAAACAAAAAAAACAAAAAGAAAACAAAAAAGCTCCGCAACAAGATGACTAGGGGCTTCATGCCAAGCAAATTAAAAAAGAAAAACTACTTCTCTCTTTTTTAACTATTGTTCATCTCTCCGCCATGAAGCACCAATGACCCCCGAAGGCACAAGGAAATTCTCATTGACACCACCAACCACTGCTCATTGCCAAAAGTTCGATAGACTCAGTGTTGGCGGCTACGTAAATCTACCATTACCTATGGTCAAATTGCCAAGCACCACCTAATGAAATCGCCACTACAAAAGAAACTGGGAGGTCAAGAAACTGCCATTGCCTATCCTCCATTCTTTGCAATGCGTCCACGCTGTTGTGCAACTCATCATCTTAGCACACCCAATTCGATTAGAATCTACAAAAAGATAAGATATCTCTTCCTTCAAGGATTTTATATTAAAATATTATATCTTGTGATGCCAAATATACCATCATCTCTTGATACAAGATAAGAATTTATCCTCATATCTAACAGTTTTCAAGTGCATTTACTAAATGAATATGACATAATGCCTTTACTATGTCGATACTTTAGCACTTCAAGCATCTTTTATTGGTTATTTGTTCTTCATCTTTATGCTAAGGGCAAACATGCTACCATACAACACTACCTTGTTGTCACCTTTTCGCTTACATGATTATGATCTTTGTGCATGAACTAGATAACAAGCATGATGCTATATTTTAGATTAAAAGAAACATATGCCCCTCCATGATGATCATTTTTAATTCTTATATTATTCTTATAGTATGATGCATTATCATTGTACCATATGCTACCACTCTGTGCATTATACTTTTTAATGTCTGGTTAATGTCTACCGCTCTAATAAAGTATGGTTTTATTTTATTTTAAATGCCAAAGCTATCATCCCATGGCATCATCAAAATTATTATTTTGGCTACTATAGTATTAATATATCAAAAGGTTGTTGCCTAATATTACAATTTTTCATAGGTTGCATATAGCATATGTCATGATTTTGAGACATCACACCACACTCTGGTCAGGATGCAAAAATGAAAGACATCTTCTTTCTCTTTCCGGTGCCTCTCACTGCTGGAGGAATGATGATTAAATAACCGAGGAAGTCTTACAAAAGAATTAAAGTAGTGCATCAGGGCTTTGTTTAAGGATTCTGCCAAAATTTTGGCAGCATGTACCTTGCACCTACCACAATCCAACCTATTAAAATCTCAAGCAATTCATGCATTTCATTATTTCCAACCAAGCAAAGTGTACAAAACAAGCTGAAACTCATTATCTCAATGCATTCCAAGTTACAACAGTTCACGCATTTTTGTTATTTCCAACCAAGCAAAGTGTACAAAACAAGCTGAAACTCATTATCTCAATGCATTCCAAGTTATAATAGTTCACGCATTTTCGTCATTTCTAACCAAGCAAAATGTACAAAACAAGCTGAAACTTATTATCTCAATACATTCCAAATCCCAACAGTTCATGCATAACCATACCACGTTTCAAGGTTCCAACAACATGAGCCTTAGACTATCCAAAAGAAATACAATCCCAGCAAAACAAATTGGTACACACCAAAGATCAGTACAACCTATGTTTTCAAAAAAAAAAAAAGGGTATGCAGAGATACCAATATGCAATTCTGTCATGCCTTGTCGCTGGAAGACTCTGTAGGTGCTCATGCTCAAGCTTTGATGATGGTCAGGCACATGGAGAGATTGAGGAAATTATTGAAACATTGTAGATGATCAAGGGGACTTCTCTTTTAATTGCATCCTACTTCTTGCAAGCAAGCGTAAAATTTTTTGAGATGACTTGGGGGCTCCTGCCAAGTGCAAGCCACAAGGGGGCTTCATCCTAACCCATCAAATCCATGCCAAGCAAAAGGATTTTCTCTTGCATTGGCCCAAGCAGACCATAAAAAAAAAAAATCCGCATACCTAGCCAATTTGAGAGAAGTCAAATTTTTGAGTCATTATACTTCCACAACCAAACTCAAGCTTTTGTCCCCAAAACATGCTCATAATAGCAGCCAGAGACAATACTCGAAGCTGTTGTAAATGGTACAACCCATGCTACTGTAGTTGTTACAACCCCAGGCTGCTGTAGCTATTACACCCCAACAACTATAGCTAGCACCCAAGTTGTTATGCAAATATCTTATAAGGATATATTACTAAATTTGGCTTTAATGCCTCCATCACTTGCTAAGCCTCATCATCAAAGCATTACTATCCAAGTTGGCATGCTTTCACTACAAAAAGTTTAAGGAGGTTCTGCAATAAAGTTCTTGTGGGGGGGACTCTGTACACTAGCAATATCCACCCACTGGGGCACATGTAATAAAGAGGAAATTGAGGCTTCAATTGTGAAGGTATCCAACTACACAATTATGAAGAAAATAAGCATCCTAGTCCTTGCACGAATTAGAGTTGTTGAGCAAGCAGGAGTGTGCATAACTTCTTCTAGCACCATAGACACTCATTTGACAACCATAAGATTCCCATGTTTGTCACTGCCATATCAAGAGCGTGCCATACCAGTCAAGCATGCCACATGACATTGAACCCAAGTCATGGCTGCTTCCAATAACTCTCAAGGCATGAAAGGAGAATACAACTTCATACCCATGCCACTGGAGGTTGCAAAGTCAAATTTCATACTAACTTCATCCAAGCATCATGAAGCCTTTCATGCTAACTTCATCCAAGCATTGTGAAACCTCAAGCATCAAGCTACAATAGACATGCTAGCCAAGTTATTTCATGCAAAGTGAAGCAAAATTTAAGAAAAGAAAGAAAACCAAGCAACAAGCTACAAGCTAACATGCCACGAGCTCATTGTCAAGCCTATCTACTTAACTCTCTGCATTAGTACAAGTACTTCATACAGCTACAAAAAGACAAGTATCTTGCCCTGCAAAAAGAGACTTCACAAATCAAACAAACCATGCTTCAAGCACTAACAACATGCTATTTTCCTCATCTTGTTGTGGGTCTTCTTTATTTCCAAAGTACAAACCAATAAAAACCAAATTTCCTATGTCCTTTGCTAAACCAGCAAACCTGAAATGAAGCCAAGAATCAAACTTCAATGGCCGAAAAACACAAAACTCTTGTGTTCAACCTTCCTATCCAACCTTCCTTATTCAAGCCCATCTTTTGCAGTAGGAAAACTTACGAGCTATTGCATTATGCCAAGCAGATTCACTAACCCAAGCCTCATGCCAAGCAAATTACAATATGTTGGGAAAGCAATCCAAGAATTATCAAGATCATTCAAATAGGTCCAATCCATAATAAAATGTTTCAAGCCATTTAGACACATGCTCAAACCCTTACAGCACATTGCTATAAAGCCAAAAATGATGTTTCCTTTGCAACCTTCAATCATTCACAAAACATCTTCGGTAGTTGGGTCTGCCCACTCACAATCTAACCACTCTGGCCAACCCATAGTGATGTTGCAAGGGTATTGAAGAAAAAAAAAATTAAGAGGCCGCCGGAGACATGCATTTCTTATATACAACACCTGGAAATGAGAGTGGCCTCCAAAGCTTACCCAGTGCCTATGATCAAGTCTTGGCAAGTGTTTCTAAGTGATGAAGGTAGTCGTCTCTTCTTTAGCCCATTGTGCGAGGGGAAATAGGCCATCACTCATCACAATGGTCATTATGACTTACTTATTACATGAATCCCTGCAAGAATTGCCAACAAAGAATATGCTGAAAAAGGGCAAAGAATAAAGGCAGTTCTCTGTGTTAAAGCCAAGCAATCTCCACACTAGCATGTAAGCCATATGAACTTTACCGGCCAAGCAAAGCAAGCTATCTCATGCTAAGCGAAATGCATAAAATAAAATAAAAATTCGAAGCATCATGCAATCTATTACTTGAGCTCATGACAAGCAAATTTCCCATTCCATGCTCAATCAATCATTCCAGCAGACCCTTTTTCATAAAGCAAGTGTTACAAACTAAACACTATTTACCTCATAGTAACCTTTTTCACAAAAACAAAAACAAAACAAAAAAAATCCCCTATGAGTTACACAGCATCCTTGCAGACCCATCATACACATGTTTATGTCTATCTCTATAAACCCAAAAAAATAAACAATTATCCATGACCAAGCTCTAAGCTCATAAAAAAGAAACCAATGGTGCTTTCCTCCAGCTTTCAACAGCCTCTGATCTTACGTATTAATCATGCAGTTACAAGCATACGCTCGTGATGCATATAGTTCAACAACAGTCAAAAGGGGGTCAAGAACGTAAAGCATGGCAAGTCAAGCTCATGCCAAAGGAAACGCTTAAGCAAATGTCCAAGCAACATGCAATTTACTCATGGCAAGCAAAATTCTCGTTCCATGATCAACAAGCAATTCCTATGGAAAGCAAATTCTCTCTCAAAAATGCAAAAAAAAAAAAATCAAGCGTTGCAAAATATGCATTTTGTCAATTTCTATTTCCCACAACATAAATGAAGGTCCAAGGTTAATCAAGCATGTGTTCAAAAGAAAAATGAGCCTAGGCCAAATACCAGTCTATGTCTATTCCTACAAAGCCAAAAGAAAGACTCACGATTCCAGCAAAGAAGCAGAACTATTTAACGAGAAATCAAGATAGAAATCCAAATTGCCAAGTTGCGAAATTGGTACACTTAAAGCTTCCAGCAACAGGGAATACGACGCAAACTTCCGACACCTTCCCCTACATGTGCTAGAGACGTATACACCTACATAGAAAAAGCACATCGTGCAAAGTTCAGCCTTTTCACCAGCACAAAGAGAGCCAACACATGATAAAAGGGAAGAAGAAAAATGGAGAAAAGGAAAGGATGAAGTCCATACCAGCGATTTCTTCTCGCAATTCTTTGGCACTCTTCCAGCAACTTGCAAAAGAAAGAAATCAAAAAGAGGAGAACCCCAAAACTGACGCGGGCACTTCCTTGCTAGCACCCACGCCGTGAGTACCCTTTTTGCGGCGGTAACAAAATGGGTCAAAAGGGTTTGGTGCTTGGCTGCCAAAACGAAGAGCAAAATCCATGGGTGTGAGGAACCCAACGAATCCTTCAAAAGGTCCAAGAGAAAACAAAATAAAGGGGCATACCTTGATAATCTCCCAAAGGATAGCCTCGGGTGCACCAAGAAAAGAGGGGAAATCGGAGATCTTTAGAAAGAAAACATGCACAAAGAAGGCTCTTCCAGCAACGGCAAGTGGGTTTCTTCGTATGGAGGGGGATGACGGAGTTGGGTTCGGCTCGAGCTCCCTTCCAGCAGCTGATGAGTGGTGGTTTTTGCTCAATCTCACTCTCTCTCGCTCTGAGTTCGTTGGAGGAAGGAAATAAAAGGAACAGAAGAGTGACGGAGATAAGCCTGGTCTAATGCACGAAAAGAGGCAGGAAGAGAAGAAAGAAGAAATAATAAATAAAAAGGAATAAGGAAGAAGTTGGTATCTGGGAAACCGCAAATAGCTGCTGGAGCTTATCATGACACGCCGCTATGGTGCACGTAGGAAGAGAAGGGTCATCTTGCAATTATAAATGTGATTTTTGGGTCGGTTTAATTATTCGGCCCATTCCAGCACTTATCCATGGCCTTAATAATTAAGGGGGCTAATGTTGAGGGCCAAAAAATCCAAGGTTAGGCCCAAATATATTCCCGGCCCAATGAGATACCTTACTGAGAAGAAACCAGATTTGGGCATGCAATAGTCTGTCATGCACGCTCGCACGAGTCACAATCCACGTGCCATGCTAAATAAACATACAATCCGTCATGCTAAGAATCGTAATGAGTTTATAAAATGCACTGACTCTATGAGCCCATGCTAATTATCCCATCAAGCATCATAGCCTTTGAGCATGAGCACGCCAATCAACATGCCATGCCAAGCGAAAAACCATTATTTTGCACCTAGCCACGCTACAAGCTTGAGTGGGTTGTGGCATGGATGGTAACAAGTTTTCATGAGGCCCATTAATGAGCCGAGGAATGGAAGTTTTGGGTTGCTTGGGGGCCCCAAAACTCAAGCCCATTTATTGAGCCCAAATATGAGGGTAAGCATAAAAGAGAGAGCCCAATACCCTAAAAAATTAGCCCATCACCTTAATAAAATAGCCCACCATCTTAGGAAGTTAGCCCATTCCCTTAATGGGTTAACCCACTACCTTAGGAGGGCCCAAGCAACCAAAGAGAAGATCTGTAGTCTCCAGCACTTAGTTAGGAACAAAGACTACGTTAGGAGCCAAAATATCTATGTTTGTAGGCTGCTAGAAGGCTCCAGCACGTGGGCAAGAAACAAACCTCAAGGAACAACATTCAAAGAACCAATGGATATTAGCATGCATAGGTTGCTAGGAGAAGAGGCACCCTTTGAACTAGCACTCTTACCTATTTATTTCCCACTGAAGCAGTTGCGGGAAAAGCCTTAGAGCTCCCAAAAACCTTGTCTTCGTGTGTTTGGACAGAAAAGGATTTCATAAAATAGGATGAGTCAAAGGAAGAGAAGAGAAAGGAAAGGGGAGACTTAGCAAAATGGGAGAGAAACCATTAGGGTTTCTACGGAACGAGGGGCTTCCAGCAACTATAAAAGGGAGCTTCCTCTACAAACCCTTTCAAAACTCTCTTGGGGCCTGGTCTTCGAACTCAGACACAGGGGAATCTCATATGTTCGTCCTTTATAGCAGCCCAGGCCCATTCGTTAGGCTGCTGGAAGAAAAAGACCCCAACACAAGGCAATAGGCAGGAGATATATCAGTGACAAATGTACAATATAGACAAAAGATGGAACCATATCACAGATATTAACAAGAGAGAGAATCATATCACAGATACATATTGTCAAATCCCAAAGGAACATACGATCATGAAACCAAATAAGATCAGGAAAAATAAGAAGAAGCGTACAAAGGGCGAAAGACAAAGAATAAAGATAGAAGTCCGTATTTTATAAGCAAGCAAAATCTCCTCGGGTATGTTGGTTAGCTAAACAAACTAGAAATAGGAAGGAAAATGTCAATATTCCCTAATTTACAAGTAACTCATCTCCAATGTTACGTAACATTCAATAGCCAAAACAAATGAAGAAAAATATGTGAAAATCAAATATTAGTCCTTAAAACGGATCATGGTCAAATCCCATATACACAGTACAATATATAGTTAGCATTATACATGCCTGAATGTGTTTGTAAATAAAGAACTTCTCCCTTCTTCAAACGCGCAGAAGTATAAAGAGTTTTCTTCAAACCCTTATCAGCAACAATGCTTATACTATACTTAATCTTGAAGAAATTTGAAAGAATGAACTTAGGAAGGTGCAATAATCATTGATGGATATGGAAACAAGAAGAAAGAAAAAATAAGCAGCAAAACACATGAGATGAAGTAAAAAGAAGCAATATTTCTGTCAAAGTTTAAATTTTGAAAAGACTATAATAACAAAATTCCAAATCAGGTAATAATCTTTTCTGAAAAAGGAAAAAAATAGTTCCCATGCTGCACACAATATGTTTGAGTGAAGCAATTAACATGCATTCCTAGGTTGAGGTGTTACAGACAGCACAAGATGCAATTGTGAAAAGATAAGAAGTTTTTCCTACAACAGCACTAACATTGAGATTCAAGGATTTTTCATTAGATGCCTTGAATGTCTGTAGCCCTGAAAATCAAGAGTTTTTTTATTTCTAAGAAAGAAAAGAAAACTAATATCGGATTCAAATAGAAAAGAGGTTCATTGAGGTTCATATTTAGTGGAAAGAAACCTCGTTTAACGTATATGGGGATAGAGTTCAAGAAAAACCAAAAGAATGTCTCCAGAAATGAACAAATGAGAATCAACCTAGTGTAATATAATTAACCAAAAAAAATTATTATGAATGCATAAAACATAAGTCTGTATTGTAAAATGAGGATATAACAAGGTGAGTCTTCAACAAATTATAAGTGGACAATTATTTTCAAACAATCTGACAGTTGCCAGAGAAAACTGAGGGAGTTAAGGCATGAGATGCAAACATGATAAACACCGTTAAGCACTCGGACGAACCCATGCTATAATATAATATATATTATTAGATAGTTATATAGGCTGAGAATGTCATTGCTTAGGTTAAAATATAGCACACGTCTCAAGCATCTAAAAACCAACGCTCAGCAGAATTAAAGGGTAAGAAAGATGTGGTGTACCAAGAAACCCCTAAACCCTAAACCAATTTCGAAGAAACCCCTAAACCAATTTCATAAAAACCCATAAACCCTAAACCCTAGAGAAACCCATAAACCCTAAACCAATTTCAGAGCAACCCCTAAACCCTAAAACCCTAAACCAATTTCGAAGAAACCCCTAAACCAATTTCATACAAATCCATACACCCTAAACCAAATTCACAAAAATCCCAAATTTCTAAGAAAAGGACAATAAACAGTACCTTGTGGATGTGAACCGTGGAGTTAAGCTTGGATGAACAGACACCGCTGAGGGAGGAAGACCACTACGTCGGAGAGAGAGAGAGAGAGCTGCACAAGAGAGCTAAGCGACAGAGAGAGACGGAGCCAAGAGAGTTGAGAGAGAACACAATTTTTGAAAAAGTGATATGGGTGCAATCAGTCGACAATAAAGATGTATTTATATGTGGTAGTTTTAAAATTTTGGGAAATTGGCGGCTTTGCCCCCGGCACAACTAATTTATTCAATAATATTCCCATTTTGAAATCTAATCACAAATACCCCTTATAAAAACTTCATATTGACAGTCTATTGCCCATCCTTCACTTAGTTTTTGTTTTCTTCTCAGTCGTTGCTCTTCCTCTTCTTCAAACCTCATAGAAAATCCACCTTCACGAATCTCACCTAACTCCATATCCTCTTAGTTATATCATCCATCCCCTATCTTTTCTTTTCTTCTCTCTCTCGTTCCCGCCCACGATGACAGCAACTATCACCTCCTCAAAAACCCTAACCCACATCGGCAATGACGACCTCACCCTTTCTCTTTCGACCGCCCTTCTCCACCTTCATCTCTCACTCTTTGTCACCTCTTTCGACTGTCATTCTTCCCCTCCGATTCAACAAATTTCTCAAATTTTCTTAGCTTTCCTGAAATCCATGGCATCTCAGGTACTCAGCTTTTCTGCTTTACTTTCATACCCATATGTTGTTTGGGTTTTCTTCTGCTTGTTTCAATTTCATAAATGGGTTGGAAATTTTGGTGCTTAATGTCACTTCAAGTCCCTCTAAGTCAAATTTGAGTGAGATTGTACAGAAATTTGTCGAAACATAATTGTGGGTTTAATTGAAAATTTTATCTCTCTCTTTTTAAATTAATATTTTCAGCTTGTGTAGAGAATGTTATTCAAGTAGGATTATCTCTCTTTTTCTAAATTAATATTTCTCTGTTTGTCGTAAGGAATATTATGCTTGAAGCTTGAAGCTTCTCCAGGCTACAATGATTTTGAAGTTTTTCTTTTGTTGATTGAATTTTATTACTGAGTTAGGTTTTTTTTGTCAACAATTGGAGAAACACAATTATTTGGTTCAATGGTCTCTTGGTTTTATAGGAATTGTGTGATCTAATATAAAGGAACATTTGGGGCACTTGAAAGTGTTCTGCATCTTCAAGAATCTGTTATGATATGAATTTGTTTTGTTATGTTTTGGGATGTGATTTTTGAATGAATTACATAAATTGAAATAATGAACTACTAAGTGAGCTCTTTGCATCCATAATATTGAATCAGCAATGGTGAGCTTAAGACGAAGCAAACGCTTGATATCCAGAAAGATAATAATTGAAGTTAAATGGTGAAAAGTTAGATTGTGCTTGATATCCAACACTTACTTTAATTACACTCCTATACAATGTAGAACACTTTTTGCAAAGTTAGGTTGTGCTTGTAGATGAATTGGATAATGGATAATGGGTTCACCAATTACAAGACTGCTTTGTTCATTCCACAGTCCACTTTGGAATTGGTCTCCATTTCTTATAACCTTCCTTGTTTCTCTTTCTAAAATTATGTTTCATTGTTGTAGGTTGTTGCAGGCAGATGCCATAAACCATGTCAGTTATAAGGTGAGAAAAAAGAGTTCTTTGATGACCAGGAAGAATGTACAGAGGCATTGTAGTATGACAGCCATCATCATTCAATGTTTTAGATTTAGGCCTACCTATGAGTTATTGCTAGGCTTATTGACTTAACCTTTGGTTGTTGTTGGTGTTGGTGCTTCACGAGTTTGCTATCTTTTAAAGAAGGCTATGGAAAATGCACCTTGCATATTTGTTGATGAAATTGTTGTTGCACAACAAAGAGGACCTGGGATTTTTTTGTTTTGCCATCTCTTTTACAAGGTTCATTTTTTTTTTCCATGACGATTGGACCTAGATATTTTGCTTCTAAAAAAATACTTTTACTTATATTATACATTGAAGAGAGAACATTATATACATTGTGTTTTGCCCAGCATTTCCCACATAAGATGGACTATTACAGTTTTTGTATTGCTACTATATAGCCTCATATTGCCTTAGTATTACAGTTTTTGTATTGCTACTATATAGCCTCATATTGCCTTAGTATTGCTACTATACAGCCTCCTATTGCGTTCTTATTGCCACTGTATTAATTGGTTTTTGCTATTTTTTGCATTAATTGGTTTGAGAGTCCTCCTATTTGCACAATACATAGGCAATACAAGCCATATATGTGGGCAATACCTACGCAATATAAGCCATATACAGGTGCAATACAAAGGCAATACAAGCCACAATAGTTTACATCAATTTTTCCTTAAAAAATGACACAAGCTATAAATTGGCAATAAACATACAATACAACGACAATAAAAGGCAATAAATGGTTATACACAAACAATAAACAAGAAATATACAATATACACACAATAAACACTGAATGTATATAATGTGTTTTCTCAAAAAATGATGCGACGTCTTGATGAAATCACATTCTTACACCCATAATTTCCCAATTTCCTTACTATGGAACCAATACAGTAGCAATACACAAGCAATAATACAGTAGCAGTACACAAACTTCATACTCCACCTATAAATTTATTCCAACAGACATGAGAAAAAAAAAAAAAAAGGATATACGAGGGCAATACACAAGCAATAAAGGGTTATACATGTGCAATACATATTTGTCATGTCATTTGCCAATTAAATCACTGATTCGGTTGAATTTGTATTTTTTTCTTCTTTGCGAGGGGAAATGATAAAACCATGGAAATTAGAGATTGACAAATTTCCTTCTAACTTGACTTTCATAAATTGATGAACTAACAATGTTATCTCATTATATCTTAAGATATACATAAGAAAGTGGCAACAAAAAAAAAAAAAAAAATTTACATCTCCTCATGGTCTGGAATTTTAACACAATTTATATCTATCTGCAAAATTCTAGGACATGTCCTCTTAGACCCGAATTTAAGCTGAAAGTTAGCAATTTCCCAAAAGAACGCCGCCACTTGAAAGAAGACAATCTTCCATTTGTATAAAACGGATAAAAAATGCATATTAGAAGTAAATCATTCAATCACAATGGAAACAAAAACATAACATTCAATCACAATTGAAACCAATTTCAAAATAGAAACCAATACCAAAATTCATATAGATTGTTGGCTTTTCTAAATGACCCAATTCTTCATATGGCAAGCTTTCACAAGATAGTATCATTACAAAATTAAAGTTAACATTCATGCACACAATTTCATACTACTCAATTGCAATATAAAAGTAATTATAAACATGGGTGAAGTGAATGTGTGTCCTTGCAAACGAATAAAAATACAAATCAGGAAATCAGGAAATCATCAATAGTGCATTTGGCATTGTTCAAACAGTTAAAGAAGCACAGTCTCAGAGAAGAAGAAGAGCAAGACAATGGAACTAGATAAATGCAAGAGCTGTCAACAAACCTTCAAGTTTTCCAAGAACCCTTTTCATGGCACCAACACAACATTGACATGATACCAACCTTGAGAATTGTAGACTGCACCAAAAACAGATCCAAGATTGAATTACGAAAAAATAGAGAAAACAAAGATCCAACATATGCCAACTTTACACTATCAAACGTATGTTAAAATATTGACATTCTCATAAAACAAACAAACTCTCCAATCACTTTCAAAAGAAGTAAAGGATGAGAATCTTGCATTTGTTGGTGGTGCTACTTGTTTCAAATTGTGATGTTGGTTTCTTACGGTTAAAACCCACATTACTGTTATTTCAGAGAGCATCTATGAGTTTTATATGTATTCTTACAGGTTGCTTAGAAAAGCCAGAAGTCCTAATTTGATACATCACCTAAGTGATTTCACAGACAAATCACAATCACAAAAGAGTGAATACACCATTTTCAAGGAGGTTTGCAAATCCAAGTCTCAATCACAAAACATTGTATGCATGATTTCAGAGACAAATCATAAGTACAAAACAATGTATCCAAGTCCAAGAGCTTGACAACCACAGAAAATAGTTGGTAAATTTCATTCAATCACAGAAATAGCAAACAAACCACAACAGAAACCCATTAATGTCTCATTCAAAATAATGAAAGTAATCACCCAATAATCTCAATCAATAACAAGAACCCAAAAAAAAAAAAGCAAAACCAATATTAGAACTCACCACAGTGAAGATCAAAGATGAAGGTGTCGTGGCTTTGTAGTGGAAGTCGACGACGGAGGTGGAGAGTCACCATTGTGGCTTTGTTATGGAGGCCGACGACGGAGGTGGCGAGTCATGCCTTGGCTAGGGTTCGGTTCCAAATTTGGGGTTCAATCTTGAGATTCAAATTAGCTCCTAGTTTGAAGATATAACTAAGAGGAGATTGAGTTTAGCGAGATTCTATGGTGAAAGTGGATTCATGTGAGGTTTGGCAGAAGGAAGAAGAGGAAGAGGAAGAGACTAGATAGAAGAGGAAGAAGAAGAAAAAAAATTAAGTGAAGGATGGGCAATAAGCTGTCAATAGGAAGTTTTTATAGGGGGTATTTATGATTATATTTCAAAATGAGGAGTTTTTATAGGGGGTTTTTATAGCAGCCAATTTCCTTAAAATTTTAAGGGAGGGGTGGTATTTTCAGAAAAATTTATAAAATGAGTGGCATTTTGAACTATTTCCCAAAAAAATTAGTAAAACCAAACTAGACCAGTTAAATAGTACCAATTCTGATTTCAGTTTGAGATGATTACTAGACCGAACCGAACTGTTCCTAACCCTAGTTTTTAACTTTTTAGCTAGAAACGTGAGAACCTATTCCTTCACCCCCTACTTCACGAGTTTCTCTTTCCAGAAACCCATTTTGTCTCTTCTTCCTCCTTCAACTTCTTTCTACCATAACTTTCATTCTACAACTCCAATTCTTGCGCCTTTTTCGCCATTAGGATTGTAGGAACGAGCTCTACAAGAAAGGTAAACCATTCTTGGATTTGGTTAAGTTTCGAAAATCTCCTATTTTTGAGTTAGTGACTGATTAGGCTTTAATATCTTGTTTCCAAGTGTGGTTTGGGAGAATGGTGGTCGCTAGGCAGCTCATTGAAGGTTGAGGATTACTTTGGAGCTGTTAAGGTAAGATTTGTTTACCACACTTGCTGCTGGAATTCTAAAGTACATTGATTTAAGTGAGATTGTATAAGTGATTTTAGATGTTATTTGATGACATGCTAGTACACTAGGTGAAGAATCTACCTTGGGCTGAACCTACAGAGAACTCAGAGTAATTTTTGGGTTGAAGTGGAAGTTGGGTAAGTTTCTACTTTCAAGTTTGTGGCCTTGGTAGTTGGGTGTGTTGGATAATTCTGAGTTTGATGAGGATAATAGTCATTTTTATCTTGAATTTGGGACTGTTCTGGTGTTTAAAGCTGCTTAGAACTGAATGTCAAAGAATGAGATGGATGTTGATGAAATCTGCATTTATGCAGAAATCTGAGTATGTGTTCTGTTCTGGACAGAATGACCTAGTTCGCACTTATGTTTTAAACTGGGTTTTTGATGTGTGAAAAATAGACATTTCGATGAGTATTTCAAAACTGATTTCATTCAAATTGGAGTTAAATTGGATTTTTGGCAAATTTTCAAAGTTGGCATTATTCTGCAGAAAACAGAAAACTCTGCAGCCAAGTCTGTTTTGGATTTAGTCTTTGACTGGCTTCCTTAACTCGGAATTCGATGAACTTTTGATATGTTGAAGTTTTATATGTCTACGTGTGATCTGGAAATGTTCACACCATTTTGAATCAAAATGGATTTTTAATGATTTTCCGAAGGTAAAGTGTTCCTGCCTAAATTGTTTAACAAAACTGAAGTTTCTGATTATAAGTCCAGAGCAGAATCACATGATCAGAGGCTTTCCTAAGAGATAGAATTGTCCTAAGAAATGGATATATTGGTTTAACAAACCCAAGAAGTGGAAGTGGGCTGTAAATCAAAGTGTTAATGTGAGTTGGGGTTTGATGTTGATCCTTGTTGTTTATAGGGATTTCTGACTCTCTTGGAGCTCTACTGTGACGTTTGGTTTTTACGGTTGTGTGGACACCAGGTAGGGGGTCTTCACGCCTTGGTTAGAGGTTTTCCTGTGTATATGTATGTGAATATTGGTGCGTGAGAACTCTGCATCGTGTTTGGTTGCTAGTATGCATGTTAGGGAAATGGATTTGATTATTTACAGCATGCCCTTCTTGTGATACAATTTATACTTAATTTGTGACCTGAGAGTGAAAGGAGCCGTGTGACTACCTTGGGGTTTCGATCCCCTAAACCTCCGGAGGGGCTTGTACGGATGAACTTGTACTGATGTAAAAGGTATGAGTTTATGTAAAAAGGACACTCTTGCTAACCCTTAGTGTTGTGTTGAGTTCTTAATCAGGTATGGGTAGTTGGTCTGTTGGAACCGGTCACGGAATTTGTGGTTTTTGAGGCCTCGTATTCTATCATCTTGCTTGAGCATGAAAGCTAATTTGACTCAGCCAATTGTTATTGTTGTGCATGCTTTCCTCTTATAGTGTTAACTATATTTAAGGGTTAACTGGTGATTTGCCCCCTGAAATTAAAATAAAAATAGTAAAATCTCACTTTCAATTGTGTGATTTAGTTCATTGCAATACATGCAATTGCAATAGGGGGTGCTATATGATGAACCCTCTATTGAATTGCAATAGGCTAATCATGAGATCCACATACCAATAAACAGAAGCTATTGAACTGTACCATTGCAAGTAAAATTGCAGTTTAATTTAATAGATGCCAAAATAATTCAATTTATTGAATATAGATCATTAACGAATACACTATATAGTCAAGAAGATACTTAAAAAAAAACTCAAACTAAGTTTTGTTTTTGAAAGAAGTAAAAGTTTCAACCAAGATCCGCAACGGATCTGAAAACTATATAAATCAAAGTTTATTTATTATGAAGTCCATATCAGCAGGAAAATGATTAAATCAAATATAAGTATTATCAGTAGAATGTCGTTCTTGACGAAAGAATCTTCAACCATATCACTCAGAATAATTTATGATGCATTGACATATGGCCTATGAAGTATTGTGAGAAGTTATGATGCGATTGTGGCTGCCATCTCTTTTCTTTTTTGGTTTCCCAGGGTATCCCCCGCGCGACTGCGGAGACTAAATCCCTCGAGGTACGGTCAGGCACAAAGCGGGGACCTCTCCCAACAAAGTTTGCTCTATTCGCAAGTGCCTGGGATCGAACCCAGGACCTCTTGTTTAAAGGATCCAAGCCCCTTCCACTTGGACCAACTCATGTTGGTGCCATCTCTTTTCTTTTCTTTTCCTGCAAAAAGGAGTTTAATACCCAAAAGAATCATTACATGTTCCCTCTACTATTAGCTCAACCAGATGAACTGTACAAGTGGGTTCCTTACCCTTCACTTGAACACGTTGTAGGTACCGTCGCATTACAAAGAAACTGCTTCAGCTGACTAGTCTATAACTAAATACCATAGAGATAGAGTCGTCACACCAGGTTTTAAAAACAAAAAAACAAAAAAAAACATACCACTTTGTAGTTTCCCTTGCACTGAAAACTCATCATTTCAAAGAAAGCGCGTGGTGACTAAAAAGATGTGACCGTTTGACCACTTTGTGGTTGCACTTGCACCGAAAGTTCTTCATACAATGAAATGAAACATGGTTACTAAAATATTCTTAAAATCATTTGAGCAAAAGTGAAAAAAAACAAAAGAAAAACTTTCGGTGTTTGTTTTTTCAATTTCTCCATAAGCTTTGTCTAAGAAAAGAAAGCGGTTTTAAGACAACGAGTCCAGTGAAAAAAAGTCTTGACTTATAGACAAGAGGTCTCTAATTCGAATCCATAAAATTCGTTTCAGTAATCTTTCAATTTTTTAATTTCAGAACATAAAAAACAAAATCTTTGGATAGAAAGACAATCATTTCAAAGAAAGCTGAGTCAGTGAAAAAAGAAATATCACGTTTTACCACTTTTGTAGCTGCCAATGAAAAGGTAAAGGTAGTGCCCCTCACCTTCAGTAAGTTGCAACTACATATGCTTCAGTAATTAAAGACCGCGTCAGTAAGAAAACTCAGCGTTTGACGACTTGAAGTTGAAACGAAATCTCCTCCACATGGAAGGTGGTAGGAAACTGCTTCGTCAAGCCCGCGTAAATCTAACCAGAGCGCCACTGCCATACCCAATTCTTTGAGCTTCTCCATACTTGTAATTATCTGCCTCCTATCTATGACCACTCAACCAGTCTCTTCTTCTCCTTCTTCTTCTTCTTCTTCTCCATATGATGTCTTTCTGAGTTTCAGAGGTGAGGATACACGCACCAATTTTACAGATCATTTGCACGAGGCTTTAGTCCGTAAGGGAATCCGGACCTTCATTGATCGAGAGCTTGTAAGAGGAGAAGAAATATCGCCAGCCCTTGTCAAAGCAATTGAAGAATCAAGAATTTCTCTCATTGTATTCTCTGAAAACTATGCATCTTCGAGGTGGTGCTTAGATGAACTTGTCAAGATCCTTCAATGTAAACAATCAAAGCAACAAGTAGTTTTGCCCATTTTTTACAAGCTGGATCCGTCGGATGTGCGAAAACAAACAAGTAAATTTGGTGACGCATTTGAAGGCCTTATTGAAAGCAAATTCAAAGATAACGAGGAGAAGGTGCTCATATGGAGGGACGCTCTTACAAAAACAGCAAATTTGTCCGGACATACTTTCAAGGATGGAGAGTATGTATATTTCTATCTTTATCATTTTCATGTTTAATTTTTTCTCTCTTCTTTCTCATTACTATTTGTTACACATTTAGTTGTTACTCATTATTAAATTGTAGGGAGAAGATCTTTATTTTAATTTTTTTTAATAAATATTTTCGATGTCATATTTTGAGGCCAAACTTATATATTTTAATAAGCATACAAAATACACTAATAATATATAATTAAAAAAAATTAGAAAAAGTAAAAAGACATCAAGTCTTGTGTGCTGCCACACGTGGGTGGGTACAGGATTGCCACAGCAACTGCAGAATATTGGAAATAGAGAGTATTGTATGAGTCACCACATGATTAGCTAAAGTAACATTTCTAGAAATATTACTTAAATTTATATATAAAAAATGTTTTGATGAAGATGCCCTCCACTTTTCTCAATAGAGTAATGTAATTATGTAACTCATAATATTGGAAATCGAATAAATATAAAATTACGAGTACTTTTGCATTGGAATTTCCTTTCAATTTTTCCAGCTAAAATTATAGACACAATTGCAATTGATCATTGGAACTTGATCTAGCGAGGATATGTTTGTGTTATACGATTTTGTTAATCCAAACTCTTATGCCAATGATGACGAAAATCTACCAAATTCGTTTGGTAGTTATTCTGTCACTTATTGGGTACACCTTCCACGTGCTTCTTTATATAATCATTTTTAGTAATTTTTAGGGATTATGGAGAGAAACACTCTCCATGTACTTCTCCATAAAAGTGATTATTGATCTATCAAGAATCACTCCCAAACGAGCCATCATAAAACTTAATCATTTGAAGTAGAACAAGGTAAGCCAAAGTCAACTCAGCTAGTTAACAAATAATTTCTCTATAAGAAATCATTTTGCATATCGACTTTGAAAACTGATGATATCTACTTTTTAATGTTTGCTTTAGATTGCTTTGTAGGATCTTATGTTGCTTGCTAAGTATTATATGATAATTTCGCCTTGACAAAAAAACGTGAAACTGAATAGCGTCAAGTTGAGCAACTATTACGTAGTGAGAAGTATTCTGTTATAAAAATATACAACTGTAGTGAGAAGATTTATTTTCTTGGGTACTTTTGTATTTTCGATAGCTGTAAGCAGAAAGTTCAAAATCCATATATTAATCTCTTCAAAAGGCATACAAGTAAAAATGATACATAACACAGGTTTGTGGTTAAATAACTATTACATCTTTTTTGGTCAGAACAACTATTACATACTTGAGTATGTTGTGTTCTTTTGCGTGGTTGGATTTGTTTAAATCTGATTCATTGAATGTGTGTAATTTGGTAAACTGGCAGGTATGAAACTACATTTATCAACAGCATCGTTGATGGAATCTTAAGCCAAGTACTGAGCCGCACATATTGGAATGTGGCCAAGTACCCAGTTGGAATTCAATCTCGTGTACAAGATGTGGAAAGGCATTTAGATGTTGGTGGGAATGGTCGTCGCATGGTTGGGATATGGGGGACATCTGGAATAGGCAAGACAACAATTGCAAAAGCCATATGGAATGCAATTGCACATAAATTTGAAGGAAGTTGTTTCTTGTCAAATGTTAGAGAAAATTCATTGTCAGATGGAGACTTAATCAAGCTACAGGAGGCTCTTCTTCATAAAATTCTTGGCGGTGAATGGAAAATTCATAGTGTTGATGAAGGAATTGGTGTCATAAAAAAACGGTTGAGCCATAAAAAAATTATCTTAATTCTTGATGATGTGAATCAATTGAAGCAATTAGACAATTTGGCTGGTGTTGGTTGGTTTGGTGAGGGAAGTAGAGTCATCACAACTACACAAGATAGCGGATTGCTAAAATGTCATGGAATTGATTTGATATACGAGGTCCAAAAGTTATATGGCAACCGAGCTCTTGAGCTTTTTAGTTTCAGTGCCTTCGAAACCAACAAACCTCCAAAGGATTATTTGGAACTCGCACAACGTGCACTAGAGTATGCTCAAGGCATACCACTAGCTCTAACACTTTTAGGTTCTCATCTTCGTAATAAAGACAAAGATCGTTGGCAAGATATATTAGATAGTTATGAAGGAGAACCATATACAGGTATTCAAAAAATACTTCAAAAAAGTTATGATGCCTTGGAAAATTCCATGCAACAATTTTTTCTAGACATCGCATGTTTCTTCAAGGGTGAAAATAAGGACTATGTTCTACAAATGGTAAGCAATTCTAAGAACAAGGTCTCCCGAGATTGTATTGAGGTACTCATTGAGAAGGCAATGATAACTATTGACTATGGTAGGATTCAGATGCATGACTTACTAGAAAAACTAGGCAAGGATATGGTTCACGAAGAATCCCCCAATGATCCCGGCAAGCGTAGTAGATTGTGGTTTTACGAGGATGTTGATCAAGTTCTAACGGAAAGTACAGTAAGTATCACATATGTTATTATATTCAATTTGACCAGAAAGAATACCTTATGTAACCTATATAATTTTCTTAACAAAATGTGCTTGCATTTTGGTTTGTAAAATGACTTCGTTTTTTAATGTTAATGCTTTTCTATCTTAGGGAACAAGAAATATTAAAGGCATCATGGTGAAGCTTCCAGAACCAGCTGAGATAACCTTAAATCCAGAATGCTTCCGTAATATGGTAAATCTTGAAATTTTCATAAACCGTAATGCAACTCTATGTGGGCACATTAACTATCTGCCCAACACCTTAACATTGATTGATTGGGATAGATGTCAGTTACAGTCTTTGCCACCCAATTTTCAAGGACATCGTCTTGTTGTGTTCAGTATGCCTCGCAGTCATATGAAACAATTGGATGGATTTAAGTTTAAGGTATGCATTTGAAATTATTTCCATTCATTATATATAATTTCAAATACAGTTGTTAATTTCAGAAAGAAAAAAACAAAAAAATGTTTTCTAGGTTTTTGTCTTTTGAAGCGTGTGATTAATTATTTCATGTTTTTGTGTTCTTCTCTCCCACTCTCCCAGCATTTGCCAAACCTGACATCTATGGATTTGAGGGGTTGTCAATTCTTAGAAAAAATCCCAGACTTATCCGGAATCCCAAACATAGAGTACTTGAATCTACGCGATTGCACACGGTTGGTTGAGGTCGATGATTCTGTTGGATTCCTTGATAAACTTGTTGTATTGGATCTTGTTGGATGCTTCAATCTTACAAGGTTTGCAACAACACTTAGATTGAAATCTCTTAAAGAACTTGATCTTGGTTATTGCAAAAGGCTTGAGAGTTTCCCAGAAATAGAAGTGGAGATGGAATCACTATGGAGATTGAATATGCAAGGAAGTGGCATAAGAGAATTGCATCCATCAATTGCATATCTTATTGGGCTTCGAGAATTGTATCTTTATGGATGCTTCAATCTTACAAGGTTTCCAACACTTAGATTGAAATCTCTTGAAGAACTTGATCTTAGTGATTGCAAAAGGCTTGAGAGTTTCCCAGAAATAGAAGTAGAGATGGAATCACTACGGAGATTGGATTATTGTGAGAACCTTACAATTACGGTGAACTCTCAAGTCTCATCCAGCAACTCCGAATTACAGCTGCTTCCCAACCTATTTGCATTTAGTCTCAAAGGATGCAATCTATCAAAAAGTGATTTCCTCCTGCCCCTTGATTGCTGGTCCACATTAACAGAACTTGATCTATCGGGAAACAATTTTGTCAGTCTTCCGAGATGCATTAGCAAATTTGTCAACTTGCGGAAGCTTGACTTGAGTGATTGCAAGAGTCTTCTGGAAATTCCAGAACAAGTGCTTCCACGAAGAGTAGAATTCGTATTGATGGATAACTGCACATCATTGGAAAAAATTCCAAAACTGTCTTGGGTATTGCTGGATAACTGCACATCATTGCAGAAAATTCCAGAGATCTCACCGGGGGTTGAATTGGAATTGACTTTGACCAATTGCGTTAGACTACACGGCTACGACATCACAGAAAATATTTTTCTGAATCAGGTTTCTGTTTCTTCTCCGCGTTCTTATTTCCACATTTATCTTCCAGGCGATGAAGTTCCAAAGTGGTTTAGTTGTCGTAAAGATGCAACAATAGTTAGACATTATGTGATTTCAGGAAGTGGAACGAAGAGATACGCTGCTGGATGTGAAGTTAGTTTTGAAATTCCTCCAAATTTAAAATGGGAGACGTTAAGATTGGTTCTATGTACTGTTACTCCTGGTTCTGCCAAGATTCTTCTCAATGGAAAAGTCGTCAATATGATAGATATTGTTCGATCATATGAGAGATATATTGGATTATTGGAAAGTCTTGTGTACCTCACGTCTATTCCATTATTGGATTATTGGAACTACGAGTACGAGTCCGAGTTTGAGTTTGAAGAACCACTGACTAAGCAGGGTACTACGTGTCAAGTCGTACTTGACTTCTTTGTCAAAGTGCCCACACCCGTTAAAATTCCCTGCGGGGTCCACCTATTAGGCCACCAGGTTGCTGATGTCAGTGAGACTGATGTTGTTGATCATGGGCCAACACAGTTGTTACCTGATGCGATGGCAGTGGACGATGATATTTATGATGATCAACACCAAGACTGCGAATTGCTTTCCTCGTCTTTAGCATCAAAGACTAGTCTTGGCAAGAGGCCTCGCCAGTCAGATTACATGGCACTTCACAATGATCTTCGTGCTAATGTCGTCGACATTGGTGATCATGAAGCTCAATGGCTTACCTTGTTTACAGGACCAGCAGATCACCAAAAGAAGAGGCACATTGATCTTAATGAGGAGCCAGAGTATGTAAATTCATTAAATTTTGAATGATATCTTTGCATTTTCTGGTCATATATCTGCATTTTGTGTTCAGTTCAAATTTAGCAATATTTTGCTGTGCATCTCTGGGGTATAGGTTGTAGTTTTCAGGGTGTGAGTTTTTTTTTTCTTTTTGTTTTGGTTTAAATCTTTTTTCTTAGCTCTCTATATTCGATATTAAATTTTCAGGCAATGAGGTTCCAAAGTGGTTTATGTGAACCCCACGTTTAGTTGTCGAAAGGAACCCAATTTCCGACAATGGTCTGGTAATCAAGAGGTGTTGAGGCGCCAGCAATTTCTGAGATTCCATTTTAAGTTGCATAAGGCAATACATTTCTTCTCAATTGATGCATCCAGCATTTATCCGCGGATGAACATAGCCGGATTTATCTAATGCTTTCATTCCACACATATTTTGTCTATCTCAGTCACTGGAATTGATGTATGTTGGGAGCAAAATGTAACAGATTTATCTATTTCATAATTTCCAATCAAGATTTATTGAAAATCAGACATTAATTGTAAACAGGCATCCAAATATGTCCAACATATTTCTGTTGAAAGATTATGTCTCATTATACTAGTGATTTTGCTAGTATTGGCAAGGTACAATAATCCCAGCATGTCTAAATCATGTGAAGTTGCTGCAACTCAACTACAGGATTTTTGATAATCCTGCAAAAGACACGAAATGGGATTTGGAACAATTGAAACCGCAAGATGAAAAGTTTGATGGGCAGCGATAGTATCATCCATATTTTGTAGTTTTCGAACTTCTGTCTATATTGCGAATGGATTTTGGTTCTTTGAATACCAGTTGCTGTTTGAACAGCCCTAGTAGAGCTAACATCTCCAATGGCTCCATTTACCCAAAAAGAATTTGGCTTTAGAAACTAGGAATAAGACGCCATAAATTACAACTTTATTCTTTGTTCACGAAAGTGCATTATTATTGTCATTGCATGACTGGATAGCTACTACATATGTCGAATGTTCAATTTTATCCACCAAAAATTACAAGGGGCTTCTCACGAAAGTGCATTATTATTGACAACAAAAATGAAAATTCACTTCATACAGAATTATTATAACAAGGGAGCGGTACACGGCAGTGTAAATGCAGACAAATATGCACGGCATCCATGGAGCGCTCCAAACCGCCCACATTGCCGCAAATAAAAAGCTCCCCAATGAATTGGCTCAAAACAACATATTCAAGCATCACTAACTTGGTTATATTCCTACATAGGCCACACTGTGCAACAAATACAAGCCCATACCTCATTTTTCAGCAGGAAACTAAAAGAAAATAAAACCACCCGTAGAAAAACAACTGATTCAATTATGCAAAAATTAGGTTATACTGAACAAACATGGAGCAATTTTTTATCACCCTAGACCAAAGTGAGGGTAAAACAGTAACTTCCATGACTTTACCAACCCCTACAGCAGCAAAGTTCTAGAAGATGGCACCTTGATAGCCAACTAGTGCAGCAAACTTCCATGTTCATTATATGCACCTCAGGTAGGATATCCACTTCTCTCTGAGCTGAAATTTCAAAGGCATATATTTTCAAAAGAAGAACAGACACACTTTTGTTTGAACAAGTAAGATACAAATCTACACACAAATACAAATGGTGCTTTTTTTATGAATAGATAACCGAAAATAAAAATGAGAGAAGAAAAGTTCAAACCGATTAAATACTCTTAAAATATGGAATTTATGGTTGTTTGCTTCTTAAGCAAATGGAAAATATTGTGCCCAACCCTCTCATGTTTCTATAACTACACGAAGACCCCGCTGATTCCAATCCAAGAAATTTGTACTTAAAATTATCTTTTAATCCCAATTCTTAAGAAACGAATTTTTAGAATTATGATTTGACACTGGCACTGAGCTAATATGCCCTTGTACGGGGCTTCCTTTGGGGGCCCACATGCATATGGCTCACATCTGGACGATTCCCCAGCACAATTTTCTTTACATGTGAGGAAGTGTGTTTGATGTGCATAAGCTTTATGTGTAGCTTTATGTTCATTACTACAAAATTTGAAATAGACGACGGGGGAAAACCGTCGTCTTTTTGCATTGAAAACCGTCGTTATATCCGACATCTTTTGAATGACAAACTATGATGGTGCACCATCATCTATTAAATGTAAAAACGACGCTTTTACTACAAACAGTTGTCTTGTTTATTAACTGTAAAGACAACGGTTTTTTGAAAAGAACTGTAGTCTATTATTTCTAAAGAAGGACAAGTTCAACAAGATCCATAAGATAAAGAGCACGAAGGGCCGAGAATTTCAAAAGAAAGGAGGCTAGGGTTTGGAGCTTCACAATTATCAGGAGCTTTAGGACAGAGATTGAAAAGATACGAACTAGAGGGGTTCGCAAAGGGCCACGGATTCACTTAAGTGAAATTTTTATTAGCCCGTCTTGGAAAGACGACCGTGACTTCTTTCAACTGTCGTGCTATTAAAATCAACTAATTTGAAAGACGCCGGTGACTTCTTTCAACCGTCGTGCTTTTAAAATCAACAAAGGGTTTCGGACTCCACAATAACGACGGTTATTATAACACCAGTCATGGTTTGTAATGGTTTTTTAAACCACAACGGTTTTTTCATTTTGCGTCATGTGTCGTTGTTTTATATTATTGTAGTAGTGGTTCTACATGAGGTCATTGAAATAACGAAAATTGGGAAAGTAAATGAAACTGCCCTTATATGCATCTTAAACAATTATTCCCTGACCTCATTACCAAATTTAAGAAGCATGGAAAATTCCTTCCAATCAAAGTCTAAAAAATTACAAACTTCCCAGTGATATTTGAATACGCCTATTCCTCCAAAACTGAGTTTGAGGGGTACCTTGACGGATTCATCATTTGAATATGCCTCTGCTAGGAATATTCTTCCCAAAATTTCTACATGAAGAAAAGAACTGAGAGGACAGAATGTACCTGAAGAAATACAGATGGAAGCTTTGTCTCACCAATTATACGCAAATATGACTCCACCTGCACATAATGAAGTTTAATTCTCTAACATGTCGAAACATGGAAAGCAAGGAAATGGTTTAAGCAGAAGCAAGCAATGCACAAAATGTTGTAAACATACTACTAGCATATAATCCTCAAATGTTACACTAATAGCAGTACTATAAAAAGGTGAATGCAGCACTATATCTTCTCTGCTCAATTTATCAGGGGCTGTTGAACTCAATGGCAAAAAGAACGAAAACCCTTAGCAATTTTTGCAACCCCAAAATGTTTTTCATCACAAATAACGAACATAGAGTAATGCTTCAATTCCCAATGAGGTAAACTATATTTCGAGGAAAAATCCACCTCTGAGGTCTCAAACGTTATATGCATCAAATACATCTTCTCACTCGATTGCTTATCACCACTCCCCAACAATGCCAAGATCTTCAACAATCTAATCTGCATTATCAACCTAATTCCGTTACTACATTACGTTACAACAAACAACAAATAAAGCTCATTATTTCAATTTCTCTATCATGCCAAAAACTTCCCACATGAATAAGCTCAACTTCATTGAAAGTAAGTAAAACCTGAATAGATGGCGCCGGCAACTGATGGTAATCGTAGGTCTTGGGCAACCTGCGCTCGGCGACCTGTTTGAGAATGCTGACAAAGCTGAGAATTCACATCGATGGTAATGGGATCGAACAAGGGGCAGACCGTGGCACCCATAACTCCCCGATCGTTATCACAGAGCCGCTTCTGGAAATTCGAGACCAGATGCGAAACCGAAGACTGCTATTCTGATAAAAGCGGTGAAGCGCCATGATGGCCTTCTTCCTGACAGCCTCCTTGGGATGGGCAAGCAGGTCCACGACCTGGGGCAAAACGGCAGGCACAGTCTCGTCGTTGATGAGCTTGCAAATGGCATTGAGAGCAGCGCAAACGACAAGGTAATTGTCCGACTTGAGATCCTTCTGGATGGTGTTGACGATCAAGATGATCAAATCGTGATCGTCAGAGGCCAAGCAACAAAGCAAACTACAGAGAGAGAATTCTAGTCCTAGCCAAATTGCTAGAATCAGCATAAAGGGTGTCATAGACATCGGGAGGGGAGAACATCAAGACAATGAAAACCAGGGTCCAGCTCATGGCTCATTTTAGCAAGACAAACAGCAAAAACCTTGTACCAAGGCATATCATCACAAACAAATTTTCTGGACTTAAGGTTGTGAAACAGCCAAGCATCAAAACCTGCCACAAAGCAGCTAGGAAGAGTAGAGTTAGACCCAAACTTACTCCAAATAGCTGTAGAGCAACTACAATCTTTTACTAGGTGCTCAATAGATTCAATGGGGTAACTGCAGCGAGGACAGTTAGCAGAAGAGGCAAGTCCTCTTTTGACACGTTGGGCAATAGTCAAGAGCTTGTTATGACACAGAACCCACAAAAAGGTTTTAATCTTTTGGGGGATGTGGAGCTTCCAGATAAATTCCCATTTCCGGGGGGTAAGGTCTTGCCCAAGGACAATAGAGTTATAGGCAGTTTTACCAGGGAACTCACCATTAGAGGAGAGCTTCCATATGGAAGTATCAATCCTACCTGAGTACTTAAAATCAGAGGAACAATGGGGAGACAGGCAATCCTGTAAACAGTTGACATTCCAATACCCATGCTCCATGAAGTCACTCACAGGAAGAAGAAGCATATCATCAGATAAGAAAATGGTGGCAAAATTCTGTAAAGGGCCACAACTCACCCACGTGTCAGTCCAAAACAAGATGGTATCACCAGTTCCAAACTCTCCAATTGAGACCACGAGGAAGAAGCTTAGCACCAAATAAAACACCCCTCCACACACTGGAAACACAACTAGTGTTGGGATTCATAGCAGCAATAAGATCACGTTGTCTCAAATACTTAGAATTCAAGACCTTGGGCCAAAGACCCTGATCTTTCTGAGTCAACCTCCACCCAGTTTTAGCCAACAGAGCTTGGTTCATCCATACAGTTTTCTTGATGCCCAACCCACCAAAAATCTTAGGTTGACTAACAGAATCCCAATTAACAAGATGGGTCTTACACGAATTATTAGTGTGACCGCAAAGAAAATTCCTGTTCAGCTGGTCAAGTTTGTCACAAATGGAAACAGGTAACTTAACAGTTTGCATATAATAAATGGGAATGGCAGCAGTAACAGATTGTAGGAGAGTAAGCCTACCAGCCATGGAAAGGGAATGACTCTTCCAGGCAGACAACCTTTTCTGAACCTTCTCAACAATCTCAATATAAGTGGTCTTAGTGACTTTTTTATGAATTAAAGGGACTCAATGGTATTTACCAGGACAGGCAGAGAGGGGAGATCCACTAATATTAGCAATGGATTGAGCAAGGGCATGGCAGGTATTTGGAGAAACAGAAATAACAGATTTCTCAAAGCTTACCTTCTGACCAGAGAGGTTCCAAAACTCATCCAAACATTGTTTCATCACCATAGCCTGGTTCATGGAAACTTTACTGAAAAGAATTAAGTCATTAGCAAAGAATAAGTGAGACAAAAAAGAACCACCTTGACAAATCTTCACTGGTGTCCAAAGATTATCATGGACCCTCTGATGAATAAAGTGAGAGAGCTTTTCCATACACAAAACAAATATATAAGGGGACAACGGGTCACCTTGTCTAATCCCACAAGTAGGCGTAAAGGCCTCAGTTAACTCACCATAGAGAATGCCATCATAACTATTGAAGACAATAGGATTTTGATGCACAAGTTACTTGAACAAATGGGTACGGATATAGTTCATGAAAAGTCTCTCAATGAGGATGTGCACGAGGTTCTAACTGAAAATACGGTACGTAGAATATGCATATGTATCTACACATTCTTATATTCGGTTGAGAAAAAGGCTTCAAGTAACTTTTTATATAGATTTCATATCAAAGTTTGAAGAAATTAGAATTCTAAGCAGTACTTGTATTTTTATGTATATATGACGGCTTTAATACTACAGGGGACGAATGAAGTTAAAGGCATCGTAGTACATTTTCCTAAAGATGATGATGACATACCTTTGAATGCAGACAGCTTCTCAGGCATGAAAAACCTTGAAATTGTTATAAACAAGCATGGGACTCTTTCAAGAGTTTTGGTAAAGAAAAAACTTTTGTATATTAAAAAACCAAACAAAAAAGGTGGTATATAAAAACAAGATGATGAAAAAGATGGAGGTTGGGTTTAAGAGTGGGCCTGGGAGCCCGACAAAGGGTGCTGGCGTGGAACCCAAGCGGCAGGCAAACCGGAGCGCCATCTGCTGCTCTGATAAGCCAGCGTTCTCTGCAACAACAAAGACGTGATCTTCAAATCACTCGTTGTCAGCGAGCTGAAGACCAACCTAATTACAGGCAAAGCAGCCTTGCAAACTTTGCAAAGCCACCCCTCTCACTCTCCTCGTTCTGCTGCTCTACAAGGGTTGGAAGAAGACCCACACACAATCGCGCCCAAACCCGAAAGCTTCCTGGGCCAAAGTTGCGCTTTTATATGACGCCAGTCATGCGACGACCTTTCACTCTACCCTTCCATGCCATCCCTATTGCCCCCACGTTGGGTCACAAGCCACCGTGACCTGGCTCGGCAATCGAGTCTCTTGGAACTGATAATATAAAGACCACCACATAAGCGTAATTTGTCGATGTGGGACCAAATGTGAGAATCCTACAAATGCTCGGTGAGTTGTTTTTTTTTTATCCCCCTTGAAAGAGAGAGAGTGGGTTTGTTGTCCGGATTAAGGTGGGGGCCCCAATTGCTTCCTTTGCCTATTGCTCTGGAACATGTTGTTGGTGTGGTGATAATGTTTTTCTTCAATATTTTGGCTTCGTTTTATTACGTCATATTTTTCATCTTTGGTTTTGCTGGATATAATATTTTCCAGTAGAAATGAAAAGCTTTCTTCTTTTTTTCTCATTCGCTGGAATTGGAAGACCACTATAAGGCCAAGTTTGGGATTGCTGTCATTTTTTAAAAAGTTTGCTTATGCTGTATTTTGAAAATAATTAGCTATAAAGTAAAGTAGCTCCATTTAAAAAATAATAATGCAGAAAAAACACAAAAAAAAAAAAAATTATGCACATATATCACATTGTCATTGGCAGGAATGTAGAGGTTCCTAAAGAGTAAATTTTTTTTCCATAAAGATAAGCATCAAATTTGGAAATCATAATCCCCTTCAAATTAATAAAATATGTAAAAGGTATGTCAATCAAGGCCATAACAAAATTACCTAATTGTGCATGTCTCAACTAGCTTTTAGTAAAGGGTGGTGATTTTTCCACTCTCCTTTCGCCCATTTACACTCCCTTTTCTTTTTTAATAGTTTTTACCATAACAAAAAAGGAAGTGTAAGTGGACAAAAGATGAGTGGGAACATACAATTTCTAATAAAGGGAGTGTAAGTGGATAAAAAAGGAGTGGGAAAATCAGCTCCCTATAAATAATATATAAAATATATTGGAAATTTTTTTAAAGGTAAAGTAAAACTAAGAAAACAAATAATAGGTAAATACAAGTAAAATAAATTAAGATACAAATTTTTCTTATTCACCACTTGAATTACAAATTTTTTCCATTTTTATTAATTCACCACTTAAACTACAAATTCTTTCAGTATTATATACAAATTTAATTCAATAGATTGTGTTTGATTTTTTATAAATGTACAATGTTATATTATCACTCTATCATTTTTTTTTGTTATATGTCCATGTATATTTTGGGTACCATACTATAACACTAATCGAGATTCGAACTTATTCGAACTTAACCTCTTAAATTATTTTATCCATTAATTTAATCCTCAAACTCATTATAAATATCCAATTTCAACCTTACCGTTAAATGTTTTGAATTTCATTTAATTTTTTGCTACAACCTCACATGTTTGGCATGTGAACAATTTTTAAAAGATTTAAATTACAAATTAAATTAGAATACTGAAAAATTTATAAATGAAATTGAAAACAAATCAAGAAGATAGCTAAGCAGCCATTGTTGGCAAGATGGCATCGCAGGAGGTTCTTTGTGCGAGGGAGAGGGAAAGAGTGGGTCAGAGGGGAATGCGGATGGAGTGGGCTGATTTATTTATTTATTTATTTATTTTAACAGAGTTATTTTATTTTATATAATTTTTTTATTTTGGTTTTATGTATTTTACTTTTATTTTACTTGAAATCACCCTTACTATTAACGGAAACATTGGATGAAATTTAAAAAATCTTAAACGACAAGGGCGAGTGCTAAACTGATTGATTCGAAGTTCGATTAGCATGATAATCGGCACTTTACCCCCACGAAGTTTTTGTATTGTACAGCTTGAGTGGCAATTCGTAATTACAACCTGAAAAGCAAAATTAAAATTTAAAAAAAAAATCAATTACAATTTCTCTGATTATTCACACTAGCCTCTTCGCACGCGCTTTCGTGCCTGCGAGAGGCTCTTTTTTAATTTTAAATTTATTTTAGAATTAAAAAAGATAATGGGTAGTTGTGTTCCAAAAAAATATGATCCATTATCTGATTTTTCTTTTAATTTTAATTTTTTTAATATGAAAAAAAAATGTGAATTTACCATATTAGCCTCATTTAATTAAGGCTTTTTATCACAAATGATCCTTGACGTTTACAAAATTGTCACGAATGGTCCTTGAGGTTTTTTTGTGACATTAATAGTCCTTAACGTTATGGTTTTTTGTCATAAATAGTCCATGCAGTTAGAAATTCTGTTAAGCCCTAACGTTAAAGACTATTAATGTCATAAAAAAAAACCTCGAGGACCATTCGTGATAATTTCGTAAATGTCAAGGACCATTTGTGATAAAAAAACCTTTAATTAATAATTTCAATTCTTAATGTTTGCATTAACCAAGGGCATTTTATGATATTTTGAATGTTTTACAATTCTCTGCCTTTTGCTTTATATATATAGATTATATATGCTAATGGGTTAGTGTCTTAAACGACCGAAAAAATATAGTTCAACTCTAGGTTGTTAATTCATTCATGACTAATTTGCACAGGCATGAATCTCATAGAATTCTCATTTATCGCAATGAGCTTGTAGCTCAGAAAGAGCTTATGGCTCAAATTATTAAAAACATTTACCTAAATTCGAGATTATGTTTGTGCCATATAAGAAAGATATCGTTTATCTTGATTTCATTATTGAGAGCAAAGCAGAAAAGAAATGAAAAAGGAAAATTTTCTTTTTGTTTCTCCTTGGTACAGAAACAAAATTTAAAACCTAACCATACATTAATACACAATTACTAGATAACACTAACATCAAGAACAATACAGGAAATGGACAGCTCTAAAAACATAACCAGAAATCTCTACCAACTAAGTTAGAAAGGAACAAAGAAGAAAAAGAAAAGGAATCAGTCTTGACATTGACTACAGACGTGCGGGATGAGTATGGTATGGAATTAAGACAGCTGCATGGTCATCATAGAAACAGCATCAGGTTCATGGCCATGCACTCTTAATCGATATATGCATGTATGAGAAGTGCTTCCATGGTTGGATGTGAAGTCCAACCTCACTGTGTCAACGAGGCCAGACACCGCCGAGTCCAAGATACCAAATGTCTGAGCATTGCTCTTCTCAAGGTCGTAAGTGAATTCAGCAAGACTGAACAATTTCTCTGTATCAACTTCTAGATCATCATGTGCTCGCAGCCACCCAGAGACCCTGCAATCCTTAGGAGCACTCCGTCTGTCATAAGCGACACTCTGTAAAAAAAAAAAAAAATGCGTTAGCAAATGGGGGATGTGTTCAAGGACACTATCAATCAACACAATCATAATAAACAGGAGCACAAAGATATGTTAAAAATACAAAGAGAGAGAACAATGGTGCTGAACTCAAGTCAGAATAAATATCCAGAGAAGAAATTGCCTTTCCATGTTATTTTGGTTCACATGCTACGATACTTAAGCACTGCAACAGATGCTATTAAAGCAACAAACTAGTGAAGCCATAATTATAAAACAAGCAAGAACTATTTAGTTTCTTTTCTCACTTAACAAAGGTCAAATATGAGTAATATAGATATTCGGAAATATTTAACGAAGGGGATGGAGTTGCGTCAGATGTAGATATAGACTAGGCTAAGGTATACGGTGATTTTTGTGTATATGCAAATAATCGAAAATGGAATGGGTTGATTACTTATACGGTCTAGTAAACAACAAACTTTGAGAAAGACATAAAATAAACAAAAAAATAGAATCAGAACTCATCCTAATGCTGGCTAAAAGAAAAAACCAGAAAAATGCTCACAAAGAGTGACATTGGCACATAATTATTTTGAATTTTTAACATATACAAACATAATATTTTTTCCTTCGTAACTTTTTCACATTATATGGTACTACCTCAACTAATTTTCATTACTAAGACATTATTTATTCAGAGTGAAATTGTTTTTTTCAATAATTATCCTCAGTTCAACATCTTTTATACAATGGTACTTGTTGGAATTTCCAGTTCAGTCTCCTAATATCACATGAAGCCTATAGTAAGCACCTATTGAAACCAACATATGACATCCATTAATTGTTCAGAATTTTACAGCCAAATCAAACATGCTTCCTTCAGATGTAGAGCTTGAGAGCGATCAAATAAATTTATACCAATTTGCAAATAATAAGTCCTTCGCCTGTTATGACAAGTCTTTCTACAAAATGACCTAGTTATACAACATAAGTACCCCAATTTGCCCATCAAACAAATTAGTAAACTAGGCCAAAACAAAGCAACCTAATGCATAATAGCAAATAAACAAAGCATCAAAGGTTATTATTGTCAGAAACGTGCACATACAACTCTGGCATAATTTTTTACCACATGAATATCCTAAATCCTCCACGCTAATAATACAAACCTTACTCTTGATCCAAAAATAAAAAATAAACACCAACCTTACTAAATATTCTCTATGTAAGCTGCAGCCCATAATCATATTCAGAAGAAAATGAAAGAGGGAAGGGTTCGGTGGCAACCAAGCTATCGTCCCCTTCTTTAACTAAATAAATTTCAGTTCAAGTATATCATCCGCATTGACAACTACGCAAAAACTACATAGACTTCTTAAACGAATAAGGAGACTTTCCTAGAATTATTCTACAAAAATAAGTATAATTAAGAGGACACCAGCAAAACCTTTTTGAAAAATGAGAAAAAAGACAAATCTGAAGCAAGGCCCTTCTGTTGGGCTAAAAAAGGAGTCAGTTATAGACTTCTCTGTATATCTATACATATCTGTTAAGTCAAAAATTGGCGGTTGAAGCAACATTATAAATCCCAAAACCTTCTATTGCAATGTAGTAAAAATAAAATTAACTATATCTTGAGAGCAAAATAGTAAAAAAAAGAATTGAACTTTTCTACTTTTTTTGGGAAGTACATATGTGGAGAGCAATCTCCAACTTCGTGTGGGATTCTCGGAGTGTGTGTATGCATGTATGTCTGCAAAGCGAAGCCATGATTTTGCTGGCTCCTTACTAGTTCCACAACCAAAACCTTTGAGCCAAACTAAAGGGGCTCTGATTATGTCCGTTCCTTCCTTTTCAACATTGTGACAGCATAACCACATTGATTAAATCTAAGGCAGTAAAAGCTGAGTAAGAGTAACCTAACCAGAAGAGGTAGCAAGAGAACTCAAATGAACACTACAGCACTGTAATGAAACTTGTCACATCTGGTGAGCGGTACATTAGTGCAAAAACCTTCTCTGCCTCTTGTATATCTGTCTCTTGAGTCTTAATAAAGCTTTCACACTAAGACATGCTTACTTCAATTTTAGACAAAAAACCAGCTTTTGACACAATAAAGGCTAGTAAAGTCTTCTACACGAAATCAGACAGCTCTACTTAATAAATAGTCCATTTAAAATCTCTTCACCCATGTTACCTAAAAAGTGGCCCAGAATTTCTGCAAAGTTAAGTTATTTGCAGTAATAATCCAAAAATTAACTATCTAACATGATCCACATACTCAAGAATTCTATCTCTATCTATTCTGGAATCCTGTAGCATCCACATTACTTTAACATAACAAATAACCTGGTCAGAAAAGTAAACCCTTAGAACAATCCCACATTCCTAGACCACTATGAGTTAAAATCAGCAGACCTTTGAACAATCTTAAACAATCTCCATATAAATTAACTACCATGGTACCTGATCATTAGATTCATCAACTTGAAAGTTCAAAATTAATTCTAAATATAAAGATTGATAGATTTCGAACCTTTAATTTTCAACAAAGATTAAATTTTTTTTTAAAACACAATCGAGCAATGCATCAAGAAACAAAGACAGACTAGTGAACAAGAACATCACCTTTGCAACATGTTCCAGAGTGATAGCCTCAGGAATAATTGGGGTCCGCAGCTTAATCTGGACAAACCCACTACTCCCTTTCAAGGGAAAACACTGCCCAGGCTCTCCAAAACTCGGTCTTAGCATCTTCTCGGCATCACCGTGAACCCCATTTTTGGTACTCTTCAAGAAGAACACCCAATTACTCGCTTTCTCCACCAAATATGGCTCTGAGTGCTTCGCAACGAAAGCCCCACTACTGGCCAAAGCATAATCCACCCTACCAAGCCCATCTGCCGCATGCTTCTCTATCTCCTTCTCAACAACATTCCTCGCATACGCCCTTATATCATCCAACCTAGCACCGAATTCTCCATCCTCGCCGCTCTTCGCCGTCTTCTTCAACTCCTCGTACACCCTTTCGAACTCTTGCTTAGACAACCACTCCACGCTCCTTAAATCGTCCACCGACCTCTCCAAACCTTCATTTCTCGCCTCCAATTTCCTCAAATCCCTCTCCAACGCAACCCCCTTGTCCTCGATCTTCTTCTCCACTTCTCTCCTCAACCCTCCAACCTCACTCTCGATCTTCCGGTCCACAACCTCCACTTGAACCTGAACCATCTTCGTAGTCTTCTTCATAAACGATTCAACCTCCGCAATGCGACCTTCCAACTCCGAAAACGCCATAGGAACCCCATCCCCGGACCGCAGCGCGAGTCTTCTGACAATCTGAAACAAACCCACAACCAACAGAAGAAGAATGAAGTTCTTGGCAAAGATTCGGAGGATGGTGACCCATCGAGGATTGGGATCAATGGCTACGCTTCTGCGAGAGCGACGATTGGAGGGTGGTGAAATGGTGGAATTGGGACCGGTCTTCTTGTCATAGGCCGACCGGTCGAGACCCGGTTCGCCCCGGATCGAGTGGTGGCTCAGATCCTTAGAATTACCGCCGGTTTCGGCTTTGCCGTCGGCCTTATCGGCGGAGACAAGTTCGATGTTTGTCGACTTTTTCTCGACGGCCACCACGGTACGCCGCCGAGTCGTTGTGGCCGGGTTCGCCGTTATAGATACGGTCGAAGCCGACATTTGATTGAATTTTGGGATTCGAGAAATGTTTGAATTGTAGGGCTCGGGAGACTGAAAACGAGGGAAAATGGGGAAAAAGCGGAAATGAGAAGACAAAGGAAAATTTGGGATTTTGTTTGAATTTGATTGAATAAATTGGAGATCAAGTGATTTGGAAAAAGAGGGATTTACGCGAACCGACGCGATGGTGTTTGGGCGCTTCGGTGTTTTGAATCTTCTTGTAATTTCTATACTTTTGGCAAGTTTGGATCATGAGTTTATGGATCAGTCTTTGCTCATGGGCGGCCCAGTTCTTACCTCGACAAATTTTACCCGCCACATCCACAACATGGGTTTTGGCCCAATTAATTTTCTTTCATGTTACCTGGTTTATTTGGGTAGTATTTTTAAAAGGCCAAAAACATTTTTGGTAATTAGGGTTAGGGTCGAAAATGATTTCGGTCACTATAATTTTAATTTTCAGAATTTGGTCACCACATTTGCAATAGTTAGCAAATCAAGTAAAATGTCTCAATTCCGTCAATTTCATTCATTTAAAAATATTTAATATTTAATTAAAAATAATTACTTCAATATAAAAGAGGCTGATGAATCCAATCAAAAAAGGAGGGATATTAAATAGGCTATGATGAGAGCACATCAGCTTGAACTAGAGTGTATTGGCCTAAAGAAAGAAATGGCAACTTCGGTTTTTCAAAAACAAACAACGGGTTTGGAGCATCGTCAGGTGCAAGCTTCGGCTGAGGACTTGGTGAAAAGATTTGCTCAAATGAATTCAAAGACAATGAATCTTTCTGAAGGAGATTCAAGAGATGATAGATGTTTGTGGATTGGTTGGGTTAGGGTTGCTGAGTAGGGAAGATGATGGTTCATGGTGTGTGATTTCCCTGATTCGTGGTTCATTGGAAGTTGAGGGATTTGGAATTTGATTTGCAAATTGCAGAGGGGGCTGATGGTGGAACAAGAGGAACATGGGGCTTTTATATATATATATATATATATATATATATATAGGGGGCGGATCCGTGGCACTACGTTTTTGACACAAGTTTTGACACAATTTTTGGGCCATTAGATTACTCCACTTTCAATGGTTGAGATTAAATATTACATGGCAAGTAGTTTTAATTTTTTTAAATAGACAATCATTAATTTTATTTTCTCTCTCTTAAAAATAAAAGAAAATCTTTCTCTCTCCAACCTTTTTGCTGGAAGACGTGATATCTCTTGCCTTTTTAATCTCAAATATTTATTAGGGTCTAATAAATAAAGAATCTGATCACCAAAAACTAAATGCCCAAATACAATCCCACATTCGCACGCCTCTCTCTCTCTCTCTCTCTCTCTCCTCTTTAATCTCAAATATTTATTAAAGTCTAATAAGGACTCTTTTCAGTTTATCCTTCTTCATGCACAGCGCACAGCATATACGCAGCCATGAATTCATCTTCAGTATAGTTTTTTTATGTCAAAGCAATTTCTCATATCTTAATACAATATTGCCTCATCAAAATGTTGGAGCACACACAAGATATTTCCTCCAACTCTCAGTGCGTATCTTTGGTATGTTACCTTCATCTAAGATTTTTTTTCTTTTTGTTTTTTTTTTTATCTTTGTTGTAGCTCTTCCTGTAGACAATTAGGATTGCTGAATTTTTTGTTTTGTTTTATAAATATGATGTTATATGATTGACAAACAATAATCTTTTAACGCAAGAATTATTTTTTTAAATCAGTATGAAATTTTATTCCATTATATTTCATCTTGCGTTAATATTCTGATATAGAGAGAATCATATTCTTTATTTTCATATATATCTTATTAAGTTGCATCGTTAAGAATGATTGATATGTTCAATAGGTAGAGGAGATAATTCAAGTGGAGAATGGTGAAACAAGTACTCCAAAAAAGAAAGTGACACAATTAAAAGCACCATATGCAGGGATGGTATTTAACACAATGGAAGAAGCAAGAAACTATTATGAAGAGTATGGCCGGCAAGAAGGATTCTGGATTAGAACTCGATCTTCCTCCAAGACAAGAAGGCGTTTAGATGAGGTAACGAGTAGACAATTTGTTTGTGCACATGAAGGAAAATACGTGCCCAAAAATACATCACAGAAGGCTTCAGAAGAGAATGATGAGAGAAACTTAAGTGAGATTGAGAATATGAAGAGAACGGGTAAAAATTGTTCTACGGTGAAATGTGGATGCAAAGCAAGTATGCGAATTAAGCTTGATAGATGGTCAAACAAATGGAAAGTTTCAAGTTTCCAAGACTCTCACAATCACAAGCCAGTTACACCGGAAAGAAGAATGAAAATGAAGTCAAATAGGGTTATGCCGAAAGCAGCTAAAATTCTGACTGAAACATTTCATGAAGAAAATTTGCCAATAGCAAAAGTTCCTTCAATCCTTGGTGGTCCGCATATTGGTTTTAACAATAGAGATTGTTATAACCACTTGAGAAATGTCCGACATAGACAACTGGATGGAGGTGATGCACAGTCAGTTCTTACTTACTTTAGGAAGAAGCAAGCTGAGAATCCTCAATTTTTTTATGCCATTCAATGTGATGAAAATGGAAGGGCAGCTAATTTCTTTTGGGTGGATGCTCGATCACGCATGGCGTACCACTATTTTGGAGATGTAGTCACATTTGACACAACCTATAGGACAAACAAGTATGATATGCCATTTGCACCATTCACAGGAGTAAACCACCATTTGCAATCAATACAATTTGGATGTGCACTTTTACAAGATGAGACAGAGGTGACATTTTTGTGGTTGTTTGAGACATGGCTTGAAGCCATGGGAGGACGTCATCCAGTTTCCATTATTACTGATCAAGACTTGGCAATGAAAGGAGCAATTGCCAAGATTTTTCCTAACACTCGTCATCGGTTATGCCTTTGGCATATTAAGAAGAAGTTTGCAGAAAAATTGTCACATGTCTACTTCAAGAAGTCCAAATTCAAAATTCAGATGAAGAAATGTATTCGGTCAACATACAAGATAGAGGAATTTGAAGAAAAGTGGAAGGAATTGATGAAAGAATGTGAATTGGCTAATGATGACTGGTTGAATAGTTTATATGATATACGTTCTTCTTGGGTTCCTGTTTATAATCGTGACATATTTTTTGCAGGAATGAACACTACTGGACGTAGTGAGGGTATTAATTCTTTTTTTGATGGATTCGTTACACCGACAACAAATCTTAGAGAGTTTGTTGTCAAATATGAGCAAGCATTAAAGAGGATCATGGATAGAGAAAGTGATGAAGATTTTGAATCAGAACACAAGTATCGCATTGTGAATGAAGGAGAATTCCTTTTGAAACACGCAGCGAAGTTTTACACTAGAAATGTTTTCAACAAGTTTAAGGATGAATGGAGTAAAGTTACTCTCTACAAAGTTGAAGAAATTCCATGTGACAACGAATATCATGCATACCTAGTGAAAACAAAACTTGGAGAGCATGAAGAGTTTGTGGTGAAGTTAAATTTACAAACATACAAAGGTATGTGTGAATGCCAAAATTTTGAGTTTGTTGGAATACTTTGTCGACATTTGTTGAAAGTATTTGTTCGCCTTGATATAGATACACTACCTGACCATTTTATTCTTCCAAGATGGAGACAAGAAGCAAACAAATTTAGGATAATGGATTTTAAAAGTTTGGTGACAAATGATGGTAAAGAAGAATCAGAGGCTTTACGACTTAGCCATATGTGTCATCAAGCAACAAAGTTGGCTTGCATTGCAGCATCTTCAAATGAGGCATACACAACGTTTATGGAAGCTATAAATGAATTGTCCAAGAAACTGTCAGACAATTCTACTCAGCATGCAACAATTCCTTCCTCAACAATAGGTGATCCATGTAGTACTAATATTGATTCCTCTCAATTGTTGCTTTTGGACCCTAATATCTCACAAACTAAGGGTAGAAAGAAGGACAATATTAGCGGTTCAAAAAGGATAAAAAGTGGTATTGAGTTGGCTCAAAACAAGAAGAAAAGAAAGTGTGCATTATGCAAAAAGATAGCACAACATGACAAAAGAAATTGTCCATCAAATCTGAAAAGAAGAAAGAATGAATCAACGAATCTATGTAAGTTGGTTCACTTTGTTTTTATTTTATTTTTTTATATTTCTAATAGTAAGGTCAAAAGTTTATGTTTAATTTGATTATTATGAATTTAAATTCAGGCAATGAAGAGTCAGAAGACTTGTGCCAAGATATGGAGAGTGATGACCAAGAATATTGTTAATCAGGGGGAAGCTCTTGTGTATCTCTGACGTTGTCTTGCATCAGGAATAGTCTATTATGTTCATTAAGGGGAAGCTCTTGTCTCAGTGGTGATCATTGGTCTTGTTATCTCCATATATGTGGCATTACATAGACAAATGATATGAATCTACGCTTTTTGGATTATGATATCTTGTATCAGGAATATTTACGTACTATATGATACATAATGTGTTTCAAAATTGTTCTTAATCCGTTGTTTATGGGTGTTTCATGATAGGAAAATATTGTAGATGCCCACTTAAATGATTTCAGATGACATTCTTTGTGTTCAGGAAAAAAAGGGCAAAAAATCAATGGATGGACTTTGCAATGAACTTGTGTAAAACATTTTATTCTAATTAATGAAATTAATCACTTTATTATAGTGAATAAATAATTTTTGTTTTTCATACACATATAACACGTAGACCAATGAAATCTTCCTCATCAAATAATGTTCTACAGCATATCACCTTCCATAGGTGAAATCACATCAGGAAAAAAGCTTGGGCTGTAAACTCAAGCAACTCTTTCTTCCCAGTGGCAACCACAGCAAAATCAGAAAAACAAACTTTCATAAAAGCCACCCGTGGGCAAAAATCCCAAAACTAACAACCAAACATAATACATAGGACCACAGGGGAGCAGAGTAGAACCAAGGTGTTGAGGCCATTTGAAGAAACATTCATTTTGGACAGCCCAGCAAAGACACTAGCTAGAAGAAAGAAAAAAAAACAATTCATAAACTGTAATTCCATAATCCATCAATTTCTAGAACCAACCCCAAAGAGGGAGGAGGTTGTAGCAAGTGGTGCGCCATCAAATTTTCTCCTTGTATTCTGTCCCTATTAATCGGAAAGAAAAAAAAAAACGGTAATAGTCAAAATTTTCATATATGAGAAGATTAAAATCCCTAAATCAAACCCTCAAAATAAGAAATCCTACCAACAGTTTGAAACAAATTGAAATGAATAGCTTAATCATAGATACCTAAGAAATACACTTAATCCCCTTGGACACTATTAATTCTTTAAATTCCTAATCTAAAGATCCTAGTTTAATTCCAACAAAAAAATAAAATAAAGATAAACCAAATCTGATGAAGAAAATCGAAAATTGAAATATGTACCTGTGGAGCAAAGCTTTCTTCCCAGCGAAGAAGGCAAAAATTGAGAGAGAGAGAGAGAGAATTGATGGATTATCTATTTGGGGATAGACCCTAATAAATATTTGAGATTAAAAAGGCAAGAGATATCACGTCTTCCAGCAAAAAGGTTGGAGAGAGAAAGATTTTCTTTTATTTTTAAGAGAGAGAAAATAAAATTAATGATTGTCTATTTAAAAAAATTAAAACTACTTGCCATGTAATATTTAATCTCAACCATTGAAAGTGGAGTAATCTAATGGCCCAAAAATTGTGTCAAAACTTGTGTCAAAAACGTAGTGCCACGGATCCGCCCCCATATATATATATATATATATATATATATATATATATTTAAAGTAGGGTATACCGGTGAAATACCCCCTGAACTTGTACCTCGCTTTCAATTAGCCCCCTATTCTTTTTTTTTAGAAAATTTAATATATGAACTTCTTTTTTTCGTCAATTTCCCCCCTCCGTCTAAATCCACAACATTTCATCCAATTTGCCGTTAAAAATGAGGGTAAAATGGTCATTTTATACATTAAAAATAAATAACAAATGAAAAATAAAAATAAAAACAGAAATACTCTCTCTTCTCTTTCCCTCTCTCTCTCTCTCTCTCTCTCTCTCTCTCTCTCTCTCTCTCTCTCTCTCTCTCTCTCCCTCCCCCAACGACAGACCCGACCCCCTCCCTCTGCAAAACACCCAGCCACCGCCACCGTCCAACGTAGCCAGTGCCGCCGGCACCAATCGAACGGGCCTGGACCTGCCGTCGCGCTCCGAGCCATCCCCGCCCCGAAAACCACCGTCAGCCGCCGGATTTTTTGGAACCTACAAGCTGGGTTTTCTTTTGTTTCAATTTTTAGAAATATCATCGTTGGTTTCAATTTGGGGATTTCTCTTGTTTTTCTTTGTTTTTTTGGTTGCTGGGTTTTAGGGTGCTTTGGCTGTGTTGATGGGGTTGATGTGCTGGAGGAGATAGAGCTAGGGGAGGGGGCGATGTGTTGATGGGGTTGATGTGTTGATGGGGTTTTAGGGTTCTTTGGCAGCCAGCCACCCTTTCTTCTTCCACGACGTCGTCTCGGCCCACCCCGTCCAAGCCCTCTCTGTCTCCACTCTCTTCCTCCGCCAGCCTGAACCCATCGTCCCCGCCCAATGTCTCTGATGTGCTGGAGGAGAGCGATAGGGTTGCTGGTTCAGTCTTTTTCTTCTTTCTTTTTTTTTTTTTTTTTGGGTCAAATTTTTTTTTTCAATTTTAAAAAATAATTTAACAGAAAATTGGATGAAATCTTGAGGATTTAGACGGTAGGGGGTACATTGGCGAAAAAAAATAGTTTGGTTCCTTAATTTTCTAAAAAAAAAGGATAGGGACCTAATTGAAAATTAGGTACAAGTTTAGGGGGCAAATCACTAGTATACCCTTTAAAGTATTAAATTTTATATTGAAGTAATTATTTTTTAATTAATAAAACTCACGGAATTGAGTCATTTGACCTGATTTGCTAACTGCTGCAAATGCTGTGGCAAACTTCAAAAAATTAAAATTATAGATAGTGTCCAAAATCATTTTTTACCCTAACTCCAATTATAAAAAATGTTTACTAACCTTTTAAATACAAACAATAGTTTAAACTACAAAGAAGAGGGTTTCTCATACACACACATTACCAAAGGGGTTCAAAGCCGATACCTAATTTGCAAGTTATAGTCATTTTCCACTGGGTTAGACCTCGTTGGCTATTTGGGTTGTATTAAAATAGAAAAATTGGTTGAAATAGACCTCCACACAAAACTTTATTCCAATAAAGACTTGATGACAAATTGTATTTAAAAAGACCAACACATAGAAGCAGTGCCTCATTAGTGACCCTATTCATTTCATCTCTCTAAATGACGATTGAATTGAGATAAATGGAAAAGATGGGTTGAAACTTATTGCTCGGGGCATTTCTTTTATGGTAACATCACCACGTGACGTATTCACGATATGCATAAGAATTTGAAGGATGGAATTGGTATAGGGATGAAGTTAGTTGAGTGTATTCCGCAGATTGATACATCTATGTTGAAGTTGAAAAATGAGAATGTGAAGGATGGCTTTGATTCGAAGAATTCAAACCCCCTCTCTTACACACTTATGAAGTTTAGTCATCTTCTGAATATATGTATGTATTGCATCCACGGTTTAGTTTGTTGTGTAAGTTCTTGCTTGTCTTTGATCTTAAACACTAACCTTGGTCAGACATGGCTTTGGTGAAGGTAGAGAAATCTTCTTCTCCTATGTAATCTTTTAACTCTCTCTCTAAATGGGGTGAGATATCAATATGAGTGTGTTTGACTGCTAGGGAAGGGATCTATATATATATATATATATATATATATATATATATATATGCATTGTCTAAGTATTTTGCCCATCGAAGAACACTTAACAAATCCTAATTGCACTAGGATATAATGTTTTAATCCATGTAGGACTAGGAATCCTCGAAGCTCTAGTTTTCTAATTAAACTGCACTTTAAACTAGAACAACAGATATGCTCGAAGTATGTTTCTTGATTAATATTAAATTAATTTGCAACTCCTTATGTGATTAGAAGACCATTCTAATATGGTTTAAGACAATGTAATGTCTTACATTCTCCCACTTGGTCAAATAATCACAACAGTTAATAGTATTACTCACTTTAAGGCCTTGTGAAACATAACTAAGCAAAAATCTCTACTAAGCCACTGTCAATTATGAAGAACAACATAAAACTATTGAAACTACTTGAACATTTGTTATTTCAAGGTTCTATAATTACTTTTGAGATTCTTCAAAACCACATAAGGCTTCGATCAAGATTAAAACTGTAGAATGTTCATGACCAAACTATCTGTGCTAATAGATATGTCATGCTCATTCATTGTCCCCTAAATGACTACCAAGGTCTAGTTAAAATTGAGCAAATGCCATGAATATACTATACCATCACATCTACCTTAATTGCTAGCTTTTACTGCCTTATATGTATATTCCATTATCAAACATAAACAAAATAGACTAAGCAATAAAATAACTCAATCAAAATTTCACTTTATGAATTCTCAAACTTTTTGAATATCCATCGAAACCTTTACTAGTTAATCAAAACATAAATGATAAAAACTCTAGTTAAAACAAAAACACTCCCACTGATTCAGCCACTCATATTTTCTGTTAATCCCATACTTTGAACGTGCCTGTGAAAAGCTGCATTTGGCAGCGCTTTAGTAAGAGGATCTGCAATCATCTCTGTAGTACTGATGTGTTCCAAATCAGTGTAGCCATCTCTTATCTTTTCTTTAACTATAAGAAATTTAACATCCAGAATTCTTGAAGCCTTTGTCCTTTTGTTTCCCTTTGCAAACAAAACCGCTGCACTGTTGTCATGCCATAGTTGTATAGGTCTATGTATAGATTCAACTACACTCAAGCTAGTGATAAAATTCTTTAACCACATAGCTTGAGTAGTAGCCTCATAACAGGCCAAGAATTATGCTAACATTGTAGATGCCACTGTGAGAGGTTGCTTGATACTTCTCCATGACACAACATCACCTACAAATATGAACACATACCCTAATGTTGATATGAGATCATCCTTACAACCTGCAAAATCAGCATTTGCAAAACCTTCTAATTTCAAATTGTTGCCTCTTCTGAAAACCAATTTGTAATCTTTGGTTCTCTGTAATATCTCAACACTCTCTTGCTTGCAATCCAATGAGCTTATCAATGATTTGATTGAAATCTGCCTTGCACATTAATAGGAAAGGCTATGTTAGGTATAATGCAGAGTTGTGCATACATAAGACTGCCTACTAAGGAGGTATAAGGTTCGTCACTAATCTCTATTTTCTCTTGTTCAGGCCTTGGTGCTTGTTCCTTGCTTAACTTGTCTGCTTTTGAAATAGGCATATCAATTCCACCACATCCTTGCATGTTGAATATCTGCAATACTTTTCTATATAATTCTTTTGTGATAATCCAAGAACTCCTTTCTCTCAATTCTTGCTAATTTCAATTCCCAAAACATAGGATGCTTCACCAAGATCTGTCATTTCAAAATGTTTAGACAAGAATTCTTTACATATATGTAGCATTGATAAATCTGTGCATGCTAATAAGATGTCATCCACATATAACACCAATATGATGAAACGCCTCCCACTCTTCTTCATGTAAATGCACTCATCCGATGCATTTTCTGTAAAACCATGTTGCTGAACAACTTCATCAAATTTGATATACCACTGTCTAGAAGCTTGGTTAAGACCATAAATTGATTTACATAGTTTGCATACTAGATTTTCTCCCTTCTCTTGAGTGAAACCTTCTAGTTGTTTCATATATATTTTCTCTTCTAGGTTTCCATTCAAGAATGCAGTCTTTACATCCGTTTGATGTAAGTGTAAATTGAAATGTGCTACCAAATGTCATGATTAGTCTAAATGAGTCTTTGGTTGAAATTGGTGAATAGGTTTCATTGTAATCTATCCCTTGGCAACTCGTCTTGCCTTATATCTGTCAATCTGTCCCTTAGAGTTTCTCTTGGTTTTGAAAACCCATTTGTAGCCTATAGGTTTGCAGTTTTGTGGTAGGTTCACTAGTTCCCATACACCATTTTTCTCCATAGAGCTTAATTCTGATTTCGTAGCTCCCCACCAATTTTCACTTTTCACACTAGACATTGCTTGTTTATAGTTCATGGGATCTTCAATTGATTCAAAACAGGCTCTGATTCTTATAAATAGGCATAGTAGTCATTAGGTAGTGCTCTTTTCCTTGGTCCTTGTGATCTTCTCAACTCTATGTCCATTTGTTCATGGTTTTGTTTTGTTGGTTGATTTTGATTTGTGTTGTTTGGTGGCAAACCTTGTTGGTCTTAAGTCTCTTGTTCAAGTATCAGTCGATCTCCAACTATTTCATCTTCCTGTACAGATTGCGTGTTGCTTAAGTTAAAGCTAGGTAACACCAGATTTCTGTTATTTGCATTAGAATTCACTGTGTCTCCATTTTCTGTTATAACTTCATCAAAATCAAAATTTTCTTCTTCTATTTTCTCAAATTTCAGATTCTATAAATACTGCCCTTTGAGTTTCTACAAATCTAGTTGTATTTTGAGGGTAGTAAAATCTGTAGCCCTTAATTCTTTCTAGATAACCAACAAAATAGCCACTGACTGTTCTTGAATCCAACTTTTTTTCCATAGGATTGTATAATTTTTCTTCAGCTTTACAGCCCCATACTCTGAGGTGATATAAACTTGGTTTTCTTTTAACCCAAACTTCATAAGGGATAGCATTTACACTAGGTACTCTATTCAATATATAGTTTGCAATTTTCAATGCTTCTTCCTAGAGAAAGATTGGCAATTTTGTGCAGCACATCATGCTCCTTATCATATCTTTTAAGGAGCATATGCAAGCCCAAAAGAACAAAAATTATTTTTTACTGCTTTATTCCTACAGTTTTGGGAATAAATATCTAGTTTAACACCAACATTGCTCCTAGAGATATTAATTGGATGCAGCTAATGATGGTGGTGGTGAGAGGATCGTGTGCTTGTATGTTCGTGAGATCAACCCAAGATAGCCTCTAACGTTGTCTGCTGCACTTGGAGAATATTGGCCTTAAGCTCCTTGCACATATCATGAATCTCGATGAGCTTATTATAGCAATACAAGTCAGTAATCATCATGATTCACATAATCTTCAATACGATACAATTGAAATACAATGTCGTTAACATAACCATCTTTAGGAATACAATACATTCATCAACAATATATTTGAATTAATACGAAAATAAACATTCATCAATTCTTAAATTAAAAGCTAAATATACAATAACCTTTGACTCTAAATAGAACATCATATGAAAATTTCCAATTGTTACCAATTATTTGTAGAACAAAACATGATAAAGAGAAAATGTTTGATCATATTTAGTAATCATCACTTCAACTGTTAAAAGGAATTCATTCATAACATAACTTCTGTTAAAAAGGAAAATACATAAATGGGTTTAAGACCTACAATTCGAAACAAGTAGCTGGAAAACCACAAAAGCAAAAAGAAATGGAAAATATAGTCATCCAAAATTTGATGCATCTTGCCCTACATAAGGTACAATCCCTACAGGTTGTCCTATAGGTTAAGGTTAAGGTATAATTCTTACAATCATGATATTATGAGACTAAATGTGATGACCAATACTTTTCCTCACATATACTTATTATATGTGACCAATTTTTGCTCATCCAATATATAATGGTCACAAAAACTCTTTTTTCTTGTAGTAATTGCAAGTCTCTTGGCACCAAACACGTAGTCTAATGAAGGGACTTTCCACTCATCTCCTAATTTGCTTCAGTTTGAGTTTATTTTTTTTAGTCAAATGTACTTGTTTAAAAGTGAAAGACAAAAACTTCACAATTCGTTAAGCTGAGTTCAAGGAAGAATTTGTTTAACGTAAGATGTATGGACCTCTCAATGTACTAATGGTTACACTTGTAAGAGCTGAACCTGTAGATTTTGCTTCATAATGGATTGCTTTATTGAGATCATACACAAAAGGCACTGGTGACCATACACTCAAAGAGCATCTTGAAGTGCAGAAGGCATTAAAACTAATTCTCCACTGTTACCTGTCAGTTAGCTTTGTCGCATTCCCAAAACTTCTCTATGCAAACAGATGTTGCATGATTGATAGCAAGATGGTGAGTCTTTTTTTTTTTAAAAAAAAAAAAAAAAATTTATTTACAGTTTCTAGGATTCTTGACACTTTCAGCATGTATATATAAAATTACTTGATACTTGACTTCAAGGGATAACATAACTAGAGGCTCCACTAAACTGAATTTCACCACCTTTGCTTGCTTTTCTAAACAGGGGATTTATGATTATCCAATTGAGATTCAAGCTCTTTTCTACTTTGCATTGAGATGTGCACAGGGACTGTTGGAGCTAGAACTAGATGCTAAGGAACTTCTTGATAAGTGCCTCACAGATCTACGCTTTCACATCCAAAACTATTACTGGCTTGATGTTGCATAAATAAACAACATATACCACTACAAAACCAAGAAGTATTCCCATATGTTGCTAGCAAGTTTAATATTATTCCAGATTGCTCTTACAGTTTACTTTGTTGACCAAGATTGGAGATTCTACAAAAAATTATAAATTTTTTTCCATATGCCTCCTCCACATACTTGTGTTGCATTATCTGAAAAAATCAATACATTATTAACTGAGTTGGGGATTGAGAAGAAGTTGTTTTCTATTACTTTGGACAACATTTCTGTAAATACTTCTTTTGTTGATATTTTGACAAATCAATTGAACTTTAGAGGTCATCTATTGATGAGTGGCAAGTTTTTTCAAGTGCGTTGTTATGCTCATATTTTAAACTTGATAGTCCAAGATGGACTTAAAGAAATTGATTCGTTAGTAACAAGATTCATTAATGCATCAAATAAATAACAGGTTTTGAGTGGAGGAAATAAAAGTTCTATGATTGTGTTGCACAAGTAGAGAAGGTGGGTAGCAAGAGAGGATTGAGACAAGATGTCCCAAGTAGATGGAACTCAACTTTTACCATACTTGAGAATGAACTTTTCTATCATTGTGCTTTTATTAATTTAGGGCTGACTGATTCCAATTTTAGTAGTTGTCCTTATCCCTAAGAGTGGATCCAAAAAGAGAAGATTTTCAAGTTTTGTGGGTAGTTTTATGAAGTTACATACTTATTTTTTGAGACAAAGTACCCTATATTCTTCCCTAAGGTATTCATAATCCAACACCAAATCAAGGCAGTCATGGAAGATAATAATAGTTTCATGAACAAGATGGGAACTAACATAAACATGAAATTTGAGAAGCATTAATTGATCATAGTACAGTTTAATTCTTATATAAGTTGCATTTTGTAGAGTGAACTTATACCAAATTTCATGCTAAGGATTCTAAAGAATTCAAGTGTGTTAGAGACACATTGAATTCACTATTTGATGTGTATTTGGAAGCTTTATCTCATCTTGTTAATTCAAATTATCCAATGAATGAGACTATTAGTCACACGGAAGGTGGATACGCCATTTTTTAGGTAATTTAAAATTATTTTATCTTTTATATGTATTGTTGCATATTATATATTTGCATTTACAATTATGCATAGTTCTAATATTTGTATTTCATTTTGTATGACATAGGATTTTGATAATATATAGTTACTAAGGCCATCTCCAACCATGAGGGCCAAACTCAAGTTTTTAAATTATAGCCCCAAAAACCTTCTCCAATAGGAAGGGGCCAAATTTGGTGGAGCCCACAAATCAAAAGCAACAACCCAACTTAGCTCACCCATGTGATGTGGAGCCCACCAGCCGACATCAATAGACTTGAAGAATGGATTGAGGCTGCCACGTGCTGTCATCTCCTCATGTGTCCATTGGAAACCAACGGTAGTATTTGAATGCATCAATTGTTGTTTGTTTTTTTTTGCTCTTTTGAATTGTAGTCCAACAGCACCAACGGTAATATTAGAATTGTTAATTGCTACATTATTTTTTTTTGGAATTCCAGTCCAACAGCTGGGATTGTTTTGTGCAAATCCAACAGTAAAAATGAAGATCCAACAGTTGAAAATTAAATCCAACGGTGGTCAAAATAATATTATTAATTTATGTAAACTAGATCCAACCCCAAAACTCATCCCAAACTCTATAAATAGCCATACATTTGTTAAATAATCTACCAAATTCAATATTATCCTTTTTCCCTTTGTTAATTATTTTTCCATTGTTGTTGAAGATGGCCCCAAAATCCCAAAGATTTGTGAATTGGAGACCAATGTGGTGAGTACCCATTTTATTCAAGGAGTATATTTATAATTATAATTATTTTCAATCATTAGCTTTTTTTTTCTTTTAACTTGTTCGTAGGACATGCATGCAAAAACACTTTTCTCCTTCCCACTTTCATAATTTAAACACACAACATAATTTAAATGCATAGCTCATTGTCCCTCTCCTTCGCATCTCCAAAGGTGGTTGATCAAATCATTTCGTAGACTATTATGCACATGTGGAGAACGAACCTTATTATGACACACCATGTAGTCTGAGATAGTTTGCCTATCTTAGTTTATATCGTATGTGATAGTTGGCTCAAGCTCATATAAAAGTCTTGCTCTTGTTCTTTTAGATGTTTGTGGGAAATTATCATCATCATCAAATTCTACATCTAAATCTACATCCTCATACGTCATCATGATTAAATGAACTTGTTCCTTGCGCCACATACATGCAAGGCCCTGTGACAGTTCGTTTTTCTTAAATAATGATTAAACAAAAATAATTGTTTTATATATATAGTTTTACGTAATAAATATTTATCTAATTCTATTACATATATCATATTCTTATATATATATATGTATGTAGTATATATATCTTATTCTATTTCTATTTGTATATTCATTAGTAAAATGATTCTTGAATGGGTAGTTAGGTGTCAACAAGGCATGCTAATAGCCTTATCATGACAAGACCCGCCCCGACATCCAGCTGATGCTAGGCCCACTTACTAACGATATAGCCTCCTTTCCAAATCAAGGAAAAGAGGGAAGAGACTTGTTTGTACCATATCTGACCCTCCACTCATACGGTGACACGTGGAATGGTTAGCTCTCCGAATCGCCTAAGACAAGCGATCAATCGGCATCAATTACCGATGGCTCCTAGCAGAGTCCACAATCGATACTGGCGGACGATTATGTGGAACAAAACCTCGAAGGCCCCGCCCTAAATATCCAAAGACTCGTGTCAACCTCTTAGGCTGGTTCCACACCGGTGCCATATACCTCACGAGCCTCGGCTTCCTTTGATTCAGGATCGGCATCCTAGGACGGGAAGAACCTGCGTCGAACACTCAATCGATTCTTGATCGTCCACATCACCTGTAAGTTGCACCTATCTCTATCTGTTCAGTTTTAGTGCAAACAAGACTTTCTGCCAAAATTTCGACAGAGTCTTCCCTGAAATACGGACTATACCAAATTTTTCAACATGACAAAAATGCAGTTAATAATCTCCAAACATCAACATGCACAAAGTACGTTACACACTACAAACAAATAGGCCTCCGACCTCATAACCAAACATTTTCTAAAACATTCTAGCATTTGAACTCATTTGTAAATCCATATACCCATAGCACTTAATGTAATAGCAATCAAAGAAGATCTTTCTTCTTCCAAAATTCATTTCCCCACTTAGAACAATACAAGCACAGCTCAAAATAGTTTATTTTGCGGCTGCACCTAGGTTAAATCCTAGACTACCTACGTACCCCTTTGTGAGGGATCAAGCCACACTTAGTTCTTAAAACAATAATCACGATTTCAGATGATATACAATTATTTAAAGTAAAACCAACGATTAATTTTAGATTCATCTACAACTTCAAATCCGAAAAGGCACACACTGAACACATTAAAAATTCCTTCCCTTATGTCAGTTCACCCCCACAACCATACCTTATCCAAGGCGTATGTTTCCGAACAACACTTTCCAATCCGTGACTTAAACATTCATATGATAGTTTGGCTATGACAAGTCCTACGCAGGAATCGTTTGGCTAAACCACACGGAGGAATCCTCAATAATCTTGTGGCTAGGGACGAGCCGTCCAACCGGGGGACTAGGCTCACCAGCACGCACAGCAGAATCCTCAATACTTGTGCGCCTGTGAAAAGTCCTACGCGTGCAGACTACCCCGCTAAGGGTCTACGAAACACCCCCGTCAAGGGTGTTGTCGTAGATTCAGCTGCACCAAAATGGATTCAGCTGCACCAAAATGGATTCAGCTGCATCCTCAACTTGTGATACTCGCAAGTGCACGAGCCGTTGGTAGTTTAGCATATATAAGTGCGAGGTCGATTCCACAGGGATTGGTGATTGAATGATCCAACTCAGTTTTCCCACACAAAACAGAAATGAAAACAAAAGAAGCAAAACAAGAAGAAAGAAAGTAACTAAGACAAGATGGTGTCGTTTTAGAATCCACCCTAATTGTTCTAATCATGTTATGGCAGCAAGTAAACAAATTGATTCACTCATGAAGATGCTCACAAATAAGTCCATGGTGTTTGGATCAAATTGCATGAACATCACAAGGACCCCAAGCATGGTGTTTACATTAGGAGACCTAGAAACCAAATCACATAAGTTGCTAATGGATGGAATGAAGATGATCCCCAAACCTTCCCAACAAGAGCATAATGCATAAAACCTCAGGTGATCAATCAAAGGATGCAAAAACAGCTCCATTAAAATAGTGAAGAAGAATTCATGAATGAAATCAAACTTTATAAACTCAAACCATGATACAAGACTAGCAAGATGTTTATTAAAACTAATAACATAAAAACAAAGTAAAACAAAGGAAATACAAGAAGAAAATAAAAGACAAAGGGAGGAGAAGAAGATAAGGACAGCATGCTAGAGATAGAAAAGATTCATCTCCATGGCTGCCAGGAGGCCAAAGCCTCCCAGCTGTTGCCTTCTCCCTTCTCTCCCTTTGTGACTCTCAACTTTCCCTCTCTTTGTGTACAATGGAAGTGTGAATGATGGAACTCCCTTTCTGACTCTAGAGACTCCCTATTTATAGGCACAAGGGTTAAGTGAATCAGATTATACAATTAAGTTCACTAACCACACCTATTTCACCTAACACACAATTACATTTGAAAATAATTAAACTTTTCTTTAGGCTTAGTGTTGCAGCATCCACTTCATCTTATTTTACTTCATTTGGCTGCTGCAAAATTCCACCCAAAATATAAGAAATGCATCTGCTTCACCTAACTTCCCCACAATCAATAACACATCATGCTTATGCCATTATGACCTAAGCACACATAGCTCATCCTTAGGTCAGCATGACCAGCAACTTCAAGGGCTTACGAATTGGGCTTCTCTTAAGCAAATGACGACTTTAAGCACTCAAACTTGAAGTTCAGAATGTCTTATTTCCAGCCATATGTCATTTGGGCCAATCCAAGGTCGGAGGAAGAAGTTAAGGCCGAAACAAATTGCTAACTCGTTTTGCACGCTGATAAAATCCATCCTGAGCATAGTTTTGTGTTTGCTAGGTGACGGACTCCAGATTTATCCAATGGGGCTGAATTTTGGATATGTTATAGTATACACCCATTGGAACAACTTTCATGAATAATTCTGCCTCATCCGAGCTGTGTAGGTTGCTGAAACAAAGCTTGCAATATGACGTACGAAACTGGGCTGGCAAGGGGCTGTAGCCAAAATGAGTTTGTCTTGAAGCTCTTCTTCCATTCATCCAAATGAGGCCTTAATATGCTTGAATTGCATGAATTATGCTCTTTTGCTCTCTTGGCCTACAAAACACACAAAGAGAGGCAAATAACTCAGAATTCTAAGAGACTAAGCAAAAGAAGTAAGTAAATAGGGCATGTATATGTATGAAATTATGAGCTTAACAAAGGGTGCCCAAGTTCCGATCATATCCAAACCATAACCATAGTTTCCAAGTATTCATTATCCATCCATTCCAATATTAGTATCCAAAGAGAGGGGAGGGGGGGTTACATGAGATGTCGTGTCATCGCCAAGCTCCAAAATCTATTTTCATTGACTACTATATAATAAAGATAATGTTCTCAAAATCCAATTTCCAAAACAAATCGTTTCCATATAAGCACAAATATATATAATAAAATAATACATGTACTTCCTTTTTTAACACCATATTAAAACCATAATCAAGAAAGACATCAAGACTAAATGAGCCCATTCGATTTTATAAATATTCAAAACACTATTCACATACCTAGGAAATATACAACCTCTAAAAATCCCATAAGACAAGATAATAAGATCCAAAACACCATAATCCCTTATAAATAATATTAATAGCACCAATAATAATAGTTATATTAATAAGCATTCCCATAATCACGTATTCCACCCTAAGAATTCACTAGATCAAATTAGATCACCCATGACTTCCAACATCTATTTTCAAACCAATTCCACATACATATAATATGCCAATAAGCAAACTAGACTTCATAACCCTTATCATTCACTTTCCAAGTCGACCTTTTAAAACCCGCACCGATATCCAATGTACTCACAACCCAAACACATAGACATATATTTGAGTGTAAACATGTAATCAGCATTTAATTAGGCCCATATTGATACCAAACCCTTCTATCAACCATAAGTGAATTATAATATCCATCATCAGAGTAATAATAATAACAATAATAATAATAATAATAATAATATAAACGGAAAGTCTCGTGCCGCATGGTAACGGCTGAAATTGAACCGATAACCCGCCTTTATAACCTCATTAACCAAAATACCCATTACCAAACAAATCAATTTTCCACTAATATCACTACTACACCCAATATCACCACCAAAACCAAATCAAGTTTCCAACAATACACCCTAGCCCATACTTCCTAGAAACTTAACGTGTACACACAACCTTGAAAAAGTCCTAAAGCCATTCTAGTACCTTTACAAAGGATGAGACGGTATCAAAAGACCTGTGGTCGACAGTTGGTCAAACTTCTCATTTTGGTCAACCGGGCCCATGACCTCTGATTTCCGATTCGAAAGTTTCTATGGGTTCCACAAGGCTTATTATACATGTCTTGCAAGTTTGGTATGAATCGAACGATCGGATCGCTCACGATCGCATAATCGGACAGTTACCGTTTAACCTAATCTTCGAATCATTGAATTGGGGCATCCGGGGCTCCGATTCACGATCCGCGAATTCATACATGATCCTAGAGATGCCTAGATCAACATATTTGAAAATGGAGTCAATCCAACTGTTCGAACATATTGAACCTGGATAACGCCTAATATGCGTAATCTGATCGACAATCAAAAGATAATCAAATTCAAATCCGAGCATACCGTCGTGCTCGGGACGACATAGGGAACATTTTAGAACAAAAAGGGCCACCCAAATAGTGCCCACGCGCTGCCGGAGCATGGGTGCCCAGAAAAATTCCGACAACCGACAAATCTCCAAACCGCTAGTCAAGACCTATACCTACGTGGTCAGGAAAATGAGTAGAGTAACTTTTGTTTTTGGACCATGGCCAAAAAGTGGCTAGAACTTGCTGGAATTTCGACCTGAAAACCGGCTGAAACTTTGTCTCAAAAATTTAGTTTTAAAACTTCAAAATCAATCCTAATCAACCCAACCATCAGCTAGAACACGTTGAAAGGATAAGAAAGCATACCTAGATTGACAAATTTGGTAGCCGAAATCGTCGAAAACGACGACAGAAGTTTTATATATATATATATACACTTTACTTGGGTAAAAAGTACATAAACCACCAATGGTAGCCGACCTATCCTTTATACATATAAGTTATATTATATTTGAATTAAGATTTAGTAGCAAGAAAAGTTGGAGTAACTTTTTACTACTAGTTGGCATCAGTTAAGCATAAGGTGGCAAGTTAGTTTTCATTTTATTGACACCTGCACCCACATGCAAGTATTAAAATATTAAATAGAGTAGATATTCTTCCTTGGAGGATAAGTAGGCAAGTTCTCCTTTTTGTTTAAACTTATCCATAGTTGTTGCCAATTCTCAGCACTAGTAGGAACCGACATTCTCTAAGTATAAATAGGTCCCACTATTATTGTTGAAAACACTAGATAACAACCTTGTGTAATATTAGAGGTTGCACACAAGGAGGAGAGAAAGAGAAAGAGAGAGTGGTAATAATATTCTTGGAGGAGTTAGAGGTAGGGGTTTCTTGGTGGTCTTTACGGGGATTGATTTAATTAAATTATGTGAGCACTATATTATGCGTGATATTATAATTTGATGGATGTTCTTGATATTATAATGTTCTTGATATTGGGTATTTACGGGTTGTTAATTATTTAATTAATGTTGACATGATTATACGTACATTGGTGATATTTAAATGATTACATTATTTTTATGAGATATGTGAAAAGAAGAACTATATCATGTCATGGAAATTATTTGGAGTTCTTGGATTGAGAAAATAATGGTGGAAAAGAGGGTAATGTGAGTGATCTTTTGTGTAGTTAAGTCTAACTCTTGGCAGGTACCAGGTCTCAAGGATCCCAATGTGCACGTGGTTTTTATTAGGTGATTCGGGACTGGCGACATGGAGTTAGACAAGATGACTAACAAAAGGAGAATTATGGGATGATTGAGATGAGTGTTAGTTCATATAAATGGGCATTCGGGACCAAGTGGTATTATGGGACGTGCAAGTCTGCTTGTCTAGTTATATGAATTAACGGGAGTAGATGAAGAGCATTCATGCATTAATATTATTAATGTGATATTTGGCTATGTGATTGCATGTCACTTAATTTAGTTATAGCAATCTACTGTGGTAAGGTCTCATGTCCCTACTGAGCGGTGGTTGCTCACCCCTCACCCTGTTTAATTTTTCAAATGAATTAGTGGGCAAGAAAAGGACTAAACCAGTTGAAGCTGAATTAGATGAGAGTGATAGAGCTTTATTTATTAATTGTAAAGTTGTAAGATTTTGGAGCTATTTTTATAAGAGAAGTTTATTTTAAACCCTGTTTCAGCTTTCTTTTTATTTTATTTTACTTTTATTTTCTCACGCACCGAGCGTGGGGTTTCCACCGACCCCTGGGTCCGAGCCGTGATAGGCCCCTAATAATTGCCCATTGAGCTTGAAGGATTCCAAAGGCTCTTTCAATATCCTTCCTATAAGCCTCTTATTTTTTGGCAAAGAGTCTTTTTTGGAGTATCAGGTTGGGAAATCATCTTCACCAATGTGGCCAACGAGGGTAGATCCCATCAACCAAGTAATAACCCATATTGTATACATTTCCATTGACAACATATTGGATTTGGGGAGCCACTCCATTGACTACATCATTGAACAATGGGGAACGAGCTAGGATGTTGATATCATTGTTGGATCTGGCAGCTCCAAAAAAGGCATGCCATATCTAAGTGTCATACGACGCCACAACCAATAGAACGACAGTTAGCTTATGCTTGTGGCCGGTAAACTGGCCTGCCCAAGCAGTGGGGCAATTCTTCCATTCCCAATACATGCAATCAAGACTGCCAAACATGCTTGGTGATCCTCTGTGATTAGCCTTGTGCAAGAGCTTGTAAAGGTCAGCTGGATTTGTAGATTGGAGGTACCATTGGTTATACAAGGCTTCAATAGCTGAACAAAACTTTCGTAAACATTCAAGGGCTGTAGATTCACCCAATCTACAGTACTCGTCAGTGGAGTTTGCCGAGCCCCCATATGCAAGCATTTGAAAGACGGCCGTTAGCTTATGTTATGTAGATTGAAGGAGATTGTGTGTTTGATTGGGTAGAATAATTCCTCTTAAATAGACAAAAGGATAAGGAGGAAGAAAGGAAATAATGGCAAGATGACAAAATGAAAACCCTTTTTCATGTCTGATCATAATTGAATGAAGATGAGAAAAGATGGAGAAAGATAAGGGAATCCAATAAAGGGAGATGGGCAAATATGAGCAATAGTTTAGAACATAATTGAAACAGGACAATACTAGATGGGAAAGGGTTCAGAAAATAATTAAAGAAGACAATGGGAGGTGGGCATGAGTTCAGAGCATTATTGAATGAGGATAAAGGAATCCAATGAAGTAAAAGTAAAAAACCAATATACCCAAAGTCTATGAAATAAAATGTTGTAGTCATTTTTTTAAGTGAAATTATAAAATATTTTGCATTTTGGATTTTTTTAGGTTAAAATGTTCAGAAGATTAAATCACAAATGTTGAAACAAAAATAATGTCAAGAAAAATTAACAACCAAATTTTTTTAGAGAAAAACCATTCTTAACCAATTTAATAAATCTGAGGACTCAAATTATGAGTCTACATGGTTGGAGGATAAAATATTTTGAGTCCGGACAATACATGAATAGTTGTATTTTAGAGGGTGGAAATTTGAGCTAAGCCCCAACATGGTTGGAGATGGCCTAAAATGGTCCAAGTTCAAGTGAAAAAATGAATTGCATAGGTATTTGGATGAGGAAAGACTAGATAGAAAGCAAGACATAGATGTTCTTTCTTTGTGGAAAATGGAGCATGTTCATTTGCCGATACTTTCACATTTAGCTCGTGAAGTGTTAACAATTCCTATTTCTATAGTTGCATCGGAATCCAATTTTAGTATTGGTGGAAGAGTACTAGATCAATACCATAGTTCATTACTGCCCGAAACTTTTCAAGTTTTGTTGTGTACTTGTGATTGGCCTTTTGGCAAGGGAGATAATATTTATATAATTTAAAACTAGTATTTTATTTTATGTTTTTTTAATTATGTGCATACTTTGTAACTTTTGTTTTTTCAATGCTTAGCTACAAAGGAAGGGAGTGCCACAGTGGAAAGTCTTATTGACTATATCTTCAAACTTACTTATGAATATACTGGATCAAGACAATGCTCCAATAGTGTTTCTCTTGATGATTGATGATTAATTGATATTTTATCAATAATTTTATACTTTCTCATCTATGGTTTTTTTTTTTCTAACAAGAAAATAGCACAATTGATGAAATATTGAAGTTTGGGTCATGTTTATAGATGCTACTTCATACTTGTTCTTTTTCTCCATGAGCTTTTGTTATCTCAAGCTTGATGTTTGTGTTTAAATGTTTAATACATTTTATCAACAGTTTTAGCTTTTCTTCGGAATGGTCATTATTGATCTTTTTGGGCATGTATTTCTTAGAGATGTTTTATTTCAAGATTTAAACTTCATTTTTATATTGTCTAATATGATGTGTTTGCATTTCACAATTTGTTCACAAATATATTTTATTTTCCAAATTGGTGAATCGGGTCATGTAGGCTAAAACAAATGAAACATGTTATGTAGGTTGAAGCAACCCACTATTCTTAAGGGGTAAAATGAGTCATGTCTTGTCATTTGTTATTTTAACATGTCGTGTTCGTGTTATACCCGTTAAGAAAAGCTAGTTGAAACAAATACAACAAACACGATCCGTTTGTCATGTCTACGTTGGACATAGCAAAAGACATAGAGGAAACAACGCTAAACCAACTCTAAAAAAGTTATCCACCCCTTTTGCCTCCACCACCATCTGCTTTAACATACTAGTCATTAAAAACTTCTTAACTGCAACATAAGTATTTCGCAGCTCTATAATGTATTAGTCATTCATAGATTCGATCAAATTAACTCGCCCCTCCATCCTTAATACTCATTGACTTGCTACTATGAATGTCACACCCCTAAACGAGGTTCTTAAAGTTGTCATATGTCCTAAGGCTCAAAATAGTACAACATCTAATCCTAAGACATTGTATTTCCATGCCACTTAAAATACACAAGATTTTTTTTGTAAAAATAAGAAATTGAATTTAGTAAATCATAGTACAAGTAGGCAACATAAGTTTGAATACATTAAGGACAAAAAGAAAAAGAAAAACATATATACATTCCAACATCCGCGAATAGAGTCAACAAATAGATGATGAGTTGATAAGTAACAAGCAGCGCTCGTCCCGCCTTCAGTGCATATTCTTTATATATGCTTCACCATTGCTCAAATAAAGTTGATCACTCGGGTTCATCTCCCCCCCCCCCCCCCCCCCTTCCCAAAACACCCACCCCTCGGAGGATCACCCCAGATAGGTTTGGAAATAGCATATAATGATATATATATATTGTGAAAGTCCGTCTTTCTTAAATGATAATTATTAAACAAAAATAATTGTTATATATATATATATATATACATCTTACTCTATTATATGTATTATATATTTATAAAAAATTTGAATTCCTTTTATTCACAAAGTTCTTGAACGTTTCTTGTATTCAAATGGTTTTAATGATTTTCTTTAGATTTTCTTTTAAAATTTTAGTAGAGGTGAATTTGTTCATGGCTATCTAAATGGTGTAGAGATTGATATTGGCAAAAGCTTTACATGCAAAAGTTTGACGTGTAAGTTAGTTATGCTAAAGCTTTTCTATTTGAGATTGATTACTCAACAAGTGTCATTCCATTTGATGACTAATTCTTTTAGTATGTGAGCTGGTGGTGTTGAGGAAAAACTTGGAGCAAAAGTTATCAATTGAAGTGCATCCACCAATTAAAACCCATTGCCATGCCGCCTTAGTATTCACTATAAATAGAGGTCATTGCCTTTGATTTTGAAAACACAGGACGATTGCCAAAGAGAAGACAAAAAAATTAAAGTGAGAAAGAGAGATAGAAAAGAAGAGAAAGCAAGTAGTGATCAAATTCTCAGGAGAAGTTAGAGGTCGTAGCTTGTGTGTTTTCTTAACTTGGAGCTAGCTTTGGAAACGAGGTAGGGGTTTCTTGGGGGCATTTTGCAGAGATTGATTTAATTAAATTTTGTGAACAATATATTATGCGTGATATGATTATTTGATTAATATTCTTGTTACAATTGAATGTTTTTCTTGGAATGTTTATGTGTTCTTGACTAGTTGAACAATGTTGGTACATTGGTGATATTTTGAATAGTTACATAGTTGTGAAATACATGGGATATGTGAAAGGAATACTTATATCATGTCATGGAAATTGGTTGGAATTGTTGGATTGAGAAAATAATGGTGGAAAAGAGGGTAATGGAAATAGTCTTTTATGTAGTTGAGTCTAACTCTTAGCAGGTACCAGGTCTCAGGGATCCCACAATGCACAAGATTTTTATTGGGTGATTCGGGACCGGCGAAAGGAAGTTAGACAAGATGACTAACAAAATGGGAATTATGGGAAGGTTGAAATGGGTGTTAGTTCATATAAATGGGCATTCGGGACCAAGTGGTATAAACATGGTATGTGATCGGTGTATAATTACATATCATTTTGTACCATTCTAACTTATGATTTGGTTATATTTTTGAGTTAAACTTGTGCTTTTAATAAGTTTTATATTTGTTTCAGTGTAATAAGCTTGAGACTCACTAAATGCATTTTGGAGACAAATTAGCTCAAAACGGTGTCTGCAGATCAGTCAACTTCACGGATTAGACTGTACTTACTCAAGAAGAACCAGATAATGAGTCATACATCATTGGAAAGATACGGAAGTCTATTTTCTGTAGAATTTTACGGTTCATGATTACGAGTCTTCTAGAGAAAGTTATACAAGTTTTGGTAACTTAAGGTCAAATTCGGCAGCATCTGCGTTACTGGCCCAAAAATAACATTTGAAGGCCTTCCCGATTTTTCCTTGAGTTGGGCTGCATATGCTTGGAAAGATAAGACAAAGAGCTTGAAGATCCATATTTTTTCAGATTTTTCAGATTGGATGAACAAGCCCAAAACGAGCCCACAAACTGACTACAATGCATTGTCATGCATGACATAAGCATGAGCTAATTATTTTTGGTGGGGAAATTAGGTAAAGTTGGTGAAGTGAGTGTGGTTAGTGAACTCAATTGTATATTCAGAACTTCACCTCCCCTAGGCCTATAAATTGTGAGATTTCCAAACTTGTAAAAACACCCCAAGGGGGGGAGCTCTCAAACACTTCTCTAGAGATCCCTTCCCTTCTCTCCTTCTAATTCTCTTAGTTTCCCTTTCTAGTTTTCAATTGTTGTAATGAAATATTTGTGCTGAAATTCTCCTTAAGTTTTTCTTAGTTCCACTTTACTTTTCATTATGTAAATTCTTTTCTTTAGTTTCAAGTTTGATTGGTTTCCAAGTTTCAATTATGGTTTTTGTTCTTATTCATTATGCTTATAAGTCAATATGCTAGTTTGAATGATTGATCACCATTTAGGCTTGCATGTTAGCTACCTTGGTTTGAATTAAGAGTAGACGCCATGCTTTAATTCGAATTGAACTATGAATAGGAAGAGTGTGTATAGAATTCGACAATCTGGATTAGATACGTACTTGGTTATTTAAAATGTTCTTCTATGCTTAATGGATTCATAATGCTTAATTTTAGGTTAGACAACAAATGATCAAATTAGGGAATTAGGAATACAAGGTTAGGGCCAGACACCATGGCTTAATCATACATTAGCTAGAATCAATCCGTTAATCTAATTGAACTTGGGAACTTATCTGCGTGAGTTAGTTATTTTCTTTCTTTCTTGTTTTATTTATTTCCTTTCTTTTTCATTTATGTTTTGTGTAGGGAAATGAATTGGATCATTCAATCACCAATCCTCGTGGGATTGACCTCGCACTTACATATGCTATACTACCAAACGGCTCGTGCACTTGCGAGTATCACAAGTTGAGGATGCAGCTGAATCCATTTTGGTGCAGCTGAAATCTACGCAATAGTATGGGACGTGCAGGTCTGCTTGTCCAGTTATATGAATTAACGGGATTAGTTGAAGTGCATTCATGCATTATTATTATTATTAATGTGCTATTTGGATGTGTGATTATTTGTCACCTAATTTAATTATATCAATTTCATGTAAAAAGGTTTATGTCCTTACTGAGCTGTGGTTTCGCTCACCCCCTAATAGATTTTGCAGGTACCGAACCTGAAATCTAAAGCTTGTGATGATTTTGGCATATTTATAAGAATGTATTGTGTACATAGCTTGTGGATAAATAATGAGTTACTCTTTTAGTAAACTCTTTAGTAGTTCTGGCTTGTAAAATAATGTAACTATTTCAAGCTTTCAGATGTTGTTGTTTCGAATATTCTATGTGAAATATTTACTTTATTTATTTAAATGTTTCTTCACATTTTAGTTATAGTTTTTATAAAATTCTACAATTAAGGTGTGAATCACGTCTTAATCCAAGGTTACGTAAACCCGTGGGTTGGGACGTGACATATATGTATATATCGGTTAGGATTTTGGGACACATATTTTTGTCACATCTCGACACACTTCTTTATTAACCATTAAAGTGCTTTTAATGGCTGAGATTGCGTCTATAATACATTATTATTTTATTTTCTAAACAATTAATACACGTCTTGGAGTTAACATTTCAAACTTTAAAAAATTTCTTTCTCTCTTCAATATATATCATCTTTGTTCCTCACGGCCACTCTGCCCCTCCTCCCCCAAACACACTTCATCTTCTTCTCTAGGTAAACTCTCTTCACTCCATAAAATTTCCCTTAAATTTCAATATGGTGATTCATTATGTGGCTCACAAACGATTTTGCGTTGTTAACACTTCAAGTCTTCAAGAAAAAAAAAACAAAGAAAGAAACTTGGAGTCTTTGTTTATGTACGTAGGGGAAGAAGATTGGAAATCTTAAAAATTCACTATCTCATCTAGCTCTACATACAAATTTCTATTTTTTCTTTCCTTTTAGCTACTCTTTTTGTTTAGATTTTGACAAATCTCATTTATCTAAAAAAATTAGTTAATGTACTGGGTTTCTCCTTGTTTTGATTAAAGTTGCATGCAATGGTCTCATAGTCACTCTTCAACTCAATTAAGGGATGATGTGAGAGCCGTTCAACAGGTATTGGCCTAATAGATAATTGTCCACTGACCACCTAAACTTGGTCATGAATCATGATCATTAACAATATAATCAAATCACAAATATGGGAGTTTAAACATGTCGAGTTTGATTTTAAAATTGTTTCAGATTTTTCGGTGGGTGGGTTCCGAAGACAAAGAGGTGAAAGAGAAGGAAGAGTGAGAGAGAAAGAAGGGATGAGATTATTGTCATTTTCTTCATCTTCAATATCTGGTGCTTAATTTATTCATAATTTTAGCTTTCTTTTTCAAATTAGAGGTTTAGAAGAAGAGAGGGTGAGGAGATAGAGTTTATAAAGAAAGAGAACAATGGGGAGTGCAAAAGAGGGAGACTATGTCTTGTTTAATGTGCAATGAGTTAATTCTATTACTAAAATAGTGAAATCATTTTGTTGTCAAATACATTTCAACCGTTGAGAAAGTGTGTCAAAATGTGTGATTTTTTGTGCGTCCCCTGATGCCACACTTTTTGACACACTTGTCCATCCCGATTAGGGCATTAGATATTGAAGATGAGCAAAATGACAAGGAATCTGAATCCATCTTCAAAGCAATTTATATATTAAAGACGAACAAAATGACATAAATTTCAGCATTTCTCCATCACCCTTCTTTCTCCTTCCCCTCTTTGCTGTCGTAACCCATCAGAAAATCCCGAAGTAATTTTAAATCCGAACTGTGCATGTCCAAAGACTCATTGTTTTAATTTGATTGTATGTTTCATGACCACAAAAAGAAATGATTTCATAGTCTTTGCCAGTTATGGATTGAAGACTTGTGGAAAGAAGAGAGAAAAATGAGATAGAGTAGAGAAAGAAAGTGAGAAATAAGGTAGCCGTGTAGAGTACTTGTAGAATTAACCATGAGATGTGGTGTGGTGGTAGCTCACCTCATTCCTTAACCATGTGGTTGGGGGTTCGATCCCCGCCCATGGGAATGGAGCGCATTTCGTGGCCAGCTGTTTACCTCCCTTGGAGAGCTCCCGCGGCGAAAGGGATTAGTCACTGCTGTCGGCGGTGGACACCCTTGGATCTCATCCAAAAAAGAGTACTTGTAGAATTTGTCAAACAAAGTAGGGCAAATATTCAGTTATGCTAAGATATGCTCATATTATTATTCTTCTCCAATATGAAAGTATTTATACAAGTACAAAGATGTGTTAACCCTAAATAAAATAGGAAATATATCTAAATTACAATGGGAAGTAAATCTCTATTACAATAGGACTAAATAATAATTGATAAGTAACCAAAATTCTAATGAAATAAGGAACCAAAATCCTAACTAAGTAAGGACTCGCCAATAGAATTCTATGTAAAATTATCTCTTGTAATTATCTGCATTATCTTTCTAGAGTTCTAATTGTATATGATCTCTTGTATTGCCTCATTATATAATTATTATATCATTACATCATGCATATATCTAAATCATGGAGGTAGTTTTATATCTTCGCTCTTTGTTGCTATTCTTTTATCATATGGGCTCACAAGCCAATAACAATGGTAATCTGGTGGTGGTGGGGAAAGGCTACGGTCGGATGGGGGGGAGGACCCTGGTTCGGGAGGGGGAGAAGGGTGTGCAGTTGTTGGGTTTTTTATTTTTATTTTTTCTGGGTTCTAAAGTGTTTTTAAGAGAAATAAGAAAGGGGAGGTGTGGGTGATGGCGGTAGAGAAGGGAACGGTGGGGACGAAGAAACCATAGCGAAGCTACCAGGGGAAGGAAGACAATGAAGAAGGGATGAATAAAATAATTTAATAAATTAAAAGAGGAGAGAGAGAGAGAGGGAGAAAGAGTTCACATAATTAAATGTATTTGTGTTTTCAATAAACTTTTAATAAAATAATAAAATAAATACTTTCCTCTTAAATGTTGAATGATTTTCAACCCTTAGATGATAATTCATCCAAAAGTTAAAAATGTTATATGTCCCCCGATCCTGACCCTATTATATATATAAGAAAATGATGCACACCAAAAAACAATGTTGTGTCTACAAAACTAAATATATAGGATACATGAACATTGTTATCTTGTATTGAGACGTGTGTATATGAACATTTAAACAGAAACATACATTACCTCAACCTCACAATGAACAAATAAGCAAACTTTCACCCAAGTTTTGTTCTTGTAGCCCATATTCTTGAAATCCAAAATTCCTTAAAATGATATATCCTGTTAGAATCAATGACTCAATGTTCAGTTCATAATTGTATATCATTTTGTACCCTTCTAGCTTATGATTTGGTTATGTTTTTGAGTTAAACTTGTGCTTTTAATCTATTTTGTGTTTGTCATTCAGTTCATTGAGCTCTAGGTACCACTTGAGGCATTTGAAGTAAAATGGTGAAAACAATGTGTAAAAACTGAGGACTGAGTTACAAATTCATTTCGGACTTATCTCTTTCATCCGAGCTTGGATTGGGCCAAATTACATGTGGTTGGAAAGAGGAGATTCTGAACTACATGATAGACTGCTCAAACGTATCAATTGATGAAGCCAAGCCCAATCCGTGGTCCCATCAAATTACACCATGCTCAAGATTGCAGCTGCCAGCTGATGAGCCTTGTCACCTCCTTTAAGCCATGTGCCTCACCCCCAGCTGTAACTGACTTTGGCAGCAAAAGAAGACCACATGGGTTGGTAGCAAAAGAAGACCACATGGGTTGGCAGCAAAAGGCAGCCACAACTGATCACCTTTGAACCCATGTGAAGAAAGCTTGAGGTGCAGCAGCAAAAGATGAAGGATGATGTGGGAATTCATCATGATGTTCCTCCCTCTTAACCCTATAAATAGAGAAGTCTTCAAGCTTCAAAGAAACACACACATCCACCCCATACACTCTAGGTACACAGCCAGATACTCTAAACTGCCCCAAATCACCAAAACAGCTCCAGAAAACCTCCCTTCCATTTCCTACGAATTTCCTCTCTCTCAACCATCACCACTCACTCAAACTCATCCCAAATCACCTCCATATCCTTCATACATCCTTCTAGACGTGGAGAAGCTCTTGAAGAAGCATCAGACACCACAAGAACTTCAGAAAAGGGTTTCTCTACTCTTATGGCATTCATTATGTTTTCCCATTTCTGTTTTAGTTTCTTTTCCATTATGAGTAGCTAAATCCATAACTAGGGTTTCGATGTAACCTAACATGAATATTCTGGGTTTATAAGTTTGAAGTTTGGAGTTTCAAGTTTGATTCATGATTCATGTTCTTATTCATTATGCTTATAAGTTAACATGCTTGTTTGAATGATTGATCACCATCAGAACTTGTTTGTTAGCTATCTTGGTTTGAATTAAGAGTAGACACCATGCTTTAATTCGAATTGAACTATGAACAGGAAGAGTATGTATGGACATTCGACAACAGGGATTAGATACATGCTTGGTTGTTTAAATTGTTCTTCTATGCTTAATGGGTTCCTAATGCTTAATTTTAGATTAGACAACAAATGATCAAATTAGGGAATTAGGAACACAAGGTTAGGACCAGAAACCATGGCCTAATCATACTTTAGCTAGAATCAATCTTTGAATCTGAATTAGACTTGTCACTTAACTCCTTATAACCCAGAATTGAATTGTTATGGTGAATCGAATGCCCTAGTCTCCAAATCCGTTTTCCAGCCCTTCAAAATCACTCTTCGTTACACTTGTTTATTTGCTTTCATTTGCAATTTCAGTTTGCTCACTTATTTTCACAATCACAATCACTCTCACTTTAAATTCTGTTTTATACTTAACTTCCTAACTTCTTGAATTCGGTAATCTAAGTACATAACTAATTTGAACTTCTCAGTCTTCGTGGGTACGACCTCGTACTTGTCTTGCTATATTACTAATTGCCCCGTACAATTGCGAGTTAACATAATATTAACAACACTCAAGCATTGACAAAAATATCACTATCTGACACATTGGAAAAAGGGTAAGTGGACGAGAATGAAAGAATATAACTATAGGGGAGATTAATGTCATTTGACAATTATTTTTATTTTTATTTCTGTCACAAGCCTATCTCTTAGCAACATATTGTCTGCTTTGGGCCCCGCACAAACAGATTTGTTCTTGAGCCCTCAAGCCCAAAACACATCGTACTAAGGGAGATGAATTCTGCACATATAAGGCACTTTACTTAACCTCACCCAAACAATGTAGGACTGTGGCACCACTCCGGGTAGTCATAATCCACCCCATTGGAGATCTGACGTCCTCGTCGGCACACTTTCGGTTGGGTCAAGAACTAATATCAAATTGTCACAGCCTACTATCTTAGATATTGTCGCTTTGGACCCTGCCCACATAAATTTTTTCTTGGGCCCTCAAGCCAAAAACGCGTCTTACTAAGCGAGATCAACTCTACACATAAGGCACTTTACCTAACTTCACCCAAGTAATGTGAGATTGTGGCACCACTTTTGATCGTCACAATATCAAATTTTAAAAGGTTGATAAACTTTATTTTATTTGCTTGTATATGTGACATTAATGAATACACACGGTGCAACATAAAAGTCAAATAAAGAGAAAAAAGGGTCCACATTCGCAGCGTAAGCAAGAAGAAGAATTGAAAAAGGTGAAGAGAGGATCGAGGTAGGAGTTACATTTTTTTGTGTGGTTACTTTGCTATTTTTATTTAGATTTTGTTTTTATTGTTTTAAAAGTTAATAAATTCTATATTGTTTTCTGTTTATGTTGTATTAATGAATCCAAATAACATAGAAGAGAAGTCCAAATAAGAATTTAAAAAAAAAAAAAGATTTTCTATTTAAACCTCGCACTTCTCTTTGTTCACCCTAATACTTAAATCATTAAGCTGTAAGTTTTATTATTGTGTAAAAAGACAAAAAAAAGTCATCCAACTTAATACTTAACCCTAGTACATCTATACACACACCCCACACACCCCATCACTCCTACATTAAGTTTTAGAAAAGTACAAACTCCTCTACATCGTATTGCCAGATTACTGTTCTCCCTAAGATCAACACGATTTCCTCCTTCCATATGGGTAGCTCCTCTACCTCCCAACTTCATACTTGTTGCCACCACTCGATACCACATTTTTAAATTGTCCAAAATTACTGTAACAGTGCCTGATATGAGGTCTATATCTTACAAAGAGTCCATGGAACAGGAGTTTGCTGTCCACCTAACAAACGAAAGGAAGTCCATTTTGATTGTATACCACGCACATTCTGATCAACAAAAATGTATATACAAATAGGATATAAAGTAGGGAAGTTGACATAGTTTTGCTAACACGTAGCAGTAAAGCTATCCCACAACCAAAAAGCATTCTCTTGAAACCCAATTAAGAAGTACAAACTTACCTTTCTTCTGAAATTGCATTATGTGAGTGATGAAGGATCTCTTTATTATTGTGTATTGGGTTAATACACATTCTTGAAGGCATTACAAAAGTTCTCATGTGCATAACGGAGGAGGGTAGCTTGTGGGGTTTAAATAGAAAATTTCTTTTATTTCTTATTTTTTCAGCTTGGGTGTATTTAAGGATAGTTTGGGAAGATATTGGGGTTTTCTTAGAAATTGTGAAAATTTAAATTAAAAGTTGGGGTGAACTTAGAACATGGGGTGAACAAAGAAAAGTGTGAGGTTTAAATAGAAAATCACCAAAAAAAAGGATGGACATTTAACGGTCAGACTGACAGATTATCTAACGGCTATTGATTTTGAAAAATGATAGATAAAATTTATAATTTAATAAAAAATAAATTATAATCAATTAAAAATAAGCCCCACAATCTTTCTTTCTTCCTTTGTGAAAATAGACCTTACATGGAGAGGGCTTAACACTAAGAATTTTGGACATCATATAACGATAGTTACTTACTTGTGTAGTGTTGCAGGCGCGCGCAAGGATAGAGTCAACATGCATTGAGACATCATAATTATTTAATTTATTCAATTTCTTATTTTTATAAACCCCAAGATATTTAAAAATAAATAAATGCCTTGAAAGAGCTTTGTTGTGTAGTCTCTGAAAATAAAACACAAGAAAGGTCTCAAAATTACAAATAGGCAAAATAGCATGGAGTGCCACGTGTCCACTGTCTGCTGCATTTCAATTTTTAATTTTATTTTGTGCCTACAAAGCATATATCCCACTTCAACAGCGTTTCACTATTGGACAAAACTCTCGTTAGTTGGGTTCACTCCATACACTCTTGCTCCCCTGCCTGCCTGCCCACGCTTATTTGTGTAGACATCTCTACACACACCAAAAAGAAAATTAAAATATTACAATTAAAAATAAATAAAACTTCCACATTAATTATAAGTGCCAATAATACAAATATTATTACCCTCATTAAAATCCTCCTACTTATTTCAGAAAATCTAACACAATGAATTTAATATGCTTATTAAAATTAGAGCTTTTTTAAATACAAATGATGGTCTAAACTATAAGAATGATGATGTTTCTCACACACACAATACCAAAGTGTGGTGGGAGTTCGATCCTGAGACCACTATCTGCAAGTTAAAGCGCTTTTTCACTGGACTAAACTCAGTTAGCTATTAAATTATGATTTTAAAAGACTAAAACTTTACTATCATTATGAAGAAATTAATAAACAATTTGAATTATTAATTGGTTGCATACAAGTGGACCAAACAAATTGGGAAGTCCATAATGAACCCATGAGGGCGCAGGCAGAGGACTGTCTACCAAGGAAGAAAAAAAGAATTAAATTTTGGGTACAATAAATACTATAAAAAAAATGAAATTTGGGAATTTTTGGTTTTTGCAGAAAGCCAGAAACCTCTCTCTCTCTCTCTCTCTCTCTCTCTCTCAACTGCGCTTTTTGAGTTTTGTTTGTCTCTCTGCAAATTGGATGCATTGAACAAATAGATACAGTGGGTAGGTGTATTTGTACAAGTGTGCTTCTGCTGATGATTTCAACCTCCACACTCAAAACACACAACAATCTCTCAGCCCCAAATTCTTCCTTCGATTCAGATCGGACTGTTAAAAGTGAGTGCTTTCTTTCTCTCTGATTCTCTGGCTTTTCCATTTCTCTTAGATACGGACCTCTCACTCATTCTTCTTCTTCTCTGTTTTTTCTATTTTTAATTTGTTGCAAGTTTTTTTTTTCTCTGAGGAAAACATTCTTGCATTTGGAAGTTGGGTCAGTGATGTTTTTTCTAATTATTAAAAATATATATTTTGAGAAAAAGACTGATTTTTTGTTGCATGCAAATCTAAGCTTTTGGATTTGGGTTTTTTTCTTTATTTTTGCGGTGAGGTAATTTTGTTACTTTTTGGTCCTGTTTGAGGAAATAATGTAATTTGATTTTTCATGCTTCATTGTGTTGCTCTTTGATTTTCTGGGAAAATGGGATTTTGGGTTTTTGTTCTTCAGAGTTTGATTGTGGGTTTAGGGTCTGAAAGCATTGGCTCAAATAGAGGCTGTAGAAGTCCTTTAATCACTTGCATGCAAGAGACTAAACTTCCGTGAGTTCACATCCTTTCTGGCTATTCCTTTTGTTTTATTTTCTATTGTATATATGTATGTTTGGTTAGATTTAGGCTTCAATAGCTTATAGCATCTGATTTATTAGTCTTGTTATTGTTTAAATATTTTTTTTTTCTCTGGATATGTGGGTTCATTATTGTCGAGTTGAATTTGCAAATTGGTAATCTGTTGATTTTTGTTTTTTTTTTCAAAGAAATTGGACTATTCTTATACATTCAAGCGATTTTAAGCTGTAATTATATGGGTATTATTTTTGCCCTTTTTTAATTATAAATTGGTATCCTTCTTTTTAATTGCAGGTTATGGCTCTACCCTTTGCATGCCTACATGTTCTGTTGTCTGGAATTGATGAATCATTCTAACCCCCATTCAAATCTATATGTGCATGCTTGAGTGTTGGTTTGCAAGTCAAGTTGATATCTACTAACCATCATTCTCATTCTTCTTTTAGTTACTTTTGGTATTCGTAGCATGCATGGTCTTGTTCAATACTGGAGAATTCTATGTTTGAAATTTCAATGTTTTCTTGTTAGGTTTCTGATTTTTGGGTCTGAGTTTGAAGATTGCCTGGAGTGGTTATAAGGCTGAACTATGGTATGGGTTGATATATTTGGTAATAGGCCTTCTGTAATCACAATTTCTTATTGAGAATTGGTGAATGGGGATACAGACAATGGGTTCTCAAGGTGGGGCTGATGGTAATTGCAAACAGTCGCAGTTCCAGCCTTTGGCACGACAAAACTCAATTTACAGTCTCACTCTTGATGAGGTACAAAATCAGTTAGGTGACTTGGGGAAGCCACTCAGCAGCATGAACCTTGACGAGCTTCTAAAAAATGTATGGAGTGCTGAGGCCAACCAGACCATGGGTATGGACATTGAAGGCACTACACTGGTCAATCAAGCTACACTGCAGCGTCAGGCAAGCCTGTCATTAACTAGTGCATTGAGCAAGAAGACAGTTGATGAGGTTTGGAGAGATATTCAACAAAGCAAAAATAATGAGGAAAAGAAATCTCAAGAACGACAACGTACTTTGGGAGAGATGACCTTAGAGGATTTCTTGGTAAAAGCGGGAGTTGTTGCTGAAGCTGAAGCATCTTCAGACAAAAAGTGTTCTGCTCCTCTTGCCGTGGTTGATGCGAATGTGGCATCTCAGTTTCCACAAGGTCAGTGGCTGCAGTACCAACAACCACAATATCAGCATCCACAACAAAGTATGATGGGGGTATACATGCCAAGCCAACCTATACCACAACCACTGCACATAGGGGCTGGTGCTATAATGGAAGTGCCTTATCCTGACAACCAAGTTGCGTTGCCTTCACCCTTAATGGGTACATTGTCAGATACACAGACACCTGGGAGGAAAAGGGGCAACCCAGAGGACATAGTTGAGAAGACCGTTGAACGGAGACAGAAAAGAATGATAAAGAACCGAGAATCTGCTGCTCGTTCACGAGCACGAAAGCAGGTCAATTTTCATTTCTTTCGGTTGGTTTATAAATCCACCACAAGGTTTTCCTTTGCAATCTTTAGCTGAAAATAGAAAACTGTAACAGGCTTATACAAATGAACTGGAGAACAAAGTTTCACGTCTAGAGGAGGAAAATGAAAGGCTAAGGAAACAGAAGGTTAGGGTTTCTTTTAATATGATGTCTTTTTGTATTTGTTTCATTTGATTTCCCCAGTACACCTTGCATTGTTGAATGATATTTGTAGTTGGGTTTGATACAACTGCAATGAGTAAAACTCTTTTTTTCCCCATCATTAGAAAAGAGATAATTGTAGTTGGCTTTATTTTCTTTCATTTGGTATTAGGCAGTTATTTGTACTGCAGTAGATTTATTTGTTTTCAGATACAAGCCTGTTGCAGGTAACTGAGACATGCACACACAGGCATCTCTCACATAATTTTGTGACAATTAGAACTGTGGTTCAGATGGAGGATTATTATATTTCTTGAATTTGGATACTGCGGATCTGATTGATCTGATACGTCGTTGGTTCTGGAAAAATATAGATGTAGTAGAGATTCTTGTATAAATGCTTTAGTCGGTAACTTGGTAGATTGAGTTTGCTAAAATCACGGATTGGGTCTTGGATGGTGGAAAAGCATGATCTGTTTTTTGTAGTAGAAAATTCTATAGAAGGAATAAAGGATGCTAAGGGGCGTTATCCAAACACTCAAGCAGTATACAACAAATTTAAAAAATTAAAACAAAAACATAACTCATGAAAGAAAAGGAAACAGGGAGAGCATTAATTGTTCATTCACCATTGACCAAAAAAAATGTTCATTCACAAATACAATCTTATAAGCTGCATTTTTGCCCCCCTTAAGGAGTGTTTTGTACCTTGAATAGCTGTACTATTCCTTTCCCGTCATAAACATTACAAGATGCATGGAGGGGTCATTCAGCAAATTACTTATTAACATTTTGTTTTGTTTTGGTTTTTTGTTTTCTGGGTGAAGTTGCCATGCCATCCTGCAAGTAATCTCCAAACTTGTCTGCTGCTTGATGTCATTGCCAGTAACACAACTTATCACCTGTGGTACATTTTGCTAAGCCTATGGGCTTGTAATAGTGCCAGTGAGTCAACTCAATTCACACACAATGCGCGGACACACACAAAAACACACAACGGTCATTCCCTAAGTTTGAGGTTGGAAGTTAGAATATGGTCTACCAGGATATTATGTTATCAGTAACTCTAGATTTATTAGTGCGTAACACCATCCTAACAAAACAAAAACAGCTCAATAAATGAATGTAAAATTGTATGTGTGCCATAAGAAAGTGATCGTAAAGCTTATGTTGAGATAGTGGACAAAAATGGTTCACCGATTTGCTTGCATTACAATATATAAGGTCTGCATTGATGCTTTAAGGAATCTGACTTTAGTTGGGTCTACACAAAGAATGATAATGTGGTGTTGTAAAAGATGTTGGACATAATGTGAATTGTGCTTTTTCCCTTCTTTTTGGGGGTGAGTTTTGTGTTTGTTTAGAACCTAATGCGCCGTTTCCTGGTTCCCAGAAAAGAGTAGAATCCCAATTCTGTTCTGGGACCTGCCAGATTGTGATTATGATCCTTTCTATTCAATAGGCCAACGCTGTCTTGTGATCTCAGGAATGAAACTTCATATCAAGGTGATATTTGACCATGGGTTTTGATAATTCCCTCGACATATGTTCAAAGTTAAAGGAATCTTTCCTAGTTAGATGCTAAGGCTAAGCAAATCTGATTCTACTACCAGTCCCTCCACTGGTTGGGGTGCTATGAAATAAGTCTTTCACACTGAAGCATGACTTTACATAACCCACCATATGGAATACCGCACAGTATTCCTTAGTAGAGCAACCATATGCAGTTATCATGTGTGCACAGATTGGGTTTAGAGTTGTGTCGGAAATTTTTATGTATGTTTAAGGAGGAACTGTGAGGGTCCTAGGCTGAGAGTTGTTTTAAAAGTTCTTTTGGTACTCTTACTAGAACATCTCAATGTACCTGTTCAGGTTTGATAATTTGAGATAGCATGTACTCATTTAATTTACATTTACATGTATAAAATCACTAAATAAGACAATAAATGGACTCTGAGGTATAAATTCCAAATATTAATGGAATTTGATGATATTCGACTTAAGGAGAAAAAAAAACAGATGTAATAGTGCATGTAACAAAACATACAACAATTATTATAGTACTTAGTTAGAATATAAAAGAAACGGGATTTGGTTTGTTTGTATTATGAACTTTAAAAGAATTAATTCCTTAAAAGAAATAAAGTAAATAGCAGAAAACTCATATCAGCCAACCTAAGCCGGTACTAGTTGGTATTTGCCTGTCCTACAGACTAGCACATGTGATAAAATGAAAAACAGTTTGGTATGCCAAATGGATTCGACAAGGATGGTGCCCACTCCTGTTTCCTTTTAAACCAGCATGTACAGGTTGGGATAGCTGATACATTACATTATTGGCAATGATCGGTTGGGCGTTTAAGCTTTTCTATTATATAACCTCAAAGGGGCTGGGCCTTATTCCTTTTGAGACTCTTTTACATGTGTCTATAAGGTAGCAAACTTATTCAAATTTTCCAATAAAAAATAAGAGTTTGATTTAAATGTAACCACCCAGTAAAAGCTATCTACTAACTAATTTTATATTTTAAAAATATAGGAGCCATCACACATGGACGTACTGCATGTTGTGAGGCTAGTAACAAGGATAACCAATACAATTTTGTATGGCAATTGCCTGTAGATGATGTGTTTTTCTGAGTAAAGAGGATGTTTCTCAAGCAGTGTTAATTCTAAAACGAAATACCATTTCTTAAGGCAGTTATTTTATGAATGAAGAGGATTTTCCTGATGGATTCTCATGAGCAGTTTTATAAGGATTTTCACTCAAGGATAGTTATGAACAGTTTTATAAGGAGCATTATTAGTGGAGACCTAAGTTTTTAGTTTGTCAGGAATAAGTATTAAGGAGACTAGTGTCTTTGAATGCCGTAGATGAGGTTTGAGCTGTGCTTAGATACATTATCAGGCTTTAGCTCCGGATAATTTCCCTGTGGCTATTTAAATTGGAGTTGTGTCACAGATGATGTCAGGAACTTCTATTGGTACCCTACAGTTTGTAACTAGACCCACCTACTTTTTTGTAAACTCCAAAACCCAAGTTTATACTTTGAACACTTTTTTAATTAAAAAAAAAAGAACAGAAAAAAATGAAGTTACTTTGGGCCTTGCCTGCTACTCCTGCTGGCTCTAGTGCCAGTGTGCCTCCCGGGTGACAGGTCCCCTCTCCCCCTGACTCCTCTCCCTCTCTTCCCCTGCAACCCTAATGCTTTTGTTGCGTGGGACAGGAGTTGGGGTTGGGGGGACTCACAGCCAGGCAGGCTTACTGGCAGGGAATACTCTTCTTTTAATTTTTCTTTCTGTTTCTTATTTTCTTTTTTAAAATTTTATTCAAAGGGTAAAATGGGAAGTTTTGGGAAAAAATTAGGTGTGTGGGTAAACTGTAGTGTACCTATAGAATTTCCCATCATGTTATGACTATGTTATTGCCAATGTTATGTTTATATTCTACATGCTTTGAAGACTTATGATTTGGATTAGTAATTTAGAGTTTTAGCCTTCCAAGTTTAGTTGGTAGGGTGTATAATGTTCATACTATTAGTGCCACCTGAAAGATTAGAATAGTTTCTTGCCCCCCAAATTTTGTTGTTGTTGACAATAAGATATTCCTTTCAGTTATAATTGCTAACGAATGTTTGGGTTTTTGGACAAGATTGACAGTGTCATGATTATCAGGAAAGTGGTGATAGATTGTGTAGCGCCGTGTGGAACTTGTGAATATCGTTTTGAATGATGCTAGACTGAAAATGAATTCATATTGGGTGTTGTTTTCAAGTTTCCTTTAGGTTTGGGGAATGGGTGTTAGTATTTGGCATCGCTATATGTCTAGTGATATCCCTTTGAGGAGCACCTGTTTCTCTTTAAGTTTGGCTACTAACAAGATTGCATTTCTAAGTTCTTATGGGTTCTAACTTATAACAGGATTGCATCATAGTTTCTGAAAGGTTTAGGGTTTCAAAGTTCTTGAAGTGGCATATCAATGATTGATCGGGCACCAGTTTATAATTTCTCAATATGTCTGAATACCCATATATTCAGGGGTCGTGGTGTACCTGTTGTCAGAACTGCAGCTCATTCTGACGTGTTAGTTTCTTCTCAGAAAAAAATTATTAAAATAAATTGTTGCTTAGCTGTCCCGGTTTATAATTTTCATTGGTAGTTTGGACTCCATTATCTTCTGCTTTTGTTCTGGAGGATCTACTTCCTCCTTTAGTGAGTTACCTTCACCTTTTATTGATGTTTCATTTCATTTTTCAAAGCCGGTGACTGTGTAGAAGACTTCTTACCTAGTTTGTTTGACTTTGTATGATATTGAGATAACAGCATGATTAAATAATCATTTTCTGTCTTGTGTGATTTGGGTCTAAAAGCTATTTGGATTAGCTACTAAAGATATCTTATTTATATCGTATGTGTTGCCGTTGCAGGAGCTAGAGAAGGTGTTGCCAAGTGCACCACCTCCCGAGCCAAAGTATCAGCTTCGTAGAACGACATCAGCTCCATTCTAAAATTTGTATCTATATGCATCAGCTGCTTGTGCTTTGCTTATATCCCTGTGATGAGGTTTTCCTTTTATTCACTTCTTTGTGACATCAGTCGCATTAGGAATTTTCATGGGACCATTGTGTAATCTCACTATTGTCTGTAAGACTTGTCCAGAAAATTTTAGCGTTGCGTTTTTTCAACATTTGTTCAGTTTATGCTCTTTCTGAATGCTGCAAATCATGCCACCATTTAGATCTAGTTCATGCTCGCTTCTTAAAACAATAGAACTCAACTAAAATCTAAATAGCAGATGAACCTTTCAGGAGAGATTTTTATTTTTATTTTTTGTCTCCTGCTGTACGAGTGATGAAAGTGATACATTACCATTTGGAGCCTAGGATTGGATTTTATTGGATAACTCAATAGATCTAAGGTTTCATCGCCGTTTGGAGCCTAGGAAAGAATTTTATTGGATAACTCAATAGATTTAAGGCATGTTGACGGAAGAAATGAAGAAACTTTGTTAAAGGTAGAACATGAATTACTCATGAAAAAAGCATATCACATTCAATCTAGAACAATGGTAGGATATATCAACTTGTATTTTATCCTTTCTCATCCCCAAAATTAAAAATCCTCTACCTTCATTTCCTCCTCTAATATATGTTGAATCAAGTTATCTTGAATCAAGTGAGGTATCTAATCTAATCCAATCCTAAGCACATAACAAGCCTAATAGTTGAATAACAAACCAGACAATGTGATGATATTTTAATCCTACTTCTTTAGTGACTTGGATGTTACAAGGCAGAAACAACTTACATCTACTCTGTGCAGGGCTCTTCACTTGTGATTTTGCACTCCATATTAGAGGGGGAAATCCGGATTCTTAGGTTTTTAAGAATCCTCTTGGCCTAGTATGAAATAAAATGCTCAAACTCATCAACAATGTCATATGGATGCAATTTGGTATCCACTTTTTGGTTCTGCACGAGGAAGTTCAGAACGGGACCTGGTTTTATGACCACTTTAGTGGATACATCTGCATTTTCCAGCAAGGATAGTGATTAGCTTGGCAGTAGAATGACAAAAGTAAACCACGTCTTCTGTCTCTTAGAAACTTACCCGTGTTCAGAGGCAGACTCCCTTGGATGGCTCGGAAGAATGGAAACCCTGGTAGCTTGACATACCTTCTCCCAACTCTATCAAGTTCATTGGATTCTATAGAAAAGAGACTGCCGGATTGTATGGAAGAAAGAGTACCGGACAAAGATAATACATTGTTGGCCCTTTCTTTGACAACTTGAACTTTTGGGGTTAGTGGTTGTCTAACATGGTATCAAAGCCTTTCTTTTCAAGTGGTCCTCAGTTCGACTCATGATGTATAAGTCCCACATCGGAGATATACAATATAGTTCAAATATAGGTGGTCCACTATTAAGTTCCACATTGGAAAAATTTTAAGTTAAAACCTCACACCTAGAGATCCATTGAGCTTAACCTCACCCAAAGTATTATCTTCTTGTTTTTGCACAAACAGAGACTCATGTCCAAACTCTTCTGGTTCTTCCTATCACCACAAAAACACAAACAGAGAAACTCAAAGATCTCATGACCATGACGAAATGAAATTGATTTAATTCCTTCTTCTAAACTCAAAATCAAAATGGCATTTTAATTTAGCTTTAGCTTTAGATTTAATACTTCTCTTTTCTAAGAATGAGATAACTTTCAATGGAAATTGAACCCAAATCGGGAGAAGGACCAAAATTCCAACGGTACTTGTCCCCTGTTGGTTGTTATGTTCTTTTGGATAGTTGAGATATTGGTGAAGTGTAAAACTATTGAAAAAGAAAATAAGCATCCACAATAGTAGATGGAGGAAATAGAAAAATAGAGGCAGCAGTATCAGTCTGTGTTCTCAGTTATCTGTTATGTACTTTATCTAAATAAATAAAAAAATATGTGGGTATTTTTTGTTCAGGAAGCAATGATTATTTTTGCCCTTATCACAAAAACAATCTACTCAAATCAAAATTGTATTTGTATTTTTGTTTTCATATCTGAATTCTTTTTTGACAACATTTTGCACACTATCATATAAGGATTAATTCTTAGAAACAGAAATCATGAATACATGATTTCTGAAATGTTTCAGCTTTAGATAATTTCAACTACTAATGATATACAAGCTAGTGAAATTCCTATTCAAATCCGTTAACTCAAAACAGTTGGTTCACAAAAACTTCATAGCTATTATGAAGCCATCCACCATGGGATATGAAATTGAAACCAAATCTTCAGCAGAAGAACATGGAGTTGATCACATTAGCATGAAGCCGGGGTAACTCAGGCACGGCCACACCACCAGCAACAGTCACACCACCACCATGGCTTGAGGAAGTCTCAGACATATCATCAAACTTGATGAACTGTGAAATCTGGGCGGCAGCTAGATGGGCATAGCAGATTGGAGCAACTGCAGCAAAGAGGGCAAAGGTAAACAGTATAAAAAAAAACAGAGCAAAAAAATAAAAATAAAGACTAAGGATGTGACTTAAAAAATCAACTTTTACTCTTTAAATGTCTTGCCATTTATAACTCTACAATTGTTCAGACAACCATTTCAAATAGGGTATGATTTTCTATACAGAACGTAGGCTGTCAAGTGACAAATCATATTACTAGTGCAGCTACAAAGAATTCAAGCAGGCTCATGGCATCAGTATAAGTGTAGTAAGTAGCAAGAATGAAATCATAATTTATTGGCTTCCTAAGCGCCCGTTTGATAACCATTTCAATTTTAGTTTTTAGTTTTCATTTCTTGTGCTAGAGTATAGAGGAAAAAGAAGGAGGATGAAAGTGAGAATGAGAGTGAAAATGAGATTGAGATGGAAGATGAGAGGGGAGGGTGGGAGGGAGGAGTAACAAAAGTGAAAACAAAAACTAAAAAAAAACTGAAATCTATTTGAAATTGTTTTCAATTTCAAGTTTTAGTTTTCACTTTTCCTACTCCTCCCCCCCCCCATATTTCCCTCTCATCCTCTCTCTCAATCTCATCCTCACTCTCATTTTCCTCTATACTCTTGTTGCATAAAAAATGAAAACTAAAAACTAAAAATAAAATGGTTATCAAACGGGCCCTAAATTTTTCTAAGCAGTCTATAATTTGAAGTCAATTACATAACACATTACAAATCAGGGTTAAGTGTATATTACCAACAGAGATGGCTGTAGTGCTCCTTTGGTACCTGTACAGAATTCAAAGCAAGGTTGTCAGGTTTGAATTTCACTCCAATAACCTATTTTTCACCAGGTATTTGTATCTTGGGACGTAGTTGACTATTCCTCTCTTTTTCCTTTCTAAATCTGAAAGACGAGTATACTACTTACACATATGATAGAGAATGAACAAGTTCTTGCAAATCATCTGCTGAAAACCCGAGTTCATCGTATAGAACATGATAATGAGTAGGTCGAGTAGTCCCCTACATAAACAATCCAAAGTCGGTTGAATTTCCATTCAAAGTAGCTCAATAAGATAATACCGTCTAAAACAATTCAGCAGGCATGACAATGTCCAAGCACTTAAGACTTGAGTATTTCTTTATTCCTTTCCTTAATAAACAACATATCTTCAACAAAAAAGCAACAGGTTTTGGTTTAGAATACTCACAATCATCCCAGCATGAGAACACAAGTAGAAATCATTGTTCTTTGGATGGCAAACTTTGTTGTCAATAATTGTGCCTGAGTTTAAGTAATCAAAAGATAAACATGATTTAGAAACAGAAGCACAGTTTTATGTTCTTTTCTATTCTGAAAATTTAACTGATGGTAAAATGACTAACCAGCTGGCACATTTTCAGTAGAACTAGTCTGGAAAAATTTTGTATGATGATTCTTCTGAGCAACAATAACCGTGAACTTTGGAGACCAGCTCTCATCAAGGAATTTGCAGGCCTGCAAAATATAAGAAACCCCACAAAGTACAGTTAGAGATTTACTCTTACAATAAAGCATATAGAAAGTAAAATGTAGATTGGCCACCTGAATAATCTGATCCAGTTCCACATTCAAGACTTGGTTGAACTGTGATTCACTCACTCCATCCCTAAATAAGAGAAAAAACAAGAGATAGGAAAATCAACAAGGGTTACGCATGATCTCACAACCTTTGCAAAACTATGATAAATGATACAATACAACGTTGTTAATCACTGAAACCAGTTGTTTTTAGTGTATAAATTCTTCTATTTGTTGAAAAAATATATCACATTGACTAGCCTGTTTCAAACTACATAGCAAAAAATCGATAAGATGTTGACAAAATGGTATATAAAAGAATACACAGCCATATCAATATTGTTGGGTGTGAAACAAACTGCCTTTCAAGAATATGAGATTAATAACAAACTGCAGATCGTTAAGAATTAAATGTATATTACACTCATCAATAAAAAACTCAAGATCCCTTCCTTTTTTTTTTCCTTACTGAATGTTGTGGGACAACGACATAATAGGAAACAGAAAGATAGTACTGGGAGCTAATTACATCGACAGAAGGGCCAATATATAGATTGTATTCTAAAGCTTTTAAGTACCCGTATTATTAATGCACTTGTATATATGCGGCTCATTGATCTAATAAAAAAGGGCCAATGTATGACATTCTAATAATTTGCGTAATTTACATATAAAACATTCAAAGAGTTCAAAATGAATTTTATAACTCTAACGCAAGTACCGTATTGAATATATTAGTAATACCACACCTGAAAATAATTATCTGATCAGGCTTCCTGCTATTTGAAGTAGCATAAAAGTCTAGCAACAATTCCCTGCAAAGAGCACATACGTTAAATGTCGCAGAATTGTTAATAATTACATAACAGAAAAAGGGATGCAATATATAAGAGTTTCAGAGTACATGTAAGTGGCGAGAGGAGTCAACCTGATTATGCCCGCATCTTCTTTATCTGATACAGGCTTGAACAGAGAAGCAATCATTTCTACTTTTGGCGATTGAGTACGAACAGCAGCTCGGTACCGAGAAATCAAGGGCCAGTTCCTGGAACTCACCACCTACAAAACATAGAACATGATATAGCAGCAACTCCCACGGTGACCGAGTATGGAGTAAAATTTATGGAAAATAACATGTTTACGAAATGTTCAGTTTAAGGGACTAGTGTTACCGCTGCAATAGAAGGTACATCTGAACGCCCAGGTGAGCCGTGTGACACATCCATTCCCAAAATCAGAGTGGGGCACTTAGAAACCAAAGGTATAGAAGGAGAATGCTCCACTTGTAGCAAGGAATTCATTCCACCCAGCTACACAAGTGCAGACAAAACAAGGGAAGACCAAAATCAACGCATGAAACGTTAAACACAAATAGTAGACAACACAAGACAATTTCCACAAATGATATTATTGTAACTGAAAACATACCTTTGCATTGATTTTCAGGAGCACATTTGTGATGTACTGATCATTAAGTTTTGCAGGAGCAATGCACTGTGTTACAATCCCAAGCTCAGAAAGATTTCTCCTTTTCCATGGACCTTGAGAGTTTGGAGATTTGTCAACACATACATCCTCAACATAAAGTGTGGATAAAAATAATAGAGGAAAAGAATCATGAGCTGACCATATATGTCAGAATTCTTCCTCTCTGGAAGAATACACAACAGAAGCTGTGGTGGTCCTGGAAGTTTGGACTTTATGTATTCAATCATCTTGTCCACTCTAACAGGAGCTGGGTCACGTCTATTCTGGTTATTCTCTTCAAATACAAAAAATGGATCATTTATGACCTACAATAAAGAATTTTCTTTTAGAATAACAAATAATCAAATGCATAGATGTACATTATAGAAGTAGCTTTTTTTCTCTATAATTCTAAGAGAGAGAGTAATCTCACAATTCCTTTCATCTCTCCACACTTCAACATATTATTGACCAGGTACCGAGTGTCACAGCGAGCAGAGAAATTGACAATAGCCCAGCGCTCTATTTTCACAGGTTGTATCAATTTCTACACATAGGTAATTGAGTTAAATTCAACATAAAAAATTCAAAGCTTGATGCCAGTGAAACAGAAAATACTTAAGAAGAACAGCACCTTGTTGTTAAAATTCCAACGCCCGTTCCGAGGGAAAAAATCTTGTCCCTCGCCAACTTTTAGCTGCAGGAAAGGATCAATATACAGAGAAAATGAGAACACACGAATTTCTACAGAACCAAAGAAACTAACCAGATCAATTAAGAAGCAACCAAAAAGGACTATGACGATTTTTTACCTTTGGGGCTGACAAAACACGGCCTTCAACCTGCACAAAGTCAGCACCGATTGATATTCCAGATGAACGAAGCATCAGGTCAGCATCATATTTACTAGTCTTCAGTGCCTGAGAGAATCAAAATTTGAGGTGTCAGTAAGTTTAAGAGGCAAAGATAAAACTACATCACATAGACGGCATAACTTACATCACGCAGAACTGACATCCGCTCTTGGGGCTTTTGCCGAGACTTCTCCACTAGCGAAGCCCTTTGCATACTGGATAAAGCTTTGGTATAGCGTTGCAATGAAATCAAGTTGCAGAGCTACAGGAGCAAAGAAGAATGAAAAAGAAAATTCTAATATTAACCTAAACAATAAATTATTGACGTAATTAATTGTATCACCTCAAGTGGAAAGTAAGATGGACTCTTTGGTTTCCCAACATTGATGCATGGAAAATCTGCTGAATCGCGCACTGGTAAGTGTTTATATTGAGCAAAATAATTAGAAACCGTGATTTCCTCTCCATCACCATCCTGTCCTTTCTTTGTTTTCAGAAAGAACCTAGACACAAATGTAGAGTGGTAAGATCATTGCAAAGAAATACTTCTTAGAAAGCAGAAAATTAGAAAATGAGATGGCAGTTTAAGCCTACTTCTTAGATTGCATAGATATTATAAGGCCGAAATAAATTACCTCTGCTCCTTGCATGGTTTGTCACTCAATCCAGTGATTTTGTACTCCATCTTAGAGGAATAGGTCGTTATTCTTAGATTCTTTAGCATCCTTTTAGCCTAGTATAAAATGAAAAAGCTCAGATCATGTGCGATGCACAACCAATGTAATGTCAAAATTGAAGGAAACCACAATTACCTTAATCCAATCAATCTGGTAAGGAGTCTTAACATTTTGGTTCTCCATGAGGAAGTTGAGAACAGGACCAGGTTTCACGATCATTGTAGTAGATACATCTGCATTAAGACAAGGACAGTGATTAACTTGGCAGTAGAATCCCGAAATAAACAAGCCTTCTATTTCTTAGCAACTTACCCATGTTCAGAGACAGACCCCCTTGGGTAGCTCGAAAGCTTGAATGGAAACCCCTGCAGCCTAATACACCTGCTCCCAACTCTGCGAAGTTCCTCGGATTGTTATGGAAGAAAGACTGTCGGACCAGGAGACAACCCCTGCAGACAAAAAGTGTATGATGCGCCAAATAAGAGTGGACTGCCCGAGGAAAGATACAACAGTCAAATACTTACTGCTTTGCTGCATTCTGCCTTAGTATGATATCAAGAACCCTCACTGCTTCCTGAAAATGCTCTGAGTCCTGACCTCGTAATGCATTTACAATTGCTTGCATTGGGATTTTAGTAGCAAAATTGACCTGCACCTTTAAAGTTTTGGATTGAAATTGCTTCTTAACTCTCTTCATATCCCCCGCACTCTCACCTGGGTTGGAACTACCTCCAGGGCTCCCAGTCCTCCTATACATGTGTGCGAAATAGCCAATGTGATTAGCAAATACGAGAAAGAAAGGAAAATTTATTATGAACCCCAGGATAGTACCTGGTTGATGAGATGTCATCCAATACGACCAAGAAATCGAGTCTGTTACGAGGAAGAGGGCCAACAGTAAACAAGCTTTTCTCTCCATCATAAGCAAAATCTTTATGTTCCAGCTCCGAGCCATATGTTTCTTTAACTTTGTCAAGAACTTTTCTGCCAATGCCTTTCCCATCAACTGGGGTTCCATCCTCATAAAGCATCGCAATCTGTATGTATCATCATTTAACACCAAATATTATTATACAAACATCTATTCCTGCAAATGATAGGGCAAGAGAGAGAGCAGAGGGAATTACACTATAATGGAAGAAGTATCCATCAGACTTGTTCACTGCAACTTTGAAATGGTTGGTTAGAAGTGGAATCCTTTGCCCTTTAGATCCAATACCAGGCCTTGCCATGGGAACACGCTTTGGAGTTGATGCTTTTTTAATTAAGTCGAAAGATTTTTCTTCTGCTACAATGGGGACAACATTTGGAGGGATAATGGGTGGTGGAGGAGGAAGTCCATCGCCTTCGGGATTTGAAGACTCCATTTCTTACGACCTACTCAACCACAAGAGTCATAAATAACGTAGTTAGGTAAAATGCATGCAACGTAAAAGAGTTTATAAAATCGTCAAACTTGGAAACCATTATCTCTAGCAAATTAAACAACTTTGCAAATCGCCACATTATGCTTTAGTTAGGCTGCAAGTTTACTACTAGAGGTACCATTTACCACTTAGGATGAATTGGATGAAAAGCACTAAATATTTAATATCATATTGTATAGAATTGGAAAGAAAGAACACAAGAACGAATATAATCAACGCAAGCAAAGCAGGAAGAAAATGATGATTTCAACCATTTATTATATATATATATATATGCAGAAATATATACCACCATAACTATAAATATGATCTTGGGACCAACATAACACCTAACACTTAGTCACTAAAATTAACAAATCGCAATTCAATTCCATCAAAGTGTCTTTGCTACATAAATATATAATGTGAAAAAAAAAATGTAAGTTCTGACCTATATAACTATTCAATACATCACAACTTTCTAAGATGCAGAAGATAATAGGAAAGGAGTTGAAATATCTTATTTCTCCAATTATATAACCAATAGTTATATGAAGAAGAAACTAGGAGGTAAATTCTGAATTATACCAGTAGTTAAAAGTTAAACCAGCCTTTATAGAAATGATGCTACTAGTAATATATAATAATCTGCTTTTAAAGGGATATCCAAGAAAGGAAGGGAAAAACAAAAGGTTAGAGAATCAGGAAATAGGGCTATATTTGACCACCATTTCACATGGCATATTGACAGTAAAATTTTATTATTAAAAAAAACAATAAAAATAAGAAAACTGTTAATGCTTACGGCTTCTTAAATGGGTACAGTAAATTGTTAAATACAATTCCTAAAAGAAACACTGGAATTTATTTTATTTGTTAAACAAAAATCAATGGCATGCTCAGTCGTTAACAAATATATAAAAGCTAAAAATATTCTGCCATCAAAACAGAGCATAAAGAAAAAGGACAGGAAAACAGAAATAACCCATCTATCAAATCTAAACCAAACCAAAAGTAAATAATGCATTTTAAGGAAGAAAAGAAAAGAAACATATACATGGGGTTTTTTACTCCAATAAAAAATGTCATCAAGGGGAAAAACTAAAACACAGTCACCAAGAACAATAGTATTATAGAAACAGTAGTTAAGCACAAGCTATAATAAATAAAATAAAATCCAATGAAAGCATGAAAATCGCAGTATTGAAAACAAACAGAATTCTGTAAACAACATCCAAACAAACTGTTGCAGAAAAGCACTTTAGAAATTTGTACTGTAACACAAATATAAAAAGATTAAGAAAAGGACCTTTCTATTTGCTGACAGAAAGATCTTATTACAAAAGAAAAAAAAATAAACCAGGAAACCTAGCAACAGCTGCTGCTGGAAAAAAAATTGCATTGTGGAAGATGGCATAAATTTTGAACGACACCTGCTTTCGGATGCCAAAGTTTACAAAACCAAATACCCAACAAAAAAAAAAGGCCCAAGCAAAAACAGATATATTTATATCGGCACACACATGCAAACACGCAAATATGCACTCTTTGTACTCCTACCGAGTCGTCAGAAACCAAAAGGCAAACCTACCCACTAGTAACACCAGCGTCAGAGTTCCAAAAATGGCGGTCAAAGAAGAAAAAAATTAAACGGAGAAAGAGAAAAAGAGAGACATGTGAGAGCTGTACCACCAAAAATGTGAAAACCCACAAACACAGAAGAGGAAACAAAAGACAAATCCACAAACGCAGAATAGGAAAATCCAAGAAAGCGAAGCAACCCACCACAAAAACAATGTCTGGCTTTCACGAATCAAGCATAGATAATAAAGACCTGCAAGACTATAAAATAGTAACAATAACCACAAATGTGAAAACCCAAAAGAAATTTTTTAAAAATGAAAGAAAAACTGAAAAGCAAATCCGATTCTTCAGAAACCAAAATCTAACACACAAACACAGGCTCACAAAATTAAAGCAAGTAAAAACAAGCCTCATAGCTCTAAACAAAGGCTCCTTCACGTAGTAAACGGACAAACAAAATCAAACAAAACGAATCGACCCACTACTCAAACAGAACATCAGAGCTCTAAAAATAGCTGTAAGCATATATACTGATCAGAAGCCAAACACAGCAGGAAAAAAAATGGCTAGAAAGAGAGAGAGAGAGAGAGAGAGAGAGAGAGAGAGAGAGAGAGAGACCTGTGAAAACCCAAAAGAATTTGTTTTTTTTTTAATGAGAGAAACTCAAAAGCAAATCCCATTCTTCAGAAACCAAAATCTAACACACAAGCACAGGCTCACAAAATCAAAAGAAGCTAAAACGACCCACTACTAAAACAAGCCTCGTAGCTTTAAAACAATGGCGCTTTCACGTAGTAAACGGACGAACAAAATCAAACAAAGCATCAGGGCTCTAAAACTAGCTTTTTTCACGTATGGTTAGCAGAATATACTGATCAGAGGCCAAACCCAGCAGCAAAAACAAAAAATGGCAAGAAAGAAGAGGAGAGAGAGAGAGACCTGTGAGGCTTTGAGAGCACACAGCAGCACCACACCAAGAGAGAAAAACTCAAAAACCCAAAACGCAAAGGCAAAATCCCAGAGCGCCTTAGGGTTTTTCGCTCTTTTTTTGGTGGTGGGTTTTGGGTTTTTGATTAGGAAATATTGTACGGTATTTATATACAAATGGAATCCCAACGGTGTAGGCAAACGAGCGAGAGAGAGAGGGTATCAGCAAAAGGCTGCTGCTTGCTTGCTTGCCGGCCTTTACTGCTGCGTTTTTCTTGTGACGCGGTAGCTGTACGGACGCGAAAGGCCAGTAATATAATGACGCGTGTCTGATGCGCCCTCGGATGCCCCAGCTCCTAAATTCTAGTTTCCGGTCTTGACCCTGCCCTTTCAATTTTATTCCAAGTTTCGTCTCCTTAACGACGTTATGACGCGGTTAAGCAGCTCTCCGGTTTTGTCCTCATCCTCATTTCTTGAGAAAGGAGCAACAATTTTTCCTTATAGAAATAAAATGTAAATGGATATAATATTTAATATTCCAAACTTTTATTACGAGATTGTTTTTTTTTTTTAGAATCAAATCATTCTGTTTGTCCTAACAAAGTTTAATTAATTTTCTTGTTAAAAGTTTGATTAGGTTTTTGGTTGCATGTTTGTGAGGGATTGAACTTATGAAACTTTCTTTTAATGAAGAGCAATAATGGATGCGAGCTTGTTTTAAATGTTGAGTTTAAGTAGAAGATCCGAATCCATTCTAATTTTATTGTTCTTAGAGTTCGATTTTTCCACTAAATCTTTGATAAATCAAACAAATTCAAGACATGGAATGGAAGAAATCCATGACAATAAGGAAAAAAGTGAAAGAAAAAAAATCTAAATTTGAATCTTTTATTTTAAATTTACATGTACAAGTGCCACAACATAGTGCTTTTAGTGTAAGTGGCACTATAACACCATCCCAATCAAGAAATGGTCGACCACAGTATCAACTATCCATAACAGCCCACTACACTAAATTGAAAGGGCTCTGGGATGAACTTTGCGGTGGTGCCGTGAAGGAGATCATGGAGCTTGAGGAGCAAGAAAAGATGATACAATTTCTAATGGAAGTCGTTGATATATTCATGATAGAAATTCAGTTCATGTCATGAATGTGAGTCGCGACCGTGACGATAAAACGAACATGTCACATGATCACTATATTGTTTCATCATATTTTCTCCCATCTTTTGTATTTTCCAAGATATTGCAACGAAGAAGATGATTGGATCAGGGAAGGAGCGTGATGGCTTGTACTACCTTGTTCCCAGCACATTGACATATGAAATTCAAGTAAGAAACACATGGTCTATTGTAAGCACCCAATTTTAGTGCATTGTCAAACAAATTAGAGCCGGCAATGGAGCTAAATTGACCTATATGCATGTGGTTGGTTTGCTAAACTTGGAATGATTTTTCAACATTCTTGCCCTAATACCTCCCAACAAAATGGAGTCGTAAAGCGAAAGCATCACGGCAACTTACTCAATGTTGGACGTGCTCTAGAATAATGTTATTCTTACCACATTCTCGTACCACCATATGTGACAGATGAGGTGGACAGCCGCATCAATTAAAATTAATTTAATATTTTAACCTCGAGAATCATTCATTATTTTTTTTTAAAATGTTCTTAGGTAATGAAAACAAAAACAAAATGAGATCATGACTAATTTTCATGAGACACAAGCATAAATATTTTATCTTTCTAAATACTAAAATAAAAAATAAAATAAAAACTAAATGGCACACACGTGGCAAGGAGTTGGTGTAGATTAAAGGCCAAAGAAATTAGGGAGGGAGAGAGACCCTGTAAGACTAAAAGGGAAAATACTACCACAATTGTGAAAGGCCCCAAAACCAAAACACCTGCTGCGTCACGTGCCTCTGGTGTTACTTGCGTAATAAGGTAAGAGTATCTGAATAGGCGTGATGCTACAAATGTCATGTCCAGTAGTCTACTGCCGCGTGTCTCTCCTGCCCGTTTGCTTCCCCAACAACCTGTATTCTAGCTTCCCATTTTTAACCCTACTTTTTGATCCTATTGGCTGGCTCTGCCACTGTACCTACGTTTACCGTTCAGCTGCGTTTCCATTATTAAAATTTTTTAATTTGCCTTATTTTCGAAGGATCTGGATCTTTGAATTTCTCTGTTAGTATCCATTTACTTTTGTTCTAAATATACCAACTCAAGGAGTAGCAATGTTGATTTGATAGGTCACATAGGATAAAAGCCCCTCCAATGGAAGTAGCAAGCAACCCATGTAGCAAATTTAAAAATTAGAATCATAACATGTAAGTTACTTCATAGTAAATTGTAAAGCAAAATCCTTATATATAAACCAAATTGAAATTTTTTTAAGGTAAAGCAAAACTAAAGAAGCAAATAATAGATAACAGGATAATATTTAGTTTTTAACATGTAGTTTTTGAATGCTTATCTATCTTTCATACTAGTATTTTATATAACGGCCCCTCAAACTTATATTAACTGGCGTACCTACACACGAGCAAGGAGGAGTAGCTACACCTCTTGTTGCTGAAAAATTCTTTGGGTGTGGCCAGAATTTGCCCATCTGTTGTGCCCTCCATGTCGATTAAATGTCTGAAAGAGACTTTGTAATATTCAATTTGATTTCTGCTTCACATAAACTTGTTTTCTCCTAAAATTCTCTTCATGGTGTAACTCTATTTAATAATTATCCATGAGCTTTAATCCCCCTTATTTGGCATCTTCCTTTCTTAGTTTCTCAACTTATAATTTAATTTTGTTTTATGCAGATGTCATGTTTGTTTATTCAAAGTTTCTCTCTTCCCTGTCGACAAATGTAGATGGGTTCATGGACTCCTTGAACTTGAATTTCCCTCACATACTTTTAGCTATTTAAATGTTGCCTCTCTCCTGAAAAATTCTTGAGTCCACCGGTGCTTATAATTCTATCTCTGCCCCTGATTGGAGGGACAAAGTTTTACACTATAGCAAATGTTAGTATCAAAGTGCCACAAAGGTTAACAAATGACACTTTTAAAGAAAACATTTGCTTCCTCCATTGGAGATGCTCTGAGGGCTAAAACCTTAACAAAATACCCTTTTTTTTTCCTTCACTTTTTTTCTCCAATTTAGATTCAGACAATTCTCTACGCCCATGGCCTCTCTTCTTCTCCATTTTTACAGCAAATCTTGTTCCTTCATTCTTGTCCATTTTTACTTCAGACAACATAATTTATTTTCTCTCACAAAACCCAACAACTCATCTCAGTTTAATCACTTTTATTCTCCATAAAGACCAGACTTTATCATTCGGGTAGAAAAAGAGAGTCAAATTTGTGAGGGCAACAAAATCTCAAAATAGAATAGTGACATCAAGTATGGCTGAGAATAAAATTAAAAACACATCGGCTTCATTCGTAATTTTTTTTTTAAATGACGAGCAAGGCAATTGCGAAGGCCCACACACAATTTAAAAGCACAAGAGATGTTAGATGGGGTTGAGATTCAACAAAACCATTAGATGTTGGAATCTTATTATAGTAAGTCTGAAAATTGAAAATTGAAACCTTAACGCCATCTACAATAATGCAAAACTCATCAGCCATGGGCTAAATTTTTTTTTTGCCACATTTGGCTCTTTAGCCCTCCAATTAGGTCAAATGTAACCTAGCTTTGGCCTAAGCCAAATTTTTTTGTGGGCCCAGCACATGTACTTTTCAAGAAGAGAAAGTACCACGTATGTGCAAGAGTACGAAACATCTTGTGCAACTGCAAATCCAACATCCAATATTAAAAGTGCGTTGACGTCATCGATGATGTCCACTAGCAGTTAGGTTTATTATTTTATTTTTAATAACCTTTTTAAATGTTTTTAAATTCGATTTTAAATATATATATATATAATTTGTAACAACCCAATCCTTAATTAATATTTAACTAATATTTTAACAAGGAAAAAGACTAAACTATCCTCGGAATATTTTATTAGGTTTTAAGTTGACTTGTTGACCGGGGAAGAATTTGGGAAAACTACTTATAACGTTGCGTAGAGCACGACGAAACGAGTCCGTAGACACGTAGTGGACTCGAATCGGACTTGTAACGAAGGAATTACAAGCCAAAATGTAAAAATGGGCAAATTGGTAATTTTCAGAAATCAGATTTTAAAATCTGATTTCCTCTTCTCTCCTCACTCTCTCTCCTTGCGTCTCTTCTCTCTCCCCGATACCAGACCAGCCGACCACCTCCATAACCACCCAGCCACGTACCAGCTCCGGCCAAGCCTTCGCCGCCACCCCAGCCACCCAATCCGACACCAGCCGCCGCAGGGAGCGCTGGATTTCCGCCGGAAACAGCTGCCAGAAAATCGCGTCAGTTTTGACAGATTTTCAAAGTCTTCGTTCTCCCACTTCCGGCCATCAATTCAGACGAATTAGGTATGGAAATTCGACTGATTTTCACATTCTAGCTGATGGTTGGGTAGGTTTTAAGAAATTTTGAGGTTTGAGAGGTTAATTTTCGAACTGAAAATCTGCCGAGTTTAGGACGCCGATAACAGCCACTTCCGGCCACTTTTTGGCCATAGTCTAAGAACAAAAGTGGTTCCAAATAGGGTGTATTACCTAGGCTAGGAGTTTGGACCGGCGGTTTGGAGATTTTCCGGCCACCGAAATTTACTGTGCACACCCACGTGCTGCCGGCGCGTGGGCGGCGTGTGGGCCAGGTAACAGGAGCCACTCTTGATCCTAGAATAATCCTCATGTCCTCACGAGCTCGTAGGATTTCGCGGATCTCAATTCGGATAACGTTTGAACCCCGAACGGATCTCGCATAGTGTGCGATTTCCGGGTTCAATACGTTTAGACCGTTGAATCATAGCCAAACTGGAGTATGTCGATCTAGGTATTTTAAGGATCGTGCAGGATTCAACGGATCGTAAATTGGAGTCTCGGTTGCTTCGAAAAAGGGAACCCTAGGGCTAGGTTTATGGAAAATTGTGTGTCGGTCCGATCGTGCGATCGTGAGCAGTTCGACCGTCCGATCGAGACCAAACTTTCAGGACATGTGTCCTAGGCTTGTTGGAACCTCTAGGAACGTTCAGATCAGAATTCAGAGGTCGTGGACCCCACGGGGTCCCGAGTTGACTCTTTGGGACTGTTATCGCTTTTGAGTCCCTAGATACTTTTAAATGGTGCTCACTGAGAGAAAAGCTAGTGTGGGCATAGGAATGACCTTAAAGTGTTGCACGCACTTTTAGGAGCCGGGGGTCAGGGTTTTTAATTTAATACTATTCTACTGAGCAGAGTTTTAATAAAATATTATGACGATTATACAGGCACCCGGGCACCAGGTGACCCGCAGGAGGGATCTTCGAAAGGTCCAGTTAGCTCAGATCACCAGTGAGTGGACCTTTTCTTATTTTCTTAAATGAATTTATGCAGTTTAATCTCATTATTAAATCTTGAATAAGTTATTCATTGCCCAGAGTTTTAATAGCTGGATTTATTGTTGTTTTTATATGGTTGTTTTATATGCTGCCGAGTTGAGAGTGCCTAGAGATTTTGGCATAGCATAATTTTTAGGTAACTAACAAATAAGTTGGCAGCAGAGTTCAAGGGCAGATAAGAATTCAATTAAATCTTTAATTTCTTTTCAGAACTTTACATTTTCTTAAAAGCCACCTTAGGTACCCAAGCTTATAAAAAGGTTGCCTTCAGTTATATGTTGCCTTCTGTATAATATGGTTGCCTTCGGTTATATTGATGTCGACGGACATCCAGTTGCCTTCGGGTAGGTCAGCATGCTAGACACCGCCCCACGAGTTCTGGGGACGCCCAAACTGTGGGTGTGAGGAACGCGGCTCAGATGGACCAAGTGTCCCCTGAATCCCGCGAGGATTGCGGCTCGGGTGACTTTGTGTTTCCCGAGGTCTGCTAGGACGTGTCACTCCGGTGGCACGAGGATGGAATTGACGGAATAATAAATGGGTACACCTAGGTGGCAGATTACGGTGATTTAAATGTTTTTAAGGATTTAAGGCTGTTTAAGTGTGTGATTGGAACTATAGATATAAATATGAATGATTTGATTTCAGTACAAGTATATTGAGAAAAGGGTATTGTTATAACTGATTTTACAGTGGGGGTTAGTATGTTTTTATACTATGTTTCTAAAGCTTTGTTTTTGGGTCCACTCACCCTTTTCGTGTTTTGCGCCCCCCAGGCAGTAAGCGTGCATAGGGAGCCACCACCGGGCCGAGTCCAGCTTCTGCCCCTCCCCTTGACGACGTAGGGTCTTGTATAATTATTCTCTACTTGTAGCCTTCTTTATAGAGCTCTGATATTGCCCTTGAAGTATATTTAACTGTTGGAATGTATTTATTTGCATACTGGCAGTTGGTGTACATATTCTGTGCTTTTCTGACAGGTGTAACTTTGGGTTTGGCCTACTTACAAGGGAGACTCTGCTGAATTTTCGGCAGAAGTCATACTCCGGTTTTAGCAACACTTTTGAGTAGAAGGGTAATAAGGTCAATTGTGTCTGGCACCTGCCAGGTGTCGGACACGCACAGGGTCCGGCTCGGATTCCAAAGTGGAATTTGGGTAGGGTCCTGTCAACTTGGTATCAGAGCATTAGGTTAAATTCCTGTAGACTCTGCACTTTAGGTGCAACCCAGTTTTAATGAGTTTCTGTTTTTGTTGACAGAAGCATGGGCCCTAAACGTGGTGGCACTAGGAGAGGGACTAGACAGTCGTCCCGAGTACAGGGAGAGGGTCCCCAGCCTGAACCAAGACAAGTAGAACAATCTCAGGGGGGAGGTCAGACAGGAGCCGCACCAGCAGCGGTTCTTCCACACTTAGACCCTGATTTTCAGCGGACACTGGAGATGTTGACACAGGCCCTGTCTAGGACGGGACAACACAGAGAACCCTCTCTAAGTTACGCAGATCAGGCAAAGAGGATTGGGGCCACTGATTTTGAGGGTGATGGTGACCCCGCAGTAGCAGAAGAGTGGATAGAGAGGATGGAGCGGATCATGGCGGTGATGGCCATTCCACAGGAGCATAGAGTGACCCTAGCCACTTTCTTTTTAGCTAGGAATGCGAGGCACTGGTGGGAGTCATTCAGGAGACGATATCGAGATCCGTCGGCCATTACATGGCAGGTATTTCGAACAGCATTTGACAACCAGTACTATCCACTCGCGTATCAGAACATGAAGATGCAAGAATTCTTGCAGTTGGAACAGGGGGTGATGACTGTACTAGAATATGAAAAGAAGTTTCATGAGCTATCCAAGTACTGCATTCCACTAGTGGAGGATGAAAGAAAGAAGTGTCTGTTGTTCACTCAAGGGTTGAAGGCTTCCATCAGAGACATTGTGATTAGTCAGCGGCTGACTAACTTTGAGGATTTGGTAATGTCTGCATCCCTAATTGAGAGCAGCCAGATGATGGTCCGAGGACGGGGCGATTCCCGTAGGCGACATTTCGAGATGGGTGGTCCCAGTCAGGGGCCATCCAAGAGAGGTAGTTTTAGTTCTGGATCATCTAGTGGCCGCAGTTACGGAGGTTTTCGAGGGGGAGGTAGTTCCAGTGGAGGATCTAACCAGAGTGGTAGTTCGGGGAATCGTTCTAGAGATACCACAGCTAGAAGTGCTGGGAGACAGCTACAGGCAGGTTCTAGCAGGAGTCGTCGTTCTCAGTGTGTAGAGTGTGGCAGGTACCATTCTGGGCCGTGCCAATAGGGTGCTACTGGATGCTATTATTGTGGACAGACCGGGCATTTCCGGAGGGAGTGCCCAATGCTTCTTCAGGGTGGAGAGATGACAGCTGCACAGACACAGGGGACTACCACCCAGGGCAGATCGCAGGGCATGCCACAGTTCCTAGGGGCCTCGTCTAGCGGTGGGGCCCAGACTAGTGTAGCCAGCAGAGGTGGTAGTCAGCAGAGGGGACGAGGTGGACGTTCCAGGGCTACAGGCAGAGTTTTTAATATGTCGCAGCAGGAGGCACAGGCATCACCCGACGTGATTATAGGTATTACACCAGTCTTTGGGATTCCTGCTAGAGTTTTAATTGATCCTGGGGCTACACATTCTTTTGTCACACCTAGTTTTGTACACAATGCTAACGTGAGACTTTCAGCTTTACGAAATGAGCTGGTGATCTCCGTACCTACAGGAGAGACCTTTTTGGTGGGTACAGTGTATAGAGATAGTATGGTACAGGTAGGAGATGTGTTGTTGGAGGCAGACCTGATTCCCCTAGATATGGTAGACTTGGATATAATTTTGGGCATGGATTGGTTGGCCAAACATCATGCTTCAGTAGATTGTTTCAAGAAGGAGGTCGTGATCCGTAGTCCCGGACGACCTGAGGTAACATTTTATGGTGAGCGCAGAGTCCTTCCATCTTGCCTTATTTCGGCTATAACGGCAAGACAGTTGCTCAGGAAAGGGTGTTCAGGATATTTGGCGCATGTTATTGACACTCGGGATAATGGATTGAGGTTGGAGGATATTCCAGTAGTACAGGATTTTCCAGATGTGTTTCCGGAGGATCTTCAGGGTTTACCACCTCACAGGGAGATTGAGTTCACTATTGAGCTCGTTCCGGGTACGAACCCCATTTCTCAAGCGCCGTACAGAATGGCACCAGCAGAGTTAAGGGAATTAAAGACTCAGTTACAAGAGCTGGTGGATAAGGGTTTCATCCGACCCAGTTTTTCACCATGGGGCGCTCCAGTGTTGTTTGTTAAGAAGAAAGATGGCACTATGAGGTTGTGTATTGATTACAGGCAGCTGAATAAAGTCACAGTAAAGAATCGGTATCCGTTACCACGGATAGATGATCTGTTTGATCAGCTGAGGGGTGCCAAGGTATTTTCTAAGATTGATTTGAGATCTGGGTATCATCAGCTACGCATTAGAGGGGAGGATGTGCCTAAGACAGCTTTTCGGACGAGGTATGGGCATTATGAGTTCTTGGTGATGCCATTTGGACTGACTAATGCACTAGCTGCGTTTATGGACCTCATGAACAGAGTGTTCCGACGTTACTTGGATCGCTTTGTGATTGTGTTCATAGACGATATCTTGGTATACTCTAAAAGTCAAAGAGCGCACATGAAGCATCTGGAAATGGTGCTGAAGGCTTTGAGGAGGAAACAGCTGTATGCGAAGTTCAGCAAGTGTCAGTTTTGGTTGGACAGAGTGAGTTTCTTGGGGCATGTGATTTCCGCCGAGGGTATTTATGTAGATCCCCAAAAAGTTGAGGCTGTAGTGAATTGGCCACGACCAACCAATGTTACTGAGATACGGAGTTTCCTTGGGTTAGCCGGGTATTATCGTCGCTTCGTGGAGGGTTTCTCTACCATAGCGGCGCCTCTAACGCGTCTGACGAGGAAAGGTATCAAGTTTCAATGGTCAGACGAGTGTGAAGAGAGTTTTAACGAACTCAAGACCAGGTTGACCACTGCTCCGGTGTTAGCACTTCCGGACGACGCGGGGAACTTCGTAGTATACAGTGATGCATCCCATCAAGGATTAGGTTGTGTGCTGATGCAGCATGGTAGAGTAATCGCTTATGCCTCCAGGCAACTTAAGAAGCATGAGTCGAATTACCCAACTCATGATCTGGAACTTGCTGCAGTAGTATTCGCCCTGAAGATTTGGCGACACTATCTCTATGGGGAAACGTGCCAGATTTACACGGATCATAAGAGTTTGAAGTATCTGTTCACCCAGAAGGAACTGAATATGAGGCAAAGGAGATGGCTAGAACTGATTAAAGATTATGATTGTACTATTGAGCACCACCCAGGTAGAGCAAATGTGGTAGCTGATGCCCTTAGCAGGAAGTCTTCGGGATTGGTAGCTTATTTCCGAGGGAGGTATGTGCCACTGCTGATTGAGATGAGGAAATTGAGAGTTGGACTAAGTGTGGATGACCAGGGAGCACTGTTAGCTACTCTTCACGTGAGACCAGTGCTAGTGGAGCGAATAATCGAAGCCCAGTCTCAAGACCCATTAGTTTGTACATTGAGATTAGAGGTTGAGAATCGCACCAGGACGGATTATTCTGTGAGGAATGATGGAGCCTTGATGGTGGGCACGAGGTTGTACGTCCCCGATGATGAGGCACTAAAGAGGGAAATTCTTGAAGAGGCCCATTGTTCAGTTTTTGCTATGCACCCTGGCAGTACTAAGATGTATCGTACTCTAAGGGAACACTACTGGTGGCCTTTCATGAAGACACAGATAGCAGACTATGTCAGGAAGTGCTTGGTGTGTCAACAGGTTAAGGCAGAACGACAGAAACCGTCGGGATTGCTGCAACCACTTCCGATTCCTGAGTGGAAGTGGGAGCACATTACCATGGATTTCGTGTTTAAACTTCCTCGAACAACGAATAAGCATGATGGAGTGTGGGTTATTGTGGACCGACTCACTAAGTCAGCTCACTTTTTGCCGATAAGAGAGAAGTATACTTTGAATAAGTTGGCCAAGATTTTTATTGATGAGATAGTGAGACTCCATGGGGTACCAGTATCTATTGTTTCCGATAGAGATCCTCAGTTCACGTCCCGTTTTTGGACGAAGTTGCATGAGGCATTTGGGACCCAGCTGCGGTTCAGTACTGCATTTCATCCCCAGACAGATGGTCAGTCTGAGAGGACGATTCAAACTTTAGAGGATATGTTGAGAGCTTGTGCACTGCAGTTTCGGGGTGACTGGAATGAGAAATTGCCACTCATGGAGTTTGCTTATAATAACAGCTTTCAAGCGAGTTTAGGGATGTCTCCATTTGATGCATTGTATGGAAAACAGTGTAGAACGCCCTTGTATTGGGATGAGGTAGGAGAACACAGGTTCGAGGTATCAGATGATGTGGAAAGAACCAAGAAACAGGTGGAATTAATCAGAGAAAGGCTCAAGGCAGCCCAGGATCGACAAAAGAGTTATGCAGATAACCGGAGAAAAGATCTTCAGTTTGAGGTTAGTGACTGGGTATTTCTGAAATTGTCGCCTTGGAAAGGTGTAGTGAGAATTGGGAAACGAGGAAAACTAAGCCCTCGCTATATTGGGCCATACGAGATTGTGGAGCGTGTGGGCCCAGTAGCTTACAGACTTGCCTTGCCAGCAGATCTTTCCCGTTTACATGATGTGTTCCACGTGTCTATGCTCCGGAAATACATTTCAGATCCATCCCATGTTTTGGAGGAGCAGCCCTTAGAGTTGAGGGATGATTTGAGTTATGTGGAGCAGCCTGTTCAAATCCTAGACTGGAAGATGCAGGTCCTTCGGTCCAGAGAAATTCCACTAGTAAAGGTGCTGTGGAGGAGTCACACCGTGGAGGAGGCCACTTGGGAACCCGAAGAGCAGATGCGGGCCCAGTATCCTCACCTCTTCGAGTGACAGGTATGTAATTTCGAGGATGAAATTTTCATAAGGGGGGTAGATTGTAACAACCCAATCCTTAATTAATATTTAACTAATATTTTAACAAGGAAAAAGACTAAACTATCCTCGGAATATTTTATTAGGTTTTAAGTTGACTTGTTGACCGGGGAAGAATTTGGGAAAACTACTTATACCGTTGCGTAGAGCACGACGAAACGAGTCCGTAGACACGTAGTGGACTCGAATCGGACTTGTAACGAAGGAATTACAAGCCAAAATGTAAAAATGGGCAAATTGGTAATTTTCAGAAATCAGATTTAAAAATCTGATTTCCTCTTCTCTCCTCACTCTCTCTCCTTGCGTCTCTTCTCTCTCCCCGATACCAGACCAGCCGACCACCTCCATAACCACCCAGCCACGTACCAGCTCCGGCCAAGCCTTCGCCGCCACCCCAGCCACCCAATCCGACACCAGCCGCCGCAGGGAGCGCTGGATTTCCGCCGGAAACAGCTGCCAGAAAATCGCGTCAGTTTTGACAGATTTTCAAAGTCTTCGTTCTCCCACTTCCGGCCATCAATTCAGACGAATTAGGTATGGAAATTCGACTGATTTTCACATTCTAGCTGATGGTTGGGTAGGTTTTAAGAAATTTTGAGGTTTGAGAGGTTAATTTTCGAACTGAAAATCTGCCGAGTTTAGGACGCCGATAACAGCCACTTCCGGCCACTTTTTGGCCATAGTCCAAGAACAAAAGTGGTTCCAAATAGGGTGTATTACCTAGGCTAGGAGTTTGGACCGGCGGTTTGGAGATTTTCCGGCCACCGAAATTTACTGTGCACACCCACGTGCTGCCGGCGCGTGGGCGGCGTGTGGGCCAGGTAACAGGAGCCACTCTTGATCCTAGAATAATCCTCATGTCCTCACGAGCTCGTAGGATTTCGCGGATCTCAATTCGGATAACGTTTGAACCCCGAACGGATCTCGCATAGTGTGCGATTTCCGGGTTCAATACGTTTAGACCGTTGGATCATAGCCAAACTGGAGTATGTCGATCTAGGTATTTTAAGGATCGTGCAGGATTCAACGGATCGTAAATTGGAGTCTCGGTTGCTTCGAAAAAGGGAACCCTAGGGCTAGGTTTATGGAAAATTGTGTGTCGGTCCGATCGTGCGATCGTGAGCAGTTCGACCGTCCGATCGAGACCAAACTTTCAGGACATGTGTCCTAGGCTTGTTGGAACCTCTAGGAACGTTCAGATCAGAATTCAGAGGTCGTGGACCCCACGGGGTCCCGAGTTGACTCTTTGGGACTGTTATCGCTTTTGAGTCCCTAGATACTTTTAAATGGTGCTCACTGAGAGAAAAGCTAGTGTGGGCATAGGAATGACCTTAAAGTGTTGCACGCACTTTTAGGAGCCGGGGGTCAGGGTTTTTAATTTAATACTATTCTACTGAGCAGAGTTTTAATAAAATATTATGACGATTATACAGGCACCCGGGCACCAGGTGACCCGCAGGAGGGACCTTCGAAAGGTCCAGTTAGCTCAGATCACCAGTGAGTGGACCTTTTCTTATTTTCTTAAATGAATTTATGCAGTTTAATCTCATTATTAAATCTTGAATAAGTTATTCATTGCCCAGAGTTTTAATAGCTGGATTTATTGTTGTTTTTATATGGTTGTTTTATATGCTGCCGAGTTGAGAGTGCCTAGAGATTTTGGCATAGCATAATTTTTAGGTAACTAACAAATAAATTGGCAGCAGAGTTCAAGGGCAGATAAGAATTCAATTAAATCTTTAATTTCTTTTCAGAACTTTACATTTTCTTAAAAGCCACCCTAGGTACCCAAGCTTATAAAAAGGTTGCCTTCAGTTATATGTTGCCTTCTGTATAATATGGTTGCCTTCGGTTATATTGATGTCGACGGACATCCAGTTGCCTTCGGGTAGGTCAGCATGCTAGACACCGCCCCACGAGTTCTGGGGACGCCCAAACTGTGGGTGTGAGGAACGCGGCTCAGATGGACCAAGTGTCCCCTGAATCCCGCGAGGATTGCGGCTCGGGTGACTTTGTGTTTCCCGAGGTCTGCTAGGACGTGTCACTCCGGTGGCACGAGGATGGAATTGACGGAATAATAAATGGGTACACCTAGGTGGCAGATTACGGTGATTTAAATGTTTTTAAGGATTTAAGGTTGTTTAAGTGTGTGATTGGAACTATAGATATAAATATGAATGCTTTGATTTCAGTACAAGTATATTGAGAAAAGGGTATTGTTATAACTGATTTTACAGTGGGGGTTAGTATGTTTTTATACTATGTTTCTAAAGCTTTGTTTTTGGGTCCACTCACCCTTTTCGTGTTTTGCGCCCCCCAGGCAGTAAGCGTGCATAGGGAGCCACCACCGGGCCGAGTCCAGCTTCTGCCCCTCCCCTTGACGACGTAGGGTCTTGTATAATTATTCTCTACTTGTAGCCTTCTTTATAGAGCTCTGATATTGCCCTTGAAGTATATTTAACTGTTGGAATGTATTTATTTGCATACTGGCAGTTGGTGTACATATTCTGTGCTTTTCTGACAGGTGTAACTTTGGGTTTGGCCTACTTACAAGGGAGACTCTGCTGAATTTTCGGCAGAAGTCATACTCCGGTTTTAGCAACACTTTTGAGTAGAAGGGTAATAAGGTCAATTGTGTCTGGCACCTGCCAGGTGTCGGACACGCACAGGGTCCGGCTCGGATTCCAAAGTGGAATTTGGGTAGGGTCCTGTCATAATTGGTTTATGATCGTTGGAGGTCAGAACCATTGATTGAAAAATTATTTTTTATTGAAAACCTTTTTAAATGTTTTAAATTCATTTTGTTTAAAAAATTATATAAATTAAAAAATATTGTCTCTAAATCGTAGTTTAATTAAATTAAACAATACATAGTTGTGGAATATATGAGTGTTGTACCATAATTTTTCTCAAAATAATAAAATATGAAGGGCCCTAAAATAGCCATGCATGGCTAGAGATGGCCTGGAAAATGTGGAAGGGGAACGTAACTAGTATTTCCCATCATATTTTCAAACACATCCCAGTTGTTATTAACATAATAATTACTTCACCATTTCCATTCTTAAACTCAATTAGAAACCGTGTCAGTTTGTTATTTACTAAAGTTATAGTAAGCTTTGTATTTCTACCAGCAACAAAAAGAGTTATGAGCTTATAGCTCAAGTGGAGTGCGTGTCGATTGAGGATTTTTTTTTTTTTCATTTTATAATTAGGAAAGAGAACATGGATCGAGTTGTGTCTCATGAAAACAGGACTTATGTTCTTTTTTAATTTTTTAAATATGAAAAATTGTTAATTTACTATATTATCCTTATATAATAACTAATTTAATTTCTTAATATTTTCATTACTTGACATTTGAATGTTTCATCATTCTCTTGTGCCTTTATATATATAGATATCAACTAATACTTCAAGCTTCTACATCAAAATTTTGAAATAATAATTTGAGATTATATAAATGTAAATGACAATTGATCATTTGATCTAATCACGTTAAGTCCAAAAAATGCACCCACAAAACATACATTGAAGAGAATGCTAGTTTACCAACCAAAAGAGAACTATACTTGTTGTATGCCTTTTGCCACACATGCTTTATGGATTTTATGCCATCCTTGGGAGAAAGACTTTCATGAAACGGGGATAACACTATTTTGCTATTTCCGACCAATAAAGCTATGACACACCGCACACGCGTGACACACACTTCCACGTGTCATTGCATTATTGGTCAGGGATGGCAAAACAGTGTTATCCCTTTTGCAACTAAGTTTTTCTCCATGCCCTCAGGCTTTATGGAAAGCAATGATTATTATTTTAGCCCTTACCCTAAAGAACCTACTCAAATCAAAACTATGTATATATTTTTGTTTTCATATCTGAAATATTTTGACAACATTTTACACACCAGATATTGTGATAAGGCCAAATATTAGTTCTTAGAAACAGATATGAAATTGAAGCCAAATCTTCAACAAAAGTACATGGAATTCATCACATTTGGAGCAAGCCTGGGTAACTCAGGCACGGCCACACTACCAGAAAGAGTCACACCACCAGCATGGCTTGAGGAAGTCTCAGACATATCATCAAACTTGATGAACTGTGAAATCTGGGCTGCAGCAAGATGGGCGTAGCAAATTGGAGCAACTGCAATATACAGAAAACGGCAAACTCTCAAGAATCTCCAAAAAAGAAAAAACACAATGCAAAGAAACAGGGCAAAAGAGGAAAAATATAGACTAAAGATGTAACTTCAAAAACCAACTTTTAATGTTTAATTTTCTTCCAATTTATTGACCTTTTGTTCAGACAACTACAAGCTCACTACAAGAAAGAGGGTGTGACGTGACTAGCAAGAAAAATAAATCATAATTTATTGGTTCCCAAATTTTTCTAAGTGATCCATAAGTTGAAAGACAAATCAGACTACAAAACAGGATCCTACCTACAGATACAGCTGTAGTGCTCCTTTGGTACCTGTACAAAATTCAAAGTACGGCGTCAGGTTTGAAAATCATGCATAAATAAACAGAGCCCATTCTTATCCAGGTAGACGTATTTGTACAGATTTTCCTTACTAAATGTGAAAGATGAGTATACTTACACATATGAAAGCGAATGAACAAGTTCTTGCACGTTATCGGCTGAAAAGCCAAGTTCATCATATAGAACATGATAATGAGCAGGCCGAGTAGTCCCCTGCATAAACAATCCAAAGTCGGTTGAATTTCAGAGTCTAAAACAATTGACGCAACCATTTTGCTTATTCATTTCCTTCAAAAGCAATGACATCTCAAAAACATGGAGAAACTTATCAACAAAAAAGCAACAGGCTTTGGTTTAGAATACTCACAATCATCCCAGCATGAGCACACAAGTAGAAATCATTGTTCTTGGGATGGCAAACTTTGTTGTCGATAATCGTCCCTAAGTGTAAGTAATCAAAAGATAAGCGTGATTTTGAAACAGAAGCACAGTTTTTCTTTTCTATTCTGAACATTTAACTGGTGGTAAAATGACTAACCAGGTGGCACATTTTCAGGAGATCTAGTCTGGAAAAATTTTGTATGATGATTCTTCTGAGCAACAATAACCATGAACTTAGGAGACCAGCTCTCATCAAGGAATTTGCAGGCCTGCAAAACAGAAAACACCTCACAAAGTACAGTTAGAAATTTTCTCTTACAGATAAAGCAAGTAGAAAGCAAAATGTAGATTGGCCACGTGAAAACCTGAATAATCTGATCCAGTTCCACATTCAAGACTTGGTTGAACTGTGATTCACTCACTCCATCCCTAAGTAAGAGAAAATCCAAGTAATAGGAAGATCAACAAGTGTTTGTATGAACGCCAAACCTTTTGCAAAACTAAAGTAATTTGATACAACATTGTTAATCATTGAAACCAGTAGTTTGGTAGTTTATAAATTCTTCTTCTACTTGATGAAAAACATATCACATTGACTAGCCTGTTTCAAACTAAAAAAGAAAATATCAATAAGATGCTGACAAAATGGTATGGAAAAAAAGCATACAAAACCATATCCACACTATTATCATTTCAAGATATGAGATTAATAACAAACCGCAGATCATTAAGGATTAAATGCATGTTTTAGCTTACAGTCACCAATAAAAAAACTCTAGATCACTTTATTTTCTCTCGTTACTGGATGTTGTGGGAGAATGCAAAATAGGAAGAAGAAAAAAAACACATAACAGTGGGAGCTAGTTACATCACGAAAAGATGAAATTATAAACTTATTTACTAATTGTATTCTAAACCTTGTAAGTAAAGATCAAACATAATGAACTTGTTTATATGTGGCTCATTGATCTAATAATGTATGAAATTTAAAATGCATGTGCTGTATTACTAATGCGCTTGTTCATATGTGGCTCATTTTATTACTCTATTGAATATATTAGTAATAGTAAACCTGAAAATAATTATCTGATCAGGCTTCCTGCCCTTTGAAGAAGCATAAAAGTCTTTTAACAGTTCCCTGAAAAGAGCACATATGTTACAAAATTGTGTGAAACAAAACAAAGAGGTAACTTTTAATAATATGAAAGAAAATGGATGCACAAAAATCAAAGTGGCAGAGTATATGTAAGTGTCAAGAGGAGCCAACCTGATTATGCCCTCATCATCTTTATCTGATACAGGATTGAACAGAGAAGCAATCATTTCTACTCTTGGTGATTGAGTACGAACTGCAGCTCGATAATGAGAAATGGAGGGCCAGTTCCTGGAACTCACCACCTGCAAAATTCCCAAGTATATCATACAAATACAAAGAACATGATAAAGCAGCAACTCTCACGGTGTGTGGAGTAAAATTTATAAAAAGACCATGATTACGAAATGTTCAGTTTAGGGGAGAAATGTTACTGCTGCAATAGAAGGCACATCTGACCGCCCAGGTGAGCCATGTGACACATCCATTCCCAAAATCAGAGTGGGGCACTTAGAAACCAAGTGTATAGGAGAATGCTCAACTGTTAGCAAGGAATTCATTCCACCCAACTGCACAAGTGCAGACAAAAGGGAAGACCAAAATCAATGCATGAAACGTAAAACACAAATAGTAGCACAAGACAATTTCCACAAATGATATTATTGTAAAAAAAAAAAACCATACCTTTGCATTGATTTTCAGGAGCACATTTGTGATGTACTGATCATTCAGTTTTGTAGGAGCAATGCACTGTGTTACAATCCCAAGCTCAGAAAGATTTTTCCTTTTCCATGGACCTAGAGAGTTTGGAGAATTCTCAACACATATACATCCTCAACATAAAGTGTAGAAAAAAATAATAGTGGAAAAGAATCATGAGCTGACCATATATGTCAGAATTCTTCCTCTCTGGAAGAATACACAACAGAAGCTGTGGTTCTGGTTTGGAAGAAATGTCATCAATCATCTTTTCCACTCTAACATGAGCTGGGTAACGTCTATTCTGGTAATTCTCTTCAAATACGAACAATGGATCTTCTATGGTCTGCAATAAAGAATTTACTTTTAGAATAACAAATAATCAAATCAAAAGACTTACATTATAGAAGTAGCTTTTGTTCTCTATAGTTTAGTAAATCTCACAATTCCTTTCATCTCTGCACACTTTAACATACTATTGATGAGGTACCGAATGTCACAGCGAGCAGAGAAGTTGACAATAGCCCAGCCCCTTATTTTCACAGGTTGTACCAATGTCTACACACAGGTAATTGAGTAAAGTTCAACATAAAATTTTCAAAGCTATACGCCGGTGAAACAGAAAATACTTGAAAAGAACAGCACCTTGTTATTGAAATTCCAACGCCCATTCCGAGGGAAAAATTCCTGTCCATTGCCAACTTGTAGCTGCAAGAAAGTATCAATAAACAGAGAAAATGAAAACAAACCAATTTCTACTGCACGGTCTGCACCCAAAAAACTAGCCAGATCAACTAAGAAGGGAAAAAAAGGACTACGAAGATGTTTTACCTTTGGGGCTGGCAAAACACGGCCTTCAACCTGCACAAATTCAGCACCAATTGATATTCCAGATGAACGAAGCATCAGGTCAGCATCATATTTACTAGTCTTCAGTGCCTGAGAGGATCAACATTTGAGGTGTCAGTAGGTTTTAGACGCAAAGATAAAACTAAATCACATAGAGGGCATAACTTACATTACGCAGAACTGTCATCTGCTCTTGGGGGTTCTTCCGAGACTGCTCAACTAGCAAAGCCCTTTGCGTACTGGATAAAGCTTTGGTATAGCGTTGCAGTGAAACCAAGTCACAGAACTGCAAGGGCAAAGAAGAATGAAAAAGAAAATTCTAATATTAACCTTAACAAAAAATTTAAAAAGAAAATTCATCACCTCAACTGGAAAGTAAGACGGCCTCTTTGGTTTCCCAACATTGATGCATGGAAAATCTGCTGACTCGCGCACTGGTAAGTGTTTATAGACAGCAAAATAATCAAAAACCGTAATTTCCTCTCCATCACCATCCTTCCCGTTTTTTGTTTTCAGAAAGAACCTAGACACAAATGTACAGTGGTAAGATTATTGCAAAGCAGTACTTCCTAGATGGCATGATTCTTATAAGGCAGAAATTAATTACCTCTGCTCTTTGCATGGTTTTTCACTCTGTCCAGTGATTCTGTACTCCATGTTAGAGGGATGGGCCGTGATTCTCAGATTTTTTAGCATCCTCTTGGCCTAGTATAAAATAAAAAAGCTCAGATCATGACCGTTGCACAACCAATGTAATGTCAAAATTGAAGGAAACCACGATTACCTTAATCCAATCAATCTGATCATTACTCTTAACATTTTGGTTCTCCAAGAGGAAGTCGAGAACACGACCAGGTTTCACGATCATTGTAGTGGATACATCTGCATTAAAACAAGGACAGTGATGAACTTGGCAGTAGAATCAAAAAACAAAGAAGCCTTCTATTTCTTAGAAACTTACCCATGTTCAGAGACAGACCCCCTTGGGTAGCTCGAAAACTTGAGTGGAAACCACTGCAGCTTTGTACTCCTCCTCCCAACCTTTTGAAGCTCTGATTGTTATGGAAGAAAGACTGTCGGACAAGGAGACAACCCCTGCAGACAAACAGAATATGATGCACCTAATAAAAAAGTGGACTGCCAGAGGAAAGATACAACAGTGAAATACTTACTGCTTTGCTGCATTCTGCCTTAGTATGATATCAAGTACCCTCACTGCTTCCTGAAAATGCTCCGAGTCCTGACCTCGTAACGCATTCACAATTGCTTGCATTGGGATTTTAGTAGCAAAGTTGATCTGCACCTTTAATGTTTTGGATTGATACTGCTTCTTAACTCTCTTCCTATCCCCTGCACTATAAGTTGGGTTGGAACTGCCTCCGGCGCTTGAAGTCCTCCTATAGGTGTGTGCAAATAGCCAATATCAAATATAAGAGCAAGGGATATTCATTATCAACCACATGATAGTACCTGATTGATGAGATGTCATCCAAGATCACGAAATCGAGTCTGTTACGAGGCAGAGAGCCAACTGTAAACAAGCTTTTTTCTCCATCATAAGCAAATTCTTTATGTCCCAGCTCCGAGCCATATGTTTCTTTTACTTTGTCAAGAACTTTTCGTCCAATGCCTTTCTCACCAACTGGGGTTCCATCCTCATAAAGCATATCAATCTGTATCATCATAATAACACCAGTACAATGATACAAACATCACTATTCCTGCAAATGATAGGGCAAGAGAGAGAGAGTACAGGGAATTACACTATAATGGAAGAAGTATCCATCAGACTTGTTCACTCCCACTTTGAAATGGTTAGTTAGAAGTGGAATCCTTTGCCCTTTAGATCCAATACCGGGCCTTGCCATGGGAACACGTTTTGGATTTGATGCTTTCTTCATTAGTTCGAGACGTTTGTCTTCGGATACAATGGGGACAACATTTGGAGGGATAATGGCCGGAGGAGGAGGAAGTGCAACTCCTTCTGGATTTGAAGACTCCATTTCCTAATACCTGCTCAACTACAAGAGTCATAAATAACGTCGTTAGTTAAAACTTTGCCAAACTTGGAAACAATAATCTCTAGCACACCAACTTTGCCAATCTCCACATTATGCTTTAGTCAGGGAGCAATAAACACTTAACATAAGATGATGCTATTAATACATCATAACCTGCTTTCAAAGGTAAATGTAAGAAATGAAGGGAAAAACAAAAGGTTAGAGAACCAAGAAGTAGGCTATATCTGACCAACATTTCATAGCGGACACTACTAGAAAATTGAGTAGAAGCCACTGTTTTCTTAGTCACTGCATCTAAATGGTGGCCATTGCTGATGTAATAGCCACAATTACTGTACATCTGTGACACCAAACACATGGCCCCGGGGACTGTAAAAATGCCAGAGTTGTAGTAGAACCCATTGACAGTCAATTGTTAAATACAAATAGGATAACTGTTATAACAAAAATGGGTACATGCAATTTTTTTATTTTTATACTAGCGATGTTCTACTTTAATCTAACTATGGGGAGGGGGATTCGAATTCGGGTGCAAAGTGGGGAGTATACCCTCTCTAGCCAACTTAACTAAGCCCATGTTTGCGAGTGCATGCAATTGTTAAATACAAGCCTTTAAAGAAACACAGGAAGCTATTTAATTATTCAACAAAAATCAATGACATTGACAGGCTCAGTAGACTGCATATATAAAGGCTAAAAATGTTCTGCGGTCAAAACAGAGCATAAAGAACACGGAAAGGAAAAAGGAAATAACTCATCTAATCAAATTTAAGCCAAAGCAAAAGTGCATCGTGCATTTAAAAATAAATAAATAAATAAGATTGGGGGCTTCTGAATCCAAAGAAACGGGATCTTTAGGGGAAAATCTATGGTATTAATTAAGATTTGGACGCTTTCAACTTAAATAGTTTACACACAAAGTCACTTAGTTTTTTACTTCAAACAAAAACCCAAATCCCATATTTCATTTTCCCTTTAAAATCCCTTTTTTAGCCTTTTTTTTTATGGTCTTTTTATTTTTTTGCCATTACCTTTTTTTATGGTGTAAATTAATCTAATTTACGGGAAAAGGAACTCAAACTTGCTTGCAATTTACGAGGGAAAAGTTAAATTTTCTGAAAAAACGAACCAGAAAACCTAGTAACAGCTGCTGCTGAGGAGCAACAAAAAACAATTGCATTATGAAGATCTTGAACGACACAGCTGCTTTCGGATGCCAAGAAAATAAAGCAAAAATACAAAAAATACAAATTGAAAAAAACAAAAACAAAGCCCAAGTTAAATAATTTTATTGAGGAACACCCTTTAGGGTTCCCTACGAATTTTTTTCACGATCCAAATCATCTATTTTTTAAGTCTACATTCATAGACAATCTTTGCAGAAATTTAGACAATTCGGAAACCGTTTGTGTCCTACAAAATAAATGAACACGGTGCTTCAAGAAAGTACTAAAATTTCAATAACTCAATTGAATGGTCAAATGATATCATATTCAAGTGATTTTTTATAGAGGTAATCTTTGAATGATTATCTGAAAAATAGACGGTTTGGATTAGCGAAATACAATGCGGTGAGACCTACAAAGATGACTCTCAAATAAACTTATTTAAAAGATCCCTTGATGAAAAATATATATTATATATATATATATATACACACATACAACACGCAAATATGATCTCTGTATACTCAGATCTAGTTGTCAGAAACCAAACAGGAAACCTAGATGCACAGACCAAGAAGGCAAAGGCAAACCGACCCACTAGTAACACCAGCGTCAGAGCTCTAAAACAATGGCGGTCGCAGAAGAAAAATAAAAAAAAGAGACCTGTGAGAGTTGTACAACCAAAACTGCGAAAACCCAAGACCCAGCGCCATTTGTCAGAAGTGAAAGACAAACCCACAAACACAGAACAGGAAAATCCAAGAAACCGAAGCAACTCACCAAAAAAGCAATGCCTGGCTAAGGCTTTCACGTATCAAGCATAGACAATAAAGACCTATGAGACTATAAAATAGTAACAATTACCACAAATGTATGAAAACCCAAAGAAATTTAGATAAAAAATTGTTTTTTTTTCTTTAAAACAGAGAGAAGATAGTGATGACCATCACAAGTGTGAAAAAACTAAAAAGAAAATCCCATGCTTCAGAAACCAAAATCTTTTCCTTTTTTCTTTTTTTTTGGGTAGGAAACCAAAAATCTAGAACAATGGCTGGCTCTTTCATGTGTAGTAGACGGACTAACAAAATGAAAGAAAACAAATCGACTCATTACTCAAAACAAAGCATCATAGCTTTAAAACTAGTTCTTTTCACATATGGTAAGCATATGATCAGAGGACAAACCCAACAGAAAAAAAAAATAGAGAAAGAGAGAGAGAGAGACCTGTGAGGCTTTGAGAGCACAAAACAGCACCCAAAAGAGAAAACTCAAAAACCCAGAATACAAAAGCAAATCCCAGAACTCCTAAAGATATATAATTTTCTTTCTTTTTTGGGTGTGAATTTGGTGAAGTCTTTTTTATTACGCGGTATTAAAAATGGAATCCCTACTACCTGCTCTTGTTGCATTTGCTCTCTCTTTCTCTCTCTCTCTCTCCGCGGTAACTGTACGGACGCAAGGAAAGAAGGGCATGTCCAGTAGTGTAGTTACACGTGTCGCGGTCCCCTCAGCTGCCCGTCCCCTGAAATTCTAGTTTCCGGTCTTGACCGCTTTTCAATTCTATTACCACCTTTGTCTGCTTAACGACGTTATGACGAGGTTCATCCTCATTTGTTGAGAAAAGGAGCTAAATATTAAAACATTTCTTTTTTCTTCATGTTTTTTTTAGGGGTAAATTTAATTTTATCATTTTTATTGGAAAACAGGAATACTAGTTAGAGCATCTCCAACCGATATGTCAAATTACGACATAGACATGAAATGACAAAAACTGAAGATTAAAGTTACTCCAACCGAATAGTCAAATCCTACGAATGTGAAGGCTAGAAGAGATATGTCAATAATATATCAAAAAACTTGATGTCAAATGTTAATTTAATATTTTTTTAGTCATGGTCCTCACTATCATTTACTCTTTTTAAAAAATTTATGAATTATATAGGCCCCATTTGCTTTTAAAAATATAGTAAAATAAGGGAAATGCTTAACAACCTTTTCTCTAACCTTCTTTTTTGAATCTTTTATCTTCTTCTCATGCTATGTATCACTTTCTTTATGCTAAAACAACATCATTAATGCATAGCTTTGGTTTTCCAAGATTACCCTTAATAAATATATTGACTTTCATATCACCTTTAATTTATCTAAATTTCTTTTACAAATTGAAAAAATAAAAATAGAAATTAATAAAATAATATTTTGTTTTACCCACCAGCCCCAGCCATACGCCCCATCTCCATCTTTCAAAATATGTTGCTTCTCTTGCCAGCCACCCGTAACATCTTCCTCCCGCCCCTTGTGGTTGGGTTGTTTTTTCAATGTTTTCATATTTCCTTTTTAATGTTTTAATTATTAATATCCTAAAACTGATTTTTTTAATTTTTTTTAATTGAACTTTGAATTTTTTGTAGGAACTGAGGGGGTATTTTATATCATTCAAAATTTGAAATGCTACCAAACTACAAAAGGGTTATCCACTAATGTTTCGGAAATTCATATTGTCAAAATTTTGTGTTTGTTAAATGATTAGATTTTTTTAAAATAATAATTTTTTTCAATAAAGGTAACTTTGGAAAACAATTGCTATGCACTAATGATATTGTTTTAAGTGTAAAGAAAGTGATACATAGCGTGAGGAAAAGAGAGAAGGTCCAAAAGAAAAGGTTAGTGAAAAGGTTGCTAGCATTCTCCATAAAATAATATGGTATTTGGCATTTCGGGTGGAGTTAAATTTTTTCCAAAGTGTCAAATTGTCACGTGAGCCATCAAATTCAAATTTAACATTTTGCATTTAACATCTCCCTTGGAGATACTCTTATAAGTTTTACATAAATTTGTATCTTTTCTTAAATTTCAAAGAGACGGATCAATAGCTCATTACTAATAACATCGATATTATCCACAATTTAACCATCTACAAAGCTTAGTAAGTATAAGGTTTTATCACAAAAGGCCCTGATACTATTTCCACCCACTTGTCCTATTTTCCCACTCACCTTATCTTTAAACTTTTAAAGACAAATTTAACCCTATTGTAAAATGACTTTAAAGGACTTAAAGAAAAAAAAAGAGATAAAAAAAAGAAGAAAGATGTAGACTTCTCAAGTTCTCACGAACCCTATTGTTGGAATGAAAATGTGATGAAGAGTGAAATACATGGTGGAATACTTGACAAAGAAGAACAAGGTCTTGCTGTACCATAGGAAGTTTGATTTGAGAGATGGTGTGGTTCCATTGAGGCAAAGAGAGATGTATAGTAAACATGTGAGACAGAGAGAGATGGAGCGTGAAAGATGGAAAATAAGATACAACAAAAATGTGAGAGAGATATGTAGGCCGTTAAAGAGAGAGAAGAAATGAGCAGAGTGAATAAAAGGAAAGAGGAATGAGGTAATAATTAAAAGGGTATTTTAGGAATATTTGTGGGTGGAAAAATAGGATTGGGTTTTTTAAAATTTATATGGTGGGTGAGAAGATAAGGTGAGTGGGAAAATAGGACAAGTGGGTGGAAATAGCAGCACTCTTAGACTCGGTGTTTTGTATTGATTTGGGTTTGTTTGATTGTTTGATTTGGGTTGGCCCACCACTAGTAACACCGATATTGTCCCCAACTTAACCACATGTTTAGTAATTGTGAGTTTTTATTTAAAAGGCCTCTATAGTATTAAGAGTGAAACCATTCATTATATGTTGTAATTTATTTGATCAAGTTCTCAATATGGGAATTTATACTCTGCAACACGCTCCCTCACGTGGGACCACTACATAGTGGGTCACACGTGGAGCCACGTCTACATCGGAGTCAAACATTAAAGTCCAACTAGGGTTGATTTTTGGACGGATCGAAATCAGAGGATTCCAATTCCATTCCAAAAAATTTCGAAATTTCTACTTCCATTCCAATTTGGAAAACTCAAAATTTTCGGAAAACTTTGGAATTTACCTATTTCATATAATTTTTTTGGAAAATTTAGGAAAATCATAGAAAATTTTAAACATAAAATAATTTTGACTAGATACTTTATCATCCATTTCGACAAGATATTACTAATAACAGCATGTGATCAAAATCTGGTTTGTTCTTTTTGATCGGAAATTGATTTTTTTTTTTTAAAGGTGCTTCTTATTAAGAAATAAATATGAAAACCCTAAAAGAAGGCATCACACAAGTGTTTTATCAAACCAAACCAAAAATATGAGAACCATGGGCGCTCCTGTCTACTTTTCTTTCAAACTCTCTTAGGGTTTGTGTTGGGAGTGATTCTGGAAAAACCAATAATCACTTTTATAGAGAATCACTTCTCTAAATAATCACTTTAAGTAATTTTATAAAGAATCACATGGGAGGTGTTTCTCCCCAAATCACTTAAAATCACTAAAAGTTATTTTTTTAAAAATAAGCACGAGGGAGAAGCTTCTTCCTAGAAGTGATTCTGGCTTTTTAAGAATTTTTTTTTTTTAAGACGAAGGCCTATCTTGAATCACTCCCAAACGAGCCCTTAATTAATAGCTAACTTCGAACAATCTTTGGAAGGCATTATACATGTGCTTTCACACTTTCGTTAGGTTTTTCTAATGTATTTTTTGGGGCACCATTGTCGAGTTTATTTGTGAGAATTGGGCCCAACAAATTGGTGGTTTCATAGAGAGCCAATCATGCTTAAGAAAGAATCGTTTTTAACTATGATCAGCTCTACAACCACTTGATGGAAATCTATCAATTTTCATGTGAAAAATGAATTTTTTAGATTTAATAAATAATGTTTGTAATCAATGCTATTTGTCAAATAAAAAATAATTTTCTATTTTATTAATGTGATTGGTAGAAATTGATCATGGACATAACTAGGAGTGCTTAACTAGGAAACGGGTCATCTCTGCGTTTAATAATAGTGCGCAAACCTATTTAATGTGTACACTAATGAAACATGTATTAGGTTTTTATATTGTACACTAATAAAAGGCTAGATAGATAGAGAATTATCATGATCCCCTTTCTGTCTATATCATCATGGATCAAGATACACATGTTGTGTGTTGAATTTTGGCATTAAGTCCTTGCTAAAATCATGAAGTTCGTGATCTTTGTTATGATTGAGTCTAATGGGTCAACTTAATATTATACTTACATGTGATATGGAGGATAGTTGAGAACTCTCATAATTTTCCATTACGCATTATACAGTTTGATTTATTAAATTGATCGAACCGTAAAAATTTTGATTTCTTGGTTATGAATAATCGATAATATGTTTTCACTTTGGGTATTGATTGGTATGCGTTACGTAGGCTCGGCAATTAAAAGATGTTATATAAGCCCTTATAATCATTCGTATTATTGCATCTTTTTTCAAATGTGGGACTTTACAATAAGCCATCATTAGGACACCCCAGTATATCTTGCCCGTTACTCCACTGGGGAATGAGTAGCCATGAAGGGTTAAGTAGAGGAAGTGCATCCCTTTCGGGATGAATTGTTTCATTAACAAGTCAACGGCCCAAATAAATTATTAATTAAAACCATGTATATATTATTCATCCATATCACTTATATATACAGGAAAACACAAAAGAGTAGCTACCAAATTAGTGGGATCATTTCCGGCGCAGCTTTCTTAATACATATGCCTTCCATGTATTTGCATCCATATATACTATAATAATATTTTCTTTAAATCTACACCATGTATATAATAATATAATATCATATTCAAACATCCCTTTTATTTATATCAACCTAGTTACTTACTGCATGCATGTATCATCAAAGACTATAAATACCCTACAATGTTCAAGTTTTTTCTCCATCAACAACCTCTTAATTCCTGCAGCTTCTTCTCATTCCAACAACATTCAACTTCATTTGTTACCATCGCCATCATCGTTTTACATCTCTCTCTCTCTCTCTCTCTCTCTCTCTCTCTCTCTCTCTCTCTCTCTCTCTCTCAAACAGAAAAGAAAAGAAAAGAAAAGGAGAAAATGGCTGAGGTTACAAGTTGTTTTAGCAGCGTAGCACTACTCATGATCCTATATATCTTACACCAATCATGTGTTGCTGAGAGTACATTAATTTACAGTGTCCTAAGCTTTGGAGCTAAACCTAATGGTGTAATAGATTCTACCCAAGCTTTTCTACATGCATGGACTGCAGCATGTGCCTCCTCCGATTCAACCACTATATATGTACCCAAAGGGAGGTATTTGCTTCGCAATGCTATGGTTTTTAAAGGCGATAACTGCAAAAGCACAGATATTACTTTTCGGATTGATGGAACATTGATAGCTTCGTCGGATTACCAAATCCTTGGCCAAGCTAGCAACTGGCTAAGCTTCGAAGGAGTTACTGGTGTCTCCATAATCGGAGGTGCCCTTGATGCTAAGGGTACCGCCTTATGGGCATGCAAGTTAGCTGGAAGCACCGATTGCCCCAAAGGAGGAGCCACGGTTAGTAATTTACGCTTTCTTGTCGATCAAGTGAAATTTTGTTTAAATTTGTTGTCTAACTTACCCTACCAGTCTCTTCGTGTTCTATTGTTCCTAAATTCTGACATTTTTGTTCCCACTGATACGCAGAGTCTGAGTTTTACGAACTCCAAAAACATTAACATCAATGGGCTAATGTCATTGAACAGCCAGATGTTCCACATTGTGATAAACGGCTGCCAAGATGTTCGCATCCAAGGGGTCAACGTCAATGCAGCAGGCAATAGCCCAAACACTGATGGCATCCATGTCCAATTGTCAAGAAATGTTGCAATTTTCAACACATCCATCAAAACTGGAGATGACTGTGTCTCGATTGGCCCCGGAACAAAGGACTTGTGGATCGAGCAAATAACTTGTGGTCCTGGCCATGGCATTAGGTCAGATTTTATAGCTCTTGCATTGCATTGCAATGCTTATATATGAAGTTTTATTATAGTTGGCTTATGCATACATGGGTGTGGTGAGTGCAGTATAGGGAGTTTGGCCAAAGACTTGGAAGAGGAAGGGGTCCAAAATGTGACAGTGAAAAATGCAATTTTCAAGGGTACTCAAAATGGTTTGAGGATTAAGTCTTGGGCACGGCCGAGCAACGGGTTTGTCGAAGGTGTTCAATTCCTTGATGTCCTAATGTTTAATGTTCAAAATCCTATTGTAATAGACCAAAACTACTGCCCGCACAACATCAACTGCCCCGCTCAGGTAATAAATTTATAATCGCAATGCAGTAATTGAGCATGTACTTATCATAAAGATATGTCTTGACTAAATGTCTCATGCACATTTCATCTTGTTCCAATATTATAGGTGTCAGGTGTGAAAATCAGTGATGTCGTGTACCGGAACATCCAAGGAACATCAGCTTCAGCAGTTGCAATAAAATTTGATTGTAGCGCAACAAACCCGTGCAGTGGAATAAGACTTGAAAACGTGAGTTTAACCTTCAGGAATCAAAAGGTTCAGTCACATTGTGCCAATGCAAATGGAAAGATTGTTGGCACTGCTCAAGCAAATAGTTGTTTGTAATACTGAGGCATGAAATACACGTACATATGCTCTACACACATAATGCTAGCGAGTATAGGTGCATTAATATTCTTTTTGTTGTATTTCTATTATAAAAGCAGAAATGTTATGTACATAAATATCATTCTTTTTATGCATTAGTAAGTTAATAAGAACTCAATTATATTTTTCTGAAATGAATTCAATACATTGGAAATCACTTCATTTTTTCCCCTGGCTTTTTAATATGGAAGGTTTAATTTACTTAGATTTACTATTTGGTTTAAACTTGTCTGCAAAAGCTGGTAGACACTCCACAAAAATCCCCTGATCTAAGTCATCAAAATGAAAACGGAAACAATAACCGAAAATCATTGTACAAGAAAACCAACCTCCTTTGTAATAGAAAGAATCATTTAGTCAGACCCTGACTCCAAGTTTCAAACAAACAATAGAGTTTAAGCCTGATTTCATATTCCATTCTTTCTAGTACGTGGTTGTTGCTTGCTTACATGGAATGGAAATTAAAACAATAGCTAAATTATTGCTTTCTAGTAAGTAGTTGTTGGTTACAAATATTACATTTTGAGGGTTAGAATTTAAAACAAAAGGCTTATTTAATAAGATTTCAAAAAACGCAAATTGTTGTTTTCCATCTATCTTTGGTTTACTTCTTATCAATCCTTGAACTCAAGCTTGAAAAGTTCCAGCAGCACAAATCAAACCATCCATAATGTCACCCCATGCACACATGCAACTAAGAATCACATGAAGAGAAGCAACTTGGAATACAATTATATTACCTGAAGCGAAAGCTCTCTTGTGGGAATAATAATAAGTGCCTATAAAAGTCCTTTTGGAGCCAACTTTTTCTTCTTCCTCCCCCTTTTCTTCAAGCATCTTCATAGGCTATCCTCCTTCCACCGACAAGCATTGCAGAATGGGCAAACCAAAGGCTAGTTTCTTCCCAGACCCCGTTTCCACAGCACCAACAACATCCTGTCATATGAAACAATTATAATAACCATCAAACCTCCTGTCATATGAAACAATTATATAACCATCAAACCAAATATAATCATGAATTGTCCAAAGCCTTACACAAAAACCTTAATCAACCATCCCTCAATGAGGAGCAGCAGGCATACAAGCTTTATGGATTTGCGCAGCATAATATTCAACTTCACCAAACTAAGTTAACATTGTAAAACAGTTCTCTAATATCCACAATCATTAATACAGTTAATAAATATACATGAAGTGATGTTGGCAGTAACCTTGGATTCAAATTACCACCAATTCATCAACATATTGAGGGCCTATATGCTGATGCATTCATATTTTTCATTATATAATCATACCAACTCAGAGAATAATCTTAGCTCCATCATACAACCTCAGAGAGTGATAGATGAACTGTTCACTGCTCATGTATGACCGAATGGCAGCTCAGCCATAATAGTTTGGGCAACATACACATATTCAAACTATTTGAAGCTTTCTAGCTCATCAGGTTATCAACAACAATGTCACACCAAAAAATACAAGTCACCTAATTAACTGGGAAAGAAAATTCTGCCATCAAACAAATAACATATGATTAACTGTACACAGTATGCATTGCTGGACAATACCAAGAAATAAGGGTAATTTGTCAGCATGAAAAAGTAAATGAACAAAAATAAGAAAGCACTTCCAAACTTTTGACCCTCACTGATTCACTGGCTTCTGATATTGTGAAGTAGTTGCAGAGCAGCAATTGGAAAACATAACCTAAGAGCATTAGCAATACTATTTTGATGCCAATAGAAAAAGAATTCTCTTTACATATCTCCACTCATAGATCAATTAACCTCCAGAATAACTCTTTCCATTATCATAAGACTTCATTCAGACATTACGAATGGATTAAGAGTTTGGTTTCATCTGAGAAGCAAATGCATCTTCCATATCTTTGCTGTTGCAAAACCCTCAAATAGGAAACTTGCAGCTGTAGAAGGTAATTGGTTTAGGGCAATGAGAGTCGCAATGCACCATAAATGGCTTTTCTTTTCTATGTGCAGATACATTAGTGAATCTAATTTACCCTCATATTCACATCTTAGCTCTCCTCTATTTACTTTAATATTGTCCTTAAATCATCAACGTCAGAGCAGCAAGAATCTTGCAGTAAATCATCCCAGTTCATATTGAACTTCTCTTGGAACTTCAATCAACTCCTGCCCATTTTTTAAATGCCTCAACATATTTAAGTCGTTTTCTTTGAGCTTCAGTTCTGGCCTCTGATGCCTTTAAATTCCTATAAAGATTCTTATGAAGTTTTACAAACTCACTCCTGTACAACCACTTGTCAGTGTACATACCATGTTCCTTCATAAAGTCAATGACCTCCATCACTCTCTCAAAGTAGCCACCACGAAGAAAGTTCAGTAGTAAATACTCATAGAGATCTCTGCTTACCACCAAATTTCCACTCTCCATATTCCTCTTAATGTCCCCCCACAAGATCGTGATAGTACGAAACATTCCCAGAGAAGAATACCCATATAACAGATAGGTCAATGTTTGCTCAGTGGGTTGAATTTTCATCTCTTGCATTCTTCTGTACGTCTTCAAAGCATCATCCATCATTTTGGCCTTGCAGAAAAAGTTGATGGAAGAATTGAACTGGTAAACAACAGAAGGGATTTCCTTCTGCTCATCTCTCATTTCCTGAACCAGAGCATTTGCCAAATCTGATTTACTAGTCGAGCTTGAAACATTTGTACACGTGGCACTTATATCTAGTATTGGTTGACATTTGGAGACAACCATCTCATCAGATAAATTCGGGAGCAAACCAGCCTTTCTCATTTGTTTAAGCAAAGCTTTTGCTTCCCGAAACATCTTTCCTCTGTAATAAGCTTCCAAGAGTGACATAAAGGTAGTAAGGCTCATGGGAGCCCCAGCTGCATCCATGTCATCCAAAAGGTCATGAGCAGTTTCTAGCCAACCTAAATGAATGCAAGCATCAATTACATCAGAACACAAATCAGATCCTCTTAATGAACATAACTCCTTTTGTATTTTAAGTAAAAGTTCTGAAAGCTTGCAAGTATCCCCGCCCTTTTTGTATCCATTTATGAGCTTGGCCAGAGCCCTGTTACTAAGGACAAGTTTCCCATTCCAATAAAGAACAAGCTCTTGTTTACCCTCTATTTTGAGGACAGAATCGTTCTGCAGCAGCTCAGGCAAAATCTGCATATTCAACCCAGACTTGAGATTATGAGATCCAATTGGAACAAGATAAGACCTCTGTGAAATCTTTCTCTCTCTTTGAATAGAAAGAGACTCATGGTAGTCACACATTTGTAAGACAAGCTCAGTGGCCGCCTCGATGTCATTAAACTTGAAATGCAAGCTCAACAAACTATCATAGAACTGCCGATAATGTCGCATCAACGGAGCTGAAACTTGATCAATGTGACTTTTATATTTCTTTATCTCGTCTCTCTGACCAGTCAGCTCATGGATCTGGGCGATAATGAAAATAGAGTGTGCATCAGCAACAACTCCTGTTTGAGGCATCAATTCCATAATCTGGTGGCCTTTGAATGATAATTTAAACCTCACACAAGCATCAAGGACAAGGTTAAAAATCATTGTATCTGGTTGCATCAGCTTTGCATGGTTGCTCTTGTTTACACTTGAGCGTTGGAAACAATGACAAATCTGAACTAAGAAATTGGATGCAAGTAGTGTCCCAACCTCAGTCTTTACCATATGCAGTACAACCAAGCACAATACATTCATGGAGGGCAAGTTCTGTTTGTCCAGTAGTATTCTAAGAATCATTGTAGCAGGTTTAGGCATTTGACTTCGCGCTAAAGAGAGGGAGAGCTTTGCCAGGATATCAGACTGTAGTAAGTCTGATCGCTCTTTCAAAATTACCAAGACTATATCACATGCTTTTAGTAGCCAGTGAGGGTCAGACGAATAGCAAAGTTCAGTGATTAGCTTACGGATAACAAAATCCTCAGGAAACCCATGCAACCTTTTAAAATCAAGAAAGGACTCCCATGCTTCATTCACTTGGTGTTCCTTCAAGGCTTTTTCGAGCCTTTTCAACACAACTGCATGAGAGGAACCTTCCCAGCATAGCCTTTCAGGCCGAACGCTAGCACAAAAATCTCGGGTAGATGAAATTTGATGCTGTTCATATCTTACACTTGATACCACAGGCTTTTCATATCTTATACTCAGAACTGATTCTCTGTCATAATTTGATATTAAGGCTGTCCTCCGAATAGCTGAAGCCACACAAAAACACAAAGGACACCTCTTGATGAAGCGGTTATGCATTAGAACCTCTTTTGTCACTATTAGTGCCATAGATATATCATCATAACAATGAAAAAACTCCGAGAAAAGATAATCACTGTGACATACCACTGCTAAACTTTGGCCCAGGTGAAAAAACATGCACCAACAGCATACTCATTTATGTAGGCCATAAACAGTAACCAATATTTGCTAAGACAATTCCCTGAGGATCCAGCATGATCTCCTTATGCCCACATGCCCAACTAATAATATCTGCAAATAGAACCTGACTGAATCAAAGGCACAAAGTAACACACACACACACATGAGAAAAATAATCTGAAACCAAAGCCAACCAGGTAATCATATGACAATGACTATAATCAATTGCGAACTGGGTCTCACAAAACCGGTTTAAGTCATACATCGGCCCCGTTTGTTACATAGGACTGGCTTGGACAGGACAAACTATGAGAACTGTCTAGGATAGGCTTGGCTTGGACTAAGTTCTGTCCTATGTTTGATGGGGAGCTGGACTAAGGGGGACTAAGGGGCTGGATAGTCAAACACTATCCCGTGTTTGGAACAATTCAGGACAGGACTATAATTCTAAACAATGAAAATAATCATTTCAAACATTAATATTTTTTTTTTTTGTTCTCAAATATGCATCATCAAAAATCACAAACTTAACTAAATATTACAGCCATAAAAACTATATTTAGGCTTAAATGAATATTACAGCCAGTTTTTCAATTTAAACTTTATAAATATTATAAAGTTACCTCACTAGACACTGTAATTCATGTCTAGTAAAGCCTCACTACATACATCAAACTAATGTAATTACACACAAGAGGAAAAAAAAAAAAGAAAAAAAAAGAGCAAACTGAAAATGTAAATTAAAAGTACATGTAACATAGGCAGAGTTCTTTGAAAGGGAAATCAAAGTTTGGAATTGACCCACATAATATAGATTACCACTAAGCCGAACTAAATTTGTACACCAAAACTAAGAAAAAAAGAAAAGCAGAAACCAGCCGGCAGATTTTGAAATTAACACTACAAGCAGTCTTGGCTGAAAAACCAAACTAGACAAAGAAAAGGGTACCTCAGATTTTGGCTGCCGCTCCTCTTCAGAGAAAAAAAAAAACACAAATTGGAAAACATTAAAAAGCAAAATCAGTGAACAGAGAAACAAAGAGAAGTGGTTTTCGAGTGTTGGCTTATCATCGCACTTGGAGTTGAAGAAGAGTACTGGAAGCTGTTCAACGCTTGCGTTTTTCTTCTTTTCCCTCTCCTCTGAAAGATTTCCCAAATAATTCTAACTGGTTTTTTGTTTTGTGATACAACAAAGAGAGAATGAACCCAAGTTCTTAAGCTCCTGACATGGTGTCCACTGCACACAAAAATGTCATTTCCATTAGTGAGAATGTTAAGATAAAACAGGTCTTAAAAATCAAAACACTCTCTGATCCAAGGATGCACACATATTTTGATGAATGTAAAAGGACAAGAATTCACAAAAAAAAACCCCTTGTCTATAAGTAAAATCTTTTTACTTGAATTAGAACTAGAATTTAACAAACCAATGGCACATCAGCCCATGCATTATGCTCCCAAATGAAATTCAATTCTGTGTCAACAAAATCTACGAATTTCAATGCTTCAAACGAGGAACATCTAAACATTATATAAAAATAGAAAGTAACCCTGTTAACCAATATGTACATAATTATTCTACATCTTCTAATTGCATGCCTTTTCATGTCAACTTCATCAGCACGTCATAGAAAGTGACAGGGTGAAAAACGCCAAGCACAAAACCAACAGTAATAATTCAAGACTCTACCAACACAGATATTTTATACAGATATTTTATCAGGAAGTTAGAGGCATCACATAGACCAACGTCATGGCCATTCTTCTTAATACAGCATCCAACAACAAGTGTTACAAAACTCAACACCAAATTAATACAACACTGGAAAAGTATAAAGACCACTCAACATTCCAAAGAGATCATCTATCAATATTTTAAAAAAATAATAAGAATTATTCAGCTTAATGTTAGAACACAATCAAAAAATGAAAACCTGTGAATGAAAACAAGCACACTTAATTTTAGTTAGCTACAAAACAAGCTATGTCCCCCAAAATATAAAACTAAAAAAATAAAAGGAGCTATGCGTTTAACTTCCGAATGTAGCAGCCCCAAATTAGCTCCAAAAAGAATAATTTTTCACGAGCAAATAAAGTTGTGAGGTGTGCTTATTTTCATTCATATTGTGCTGAATAACTACTCATTCGTATGGAACACAATTTATTCTGGTTATGCTATCTTTCAATATGTTCTTATCATTTCGTGAGTTTTCTTTTTGGTTTTCAAGCTGTTATGTTTTTCGAGTTCTGTTCTCAGTAATGTTGTACAAATATAGTCTTTATATATGTAAGTAGATAGGTATGTATGCACATATGTTGTAGCAGTTTAGGTGGGATCGTATGGAGATGAACCTCATGCAATGAACCCATTTGAGTGCAAAACAAACTGGGGACCTTGTTGTTTTGCTTAAATCCTTTTTTAATTACTTGTTTCTATTTTCTTTCATTTCAAACCCTTTCGATTACTTGGATAATTATAGTGGTGAGGCTGTTAATTTTGTGGTTCTCATAATTCATCCACAACTTTTGTATCAGTGATGTCTCTCCTTTCAATAATGATTTTGGGTTAGTCATGGCTGGTAATATATTATACCCACTTTTCATGTTCTGTAGTTATTTTTATTATAAACGTTTGATTATGGCTGCTTGTTTACTTATCATATTGTTTGGCTAGCTTCATATTGATCTGTTTCCTGAGATTTATTTAGAATTGAGCTTCATAAGGTTTTGGGTTTCTGGATTGTCAGAGAGCACCTTTGCTTCTATGAAATCTGTAGCTAGTAATTTCAACTTACACCCAAGTGGGGTTAATTTGTTTGGCTTTAATGCCAATGTAAATCTGTTAATTTATTTGGCTAGAAAGATATAATTGTGTCAAACGAGAAATTAGGAACATAGAAAAGGTATAATGCGGATCTTATTGGTTAACAAAATTGGCGGGCTGGGTCTTCTTGCAAGGTCGCAACATTAAACTAAATCAAGGCAGCGAACCCAAAATTCACAAAAACCAAACAAACACATGTATAGAAAAATTAAAACTTGGAACCCACAACAAACAATACTCACAAACATATATAGAAAAACTAATAAAATTACCTTCTTCAAGCAGCTATGGTCTGACTGAGGAAAGAGAGGAATTTGAAGGAGAGCTGAGTTATGAAGATAGATGGGTGGTGAAATGGGTTTTCACAGGAGGGAGACGACTGGCGACGCTGGAGGGGCTGGGTGGCGAACAGAACAGACCTTTAAATCTTGGCTCTCGGACGATGGAAGTTTAAGGGGGAATGAGTGCGAGATAGGAGAGAGCTCAGTGAGCTGGGTTCAGATTTAAAAATGAATTTTTTGGAGGGGATAAAGGGTCATTTATATGGAGGGTAATTTAGTATTTTCATGTTGAAATATGAGTATTTGCTCTCTCAGATTTCACCCTTCCTCTCTCTCTTCTCTGAGACGGGATCCCTTGCCCTTGTCACCATTGTCCATGTCCCTTCGTATTTTTTGTATAATTTTTTGACACGTGTTCAACAATTGCAACCTCAGAGCATCCGCAATGATGCTCTCTATTTCTTAGCTAAAATTTAGCTACAAATATAAGAAAGCTATTTTAGGAGCTCTCTAACAAATTTCAACTCCAACCATACTCCCTAATTTGGAGATTCATAAATGCTATAACTCTTTTTTGATTGGTCCATCCCTATTAAAAAATAAAATAAAAAATAGTTAGCATTAAATAAAGGTTTGAAATACTTATTAAATAAGGCAGCATTAAATTATAGGGAGTCACTATGAGTACTTTCTCTCTCCTCAAATTTAGGAGCTTCTAGAGGACTCCCTATTTTAGGAGGTGGATAGGGAATATGGTTGGAGTTGCATTTTTACAATTCCTCCCTAAAATTTGTCTAAGGAGGTGGTTTAGGAAGCCCATTGCGGATGCTCTCACAAGTCTCACATCTTGGAAGGCTTGGGGAAAATGGCAGGATATTACAATCCTTATTAAAGCAATTTGTGGGTCCCCATTGGAACCTTCACAAAGCCATCACTCTTTGAAGAAAAGTGGTACCTCGCCTCCCTCCTTCGAGTGGCCATGAATTCCGGTTTAAGAGTTTAGAAAGTTCTTATCTCCCATACATAATTAGAGCATCTCCAAGGGAGATGTCAAATTACCACATCAGCCATCAAATACCAAACATCAAATTTAAATTTGATGGCTGATGTGGTAATTTGATATCTTACACAGCTTTACACTTCACCCGATATGTCAAATTAAATTATTATTTTGTTACATTTTAGTGCTGATTTATTTTTAAATAAAAAGAAAAAATAAGAAAAAATAATAAAATATTCATTTGACATCTTGCTTTTGGGATGTCAAAAATAACATCTCAACCTCCAGCCTTCATTCCACATCAGCTTTGACATATCGGTTGGAGCGATGTGAAATGTTATTTATAGCTGTTAAATGTCTATATGGCACTTTTGACATATCGGTTGGAGATGCTCTTATACAATCAATAATTAATTACACTTGAGGAAAATTAGAAACCATAAAACCTCCCTTTTCTCGAGATCAACAGTGAAACTTATGTCATCATATCCAATTTCTCCAATTCCACTCAAAATATCAAAGGAAAAAGTGGTGAATTTTTCGGACTTTAGCAAAGGTGGAAGGGTTGGGTGCGAAGTTGATCTTATAGACAAGTCTGATCTTTGTGATTTCTTTAATAGCATCGGTGTTCAAGTGCTCTATCATCAGCTCCAACGAGCTTGACATAGGGGAGGAGGAGGGGATAAGGTTGGCCGACAATGAGGAGGAGAGGCAAATGTCGTCGGTCAGATGGATGTGGGTGGTTGTCAGGAGTTGGGTTGGCTGTTGAGATTAGTGGCTGCTAGGTTGTTTTTGTTTGTTTTGTTTTTTAATTTCAATATTAAGTTTTTATTTTAAAATTTTATTCAAGTTAACAGTGTTATGTTGGGGTTAAGCATAGACACGTGTCAAAAAATTATACAAGGGACACGAAGGGACATGGAAAATGGGGACAGCGTATCTCATCCCCTCTTCTATATAGCTCATGCTCTCTCTCTCTCTCGATGGACATGGTCTAGTTTGGTTCGGTTTCTACTTTACACCGGAATTGGAATCAATACTATTCAACCCTTACGGTTTGGTTTGGTTTAGGTAAAAAAAATTTGAGATAACTATAAAGAAACCCATTTTTAACTATAAAATCATAAAGAAACCCTACATGAAATTGACTTTACAAACACACCATATCCTACATGAAATAGATTTTAGGCCATCTCCAATCATATGGTTAAATGTAGTCAAGGGCTAAAAATTTAGAGAATAATGTAGGCCATCTCCAAAATATTAATTTTTTAAAGAATAATGCATGGCTAAATTTTTCCATCTCCAGCCATGCAGGGCTATATTTTAGGGTCTTTCATATTTTATTATGTTGAGAAAAACTATAGTACAACACTCATACATTCCACAACTACATATTGTTTAATTTAATTAAACTACTATTTAGAGACAGTATTCCATATATGACACGTATACGTTGATAAGAACAAGATTTCTGATAAGATTTTGTGTCCGCGTGGCACGTCTTATCCTGAAGGAATCTTAATAATTTTTCAAGCTATGATTTTCGAGTGACACGTGTCAGTCCGGGAACAACTATCCATATTTCAGATTAGATTTTTGTCGACGTGGCACCTCTTATCTTCATCTTCAAATGTCAAAAAATGGAATGTTTTCGATTCAATATCTCACAACTTCATCTCATTCCTTTGTAATTCCTATATTCTTCTACACTTTTTCAACCAATTCTACAATGGATTCCAACTGGGGTTCAAGTTCCAACTTGGATTCCGAATGGGAGGAGCGCAGACGCCAAATGATGGAAAAAGATGAACAAGATGATGCTCGAATGTGCACAAATACACAACTTGCGGCTACTGCAGCAACATTATGGACTCATGAGCAAATACAACAACAAGGCTCCTGGGGTGGCTTCGTTGTTGGTCGCAGTAACAAATGCAAGGGACGAGCTCTTGGGCATCAAAAATTGATGATGGACTACTTCGTCCCAAATCCTGTCTACACTCCTGAGGACTTCAAACGTCAATTCCGAATGAGGCGTCATGTTTTCCTTCGTTTGGTAAATGATATCCCAAATGCAACCCCTACTTCAGATAGACAACTGATGCCACCGGTAATCTCGGTTTCTCGCCCCACCAAAAGCTTACGAGTGCACTCCGAATGTTGGCATATGCAAGCTCAGTAGATCAAATCGATGAATCGATGAATCCATGAGGATGTCTGAGTCAAATCGATGAATCCGGTGGTTTTGATGGCTCGATGCCATAGGTTGCAACTCGGATAGATGTGCTTCTTCCATCCGCTAGCACAACTCTCATGGTTTCTGAAAATTAAAGGATTGATGATGCCTTCTATAGACTCTGTGTATTTTTGTGAGATATGTTCCCAAAGTCAAGTGCTTTTTTGGTTAGTACCCACAACGCTATCTTCGGAAACTTTTATGAAAGCCTTGCAAAGATGTTCATCTTTCACTTGTGACCAATTTCATCCCTTCAAAGTCCAGGGCATTTTTTAAACAAGAAAGAGTGTGGAGAGTATTTGACAACAAGAAAGAGTGTAAAGAAAATAAATTTGTAGGAAATGAGTGTGGAAAATATTTGACAACAAGAAAGAGTGTGGAAAGTTGTGAATAAGAAGAGAATGTGATAGAATTTGTAAGAAATGTGGAATGACATGAGTGGGAGAGGTATTTATAGACAAATTTTTGGTTTTAAATTTTTTTAAAAAAAAATAAAGCCAACAAAGGTAATTAAAAAAAAAAAGAGATGGGTTTCAATGGTCTCTAACAGTCATGATCAAGAATTTTTTATAATTTTTTTAAACACCACATTTATTTTTAAAAAAGAAAAAAAGAGAGAATGGGTTTCAATGGTCATGACCGTTGACGGTCATGACCATTAATATTTTATACTTTTGTCTTCAACAACACGAATTGAAATAGAGGCTGTTAAATATATATATATATATATATCAGCTTGCTTTACTGTTGGCTGTTAAAAAGCAAATACATGGGGTCTACAAAAATTTGGTCTAAGCCAAAGCTGGACTATATGTGGCTCGGTTGGAGGGCTAAAGGGGCAAATGTAGCCTTCCAAATTTGGCTAAAATTTTGTTTAGCCCATGGCTGGAGATGGATTTTGCATTATTTTAAGGCTATATTTGGGATATAGCCCTTGGCTGGAGATGGCCTTATAAATACACCTAATTATTGCAAGTTATCTTCTTTTTGGTTTACTCAGGGCCCGTTCGTTTATGTTTTGAGAGCCCATTTTCATTTTGAGAGAACAAAAACAAACAAAAAACCTGTTCGGTGGGAAAAACCAAAAAACACAGAGAACGTTTTAAGAAAACAAAAACAACTTCACGTCTACTTGTAGAAAACAGAAAAAAGCTGTTTTCATTCTCACAGGAAACAAACACTGAAAACACGCTGCTTCTCTCGCTCAATCTTCTCTCCCCATCCCCATCAGACCAAAATCACCGTCAAAGCTGCCAGCAGAGAACCACACGCAGAGCTTGAACCACCACCATCACCCAATCAAAATCACCACCGCCCCCATCTAACCAGATTGACATCACTGACACTCAATCGAACCCAACAGAATCTCTATGCAATTGAATTGAACCACCATCGTTGAACAACTAATTGCCGAATCAATTTTCAGTCCAAGAAAAGGAAAAGGAGAGAGAGGGTGCAGCATGAAGAGAACGTGGAAAAGAGGACCACAATTTACATGAATGAAACTGGAAGCTGGAAATTTCAGAGCCAAGAGCCAATATCTCTAAAACTAGAATTATCTCTAAAAAGGATTCTAGAAACTGGAAATTTCAGAGCCAAGAGCTAGGTGTGCAGAGGAAATTAGAGGAAGAAGAAGGGTGCTGCTGGGTGGGGTTGGTCTGATTCTTCAATTTTGGAGAGAGAGAGAGAATGAGAGAGGTATCTGGAAGGAGAGATAGAGAGAGAGAGAGAGAGAGAGAGAGAGAGAGAGAGAGAGAGAGAGATAGATAGAGAGAGAGAGAGAGAGAGAGAGGGGGAGTGATAGAATTGGGGCGGGTTTGCAGAGAGTGAAAGAGAAGGTTGGGTTGAGGTTTCATTTTAATTTTTTTAAAAGATAATTCTAGTTTTATACTTTAAAATTTTATTCTATTTTTTAAACGATATTCTTTTAGATGATTAAAAAAATACTTTTTAAAAATAATATATGTACTTTTTTTTTTTTTGAAACTCACATATTGATTACATAATGTCGTATTAAAAAAAACATAAGGCATTTTAATTAAAGTTACATATTCATTGTTTTTGTCATTTTCACATATTACTGCCAGACGCGTTTTCATTGTTTTTGTTCTCTGAAAATAGTTTTCAACTAAGCTACCAAACGCGTTTTTATTCTCTGAAAATGCGTTTTCATTTTCTTGTTTTCATTCTATGAAAACATTCTCTGAAAATGCTCTCTAAAAACATTACCAGACGAGCCCTTAATATCTTATTTTCGATTTTCCCATTTGGTGTTGAATTCATATTGAAAAACCCAAAGCGAGCATATGACCTCTCTGACATATTCTCTCCCCACCACCAACTCTCAACACTAAACTCCCAAGTTCCCAACCCTCTCTCTCTATCGTTTCAAGCCTCAAACCCTCAAAACCCCCAAATTGTCTATGATTGAACAAAATGAAAATAGAAGCAGTTTTGGCGCTGTCTTTGTCTCTGAGCTTCAATTCGTACTATTCAAAGAAAGAATTTGAATACGCGCACCTCTCTGCAAATTTCAGCTCCAAGCTCAAAGTTGTTGGTTCCAGTAGCGATTTTGAATTCAATGACCCTAAAACTGCAGCTTTAGATAACGAGAAGGAGAAGCCAGAAATGGAAGAGAACGAAGGTGTTTAGAACGAAGCTGAAGACGATTTCTCTTTCACCTGCGCCAACCTCGACGGATTGCCGATTTCTGCAGACGATATATTCCAAAATGGCCAGATTTGTCCGGTTGTTCCCGATTTTCAACTGGGATCTCCTGTTCGCCAATGTCGACGACGACAATTCTTTTAGAGCCAGATGTTGCATATCGTACATCTGGAGACATGTGCAAGGTACAAACCTTCAACCTCCAAACTCATTCTTAATCTTATTGTGCTCTCAAATGTCAAATTGGCTAGTTGAAATCGTATCATCTTAATCTTCTGTTGTTATCCAATTTCTTGAATTGAATTGGAAGTGATTTGTTCATACATCTTCAACTACATTGCTGCCTAAAATTTCTTTTTTCTTCCTTTGCTCTAATTGTTGACTCTATCATAGCTTTTGGTTCTGTTCGGTTCATTTTTACACATGATTTATCATGTTATTCACCTAATATTTTGAGTTATTTCTTGACATTTTATAGCTTTTTACTTCATTTTTGTATTTTCATAGGTTTTACCTTAGTTAGAATGAAAATGAGCTAAAAGTGCATTATTGGTTATAAATTCTGATTTTGTTCATTTTCGTAAGTCAACTTCTTGGCCTTGGATCAGCATGCTCCAGTGCTCGGATGAGGTGAAGATCTTCATGAAACTTGTTCCAATGGATGTTAACTACAACATATCCAAATTTGAGCTCCATTGGACAAGTATAGCATATCCAACTGATCCTACATGTTACAGCAGCTCTAGAGAATTGTCTTGCTCCAGTTTTTACCTCCATAAGTGTCATCTTTATTCTTCTTGTTACCATACCATTTGGTAACAAGAAATTACTTTGGTTGAGAGATATTTTCTAAAACAAAGAGCATCTTTGAGAAGACAAGAACAAAAGAACCCCATCATGGTAAGGGGACAAAGGCTAAGGCTTTAACAAAGGTGGTAGTTTTATATTAAAAGTAAAGCTGAAAAGCAAGGTGAAGGATGGGCAAAGGAGCAAAGGGAGTGCAATCTGAATTCCATTCCAGCATTTTACAACTTTGCAGAGATTTTTGGGAGCTTAGAGCTAGGGAGCTCAAGGAGGAAGACAAGGGCAACAAAGCAAGAAGTGGAAGAGATTTCCACCATTGAAGACCTTCCCATTTTCACAAAATCTGTAAACTCTTTCTAGTTTTGTTTTGAGTTTGTATTTGAATTAAGTATGAGGAACTAAACTCCATAGCTAGGGCTTAGGTTGAAGCCCTAAACATGAATACCTTATTGTTTTGATACTTGAGTGTATGAATTTCTAGATATTGTTGATGAATTCCTATTCACTAAAATAATCTATCTTTGATGTATGTTTTTCTTTGATTGATCACCTTTGAAAGCATGCTTCTTGAGGTTGTTGGGATTATGTGTTTCTTCATGTTTTCCTAAGCAATAAATGAATGAAGTAAGAATCATCCATGTGAATTGGTTTCTTGAATACATAATGTAAACATCATGCTATTAGGGTTCTTGTGATGTTCATATTCTCTTTGAACTTAATGGGTTTTTCTTGTAATTGAATTGAAGTACTAAGCACACCTAGATTTGGTTATAGGGAAGGCACAAGTAGTGTAGCACTAGCCCTGCACTTTACGTATATTAGAGAGAATCAATGCGTCTTGTCTTCTCATAATCTATACCTCAATAGATTTCGTGCACTTGCGAGTATTTTTAATTGGTTGTTTGCACATTAATTTTTGTCAGTTATCAATACAACATGTTCCTATTTTGAGCACTTATCAATACGAGGGAGATGAGATCAGTGTGCCCTTGGCAAAGAAAGAGGCTAAGATACTTCATGAAAAAAATCTCAGGCAAAGCCTTGAAGGAAGTTGAGGTTCCACCCCAAAACCAATTGGCAATGAGGGGAGTAACCCAATTCCTTATAAACCCAGGCTAGGTCCCTTAACATTTCAATGTGGGACAAACACTCTCAACACTCCCCTGCACATGTGGAGAACTTTCAAGTCTAACACGTGGACAACACATATTGGGTGAAGTGGGAGCACGTGTGGCCGTTGGGCCCAACACGTGAAGCCTTACTCTGATACCATGAAGGAAGTTGAGGTTCCACCCCAAAATCAATTGGCAATGAGGGGAGTAACCCAATTCCTTATAAACCCAGGCTAGGTCATTTAACATTTCAATGTAGGACAAACACTCTCAACAAGCCTGCGATGATGTGGAGCTCATCAAGATCCTTTCTACCAGGAGTAAAGCACAACTGAATGCAACCTTGAATTACTACAACAATGAGTTTGGCAATGCCATTAACAAGGATTTGAAGGCTGATAAAGATGATGAGTTCCTCCAGTTACTGAGGCAAACAATTACAAGCTTGACCGCCCCTGAAAAAAAAAATTGAGAATGTTCTGCACCTGGCTATCAACAAGCTTGTGTTATTTGTGTTTGGCTTGTGAACGTTTTAAATTCAACATTTTAGTTAGTATGGCTTAGGTTAGAGATCTGAACATGTTGTTCACCCGTTTTGATTTGTTTCCTGTGATGGTAGGGTAAAGTTCCTCATTAATCCAAAGACCATGGTTGGTCGATAAATTAACTTTCTTTATGTGTCGAGCGTGCCACCGTTAGCAACTTTTCAATTCTAACAGACTTGAGAGTAAAAATAACGTGCGCCTGTACTTACAAACTCTGAACAAATGATTGTGAATTTGGGTGAGGAATATCTCCCAAGTAAGTTCTTTTCTAAGCCTTAGACAGGTAAGGACTTCATAATTTTTCTCAGTATAAAACCGGTAGTTCTGGCTAGAATAAATGATAACAGATTAAACTAATTTCAGGCAGAACTCCCCTTTACAAAGTTCAATGTTGAGCCTATTCCTAACAACTAAAATGGGTTATTAAAAATAGCAACTTCAATTCTCGCAAGTGCACGAACCATTTATAGTACAGCTTATGTAAATACGAGGTCGATCCCACGGAGAATGGTAACTTGGTTGCAAGTTAAATTACTTAGAATGCTGGAAACAGAAAACTAACAAACTAACAAATGGCAAGGTCTAGGACAGAATCCTAGCACCACACACGCACTCGAAATGGGGGGTTTTGTTGTTGAAATGAAAACAAGGAATGAAATGGAAGTGCTGGAAAGTAAACAATGGCAGTAATCAACAAGTTGTGAAACAATAATTGAGAAGTGTTAGAGCCTTGGAATCCACCTCTAGTCTTCCTATCCAAGTTATGAATGCATAGAAATTGCCTCAAGCTTCATTAACAATAGATTATCGCATACAAGCCTATGGTATCTAGGTGCAGGATGCATGATTCTCCTAAGGCATGTGATTGTGCATGGTATCTACACAACACGTGATCCCTTATATGCAACCTAAGCATGGTATCTACTTAGAATAAAGCATACAAGAGTCATTAAGTTCCTTGAGAATATGATAATCACACAAGTCCTAGAACATGGTATCTGTCCTAGTCAACCTATGGTTATTAACCCCTTGAATGATTCTTAGGCCATTCATGTGTTGCTTGTGAAAGGAGAGTAGAATTGGTGAATCTAAACCCCTTCCCAACTTGTGCTAGATGCATAAAATCCTAGTTAGCTACTCCAAGAAAACATACATCAAGCACATAATAAGCTGGAGATTAACAACTTGGCAATGAAAGCAAGAAATCAATTAACTATGAATTCATCCATAACATTGAATATTCATGACTAGGGCTTCATCCTAAGCCCTAACTAAATGGATTAGTTAAACATAATTATGAATACAGAAAATAAGAAATACATAGATAGAGTAAAGAGAATAGAAGAACTAGCTGGTGGCAGCAAGGTAGTTTCCAGGACAGCTCCCAGCTCTCCCTCCTTTGCAGCTAGCTCTCTTCTCTCTTTGTGGTGAATCTGAATGTGTGTATGAATCTGAATGTCAATCTCCATGTCTTGAATGTGGAATGGAAGTGGTATTTATAGGGAGAGGGTAGAGATAAATCTGAATTCAATATGGCTAATGCATACAACACTTGTATTTAGATAATCAGAATTGGTTGCTGCACTTCACCAATAAATCCCACCAGCAGCCCTAGCTCATCATCATGTCAGCATGACCAAGCTTCCATTCAGAAACCAATAGCTCATGCCTAGCTCACCATGACCAAGCATCCATCAACTCATCCTCATGTCAGCATGATGTGTATTTCCATGGGCTCACGAATTGGGTTGGGCTGAATCAAATGATGACTTTAAGATGTCCAGTTTTAAGTTCAGAATGTCATTGATCCAACCACACAAGTATTGGCCCAATCCAAGCTCGGATGAAGCAGATAAGTCCGAAATGAACTTCTAACTCAGTTTCCAGTTTTTGCACATTCTTGCACCATTTTGCTTCAAATGCTTCAAGTGTATTCCTCTCATGCCAATCAGCCCTTAATGTGCATGGATTGTAGCAAATGTGATCTCTTGCTCCCATAACCTACAGAACACACAAACATAAATAAGTGACTCGAAATAAAGAGAAACTAAACAAAATTACTAAGCAATGAAGGCATGCAAATGTGTGAAATTATGAACTTATCATTCAACAAGGGAAAACTGACTATAAAAAGACAAAAAGAGGGTTGTGCTTCCATTTCTGTCTGGGTAGGAGCCTCTGTTCTGGGCTGGACTGGATGTGCCTGTGCTGGACTGGATGTTCAACAACTTCAACTACTAGGCTTCAGCTGCAAATCGATACCAAAGCTTGAGTTTGGCAGAGCTTTAATCTATTTTAAGCCATGGAAGGCTTTTGAATGGGCAGAACTGAGACTTCTCCAATCTGAAAGAGGCAGAAGTGGCTGGACTTGAGCTGGAGCTGTACTGTGGTACCTGTGCTGCTTAGTCAGGGCTCTCCATAAATTTGTTGAGGTTTTCGTATTTGTGAAAACTCAAACTCTGCTTGTCTTGGCTTTGCTGAACCAAATTTGTAACGAGAGAAATCTCGTTTTTGTTGGTTTGTGAACTGAGATTCAAATCAGAAGCAGTTTTTCTAACTGTCTTTGCTGGAAAAATCAGGATGATTCTGCAAGCTTGTTGCAAAGCTTTTTGAAATTGAAATGTTTAAGACTCTGGGTCTGTTTGAATCTGTTTGAAGATTTTCTGAGATCAAGTGATCATTTTGAGTGTTTGTCTTTTGATTGAGTTTTTGGTTGTGTTGGTTGAATGTCCTTTGCTCTGTTCACCCTCTGTTGTATATATAAGAAACGTTCTTAGGAGCGGGAGTTTTTAAATCTTTTAATAATGGGCGGCAAACGATCTCAAAAGATCTTTTATTTTTAAATGCGAAAGAAATGGGGTTTTATCAATCCTGGCAGTTAAGCTCTTAATGATCAATTTCTAAAACAGTCACTTCCCTGTATTTTGATGGGGTGTCATACCTCCTTTTTTCCAGTTGTAACTGCTTTTCGAACTGTGATGGTGAGTATGATTCTCCATTTCAGCAACTCCCTGCCTCCTGCTTATCTCCTTTTTAGAGAAAGAAGTCTGCGTATCCTTTGGAAATGGTGTCTTCTTTGGAGCAGAGAAAATATCTCTGAATAAATAAAACGGGTTTTGATCTCTTTGGCAGCAGAGTTCTTCAGAGATGTTCTTTTTACCTGCCTTTGTTTAATCTTTTCACTTCAGCCGAATTTGTTGACTAAAACAGAGGTCACGTGGGTTTGCTTCTTTCATGGGCTCCTCTCCTTTTCCTTTTAATTTAAAATCTGTCAAGCCCATTTTTGGTTTGAGTCCCATTTTGGCTTCCTTCGAGGCCCAAGCTTCTTCTTGGGTTTTTGATTCCTGGGCTTCCTCTGTTGGGCTTACGACCTTGGCCTGATTTCGTTGGTGGTGTGTCAAAATGGACGTGGGCTTTTGATTTTGGGCTGGGTGCGCCAAATTTAGGCCCAAACACATGTTATCTTTTATGTTGTGGTTTATGATCGCTTCAATATAGAAGGAAACTAATTTATTTGTTCTTTAGTCATCGTTAGTTTTTTAGTTAAAATTTTGAGAATATTAGGGGTTTTTGATTTAGTTGTTCTCTTATGGCTTCAAAACACTGTAGCTTATCTGCTTATGGATCTCTTGGTTTTGATTTCACATTAGGGTTTTGATTAGTGCTTTGGGTATTTGTTTCATTTTAATGATAATGATAGTGATAATGAATGTCAATTGGGTATTTGAGTTTCTCATACTATCAGAAGTTTGCTATTCATGTTTGCCTATTAAAAGAGATGTGTTAAAACGTTTGTAAGTTGAATATAAGAAGGTTTATTTTTAATGTTTATGTCGCACGCATGCTTTTCAAATTTCTTTATAAAAAGTCTATAGTGTTCATGTCTCTTGCTGAATTGATGTGGAAAAGCTATGTAGAGAATAAGTTTATTCGATAACGTTTTTGTTTGAATTGAATTCCTTTGGCTCATTATGTCATGCTCTGTTTGTAGGCTCTTGACAAGATTAGATTTGAGAATTTGACTAACAAGAGCAAGCCCAATGGTCAGCTAGAGCTCTTCATCCACTTCATCCCCAACAAAAACAACAATACCTTGACTATTATTGACTTTGGTATTGGAATGACCAAAGCTGGTAAGTTGATATGTAGTATACAATTTGTTATATGACATAGTATTAACAGCTGTTATATTGTTCATACCCTGCAACTGAGTTGATTTCTATGACATAGTATTAATAGTGTACTTCTATGACATAGTATTAATAGATTTTCAGTAACAAAACATGCTCTATATATAGTTGTGCACTTGAAATTTATGATATGTAGAATGTGATTTTTACTAGGAAGATAGTTATGTGACATAATATTAACAGTGCATTTTTTTTTTCTTGTAAAGGTATTTCATTTTGTCTTTGTGATTGTTTTTAGTGAAACTATGGACAATTGGAACTTCAGTGTTGGTTTTTTTTTTTTTTTTTTGTTGTTGAGTTTTTGGTGTTGTCTTGTTTTAAGTTAATCAGTGGCAGTCATGTAATTTATAGAAATTTTAACACTTATTTCTTATGTAGTAAATGATTTTTGGGTATGTTTCTAAAGCGCATTCCATGTGAGGTTTATTTATTTATTTATTTATTTATTTTTATAATTTCAGCCCCTATTTTGGGTATATTACTAAAGCTTCCAAAAAATTTATGAAATTAGCCTGTTTAGTTTAAACATGTTCTGGTGTGGTTTTCAGTTTTTTTGGCTTTGCACTGGATTTTTTATTATATATTTTTCTAATTCTTTTTTATAGGGCAAATGACAAAAGACACCCTGCAAGTTTGGGGTGGTTCTCAATATGGACCCCAGAATATCAATTTTATCAATTTACACCCTTACGTTTACAACATCGTCTAATTTCATCCTTCCGTTAAGTTGACCGTGTGATCAATCGTTAAATGTTAACATGTCTATTGTGGGACCCACCTACAAACCAACCGATTCTTAAAAAAATTTATATAAAATGATAAAAACATATAATTAAACAAAAACTAAATATATAAATATATAAAAAATAAAAAAATAAAAAAATAAAAAAAACAGACACTCAGCCGCACTCCGTCCCTTTCTTCCCGATCCCATCTTCTCGAGTTCCCCGACCCCCCACCCCGCCGACTGTCCTCGCTGAAACCAAGTCCATCACTCCTCTTCTTCCGTCCCGCCACAGCACCTCCCATCCCTCTTCCTCATCCCCACCCCACCTCAAGGGATTGATAGTTTCAGTGCATGGGTGAAATGGATATCGAACGTTTTGGGCAAAGAGTGAGATGGGTATTGTGTTTTGATGAAGAGGGTGGCCATGGATGCCATTGAAGATTTGAACAAAGACCTGTTCTTTTTTATCTCTGGCTGTGCTCAAAGTTCAAATAATCAGATTTTTTATTTTTTATTTTGTAAAACAAAGTAGCATATTTGATTAGTGCTGGAAATCTAGGCGTCATCCATCAAGTTGACAAAGCAGCGGCGTTGATTTGAGAGATGGAGTGGATGCATCTTTTGCCATAGATGAGAGTTGCCTTATCATCTTCCAGATTTCGAATTTGTTCATTAATCTCATCCACTTCTTAATCTCTTGACTAGGAGGGAAAAAGATCGAATCTTTGTGAAATTCAAAGCGTTAGGGTTGTCCTCTATATCAAAATTGAAAGCCCTAGGATTATCCTCTCTCTGTCTCTACAACTTTTCCAAAATTTCACAAAACCAAAATCACACAAAATCAAATCCGTAACATTCCTGCAACCTGTTCGAATCCAAAATTTCAGAGACGGCAGACGAGCAATAGATGGGGGAGCTGTGCTTCGAAGAGGAGGTGCAGGTGGCTGGACGTGTCGGAGGGTGAGGGGGGATGGGGTTGGAGAGCTGGGAGGAGGAGCGACGAAGAAAGGGAGATTATTATCATTTTATATAAATGTTTTTATATTTAGTTTTTGTTTAATTATATGTTTTTATCATTTTATATAAAAAAATTTAAGAATTGGTTGGTTAGTTGGTGGGTCTCACAGTAGACATGTCAGCATTTAACAATTGACCACACGGTCAACTTAACGTAAGGGTGTAAATTGATAAAATTGATATTCTGGGGTCCATATTGAGAACCACCCCAAAATTGCAGGGTGTCTTTGTCATTTGCCCTTTTTTTATATATAAATTCCAACTAAAATTTTATTTTTTGGGTTTTGAAAATTTACAAATGATCTAATTTCATACAAAGGGAGATGATTGGGCCTAGAAAAGAAATGTGCTTAGAAGTTGGACTTAGGGAAATATTAGTTATGGGATTAGAAATTTAGCATTGGACTTAAATAATTTTAAAATAAAAAAACACGCAGTTGGTTTGGTTCGGTCTGATTTTGAAAAGTGTGAAACTAGCATCGGAATCGGTTTGAATCGATTTGGTCCGGTTTGATGCGAGTTTGTTGACTTTTTAGTCAACACTATATTTTTTTCGGTTTTTTCCAATCCGGTGCGGCTCATTTCTCTTTTCTCCATAGCTCTCCCTTTGTCTCATCTCTGTAGACTGTAGTTACCAACAATTTTTTTTATTCCACTGCATGTGTCTTCTGTTTCTTTTGTTTGACAAAAGATTTCCTTAGGAACTGGCCGGTAGGAGGCTTCTTTGTTTGCAATGGACATATTCAAAATGTAAGTTAGCATCAATACTTGTAACTTCTTGTACGTTTTGATTATAACTTCTTTTCAGGAAGCTAGTGCAGCAATCTCAGGATGAGCTGACGTTTATGGGAAACTTAAATTTGAGAGTGGGATTCACAGAGTTCAGGTTTCCTTCATGCCTGTTCAACGCATTACTTGGTAGTTGCCCTCAGAAACGACCGACTCTTTCATTTTTGCGACGTCAGATTTAGTCATTTTTAATCTTACCACCAATACACAACTTCAATTCAATCTTACTTTATGATGTTGGACACGTACTCATCAAAGTGATCATGTTTGGTGAGGGGTTTATAAAGCATCAGTTTACCGTATGTTCTTTTGATGGATTGACACCTCCATATATATATATATATATATATATATTTCTCTCTCTCTCTCTCAATGCAATTGCGATTGGGTTAGAGTTCATAACAGGTACTGTTCACAATTTTCCAAATTAGGGTTTAGGGTTTACGGAATTTGTCCTACACGAGTAGATAGATAACAATTAAACATGGCCTAGGTTATAGATTAATCTTTTAGGCATATATTAAGGATTTAAAAGTGAAATTATCATAATTCCAAAAAAATATATTAAGAAATCAGATTATTCATTAAACGAGGATAATATAGTAAATTAACATTTTTTATATTTAAAATATTTATAAAAAAAAATAATAACAACTAGATTCATTTTCTCTTTTTTAGTACTAAAATGAAGAAACTAATTTGACAGAAAATAATTGACTTCGATTACAAAGAAAGAACCCCACGCGAGACTTACAAGGGAGACCTCCACGTAGAGAGAGAGCAGTAGGAAATGTTGCCTGCCACTTGCAAATTGCAATAGGACTCGTGAAATGATGGTGTGGACCGTGGTGGACTAAAGTTGAATGATTTTTAAACAATACGCAAACAATCTGCAAATTATTTTATCGTAATTCAAACAATCTGCAAATTATTTTATCGTAAGATGATGCCGACCGATGATGAATAAGGCCCCAATCCCTGAGGCACGTGTGGCTTCTGGAGAGGATTGTGGTTGGAGTTGTGAGATATTGATGGGTAGGGGCGTTCCATTAATTTTAGAGGCCCTGGCTAGAAATAAAAATTGACGCCTTTTACGTTCAACATTTACCTCATTTTAAACAAAAATTAAAATAATAAGTTTCAAGCTTATGTGCTAGTTTATGTAAAATTGGCCCACTATATGAAAAATAAGGAAAAAGGCCCTTTATTATATATTTTTAAAGAATAAAGCTCAAAAAGCATAAAATGCTTTTTTTTTCCTCTTTTTTCTACTATAACTCTTGGCTAAAAAGTTTTTGAGGGTCCCTATGTTGCCGCCCAGTCCACACACCCTGTAGGCCGAGCAGCATGTTGGAGGGGGGGGGGGGGAACTTCTTTGGTGCAGAATATCATTACAATAATTCATAAAAACAAAAATGTTATATTACAATAACTCACACATAAAAATAAAAAGTAAATAAACCTACAAAGGAAACTTCTAAGAGAAAATAGGAAAAAACAATTTATATGCACATATATCTACATAATTGAACGAAATCATAGATATTACCAAAGTTACATATATAAAACATGAAATAATTATTTCTCTGTACGTGTCTCACCACTAGGTTATTCGATTTGTGCTGACTTTTAAAAATGTGGTTTGTGAAAAGATGTATTCTCTTCTGACAAAAAAACACAAAAACAAAAAAACAAACATCGAATTCGTCTTCTACCTCATGAAGGCCATTGTCGTTTAGCGTATTGATGGACGTGACAATAGAAAAATATAAATTGTCCTTCAATCTTTCAGGGTATTGGGTTTTCGCCACGTGAACGAAAGCTCAGTCGAACAGTTGCTAGTCCCGCTAATGTTGCAATCCGATTTGTATTTCTCTTTCTTTCTTTGTCGTATCAAAACAGTTCCTTGTACGGCGTATTTTATTTCTTGAAATGGATTGGCTGTTTCATTGTATTTTGATTCAATCCCACAAGTTTTCTCATATTTAATTATGGTCACATTTTCCTCGCTGGCTTTTTTTGTCGACCGGATTCAATGATTATGGTTTCTACTGACGCATGCAATGATGCCAATCACAAGGCAAAGCAGCCAAAGCCAAGTGAGAATTATTAAACATCAATAATTTTTTGTGCTTTTCATGTGAACCCTGACGCGTAGAAAAACAAAAACCAGAAAAATAAACCAGATTTCATCTCCTCAGTCATCCTCTGATCCAAACTCAAACCAGAAAAAAAAACAGAGCCATTTTTGGGTTTCTGGGTTCAGAGCAAATCATCAAAACATGGCTGAGGAGAGCAGAGAGGCGCTGCTGAAGAAGGTTTACTATGAGAACTGCCCTGGCTGTAAGGTTGAACAGCGTAAAGAGTTGCAAAGAGGGTTGCCCATTAAAATGCTTGTCTCTATATGGCTTGTTGTTCTTTCAGCTGGTAAGCCCTTCTGTGATTTTATATAATATAATGTTGATCTTGAGCAGAATCCAATTGGGTTGTCAGATTCTTGTTCACGGTGTTGTGTTTCACTTCCATTGTTGTTCTTCTGCATGCTGCGGCATGTACGTATGGATGAGTTTATAACTCATTGAATTGTGGGAGTTTGATTACGAAAAGATGGATGCTTAGAAAGTTCACCACATTATTTGAAAGTAGTTTCAGTGTTTCATAGGAGAAACTAATCTTAGAATTGATGTTTCTAGATTAAAAACTTGAACAAGAAATCAGGAATATGTTGTGTTTGTGTGAGATTTAAGTGCCTGATGCGTTCAGATTGCTGCCAAGAATATATCTGCGGTTTTACAATAAGTTACTGGAGAATTTGAAATTAAAGAAAGCTGGTTTTTTTTGTTTTCCATTTCTAATGGACTATAGATTCAATACTTCATACAAGACTTTCTGAATTTAATTTATTCAGGGCTTTCAATTGTTCATATGTTGCCATATAAGAGGGTAGCTTGAAACTTGTATGCGGAATCGTGATCTGTTCTTGTACTTTAATTGGTTTGTCATTTCTGTGAATTATTTATATCTCCTCTGTAGAATAGTTGCTTCGTGAAGTTGGTGTACTGTAGCACTGTCAGTCTTTTTTATGATTTTTCACTTTGCTATGACTTCTAATATAATTCAAATGTTTTAACCCTGATCTGTTGCTCTGTGGTAATTTTCAGCGCTGCCGATATCGTCTCTCTTTCCATTTCTTTACTTTATGGTGAGTGTATACTTTCGCAAGAGTGTTGTTACTTTACTTGTATTTCTAATGAAATGGAAAGAGGATGAATATTGGTTGTCTGTTTAGATATAATAACTCATTCAAATGGCCTTATTTTATTGCAGAGGTTTTATTTACTGTAAACACATTGACTGACTTGTCAGATTTACTCCTCAGATTTAGATTTAATTGGGGGCTGATTTGTTCCTCAGATTTAGATCTAATTACAGGATCTAGGTTTGATGCTGCAGAATATTTAGGGGAACATAAAAACATTGACTGGACATGGCATATTTTTATCCTCCTGCCTGTTGGTCTCTCATTCATATATAACCTTTAGCCTTTAGGTTCTCTAAATTTCTACAATCACCTTAATAAGATTCCTATAACCTTAATAAGATTCCTTTTTGTTTGTGTTTTTAAAAACTCTGGCCAATAACCTTCATAACCTCAGTTTTTAAAGGATTCATTTGTGTGATTCCCTAATGGGAAGAAATTAAGCATATGCTTAAGGAGATTTACAACAGATCGAAAGCCTTGCAAACTTTGTTAACCGCAAGAACTGATGAAGAAGTAGAATGCTTTGCCACCTACCAAGCACTTCTGTTACTATTCAATTGGAGCTTCAAATACAGTTGGACAGTCTAATATGACCTTGAACTTTGAAACAAACACAGTATAGAAATCGTCTCTGACGAACAACCTTCCCTGAAGCAGTGGTTCCATTTTAAATTCCAATCCCATCTGTACTAGAGTTTGAGTTACCCCTGATTTCATTTTCTTTGTTATGTTAAATGGATCTTAGGTTACTATTCTCATTATTGTTAAACTTAGAGTATCTAACTCGAGACCAATTGACAATGAGTGGAGAGGCCAAGATATCGTATTGTTGTGCAAGGCTTCATATGATATACTCAATTTTAGATTTAATAACCTCTGTTAGTCCCACATTGTATGGGGTACCGAATGATTGGAGAATGTAGTCTATGAGCACATGGGCACTATGAAAAGAGGCCTGGGATGTTATACATTCTTGGCAAAGCTGGATATGCCTGATGTGAGATTTTATAATGTCAACAGTTATCTTTCACAATAAATTCATACTTGTCATGGGATATATGGGAATCTGATGCACTTAACTAAATGTTCTGTAAGAAAATAAAAAATTTCTTCCCTTGTTGTCCTGCTTTCGCCCTTTGAATTCTACTTGATATTTCAAGATTCCAATAGAGAAGTTGGATTGACTATTCTTTGCAGATCAGAGATTTGCATATTGCTAAAAGAGAGGAAGACATTGGCTACTATGCAGGTTATGTAGGTGAGTTCATTTTCAGTACTTACCTTTCTTAGAGATAAATTCAGTTATTCATCACATTTTAGTTTCTTGGCAAGTGTTCTTTACAAACTTCCTTATATTGTGAAGGGGCTTCATTTATGATTGGCAGAGTTTTGACATCAATTTTTTGGGGAGTGGTGGCTGATCGCTACGGTCGCAAACCTGTCATAATAATAGGGATTGCTGCAGTGTTAGTAACTTTTATTCTGCAATTGAGTTTCAGTTTGATACTTTGGCAATGAAGGTTTTCTGTTTGTTTCAACATATTTATAAATTATTTTGAATATTTATTGGCTCAGGGTTATTTTCAACACTCTATTTGGACTCAGTGTAAATTTTTGGATGGCCATTTCTACACGCTTTCTTCTTGGATGTTTGAATGGTTTACTTGGACCGATAAAGGTATCATCTTGTTCCATATATGATTATTAACCGTGTATGTCAAGTCAAGGTTACTTTACATGTATGATTTAACTGCATGACCAGGCATATGCAAGTGAAGCCTTTCGAGAAGAACACCAAGCTTTAGGCATGTCAACAGTAAGCTCACATTGTCCTCTTGTCTTCTACAACTTCTTATAAGTGTAGTACATCATTTGAGAGTTATCATCTGTTTTCAGGTTAGTGTGGCCTGGGGTATCGGGTTGATCATTGGCCCAGCTTTGGGAGGTTTCTTGGCCCAGGTAATTCTACTTCTTGTACTTTTATTCTAGGAACTACCCTTCAGAGAATCTCTCGACGTATGTTTATTTGTCGTGCTAATTGTTTACTATGTTCTTTCGTGTGTACAAATTTTGGTTCACTTGTTTTGTACTGAACATATTCCATGATGAAATCCGTTTAAGAAGTTGTTTACTGTGGAAAGTATTATCCTACATCAGAAAAGGAAGCTTTGGATTAGTAGTTTAAAAGATCTTGGGCCTCTCCACCGATTGCCAATTGGTTTCGGGTTGGATGCTCACATTCTAAGATGGTCACAATCAAAATTACATATGTACAAATTCAATTCAATAGTAATAACATCTTCTGTATAGAAGAGTAAAACAAAAATAGCAAAAATGCATGTACATTCCAGAAATCACATTAGTTTCAGATTTTGAGAAAAGGATTCAGAAACATAAATGAATACAAATCACAACTGAGCCTTGTTTAATTCCACCTATTAAAACAATGACTCAGGTAGCAGAACCATGGAATCTTGGATTTGATAAAGAGGATATGCTTTTAGAAGTTTGAGGCGTATTAACCAAAAATAGAATCATCACTCGTTACAAGCTTATACCACAGAACAAACAGAGTTATTTAACTTAAGAAGCGTAAAGAAGATTAAAACAAAACTTCTCCAAGAATCTCAGCACATTAGTGTTGGAAAACACTCTAAAATCCATGTAGCCTAATTTCTGTTTCGGTTTGTTTTCTGCTGACAGAACCTTGAGAAAGCCAAAACTTGAGAAATGAAACTCCGACCTCCTGAGAAGGTGTGAGATAGTACCTAAGAGCATGAAATGAGTGTAGAGATAGCAAGCATGAGGGCGTCATCAACACTTAGGAATTAATTTTAAGGCTTTGAGCAAGCATGAGGTGGACTAAGATCTGGAATTAATTCTAAGGACTGTCCATATAACTAACAAGAAACAAATGAAGTTCTTGAAATTGACACCTACTGGGATTTGAACAGTTATTCCCAGTTTGCATACTATTAGACTTAACTTTAACACACATTAGCAACAAGCAACATATTCTGTTCTGAATTAGTACAGGGGTTGGGGTTTTCGAAGGTTGGTTCTTGAAAGAGTAGGTTAAATTAAATAGTACAGATTAATGAAAATCATGAGGTAGCAGATGATTTTAGTATTTTTTTCTCGCTGATCTCTCTCTCTCTCTCTCTCTCGTCCTTTTGTTTAATCAAATGTTTCTTTACAATGTTTTATGCAGCCAGCGGACAAGTATCCAAATATATTTTCCCAAAACTCCATATTTGGGAGGTAAGTTTGGCTAGTTGATTGAAGTATGCTGCAGTGAGATTGTCAAATTTCAGAATTTTTCTAATTATTTCTTTGTTGCACTATGATGTTCCAAAATCTGAAACTTTGATGTAGGTTTCCGTACTTCTTGCCTTGCCTATGTATATCGCTTTTTGCATTTGGAGTGTGCATTGCTTCTTTCTGGCTTCCGGTACATATCTTAGTATATTCCTTCATGTTGTTGAATCTTTTTTGAAATGTTAAATATTGACCTATGTATTTTTTCCTCAACCCTACTTTGTCATCACTTAACCTCCATGAAATTCAGAATGCAGGCCGCCCTTACAGTCCTCCATTACATCTAAAGGCAGTTACAAAATGAACAATATTTGTAATCCAATATCCTTGGAAAGGAATTTATCATTATAATCATGTATCCTTGTAATCCTATATTTTATACTAGCTTTCTTAGCCTGAACTTTTTATTTTTATTTAACTTCTTGAGGCTCTCCCAAGAACAGAGAAACTAGTAATACTTGGGTCATCTTAAGCACATTCGTGCGTTAAGGACCTTTTGAAACTCCAAGTGTTAACAGAAAATTTCTATATCTGATTGGTTGCAGGAAACTTTACACAAGCACAATGGAAATACTAGATTGCAAGATGATTCTTTTGAAGCTCTAGAAACTGCATCCTATGGGTCTTTTGCAAATGAAGGAAAACAAAAAACTGAAGAACAGATACCTAAAGAAAACCTCTTCAAGAATTGGCCCTTAATGTCAGCAATCATTGTTTATTGTGTTTACTCACTTCATGACATGGCTTATACAGAGGTAACTTCATACCTTATTCCTGTTGGAAAAGTATAGTATTGTTCACAGAATCGGTTTTTTTTCCTCTGCTCTCTTTCTTTGAAATGGTTCTTCTCATTGGTTTTGGTAGATTAAAGGTGCTTGAATGGTTTAAGACATTTTGTACAATGCATTTCTTACTCATTTATTCTTCTTCCCCTGTCCCCATTCTTATTGATCTCTAATTACCAAAGTGGCTATTAAGTGAGACTTTTTTCTTTTGCCCAAAAAATCAGATATTTTCATTATGGGCCGTGAGTCCTCGAAAGCTTGGAGGTTTGAGCTTTTCAACTGAGAATGTTGGTGAAGTTCTTGCAATTTCAGGTAATATTTGATATTTCCATCTGCTTCTATTCTTTCCATCGTTTAAAGGACTCAATTTTTTTTAAACATAAAACAAGCATGTCAAGATACAAAGAAATAAAGACGAATGGCACCTAAGATTCTAGGTCCAGGCATCTTTTTGGCCATTTTAAATTTAGATGAGTAGAGTTATCACTTCATAGTTTTGGTTTCTGCAGTACTTTTCAAAATTTTCTGACATTGTCATTGGTATCAGGGGTGCAGTCCTCTTCTTTCTTATGCATACATGTACATACACATACATGATACGTCCACATATACTATACATATACGTCCACATACACTCAAGGATAGAGCATTTGATACAGTTTCAATTTCTGATTTGGGTAAGTAACTCTACACATGCTCAATAATCGCTGACGATTTTATCAACTTGTAGGTTTTGGTCTTTTTGCGTTCCAAATCACCCTATACCCATTTGTGGAAAGGCTTCTTGGTCCTGTAATGATTGCTCGCATTGGAGGGGTAATTTTTCAGCTCCTGCTCTCTTTGCATTGTTGTAGCTTCTGCATTTTTTTTCTTCGTGATAAATGTCTTTCGACGTAATGCCTACTGACCTATACTGTTTTTTACCTTTGTGGTCTTCTTTTGGCACATGATTCCCATATGCAGATTATCACAATACCTCTGCTGTCAAGTTACCCGTTTATAGCAATGTTATCGGGGTTCTCCCTCTACCTGATGTTAAATATTGCATCTGTGCTGAAGAATGTCTTATCTGTAAGTGCAGACATGACTTTATATCTCATTTCAACTTACACACTTGTATGCATCCTTGCGTTACAAAGACTTGGTGAACTACCAGTCCACCATCATCGTGACACAAATCTCATTAAAAACAAAACCAAACTACAACTCTGTCATCTTAACTGAAAAAAGTAAAAAGAAAATAACTATATCTACTCCACAGCAGCTCACCGATTTGATAAAATAGGTGACCGATATGAATTGTCCTGATTATATTGCTAGTGACCAATTTCTCATCTTGACAATTGACTGAATTATTTCTATAATTTTAAAAACAAGATATGCTACTTGCTTTAAGTAGACATAGGCATGGCTGATTCAAAGATCGCTTCTAAGAAGCCACGTTATTTGAGAGTCAATGACAATGGCCAACTATGGGTCTACAAAGCTGAACAACCACGTAAGCGAAAACGATTTTCGTGCAGCCTGCTTACTTGTGTGTGTAGTAGGGTGCTCAAGAATCTTGTTTTCGTTTACTTTTTATGTTCTGTTACTAGATACTTAAGCATCTCAGGTTTTGTCCATTGTAAGGTGCTTCAACATTGAGCAATTGAAGTAGCTTACAAGAGTTTCTCTATGGATGGAAGCCTCTATAGTTGCTCTGCAGCTGCATTTGACAGTATATGCTTACCATTAGCTTTTCTGAGAATCTATGGTTTGTGCTCTAACTTTTGAAGTTTTTTTGTACAATCAGATCACAATTGTAACTGGAATGTTCATTCTCCAAAACAAAGCTGTGGTAATTTTATTCTCAAATTAACTACTTCAAAATTTTCCCCTTCTCTTAAGTCATGATATTCTTGCTCTTCAACTAGAGAATGTTGCCATCACTTGACCATGATGTAACAACAGGACCAAAGACAAAGAGGTGCCGCGAATGGAATTTCTATGACTGCAATGTCTCTGTTCAAGGCAATCGGTCCAGCTGGTGGTGGTGCACTGTAAGTTTAGCTTATTCCAACTGGGAGCTGAAGTGATTTTGTTATATATATATATATATATATATGATGTTTCTTGTTTCTGAATTATTACACAAAAAACACTACAGATTTTGCGTTTCATATAGTTTCAAGATTACTACAGATGAATTTTGAATAAATCAGATAACACAAGCTTACAGCATTACTTTCTTACATTGATTTATGCTTTGAAAATCATATCAGATCTAAATTACATGATCTTGTAGTAATACATTTTAGAAAAAATCTTATCTTATGTGAATCATGATTTCGGCTCAACAGGTTTTCTTGGGCGCAAACGCGTCTGGATGCTGCCATCCTACCTGGTATCATACTCAACCAACTTTTCATCCTGGATTTTTTGTTACATAGTTTTGCTCACTTAGGCATTTGCTACAGTTTTATAAATTTTTACCATTATTACCTGGTGGCTCAAAAAGAGTAATAAATTAGGAGAAATCAAACACTTACAATTTAGTTAGTTCATAATTCTATATATTTATATTTTAGATCGAAATGAAACGAAAAAGAAAGAAATGAAAAGAAAAGGGAAGATGGTTTTTAGATGATGATAGGCTAAGTACCATTTCTAGGTCATAAACTGACCGAAGAAGAAAATAATAAAGTTAATGGAAGAGGGAAAAGAAAGAGTTCAAATTTCATTATTATTTTTTTCCAAGAAATTCTTTATTTCTATATTTTTTTCTTCCAAAAATTGTATGTTTCATTCATTGATTATGCATGTGGATACGTTGGACTTCATTTAGTTCCTTTTCAATTTGCTTCAATATTTGTTTGGTATTTCATATTGTACCTTGTATCTCAAACGAAACCGATAATAATAGAATTATGTTTGGCTCCTGAAAGAAGAGGAGCAACCCCTCCTGAAATGAACGTGTGGCCTAATTGTGCATTATTTTTCATTGTTTGGACAAGTGTCCGTTTCCAATTAGCCACGTGTTCATTTGAGGAGGAATTCCTCGTCTTTCAGGAGTCTAGCTTTCCTCTAAATAATTGACCCTTCATACCAAATTGGTAATTACATAGCCAAATTTACTGACAGCTTGTAAGGCTTAGAAAGTTTACCACTTCCATATTGTTTTGCAGGTAGCCAGATGATTTTCTTCATCTTGAATGTGGTGGAGGCAATCGCAGTTCTGATGACATTCAAGCCGTTTCTCACTCTACGTCATGAATAGAGATAGAGATGAAAATGCAACTCTATAGCATATTACAAATACATCTGTAGCAACTCTATCAATTTATTAGGGAGATAATTTTCCTATTATTTCCCACTATTCAAAGGAAAGAAAGAAATATGGGCATTTTTGTTTTAGGGGATTGAATAATCTTTTTAGGAAAATATTTATAGCATATTACAAATTACAATTCAGGGACAGTATCGGGTTGCAATTCAGGGATTGAAGGCTAAAGTGATGCATCGTTGTGTTGTGTTTTGAGCTTGCGATTGTGCTCAACTATGTTGGAGAAATTATTGTGTGGTACTAGAATAGGTCTACGACTCTAATGGTGTGTTTACTAATCAGGAATTGGAATTCTTATTAGGAATTAAATTCCACATATGGAGGATTCCTCTATTTACTTCACATCAAGGAATTAAAAAGTAAGTGGGGCCACACAAAATTAGGAATTGAATTCTTGATTTTGGAGGAATTCAATTTTTGGGTGGAAGGTGGTATTCTAATTCATAGAGAACTAACCCATTAGGAATTCATCTTTTTTACCCATTATATCCTCACACAGTTTTTAAAATTCTAAATTTGTCATTTACTTTAACCAAACAACGAGGGCATTTTAGTAATTAGGACCACTCCTAGCCCAATTTCATATGGTTTAGTAAACAACTTCAATAGGAATCCGGAATCTAACTCCCCTCAATCCATATGGTTTAGTAAACAACTTCAATAGGAATTCAGAATCTAATTCTCCTCAATCCAACTCCTCCTCAATTCAATTTATCCTCAATTCAATTCCTCATAATCTAATTATGGATTAGTAAACATGTCATAAATGCGTTTAGGTTTGGACATTCTTTCAGACCAAGGATTGTGTGGATTTGGAATGCGGGCCTCATATTGTTAATCCAAATTCATGGATCAGGCATGAGGCTTTGCCTTTGTAGCTTTTCGGCCTTCGTCTTGGGCCGCTTCATTACAGTGTTTTGTTGAGACGGAAACCAAAAAGTGATGACGTCCAGCATAAATTGCGGACCACCAAATACAAAAGGTGTCGATAAATAGCGGACCCCAAGAAAGTTTTGATAAATTGAGGACCACCACGATCAACAAAATGTTCTGATAAATTTTGGACCACCAAATACAAAACGATTTGATGTTGTTGAGTGAGGAAAAAGGAAATAAGAAGGGAAAAACACGGAAATGGGATAAGGAAGAAGAAGAAGGATGAAAGGCTGCAAGGTTGTGGTAGTGAGATTTTCAGGTGATGGGTGTGAAGTAGAAGAGAAACTAGAAAGATTTGTTATCCTGTCTTGCACCTAATGAACTTCAAAGGAATGCAACAAAACTAAATTACAAATAAATGGAGCGACATAGAGGTTCAAGCTCAGTTCTAAGTACGGTCTTAAATGTTGGTGGTTCGGAAATATCAATGGGTTAAAAATAAGGAAACAATGTGACCTAGAAAATGTGTACTAATTGATAAAAAGAGAATTAAACACATGATAATCTTTTATTTATAATGATTTACTATGTTCTCAAGGATGATTACGTCCATGTCCCCAGTAGACATTGTACATGTTATTATATTATTTAATAATTTAAAAATAATTAATTATGTGGACCAGATTAATTTTTCAAGGACAATAAGTACTAAAATATTTTTAAAAATAGCAGTAAAATTTGAGATTAAATAAGAGCACAAATAAAGTTACCTTAAGATAATAAGTAATTAATCAATAAATAAAATAAGCAACTAAAGATAATATTAAGTTAATAACAATTTTCTAGAGGATTAAAGAAGAACAAAAATAAAATTATCTAGTAGAAATAATTAATTCATCTACAATGAATACTAAAAAATTAGACATAAACATTTCTTTGAGGGGGGTTGTGAATAATTCCAAAAACGTAATAGCATCTCATTCTGTAACAAAACATACATATACTGAACCAATGTGTTGAACTTGATCTACCAAGCTCAAGCCATAGAGAGTTTCACAACCTTACTTGCTAGGATGACATTATAATGATGAAAGAAGTCATCCTTGATACTCCTTATATAAATCTTAATATACTTGTTTTTTCGGTAAAGAAAAGTTTAGGAGAGAAGGGGTAACGGAACTCGAACCAAGCCCTTACTAGCAAAGAGAACGTTAGTTACCAACTCAACCAATTCTCGTTAGCAATCTTCATATACTTTTATGTGTAATGGAAAGTGATTTTTTTAAGTATCAATTACAATTTACATGGATACCGTCCAAAAATAAAATTACATAGATACCTTTATTCACTGTTTAATTCTTGTTTTCACCTCTATCCTCTCTCCTTTTACTTTCCACCACCCATCCACAGTAACTCTTCAAAACACGCGCGAGTCATGACAATCTCTTCAGAATTAGATCTACACACAGCACGCAACAACAGAAGAGAAAACCCAAAACTAAAAGCCCCTTCTTCTTCTTCTCCCTCTTCTCTCTCCTCTTCTCTCTTTTGCTGCTTCATGCAATTGAACTCAGTCCAATTACTCACCAATTAATGCCCCAAATTCAAGACCCTAATCTCCATCGCATTGGCAACTGCAAAATCCTAACTCCACCAATCATCAGCAGCAATGGAGCAGCTGAAGACCATAGGGCGAGAGCTTGCGATGGGTTCTCAAGGCGGCTTCGGCCAATCCAAGGAGTTCCTGGACCTCGTCAAGTCCATCGGCGAAGCTCGATCCAAGGCCGAAGAAGAGCGCATCGTCCTCCTCGAGATCGAAACCCTAAAACGACGTCTCTCCGAGCCTGAAATCCCCAAGCGCAAGATGAAGGAGTACATCATCCGCCTCGTCTACGTCGAAATGCTCGGCCACGACGGCTCCTTCGCCTACATCCACGCCGTCAAGATGACCCACGACGACAATCTCTTGCTTAAACGCACCGGTTACCTCGCCGTTTCGCTCTTCCTCAGCGACGATCACGATTTGATCATCTTGATCGTCAACACCATCCAGAAGGATCTCAAGTCTGACAATTACCTTGTCGTTTGTGCCGCCCTCAATGCCGTTTGCAAGCTCATCAACGACGAGACTGTGCCTGCCGTTTTGCCCCAGGTCGTGGACCTCCTCGCCCATCCCAAGGAGGCTGTCAGGAAGAAGGCCATCATGGCGCTTCACCGCTTTTATCAGAAATCGCCGTCTTCTGTTTCGCATCTGGTCTCCAATTTCAGGAAGCGCCTTTGTGATAACGATCCGGGAGTCATGGGTGCCACGCTCTGCCCGTTGTTTGACCTCATTACAATCGATGTGAATTCTTATAAGGATTTGGTGGTCAGCTTTGTCAGCATTCTCAAACAGGTCGCCGAGCGCAGGTTGCCCAAGACATACGATTACCATCAGTTGCCGGCGCCCTTTATTCAGGTTTTACTTACTTTCAATGAAGATGAGCTTATTATTAATGTGGGAAGTTTTTGGCATGATAGAGGAATTGAAATAATGAGCTTTGTTTGTTTGTTGTAACGTAATGTAGTAACTGAATTAGTTTGATAATGCAGATTAGATTGTTGAAGATCTTGGCATTGTTGGGGAGTGGTGATAAGCAATCGAGTGAGAAGATGTATATGGTAGTCGGCGATATTTTTAGGAAGTGCGATTCTACCAGTAATATAGGAAATGCTGTACTTTATGAGTGTATTTGTTGCGTTTCTGCCATATATCCAAATCCTAAGTTGTTAGAACAGGCTGCTCAAGTCATCTCAAGATTTTTGAAGGTTTGAAGTTTTTGTATTTTTCAGTGTAATTTTATGCAAATTATAGTATGCTTGTAGATTATTTGGAGAATTAAACACCAATTCCTTGTTGTATATTTGGTGGACAGAGTGACAGTCATAATTTGAAATATATGGGCATCGATGCCCTTGGTCGACTAATAAAGATTAGTCCAGAGATAGCAGAGCAACACCAACTAGCCGTCATTGATTGCTTAGAGGTGAAAGAATTCTGTTGGGTTTGACGGATTGGTTTCAAATCATGCTTTAAACTTTTAATTTAGATGAAGTTTGATGTGCATGATGCAGGACCCAGATGATACTCTGAAGCGAAAAACATTTGAACTATTGTACAAGATGACCAAGTCCTCCAATGTGGAAGTGATTGTGGATCGTATGATTGATTACATGATTAGCATTAATGATAACCATTACAAAACATATATAGCTTCTAGATGTGTGGAGCTTGCAGAGCAATTTGCACCAAGTAATCAATGGTTTATCCAGGTAAGAGTAATACATGTTGCCTTTTATATTCTAGTTATCATGGGAGTATTTTGTTATTGCTTATTAAACACCCGATGTCATCCATGCCTGATATTCCTTCTCTGCAGACCATGAATAAAGTCTTTGAACATGCGGGAGATTTGGTAAATGTCAAGGTGGCACATAACTTGATGAAGTTGATAGCTGAGGGATTTGGAGAGGATGATGATTCTGCAGATAGTCAGTTGAGATCATCTGCGGTATGTAACTTTAATTTTGCACCTTATGTTTATAACTGTTTTATTCAATGTCATTAAAAAGTTGCTATTGCAGTTATTATATGGTTAAAAATGTTATAGCATGCCCCCTAAATTTTTGTGCGATTTCAAAAGTTCCTGTTGAACTTTTAATGTCTCCCTTAAATTTTTGGACTCCTCAAATAGTCCCATCCATTAACTTAGACCGTCAACAATTGATGGTAAAATCATGGACATATCATGTTAGGAGGTTGAGTTGCCACGTCAAAGAATTTGACACGTAACTTACAGGTGTCACTTGTTCTAGTTAGTTGTAAAATTTGTTTACAGGTGTCACTTGTTCTAGTTAGTTGTAAAATTTGTAAGTTACTCGCAAGCCATTTCATGCATATAACGTTTGAGACCTCAGAGGTGGATTTTTCCTAGGGTTTCGGTTTACCTCATTGCAAAGAGAAGCATTACTTATTACTGCTATGTTTGTTGTTTGTGATGAAAAACATTTTGATGTTGCAAAATTGCTAAGGCTTTTCATTCTTTTTGCCATTGAGTTCAACAGTCCCTGATAAATTCAGCATAGGAGATATAATGCTGCATTCACCTTTGTATAGTACTGCTATTTGTGTAACATTTGAGGATTATATTCTAGTAGTATGTTTACAACATTTTGTGCATTGCTTGCTTCTGCACTATGTCTTAAACCATTTCCTTGCTTTCCCTGTTTCTGCATGTTAAAGAATTAAACTTCTTTATGTGCAGGTGGAGTCATATTTGCGTATAATTGGTGAGCCAAAGCTTCCATCTGTATTTCTTCAGGTACATTCTGTTCTCTCAGTTCTTTTCTTTATGTAGAAATTTTTGGAAGAATATTCCTGTTGATATCTGAATTTTAGTTGTGATCTCAGGTCATTTGTTGGGTTTTGGGGGAATATGGAACTGCTGATGGAAAATATTCTGCTTCCTATATCACTGGGAAGTTATGTGATGTGGCAGAGGCGTATTCAAATGATGAATCTGTCAAGGTATCCCTCAAACTCAGTTTTTTGTAACTAGAGGTTCATTATCTGCATTTGTAATTTTTTAGGGTTTGATTTGAAGAAATTTTCCATGCTTCTTAAATTTGGTAATGAGGTCAGGGTATAATTGTATTAAACGAGATACAATTTAATTATATCTACTGTTAAAAATGCATATAAAGCTAGAATCTGAATAAAAATAATGGGAGTGCAAATCATAATTTAAAAAATATTTTCTTAAGAATTGGGATTAAAAGGTAATTTGAAGTACAAATTTACTTTGATTAGAATAAGCAGGGTGTCTGTGTAGTTATAGAAACATGAGAGCTTTTGGAAAGAATAAAGTAGAGAACGCAGGGCACACAATTTTTATTTTCCATTTGCTTAAGAAGCAAACAACCATAAATTTCGTATTTTATGAGTATTTCATAGGTTTAAAATTTTCTTCTCTCAATTTTATATTTGGTTATCTATTCATAAAAAGAGCACCATTTCTATTTGTGTGTATATTTGTATCTTACTTGTTGAAACTGAAGTGAGTCTGTTCTTCTCATACAGGCTTATGCGGTTACAGCAATCATGAAAATATATGCCTTTGAAATTTCAGCTCAGAGAAAAGTGGATATCCTACCTGAGGTGCATATAATGAACTTTAATACTTTGACAACAATATCAATTTGCATGCATTAATCGTCTGCATAGATTTGAACACCTTTCGATGGCAATCTTGCTTTTGTAGCATAATGTGAAATTTCAATTTATTTATTTTAATCTTGTCTTTATTATTTTTGGTTACCATTTTTTATTTTATTTTAGATTAAATAGGTCATATAGGATGATCCCATCTCTCTTTTCCTAAGTGATGGTATGGTAATAGCGAGGTACAAACTAGTTTTCTGTAGCACAGTACTTGGCTATAAAGGTGCCATCTTCTAGAACTTTGCTGCTGTAGGGGTTGTTAAAGCCATGGAAGTTACTGTTTTACCCTCACTGGGCTAGGGTGATAAAAAATTGCTCCATGTTTGTTCAGTATAGTCCAAATTTTTGCATTTGTATCTGAGGTTGAATCAGTTGTTTTCCTACGAGTGGTTTTTTTCTTTTAGTTTCCTGCTAAAAATAATGCATTATGATTCGTAATTATGCTCATAATTGTAAGAGTTCTACTGGTATTTATGCCATTTTATTTTGCTTTCCCTGAGAGAAGATAAGATTTGTTAACTTGCAGATCTTTGACTGAAAATTAAGTTGAAAGATTGAAAGTTCAAATCTCACTGTACAGTTTGCACACTAGATTGAACAGGCATCCCTTTATAGATTAGCATCAGTCATGACTGGAATGAATTTATTCTTCCTGAATGATGGAAATTGCATTGTGTGTAAATATGCTTTTAGTAGTGGGTTGAATTTCTCTAAAGAGCAGAGCTAAATCTGAATAAGATGTTTAATCAAAAGATGTAATGATTAATATGGATTTTGATAGATGAGTGGCAGTGCAGAATTCTCCTAGTAGTTTGGGGAAAAAGGACTTGAATTCTCCTACGTTCGTTTAAGCTGCTGTTCAATTCACTCAAGGTGGAATGAGCGTGTGTGCTATTTTTGCTTTTTCACCTGTTCAGAGCTTAGCTTTAGGGTTTAGGGTTAAGTTTTCCTGTTTGGTGGGCCTTCAAATCATCCATTTAGCGCTTAGGGTATCAGGTTTAGCTCTCAGGTTATCGGCTACCATTCACAATAGTTAAACCATAAACTCTAAAGCGCTAACAAGCGATTCTACATCCTAAAGTAACAAATTGTTTTGAAACAAAAATTAAAATGTAAAATGAAAACAGAAAGGAGACTTGAAAACAAAACGGACTGAGCAACTGCTCAAGCTGCTTTCACAGAATTCAACATCAGCTCTAGCAGAATGACGTGTGCACTGTAGATCATCCGCTCTTGAATGGTTGACTATATGTGTGTATGTATGCATGTAGTTTCCTAATATTTTAATGATTGAAGGTTTAGTCAGCAAGAAGTTGAATCAGAGTTGAAATGTTCTTTTAAGTGGTTAGTGGTGGGGCTCTTTTGAAATAGTTTCTATAAGAAAGAAACATAGTACAATTTTACTTTATACTATTGTTATTAAGGGAGAAATGTGATTGATAACATTCAGATATTATGTGCAGGATTTGTAATGTGCACGTAAAAATGTGTGTAATGATCAGTGGCCCTAGCTTTGAGGTCCAGAGCTCTATAGTTGCATGATGAATGTTTAATGCTTTTTTTAAGTTGAAGTTTTCTGGACACCATTATAATGTTGACATTCATCTAATCAAATGATTAGCTATATTGTTGTCATTTTCATTTTGTTTTGGCCTGTCATGTAAGTATATATCGATTGATAAAAATCTTTCTTCCCTTGCAGTGTCAATCTTTGGTGGAAGAATTGTCAGCTTCTCACTCAACAGATCTGCAGCAGCGTGCATATGAATTGCAAGCTGTCATTAGCTTAGATGCTCCTGCAGTTGAGAGTATTATGCCGTCAGACGCAAGTTGTGAAGACGTTGAGGTCATATTTTAATTGCATTATCTACTTGTACCCTTCATTTTTTTGCTTCTCCTTTAAAGTATTAAGAACTATAGTAGTTCTGCATTTCTCTTTTCCTTGTTATTTGGTGGTTGTTGGCTTACTGTCTGAACCTCCTGTTTTCTAATGGTAAAGTCTAATGGTTGTTTAACCTTGTGATTGCATTAAGTTTGGTGACCCTCTTATTGTTATATGCCAAACAATATACTGTAACTTTAATTTTCTCTGGTTTTTATTTTTTAAATTTAGAAAATGTATCTTTTGGAAAGCATTTGTTGAGATATATCAAATAGAATCCTTGATGAATATAAATTAGGTATCAGGAAAGTGAACTAATGTATGTCTCATTAAAAAATGTAGTTGCCTTGTAAATTGTTCTAATAGGACGTACCACTTTTCCACCTCGTGATAATGTACTTTCTCATATGAATACATTATCTTTGATGCAACATAATTCAGTTTTTCAGATCATGATTGTGTTTGTGTTTCACAGATACGTTATTATGAATCATGACACAACATTAAATATTTTTAAAACTGTATAGATCCAGAAGAATATTATCCAAAATAGAAATACTATGACAAATGAACATGTATCCTAACTGACCGTGAATGCGGAAGGAATAGCTTTGCTTGCTTCCTTGTCAAATATCCCTATCCGTACTACTTATGGGATGAAGTTTGAGAAAAAGTAAGGGCCCATATCTGACAATTGCAAGGGCATTAGTGATATTTTTTAAATACTGAACAGTCAGCCCCTATAAATAGGCAAGCAAATAATTAAATGAGGGACTTTTTTTGGTCCAAAAGAAAAAGGCCATTGTAAATGTTGACTGAAAAATAATCTGACTAGATACCTTACTCTGTTTAAGTAGAAAGATGTCAAGTATTGTTTGGTTAATGCTGTTCTTGACCTTTCGATATTTTATTTGGTAAATTTTGAAAATGTGCTATGAATGTATATATGTATACAGTTATCAACTGCACAGGTTTTAATAGGGTCAGCAAATTATTGCTTTCCCTTCTTTTATCATTCTCGTGTATGTATGCATGCATGGATCAATGTGAAGATAATAATCTTCAGGTCCCAATTGTGATAATGTCAGTTATCATTATTAAATTGTACATGGGTTTCTGAAGCCTTATTATTGCTTGACACTAAGTATGTATGCTCGTGCTGCAGGCACTAATTGTAGATTTCCTTGTAAAAGAAAATACAAAGATTTCTTTATTGTAGTTTTGGCGCATATAAACATCATGATATAGATCTTGTGGTTTAGATCGAGAAAAATTCGGAATCAGTTTATGAATGATTAAAATTGCTTATTTGACCAAAATGCATCATATTATACTGGCGAAACTTAATTTATGTAGCTGCCTTTGGTTGGTAATACCTGGATGTTAATCAAGTGATTCTAATTGGTATTACACGACATGCTTTAATTAGTTTCCCGACTTCTTCGTCCCTGGTCCTTGCATCTTATTTCTTCCCTTTAGTTATAAGTTGCTCTTTTCATGGATTTTGCAATTGTATTTCTCTAATATGCTTGAAAACCTTGATTTTGGATCTTGCGGAAACCATTTATTTATCTATTTCTTGAATAAGATTATTTTGTGTAATATTAATATTCATCTTCTCTTGCAGATTGATAAAAGCCTTTCATTCCTCAATGGCTATGTCCAGCAAGCACTAGAGAAAGGTGCTCAGCCCTATATTCCTGAGAATGAGCGCTCTGGAATGTTAAATATCAGCAACTTCGGTAACCAAGATCAGCATGAAGCTTTAACCCATGGTCTTAGGTTTGAGGCATATGAGCTTCCAAAGCCAGCAGTGCCATCAAGAATTCCTCCAGCTGCAGTTGCATCCTCAACCGAGCTTGTTCCAGTTCCTGAACCATCTTATGCTAGGGAGATCCGCCAGCCTGCATCATTGCCACCTGTGTCAGATGCAGGATCATCGGAACTTAAGTTACGACTAGATGGTGTTCAAAGAAAATGGGGTAGGCCAACATATTCCTCCCCAGCATCAAATTCCTCTAGTTCTAGTTCCCAGAAATCAGCAAATGGGGTCACACAAATAGATAGCGGGAGCACTTCAAATTCAAAAGCATGTGATACTTATGAGTCAAGGAGGCCACAGGTTGAAATTTCTCCAGAAAAGCAGAAGCTTGCCAGTTCACTGTTTGGGGGATCATCAAAAACCGAGAGGAGGCCATCTTCTGCCAACCATAAGGTGTCTAAGGCGAATATCCATGCTTCAGAGAAGCCCCAGGTACCAAAGGCAGCAGCTGTACACACTGAAGTTAATCATGAACCTGCTCCAGACTTGCTCGATTTGGGTGACTCAACTAGTAGTACTGCTTCCACTGTAGATCCTTTCAAGCAGTTAGAAGGGCTTCTTGATCAAACTGAAGTTGCATTAACTGCAAATCATGGTGCAGCTGGTGCTGCTAAGACACCTGATATTATGGGATTATATGCAGATACATCTCTCAGCGGGCTTAGCAGCAGTGTTGGCGACCCTTTGCCGACCAATAGGGATGAGTTTAATCTTGCATCTGAGTTATCAAATGCTACAAGAACTGCTGAAAGTGGGGTAACACAATTGAATAAGGGTCCTAACCCTAAAGATTCCTTGGAAAAGGATGCACTTGTAAGGCAGATGGGTGTGACCCCAACGAGTCAGAATCCCAACTTGTTTAAAGATTTGCTTGGCTAAAACTGTTCAGAATGGCAAACTTTCGATCATGATTGTTCAAGATTGTTTGCTTTGTGGTATGTGCATGGTCTTTCGGTATGGCTGGCTATATGATAGGAAATACAACTCAATTCAGACAAGTTTCAAGGCCACCATGCAGAGCTGTAAAGGCACCATACACCAAGAATGGTGGCAAAAATGAGGTATAGGCTTTTGTATTTGTTGGACAGTGGCTTATGTAGGAATATAACCAAGTTGGTGATGCTTGAATATGTTGGTTTGAGCCATTTCAATGCGGAGCTTTTTCTTTGCGGCAATGTGGGCGGTTTTGCAGCGCTCCACGGACACATGGTTCTGCCGTGCATATTTGTCTACATTTACACTGCTGTGTGCCTCGCTCTTGTTATAATAATGCTGTATGAAGTGAATTTTTGTTTTTGTGTTGTAGGGACATTTATTCCTGTTTGTCCATAAGTTTTACTTGGTGTCAGTTCACATTGTAAGTTGTAGTTATCTTTTTGACTATGAGATGCCCCTTGTAATTTTTGGTGGATAAAATTGGACATTCGACATCTACAGTAGCTATCCGGTCATGCAATGAGAATTACAATGTGCTTTCGTGAACAAAGAAAGAAGTTATACTTCTTGGCGTCTTTTCTTAGTTTCTAAAGCCAAATTCTTTTTGGGTAATGAAGCCATTGGAGATGTTAGACAGGAGTTAAAAAACAACATAATATGTATGACACCATTGCTGCTCATCAAGCTTTTCATTTCATGTCCTTGCAGGATTATCAAAAAAATCTTGAACTATACCAGCAACGTGTGTTGCAGCAACTTGACATAATTTAGACATGCTAGGATTCTTGTACCTTGCCAATACCAGCAACATCACTAGTATAATGAGACACAATCTTTCAACAAAAATATGTTGGGCATATTTGGATGCCTGATTACAGTTAATGTCTGATTTTCAACAAACCTTGATTGGAAATTATGAAATAGATAAATCTGTTACATTTCATCCCCAACAAAATTCCAATGAATGAGTGGAAGAATCATAGACAAAGTACCTGGGGCTTACATAAACCATTTTGGAACTTCATTGCCTGAAAATTTAATATCGAATTTAGAGCGCTAAGAAAAAGGATTTAACCCAAAACAAAAAGATAAAAAAATTCACACCCTGAAAACTAAGACATATACCCCAACGATGCACAGCAAAATATTGCTAAATTTGAATTCAACAAAAAATATAGACATATGACCAGAAAATGCAAGGATGTCATTCAACATTGAATGGATTTACATACTTTGGCTCCTTAAGATCAGTGTGCCTCCTCTTTGGGTGATCCGCCTCTCCTCTTTGAGCTTCATGATCACCAACGTCGACGACGTTAGCACGATGATCATCATCAAGTGCCATGAAATCTGATAACCGAGGCCTCTTGCCAAGACTGGTCTCTGATGCTGAAGGCAAGGAAAGCAATTCGTTGTCTTGGTGTTGATCGTCAACATCGTCAACGTCGTCATCATCGTCATCATCATCATCATCGTCAACATCGTCATCATCATCATCATCATCAACATCGTCATCATCGTCATCATCATCATCATCGTCAACATCGTCATCATCATCATCATCATCAACATCGTCATCATCGTCATCATCATCGTCAACATCATCATCAACATCATCAATATCATCGTCCACTGCCATCGCATCAGGCAACAACCACTGCCTTTGCCCACTATCAACTGTGACATCAGCAACCTGGTGGCCTAATAGGTGGACCCCGCAGAGGATTTTAACGGGTGTGGAACTGGCATAGAACTCAAATATAATTTGACACATATTGCCCTGCTGCAACCGCGTCGGTTCTTTCCCCACACCACGTTGATGAGTCTCATAAGTTCGATGTACCTTGCTCAGATTCAATAATGGAATACACCAAAGAGCCACATGAGTTTCCAAATATATATCTTGCTCAGTCCGTTGGACAACTGTTCTATTGATATGAACAGATGACTTTCCAAAATAATTTGACTTTCCTTTATTAACACCACATAGAACCAATTTTAACGTCTCCCAATCTAAATTTGGAGGAATTTCAAAACAAACTTCACATCGAGCAACAACCCTAGAATAAGAGTATTTGCTTCGTCGCCTAGAATAACGTCTCTCTGTGTCAAAACAAACTTCGTCGCCTGGAAGAGTAATTGCTTCTTTACAACAGCTGAACCACTTTGGTACTTCATCGCCTGGAAGATTAATTTCAAATTGAGAATGCGGATGAGAAGATACCTACAATAGAATTGGTTACAACAATCATCATCTTAACCATATAACATAGAGGGAGAGACAAAGAGAGACACATAGAGAGAAGAGACAGAAACCTGATCCAGAATAATATTTTCTGTGATGTCATAGCCACGTAGTCTAGCGCAATTGATCAAACTCAGAGACTTAAACTTAAACTCCGATGATAGTGGCAGTTTTGGAATTTTCTCCAATGATGTGCAGTTATCCAGGAATACCGTACTTACTCTTGGTGGAAGCACTTCTTGTGGAATTTCTAGAAGACTCTTGCAATAACGCAAGTCAAGCTTGTACAAGCTCACAAATTTGCTAAGGCATTCCGGAAGCGTGACAAAATTGTTTCCAGCTAGATGAAGAGATAGTAATGTGGACCAGCAATAAAGCAGCCGTAATTCAAGCCCAGTAAGATTGAAGCATCTACTAAGATTCAATTCCTTAAGCCCAGTAAGATATGAAATTGATATAGGCAATTCTCTTATGCCACTTTCTTGCATATCCAACATCCATAGTGATTCCATCTCGACTTCTATTTCTGGGAAACTCTCAAGCCTTTTGCAATTCCTAAGATCAAGTGCTCTAAGAGATTTCAATCTAAGTCTTGTTCCAAACCTCGTAAGCTTAACGCATCCACTGAGATTCAAATGAACAAGTTTATCAAGGAGTCCAACAGAATCATCAACCTCAATCAAACTTGTACAATCACTTAGATTCAAGTTCTTTATGTTTGGGATTCCGGATAAGTCTGGGATTTTTTCTAAGAATTGACAACCCCTCAAAATTCATATGTGTCAGGTTTGGCAAATGCTGTGAGACAAGAACACAAAAACAGGAAATAATTAATCACACGCTTCAAAAGACAAAAACTTATAAAACAATTTTCGTTTTTTTTCCATCTGAAATTAACAACTGTATTTGAAATTATATGTTATAGATGAAAATAATTTCAAACACATACCTTAAATCCCTCCAATTGTCTGATATGATTGCCAGGCATTTTGAACTCAAGAAGATGATTTCCTTGAAAATTGGGTGGCAAAGATTGTAACTGACAACTAGGCCAATCAATAATTCTTAACGCGTTGGGCAGATAGTTAATGTTCCCACGTAGAGATGCATTATGGATCCTGAAAATTTGAAGATTTACCATATTACAGAAGCATTCTGAATTCAAGGTTATCTCAGCTGGTTTTGGAAACTTCACCACGATGCCTTTAATATTCCTTGTTCCCTAAGATGGAAAAGCATTAATTAGGAAACGAAGTCATTGTACAAACCAAAATGCAAGCACATTTTGTTAAGAAAATTAAGGTAAAATAAGGTATTCTTTCTTGTCAAATTGAATATAATAACATATGTGATACTTACTGTACTTTCCGTCAGAACTCGTTCGACATCCTTGTAGAACCACAATCTACTACGCTGGCCAGGATCATTGGGGGATTCTTTGCGAACTATATCCTTGCCCAGGTTTGCTAGCAAGTCGTGCATTAAAATCCTATAATTCCATTCAATAGTTATCAATGCCTTATCAACGAATTCTTCAATGAATTTTGGGGGTACTATTTGTAGCACATAGTCCTTATATTCACCGTTGAAGAAACATGCAATGTCGAGAAAATATTCTTTTGCGCGATGATCCAAGGCATCATAACTTTTTTGAAGTATTCTTTCAATATGGGTATAAGGTTCTCCTTCGAAATCATCTAATATATCTTTCCAATGTTGTATATCTATACCACGAAGATGAGAACCTAAAATTTTTAGAGCTAGTGGAAGGCCATCAGCAAAAGCTATTGCACGTTGTGCGAGTTCCAAATAATCTTCTGGAGGTTCACTTCTTCGAAATGCATGCCAACTGAAAAGTTCAAGAGCTTGGTTGTAATCTAACTTCTTCACCTCGTATATCAACTCAATTTCACAATTCTTAAGCAATCTCCTATTTTTTGTAGTAATGATTACTCTACTACCCTCACCAAACCAATCATCTCCAGCCAATTTTTCCAACTGCTCCAATTGGTCCACATCGTCAAGAATTAAGAGAATCTTTTTATGCCTCAGCCGTTCTTTTATAACACCAATTCCTTCATCAACACTCTGAATTTTCCAATTTTTGCCTAGAATCTTATCAAGAAGAGTCTCCTGTAGCTGGATTAAGCTTCCTTCTCTAACATTTTCCAAGAAACAACTCCCTTCAAACTCATGGGAAATTGCATTCCATATAGCTTTTGCAATTGTTGTCTTGCCTATTCCAGATGTCCCCCATATCCCAACCATGCGACGACCATTCCCACCACCATCTAAAAGCTTTTTCACATTTTGTACATGAGACTGGATTCCAACTAGGTGGTTGGCCACATTCCAATATGTGCATCTCAGTACTCGGCTCAAGATTCCATCAATAATGCTGTTGATAAATGTAGCTTCATAACTGCAGTTTAACCAAATTAGACACATTTAATGAATCAAATTTAAACATCCAACCACTAAAGTACCCAAGAAAATAAATCTTCTCCCTACAGTTGTATATTTTTACAAAATAATATTTTTCTTTAATGAGTAACAATTAAATGTAACCAAAGTAAAAAAGAAAAAGAAATTAAGTTAACTTGAAAAAGATAGATAATGCCCTACAACTATAGAATCAAGACACTAAATTAACATAATGCCCTACAGCTATCGAAAATGTAAAAAAAAAAAATATATATATATATATATATATAAAATAAAAAAAAGATCTTCTCCCTACAATTTTATATTTTTACAAAAGGATACTTTCTTTAATAATGAGTAACAATTAAATGTGTAACTAGAGTAAGAAGAGAGAAAAAAATTAAAGTTGAAAATGATAAAGATAGAAACATACTCTCCTTCCTTGAAATGCCATCCAGACAGATTTGCTGCTTCCTTAAGAGCTCTCCTCCATTTGAGCACCTTCTCCTCGTTATCTTTGAATTTGCTTTCAATAAGGCCTTCAAATGCGACACCAAATTTACTTGTTTGTTTTCGCACATCTGAGGGATCCACCTTGTAAAAAATGGGCAAAACTATTTGTTGCTTTGATTCTTTACATTGAAGGATCTTGACAAGTTCATCCAAGCACCACCTGGAAGATGCATAGTTTTCAGAGAATACAATGAGAGAAATTCTTGATTCTTCAATTGCTTTGACAAGGGCTGGTGATATTTCTTTTCCTCTTACAAGCTCTCGATCAATGAAGGTCCGGATTCCCTTACGGACTAAAGCCTCGTGCAAGTGATCTGTAAAACTGGTGCCTGTATCCTCACCTCTAAAACTCAAAAACACTTCATATGAAAAAGAAGAAGAAGAAGAAAAGACTGGTTGAGTTTTCATAGGGGGCAGATCTGAAGGAAGTTGAGGTTTCCAAAACCAATTGGCAATGGAGAATTGAAGAAGAAGCAGAGAGAATCTTATCTGATTTTGTATTGATTTTCTTTCTTAATAAAACGATACAGTAAGAACTAATAAGCTTATATGCATGACAAATAGCTTAAGGCTTAAACAAACTCAACAAACTCACGTGCTCTCCATGTGCCAAACTTAACTAACTTGTACATTCATCAAGATCAACTAAAGAGAAGCTCAAAGAATTGGGTTAGATTTAAAAGTTCTTCACGAAGCAGTTTCCTACCACCTTCCATGCGGACGTGATTAAGTTAAAGGTGTGAGGAACTTTCGTTTGAACTTCAAGTCAACAAACGCGGAATTTTCTTTTCATATTGACGCGGTCTTTAATTTAGTGAAGCATCTGTCGGTAAGGAACCTTCAAGGCAACTTCCCGTCTTTTTTTCCCAGATGTG